>CM033475.1:40810449-41437949 GCA_019447015.1 Hymenochirus boettgeri | reverse complement strand
TAGGACAAAGTATAAAGGCCATACAGCTAAAAAAAAAATTAATTCAAAATTTGTACGAAACAGTTTGGTTTTTAAAACTAAACAACAATTAACCTCTGAAATACCACAAACAAACAATACCTTTTTTGAAATGCAATACTTTAGAAAAGCACCTAAATGTATTAAAATATGTGTTATCCTTTGATGAAACACAATGCGCATGTCTGAACTCATAGCAGAGTGGAGGATTTTCTGTTCTGGTTTAGAGGCATGTAATACATAACTTATATAACTCTAACCAGCAGTTGCTGGCACTGAAACAGTTACTGGTCATACGTGGAATAGTCTAAAGGCACTGAAAGGATTAATAGCATTACCGTGGGACTGTCTGCTGGCACTGAAAGGGTTAATAGCATACACGTGGGATGCTCTGCTGGCACTGAAAAGGTTAAACAATACTGTCAGGAAAACTGCTAGCGCTGATGAAATTGTTAATAGCAATACTGTGGGGATAGACATGAAGCTGGAAAAGTTCTGGGTAAGGGCTAGGCCTCACTAGCGCATTTTGCGCTTTTGCACCAGCGTTTTCGTTCGCGATTGCGTCCGCGGTTTTCGCTAAAATGGACAAGTGGGAACGGAAAAATCCACGCAATTTCCAATGTGCATGCGATTGCGTGTCCGTTCGCGTTTTGCGTTCAAGCATTTTTTTGCGCAATCACATGGTTTTCTCTTTAAAAATATTGAAAGATGAAACAAAACGCGCGAACGCCAGAAATTGCGTGTGATAACGCTCGCAATTGGGGGGTATTTGGAGCGTTGTATGTGGACTCAGTTATACTGTGGAAAGCCAGTCCTCCAGTTTACTAGCCAGTGTTGGGTCAGCACTCTACTTACAGCCAGTGTTAAGTTAGTACTACAGTTTACTAACCAGTGTTGGGTCAGCACTCTACATACCAGCCAGTGTTAAATTAGTACTCCAGTTTACTAACCAGTGTTGGATAAGCACTCTACATACCAGCCAGTGTTAAGTTAGTACTCCAGTTTACTAGCCAGTGTGGGTAGCACTATCTACCAGCCAGTGTTAAGTTAGTACTACAGTTTACTAACCAGGTGTGGGTCAGCACTCTACATACCAGCCAGTGTTAAGTTAGTACTCCAGTTTACTAACCAGTGTTGGTCAGCACTCTACTTACCAGCCAGTGTTAAGTTATACTCCAGTTACTAGCCAGTGTTGGGTCAGCACTCTACTTACCAGCCAGTGTTAAGTTAGTACTCCAGTTTACTAGCAGTGTTGGGTCAGCACTCTACTTACCAGCCAGTGTTAGTTAGTACTACAGTTTACTAGCCAGTGTTGGGTCAGCACTCTACTTACCAGCCAGTGTTAAGTTAGCACTACAGTTTAATAGCCAGTGTTGGGTCAGCACTCTACTTAACAGCCAGTGTTAAGTTAGTACTACAGTTTACTAGCCAGTGTTGGGTCAGCACTCTACTTACCAGCCAGTGTTAAGTTAGACTACAGTTTACTAGCCAGTGTTGGGTCAGCACTCTACTTACCAGCCAGTGTGTTAGTACTCCAGTTTATTAGCCAGTGTTGGTCAGCACTCTACTTACACACAGTGTTGTTAGTACTCAGTTTATTAGCCAGTGTTGGGTCAGCACTCTACTTACCAGCCAGTGTAGTGTTAAGTTAGTACTCCCGTTTACTAGCCAGTGTTGGGTCAGCACTCTACTTACCAGCCAGTGTTAGTACACGTTTACTAGCCAGTGTTGGGTCAGCACTTACTTACCAGCCAGTTAAGTTAGTACTCCGATTTACTAGCCAGTGTTGGGTCAGCACTCTACTTACCAGCCAGTGTTAAGTTAGTACTCCGGTTTACTAGCCAGTGTTGGGTCAGCACTCTACTTACCAGCCAGTGTTAAGTTAGTACTCCGGTTTTCTAGCCAGTGTTGGGTCAGCACTCTACTTACCAGCCAGTGTTAAGTTAGTACTCCGGTTTACTAGCCAGTGTTGGGTCAGCTCTACTTACCAGCCAGTGTAAGTTAGTACTACAGTTTATAGCCAGTGTTGGGTCAGCACTCTACTCCAGCCAGTGGTTAAGTTAGAACTCCAGTTTATTAACCAGTGTTAAGTCAGACCTCTGGTTTACTAGCAAGGGTAAGTCAGACCTCTAGTTTACTAGCCAATGTTAAGTCAGCACTCCATGCCCAGTCCACAAGCCACACCCACTTTGCACTGTAATTCCAGCTTTGCACTCCGCTGGAAGATACACTGGGCATCTGTTAAAACTGTCTCGGTGCCAAAAAGTCCAGAAGCTCAGTCTGAGATTTACACGTGTTCTTAGCAGTCAATTGGAAACATAAGTTGTGTGATTTTGATGTGTATGTTGATTTTACAATGCTATGGGTGATGGGGGGAACATTCCTTAAACAAGATACACGTTTACCTTCCAATGTATTTCACACAAACTAATTGGAAATCAGCAAGAATAAATCACTATTAGCAGCAATAAAGGGAGATGACTTTACCAGCAAATGTTCTGCTGTGCCAATTAAAGGAGGATTTAATGCAATCAATAAAGAAAAGCTCCCCAAGCCAAGTGTGCATGTATCTGTGCACAGATGGAATAGATACAATACATATAAACCAAGACACATACACCAAAAAACAGGCGGAGGAAGGTATCGGTCTACGGAGGAAGGTTGGGGAGAAACATTTCCTTTGTAACAAGGTCAACAGGACATTGAGGAAACGTTGGAAAATTTAGAGAAAACTTATCCATTAGTAGTAGTAGTAATGGAATAGTAACAGCTATTCCATAATGTCTCTCAGGGAGAGGTGTATGGAACACTAGAGGTCATACTGGAATATAGTAAAAATAGTTATAGCAGGTTAGAGGTCTAGGGACATGTTCCTTTGCCGTCTTGTACCCAATTTCCTTATTTTAAACAAGGGACTACATTTTTACATCCACACACTGGGGATGTTTAACACATAAGAAATTCTATACATGTGAGTCTAGTTTGGGATATACTTTCTTACTTGACACATGGTCTCATCTTGGTAGGTGAGACCACCCAGTGTGTAAAGCAGAGGATCTCCCAACACAGAACCTCCATTAGAAAAGGTAAATTTACATTTTAGGAGATATTGGCCATAATACATTCAAGTTTTCTAAACAGTTTCTTAAAGGGCAACCCAATCTAAAATGTATACATAACCTATCATCCACAACCCAAGGACGAACGTGTTCATAAGGAGACTGAGGTAATTATGTGCAGAAAAAATATACCTCAATAAGAATGGGCTCTTATTTTACCTCAATCCTTACATTATAAAATCATCTAGAATGGTGTACCAGCCAAACACTACCATGCAGGAGTCTTCACCAAATCACCAATACCTCAAGTTTAACATTATCACCAGTGGTTCTCTACACTATCAGGAAGATTCAATAAAAGGTCTTATTGTTTAAAATGGTGCTAATTTTGCCCCAACCAATCAGATCTATTTAACATTTGAAATCATCATCTGATGGTTGGGGCAAAATTGGCACCATTTTAAAAGATAAGAACTTTATTGAAAACCCTGTATGTGTCACTGAAAAAGATTGTAAGGCCGAGGGTGCTAATGGAAAAAATTTGTACACCCCATTCGTTGGAACATGGGTGCCACCCTTACACATTGTTTAGGTGTCCTTGATGGTGACATCACTTCTTTTGCTAAAATCGCATTTCAATGCACACAATATAAGTCTATAATTTAATGTGCAAATGTCTCATTCTTTGGTTTACCAAGAAAATCTAGTCAATTAAATATCAAAAAACTAAACAACACTGCCAGAGTCATCTGAGGCGTTTCCTGCAAGGACCAAAGACAAATTATAGGTTTAAAAATGATCATATTTGCTTCATCTGTAGAAAAACAACATGTAGATCTCACTAACATAGAGTATCTACAGACAAATAAGGCAACGGTGAAATATTCCCTTTGTACAATGACCGTGGCACATGCCCTAGGTGAAAGGTCAGATGCCCCTGGTATCGCCACTGCCAAAGAAACAAACAAACATTGCCAGAAAAAAACACAGCTGTGGCTTTGTATTGCCTGTTTAGTGTTTTACATAACTGAGACCAGAGATTCCATGCAAGTTTCTTTTCCTATCTTCTCCCCCATTAGAGTCTGTCTGTGCAATATAAACTAACAGTGAGTAATCTCCCTCTACCTTCCATAGCAGTGAGTAATCTCCCTCTACCTTCCATAGCAGTGAATAATCTCCCTCTAGCTTCCATAACAGTGAGTAATTCCCCTACCCTCCATAGCATTGAAATCTCCCTCTATGTTCCATAGCAGTAATAATCTCCCTCTACCTTCCATAACAGTGAGTAATCTCCCTCTACCTTCCATAGAGTGAGTAATCTCCATCTACCTTCCATAGCAGTGTGATCTCCCTCTATCTCCATAGCAGTGAGTAATCTCCCTCTACCTTCCATAGCAGTGAATAATCTCCCTCTACCTTCCAAACAGTGAGTAATCTCCCTCTACCTTCCATAGCAGTGAGTAATCTTCCTCTATGTTCCATAGCAGTAAATAATCTCCCTCTACCTTCCATAGCAGTGAGTAAACTTCCACGACCTTCCATAGCAGTGAGTAACCTCTACCTTCCATATCAGTGAATAATCCCCTTTACTTCCATAGCAGTGAGTAATCCCCCTCTACATTCCATAGCAGTAATATCCCTCTACTTTTCATAGCAGTGAATAATCTCCCTCTACCTTCCATAGCATTGAGTAATCTCCCTATGTTCCATAGCAGTAAATAATCTCCCTCTACCTTCCATAACAGTGAGTAATCTCCTCTACTTCCATAGCAGTGTAGAGGGTGTAATATCCCTCTAATTTTCATAGCAGTGAATAATCTCCCTCTACCTTCCACAGCAGTGATAATTTCCTCTGCCTTCCATAGCAGTGAATAATTCTCCCTCTACCTTCCACAGCAGTGATAATCTCCTCTGCCTTCCATACCGTGAGAATCTCCCTCTACCTTCCATAACAGTGAGTATTCTCCCTCTACCTTCCATATCAGTAAGTAATCTCCCTCTACCTTCCATAGAGTGAATAATCTCCTCTACTTCCATAGCAGTGAATAATCTCCCTCTACCTTCCATAGAGTATGTAACATCCCTCTACTTTTCATAGCAGTGAATAATCTCCCTCTACCTTCCAAGCAGTGAATATCTCCCTCTACCTTCTATAGCAGTGAATAACTCCCTCTACCTTCCATAACAGTGGTAATCTCCCTTTACCTTCCATAGCAGTTAGTAATCTCCCTCTACGTTCATAGCAGTGAATAATCTCCCTCTACCTTCATAGCAGTGAATAATTTCTCTACCTTCCATAACAGTGAGTAATTCCCTCTACCTTCCATAGCATTAAGTAATCTCCCTCTATGTTTCCATATCAGTAAATAATCTCCCTCTACCTTCCATAGCAGTGAGTAATCTCCCTCATGTTCCATAGCAGTGGGTAATCTCCCTCTACCTTCCATAGCAGTGAATAAAATTCCGCTACCTTCCATAGCCGTGAGTAATCTTCTCTCTACCTCCATATCAGTGAATCCTCCCCCTTTACCTTCATAGCAGTGAGTAACCACCCTTACATTCCATAGCAGTGGGTAATCTCCTCTACCTTCCATAGCAGAGTAATCTCCCTCTATGTTCCATACAGTGGGTAATCTCTCTTACCTTCCATAGAAGATGAATAATACCACTACCTTCCATAGCAGTGAGTAACTCCCTCAACCTTCCATATCAGTGAATAATCCCCCTTTACCTTCCAAGCAGTGGTAGTAATCCACCATACGTTCCATAGCGGTGAATAATCTCCTCTACCTTCCATAGCAGTATGTAATATCCCACTACTTTTCGCAGTGAATAATCTCCCTCTACCTTTCATAACAGTGAGTAATCTCCCTCTACCTTCCATAACAGTGAGTAATCGCCTTCTACCTTCATAACAGTGAGTAATCTCCCTCTACCTTCCATATCAGTATGTAATCTCCCTTACGTTCCATAGCAGTGAATAATCTCCCTCTTACCTTCCATAGCAGTATGTAATATCCCTCTACTTTTCATAGCAGTGAATAATCTCCCTCTACCTTCCATAGCAGTGAATATCTCCTCTACCTTCCATAAACGTGAGTATCTCCCTCTACTTCATAACAGTGAGTAATCTCCCTACTACTTCCAAGCAGTGAGTAATCTCCCTCAACCTTCCATATCAGTGAATAATTCCCCTTTACCTTCCATAGCAGTGAGTAATCCACCTATACGTTCCATAGCAGTGAATAATCTCCCTCTACCTTCCACAGCAGTGAATAATTCCCTTGCCTTCCATAGCAGTGAAAATTCTCCTACCTTTCATAACAGGAGTAATCCCCTACCTTCCATAACAGTGATAATCGCCTTCTACCTCCATAGCAGTGAATAATCCCTCTACCCATAGCAGTATGAATATCCCTCTACTTTTCATAGCAGTGATAATCTCCCTCTACCTTCCATAGCAGTGAATAATCTCCCTCTACTCCATAACAGTGAGTAATCTCCCCTATCTTCCATAACAGTGAGTAATCTCCCTCTACCTTCCATAGCAGGAGTAATCTCCCTCTACGTTCCATAGCAGTGATAAATCTCCTCTACCTTCCATAGCAGTATGTAATATCCCTCTACTTTTCATAGCAGTGAATAATCTCCCTCACCTTCCATAGCAGTGAATAATCCTTCTACCTCCAAACAGTGAGTAATCCCCTCTACCTTCATAGCAGTGAATAATCTCCCTCTACCTTCCTTAACAGTGAGTAATCTCCCTCTACCTTCCATAGCAGTGAGTAATCTCCTCTATGTTCCATAGCAGTGAATAATCTCCCTCTACCTTCCATAGCAGTGAGTAATCTCCCTCTATTGTATAGCCGTGAGTAATCTCCTCTACCTTCCATAGCAGTGAATAATCTCCTCTATGTTCAAGCAGTGAATAATCTCCCTCTACTTCCATAGCCGTGAGTAATCTCCCTCTATGTTCCATAGCAGTGGGTATCTCCCTCTACCTTCAATACCAGTGAATAATCTCCCTCTACATTCCATAACCGTGAGTAATCTCCTCTTACCTTCCATAGCAGTAATAATCTCCCTCTACCTTCCATAACAGTGAGTAATCTCCCTCTACTTCCATAGCAGTGAGTAATCCCCTTACCTTCCATAGCAGTGTGTAATCTCCCTCTATCTTCCATAGCAGTGAGTAATCTCCCTCTACCTTCCATAGCAGTGAATAATCTCCCTCTACCTTCCATAGCAGTGAGTAATCTCCTCTATGTTCAATGCAGGATAATCTCCCTCTACCTTCCTAGCAGTGAGTAACTCCACTCTATGTTCCATAGCAGTGGGTAATCTCCCTCTACCTTCCATAACAGTGAGTAATCTCCCTCTCGTCCATAGCAGTGAATAATCTCCCTCTACCTTCCATAGCAGTGAATAATCTCCTCTACCTTCCATCAAACAGTAATAATCTCCCTCTACCTTCCATAACGTGAATAATCTCCCTCTACCTTCCATAGCAGTGAGAAATCTCCCCTATTCCCTAGCAGTGAGTAATCCCCTTACCTTCCATAGCAGGAGTAATCTCCTCTATGTTCAATAGCAGTGAATAACTCCCTTACCTTCCATAGCAGTGAATAATCTCCCTCTACTTGCATAACAGTGAGTAATCTCCCTCTACCTTCCATAGCAGAAATAAATCTCCCTCTACCTTCCATAAACAGTGAGTAATCTCCCTTACCTTCCATAGCAGTGATAATCTCCCTTTACCTTCCATAGCAGTGATAATCTCCCCTATCTTCCATAGCAGTGAGTAATCTCCCTTACCTTCCATAGCAGTGAATAACTCCTCTATCTTCCATAACAGTGAGTAATCTCCTCTACCTTCCATAGCATGAGTAATCTCCCTTAGTTCCTAGCAGTAAATAATCTCCTCTACCTTCAATAGCAGTAGTAAACTTCCACTACCTTCCATAGCAGTGAGTAATCTTCTCTACCTTCCATATCAGTGAATAATCCCCCTTTCCCTTCATAGCAGTGAGTAATCCCCCTCTACATTCCATAGCAGTGGGTAATCTCCCTCTTTCTATAGCAGTGAGTATTCTTCCCCTACCTTCCATAGCAATGAGAGTAATCTCCCTCTATGTTCCAAGCAGTGGGTAATCTCCCTACCTTCCATACCAGTGAGTAATCTCCCTCTTCGTTCCATAGCAGTGATAATCTCCCTCTACCTTCCATAGCAGTGAGTAATCTCCCTCTACCTTATATAACCGTGAGTAATCTCCCTCTACCTTCCATAAGCAGTAAATATCTCCTCTACCTCCATAACAGTGAGTAATCTCCCTCTACCTTCCATAGCAGTGAGTAAATCCCTTTACCTTCCATAGCAGTGTGTAATCTCCCTCTATCTTCCATAGCAGTGAGTAATCTCCTCCTACCTTCCATAGCAGTGAATAATCTCCCTCTACTTCATAAGCAGTGAGTAACTCCCTCTATGTTCAATAGCAGTGAATAATCTCCCTCTACCTTCCAAGCAGTGAGTAAGTCTCTCTATGTTCCTAGCAGTGGGTAATCTCCCTCTACCTTCCATACCAGTGAGTAATCTCCCTCTTCGTTCCATAGCAGTGAATAATCTCCCTCTTACCTTCCATAGCAGTGAATAATTCCTCTACCTTCCATAGCAGTAATAATCTCCTCTACCTTCCAACAGTGAATAATCTCCCTCACCTTCCATACAGTGAGTAATCTCCCTCTATGTCCCATTGCAGTGAGTAATCTCCCCTCTACCTTCCATAGCAGTGAGGTAATCTCCCTCTATGTTCAATAGCAGTGAATAATCTCCTCTACCTTCCATAGCAGTGAATAATCTCCCTCTACCTTGCATAACAGTGAGTAATCTCCCCTACCTTCCATAGCAGTAATAATCTCCCTCTACCTTCCATAACAGTGAGTAATCCCCTCTACCTTCCATAGCAGTGAGTAATCTCCCTTTACCTTCAATAGCAGTGTATAATCTCCCTCTATCTTCCATAGCAGTGAGTAATCTCCCTCTACCTTCCATAGCAGGAATAATCTCCCTTTATCTTCCATAACAGTGAGTAATCTCCCTCTACCTTCATAGCATTGAGTAATCTCCCTCATGTTCCATAGCAGTAAATTATCCCCTCTACCTTCCATAGCAGTATGATAAACTTCCACTACCTTCCATAGCAGTGAGTAATCTCTCTCTACCTTCCATATCAGTGATAATCCCCCTTACCTTCCATAGCAGTGAGTAATCCCCTCTAACATTCATAGCAGTGGGTAATCTCCCTTACCCTTCATAAGCAGTGAGTATTCTTCCCCTACCTTATAGCAATGAGTATCTCCCTCTATGTTCCATAGCAGTGGGTAATCTCCCTCTACCTTCCATAGCAGTGATAAACTTCCACTACCTTCCATAGCAGTGAGTAATCTCCTCTTCGTTCCATAGCAGTGAATAATCCCCTCTACCTTCTATAGCAGGAATAATCTCCCTCTACCTTCCATACAGTGAGTAATTTCCCTTTATCTTCCATAGCAGTGAATATTCCCTCTTCACATCCTTAACAGTGAGTAATCTCCCTCTACCTTCCATAGCATTGAGTAATCTCCCTCTATGTTCCATAGCAGTGATAATCTCCCTCTACCTTCCATAGCAGTAGTAATCTCCCTCTATGTTCCATAGCAGTGAGTAATCTCTCTCTACCTCCATATCAGTGAATAATCCCCCTTTACCTTCCAAGCAGTGAGTAATCCCCCTCTACATTCCATAGCCGTGGGTAATCTCCCTCTACTTCTATAGCAGTGAGTATTCTTCACCCTACCTTCCATAGCAGTGATATACTCCCTCTGTTCAATAGCAGTGAATAATCTCCTCTTACCTTCCATAGCAGGGAGTAATCCCCTCTATGTTCATAGCAGTGGGTAATCTCCCTCTACCTTCCATAGCAGTGAATAATCTACCTCTACCTTCCATAGCAGTGAATATTCTCCCTTTACCTTCCATAACAGTGTGTAATTTCCCCCTTTACCTTCCATAACAGTGGGGTAATCTCCCTCTACCTTGCATAACAGGAGTAATTTTTCCTCTACCTTCCATATCAGTAAATAATCTCCCTTACGTTCCATAGCAGTGAATAATCTCCCTCTCCTTCCATAACAGTGAGTAATCTCCTTATACCTTCCATATCAGTGAGTAATCTCCCTATACCTTCCATAGCAGTGGGTAGTCTCCCTCTACATTCCATAGACTGGGTAATCTCCCTATACTTCCATAGCAGGGGTAATCTCCCTACCTTCATAGCAGTGGGTAATTTCCCTCTACCTTCCATAGCAGTGAGTTATCCCCCTCTACTTCCATATCAGTGAGTAATCTCCCTATCTTCCATATCAGTGAATAATCTCCCTCTACCTTCCATAGCAGTAAGTAATCTCCCACATTCCATATCAGTGAGTATCTCCCTCTACCTTCCATAGCAGTGGGTAATCTCCCTCTACCTTCCATATCAGTGAATAATCTCCCTTTTCCTTCCATAACAGTGAGTAATCTCCCCTCTACCTTCCATAACAGTGAGTAATCTTCCCTACCTTCCATAGCAGTTGGTAGTCTCCCTCTACGTTCCATAGCACTGGGTAATCTCCCTCTACCTCCATAGCAGTGGGTATCCCACTACCTTCCATAGCAGTGAGTTATCTTCCTCTTCTTCATGCAGTGAGAAACTCCTCTACCTTTCATAGCAGTAAGTAATTTCTCTAAACACCTTTCAGCTGGGATGACAGTGCTGCCCGGCTTCCAGTTTATCTTGCTGTGGGTGAGGCTGCTATTCTTTTTTTATTCTGGTCAGTTGTGAAGGGCTGTGGGGTCAGCGCTACACACACTACTTTCCAGAGTATTTTCACTTCAACTAAACCCTACTAAAAATGATTCTGTTATTACTGGTACTGAACTCTATATGAACAACGTACACATGGTTTATTATTCTGTAGAGAAATATATGGAATATATTATGAATTGAATGCATGTGAAGGACACCTACTGTACACTTGCAACTACAATGCAAATCAACTTATGATCGTCGTTACTTATATACTGTATTGCAATCACATGTGCACCCAAACACTTTGGTAAATAAGCCAATAACGATGCAATGGGAATTTTCCATCTGGCCTGATATTGCCTATATTGGTAATTTTTCAATATTGGTAACTGCATTCGGATTACCAGTTTCGTACAAGTACTGCCATTGAATTGCCAGTTTGCTGTACAGCATCATAAAAATTCCCGGTTCGCTGAACCAGTGTAATAAATTCCCAGTTTGAGAACCAGTGTAATAAAATTACCAGCTGATACACCAATTTCATAAAATTCTTAAGGACTGACGTAGCAATATTGTAAAAAATTCTTCTTTTGCTGCACCAGTGTCATACAATTCCCAGTTTGCTGCACCAGTTGTGATAATCTTTAAGGAAGATGAATTAGCCATCCAGCACCAAAGTCAAGAAGATCTGTGCCACCTTCTGGCGGGCTGGCAGCAGATAGACTGTACACGTGCTTCCTCACAATGTTGGTTGGTGAAGCAGGATTACTGAGAGAGAAAGGTAGCATTGCTTCCCAGCACCATTGGGAGGTTAAGTGTTCCCCCTCTGATTGGGATGGCCGCAGGGGAACCCGGCTTTTGCAAGAGCCAGTTTCCCGCCTGTTGATTAGTGACCAGGGAATTCTAACAGAGCTATGTTGAAGTTAATAGTTTTAAAAATTAAAACTTGGGAATAGTATAATTTTCAAATTTCAAGTGATTTACTTAATTTAATTCTAATTGAATTTAATCTACTTCTAATGAATTTTGTCATAAAAGGGAACTGTGGTCTCCACAGGCCAGTTTCTTACCTTTTAAAAACGAGCCATCAACCACCTATACCATCAACCAAGATATACAGAAATGACTGACCAGAAAGTTAATGGGTGGGAGGCTGACTTGTGACATTCCTGAGGCTTCTCCTGCACAGTGCCCCCGGCGAGCACAGCCTCAGACTCCCTCAGGTGTGAGGGAGACAGAAGTCCCTCCTCTCTGCTGTGTGAAGTCCTGACAGAGTAGGTAAGGAATACAGCCCTTCTCTTTCACTGTGTGAAAACAGCCTTTCAGGCAGAGTTCCACTCTGCCTGAAAAGGCTGATCCACAGAGTTTTCTGTGTGTGTGGGGGGGGGTCTGAGTAACATCACGGCACCCAGAGTGGACGGGTCCATGACAATTGCGAGTGGGCGGGCCAAGGCAACCATGAGTGGGCGGGCCCATGGCACCTGTGAGTGGGCGGGCCACACGGGGCTGTAAGATAAGGGCCATGAGGGGTGCCACTGGAAGGACCATAGGTTCCATGAGTGGAGGAACCAGGGGGGCTGTAAAGGGGAGGAGGAGACACAGGACAGATTGACTGACAGTTTTCTAGAGCAGGAGGCAGGAAGTGCAGGGGACCTGGTGATGCTGCTGCCAATGCAAAAATGTAAATATTTCAAAACTATGCAAAATAAACAATGGAAATAAAATTGCAAAATTCTCAGGGGAGCAATTCCTATCATTTCCCTCAATTTACCTAAAGTCATTTTTGGACCACAGTTCCCTTTAAATAATTTCATATGTATCAAGTTTAAAAAGCATTGTTTGCAAAACATTCTATTTGGTAATAGCATATATGTAATCCCTATTTGTAAATCAAACTATTAGCAGTACCTTGATATCCATCGCCATCTAGTGTATAAGCTTGTAGGGCCAAATACTATAGGTGGACCTAAATTCCACCATCACCTGACACTTTTGTTGCATTGTCCATTATTAGATATCAGTCTTTGTTCGTTTTTAAACTTCATTATTATATAAATTATTTTATTTAATAAAAGGGCAACTCTACTGACACATCTCAATCCAGGGCAAAAAATAGAACAGTGAAAAACTGCGGTTAATAGTAAATTAATCCTCCACCCCCCTAACCATGTGTAAGATACTGGCCTCAGCCGTCTAGTTGGCAAAGCAAATCCTTAAATAACGTGTCCTTAATGCCCACCCACACCCTCATGTCATTGTATGACCCAATACACGTTCATTAAAACTTTATTAAAACCCTTTATGCCCCTAAGAAAGGATTATTATCCTTCATTCATATGGCACGACTAATAAAATAAACTTGCATGAATAAAACAAATGTAATCATTGTTGAGAGAGGATAAAAAGTAATCTAAGTAAGCCAAGCAAGCACTTATACATTTAATTAAATATAATTACTAGAGGCAATTGCTTCGCTGAATGAGGTTTAACTGGTTTACAAGAACAGTCGACTGCTCCCAGTCACCTGAATTAACAAAACTGCGCCAATAACAAAGGCCCCCTGGCGTAATAATTTATGCAAATATTTAGAGCATTATAGAAAAATAAAATAGTGACTGTTAAATGAATCTCAGACCTGGGCACAAATAGAGAATGAGAGTAAACACTGCCCAAGAGTCACGTATTCTCCAAGTACAAGGAGGGGATAGGTACAATGGGAGCCATTGGTGACACGTATGTACCATTTAACACATTAAATGGAACCACAGAGAGGTACCCAAGCTACCCGCATGGAGACAAACACAAAACATTTCTACCTACACTGTGATCTACCACATGCATACACAACAGACTGCAAGCTGATAGTGTGAAGAAAGTATAACATTTATAATTGTGTGTGATTGCCAAAATATTTACCTATTACAAAAATGGTTACGCAGGAAAAGGTGGGGCATCACCATGTTAGCCAGTCACAGTGTTTACAGGTTACCCTTCCGAAATAAAAAATAACAAAGTGATATAAAGGTGATACCTTTATTGGCTAACTAAGATAATCATAGCAAGCTTTCAGAACATTCTAGTTCCTTAGGGTTGGCCCTATTATGCGTTTTGCGTCGCGATAGCACATGCGATTAGTTATAAAAAACAACGAAGCGCACACGCAATCGATTTAGTGTGTTCTAGTGGGGCCATGCCCTTATCAAACTGATTATAAGTTCAAGCTGAGGTAATCATCTTGTAAAATAGAACTAAATGTAAAAAGCTTGCTAACCTATGTTAAAGGGTCTCTATACTCACAGAAAAAACTTTACATTTTCTGAAACTAAATTGAGAGAAGTAAAATGGTGATACACACATAGTATCTGTGCTTGCTTTGTCATTAAATTATATGTTTAGTGAGTGCTCCTAATTCCCCCCACCCTTCCTTACTCACTGCCTTCTTGTAGTGTCTGCGACACTATGTGTTGTACACAGCCTCACCATGGACACTGCTCTGTTTACACATCCCCCCTCCCTCCTCCTGCCTTCTTTTCTCTGCTAATTCTCTAAATGTTGCAGAAAGTGTTCTGGCAGGCAGACAGGCACCGAGGTAAGCACGGGTGACATATTTAATTTCTGCTTCTGGGAGTGACAGGTCTTTCCTGTTAAATGCTGTGATTAAAATGATGATTTCTCAGATTCTACAGCCCAGATTTAAATCGTGAAAAAAGTTTTGGAGGAGTGATCTTGCTGTATCTAAAGGAAGTATTTTTGAAAATTCGATTCGAGTAGTAAAGATACCCTTTAACCAATAAAGGTATCACCTTTATACCATATATATTTTTTATTTCAAAAGGTTACCCTGTAAACAAAATGGTTACAAAGGTGTTTTTTGTAGAGGAATGCTAAATAGGGTCCTAGGCAACAATGGTGATGTGGGGCCTGCCTTTTTAGCTCTATTAACCCAGCTGATAATGTATGAGGGGATATCTTAGTTTTGTCTTTTGGGAATAAAAGTAAACTCAGATGGGCCGTATTACTTCTATTAATGTAACTGGTTCCCGCACATTTCCTCAACCACTGGCAAAAGCCTGCCCTAGTTGCCTTGTGGATATTGGCCACACTGTGGGCAGGATTTGATATTCATTTATAGACAAAAGACCACATTTACAAATAGAGATGTTCGAAAGCAGGGAAGTTCTGTTTGTGGAATTTCACAATCAATCCAATACAGAAAAGTCAATGGGGAAAAAAATCCAAACGTTTTGTGGTAAATAAGGGTATACAAAGCATGATAACTAACAGTAGATGGCTCAGGCACCTGGGAAATGGTTGGTACATATCACCTAAACATAGTTAAAATTGAATTTCTTACACGCAAGCTATTTTCGAGCTTCCACAGAAGACGAACTCTAATCTATCCAATGTCCGCCTAGTTTATGGCCAGCTTTTAAGATGCTTGTAAAATGTGGGTCTTTAGACATAAGATGGATTGGACATTAGTCTGTAGACAAGTAGTGTAGTGGCACTGTAGTGGCATATTTAGATATTTATAAAGGTATAGTACTGCAAATTGGAAAACAGTTGTACCGATATACTCGAGTATAAACCGAGTTTTTCAGGCTATAAAATCAGCCTGAAAACTTGACTCGGTTTATACTCGAGTCACTACTACCTTAGCACTCCGGCAGCCGCACGATCCATTCCAAGCCCGGCTGCCAATTAGTGACGTCAGCGGCGCGCCAGTTACAGGAATGAGGTGCGGATGCCGGAATGGAGAGAGGACGCTTACCTTCAATGCTGGCACACAGTCCCACAGGAAGCCTTGGATGGAGGAGAGCCACAGTCCTGGATGGAGAAGAGCCCACAGGTACAAACTGAACTGGGGGTGGGAGGGATGGGTGGGCATTCAAGAGTTTGGAAACTACAACTCCCAGCATGCTTTAGCTGGAGTGTAGTTTCCAAAATCTTGAATGCCAAGTTTCTACCCTCGGTTTATATTCGAGTCAACAACTTTTTAGATAGATTTTAGGTGAAATTGGGTACCTCGGTTTTATACTCGGGTCGTTTATACTCGTACTATACGTGTAAATTATTTTTGGGTATTTACACATGGTATAATAAATTTAACATAAAATACTAACCATGGTGTAAATACAGATATCCTCAGTATTATATCACAAAAAAGCACACCATTGCAGTCTTTAACAAGGTGTTGTGTATTTGCAATTGGTAGCGGGTAGTAACGATGAGGTCAATATCATTCTGAAAGTTTACGGCCATGTCTATAAAATGCTGTGATGTGGGCCACAGCTGACTCACGGTATATGGATAATGACCAATGATGAGGGGCAAAAAGTTAAAAGTATTTTAGCACAAAGTTTTTTCAAGGTATGTCACCTACAGAGAAATCCTCCCAGAAGCCAAAGGGGGGCAGCCATTGTTAGTTTTAAATGTGGGCAAAATATGCAGAAGTACTATGTGAATACCGGATAATTTCATACTTATGCTGTTGCCATGTTAGCTTGAATGAATTGAAGGAATTCGATTAACTTATCACTCATTCCCCTCCTCATCTGCCATGTGTAAAGTACTTTTAGGGCTATAATTTCACTTAAAAGAGATAAATAAGTTAAAAGGAAATTTCTATTACATCTAACACAAAGGAGCCAATCAGATTTAGTCAGACAGATTTCCTATAAAATAATTTGGGATCACATAAAAGTTTGCTGTATCATTCCCAGTTTAAAGAAACAAAGAGATTTTTAGCCTTATCGAAGATAAAAGTTAGGTATGGATTTCTGCCTATTTATAGGGTTTCCTTTAATTACAAGTCAAGAAGAAATTTTGTCTACCTTAAAGTGAGGCAGAACCAAGCAGCATCCCAAAGGCTTCAGCTGCCTGGTGCCTTAAACAGAATCTATAATCACAGTGACTGCTGAAATTGACTTTGAGACTTGCATCTTAGTAGGAACCACACTTGTGCCTGGGAATGACTCTTCTATACTTTTCAGCTCATCATTCTTTATTCCATCAGTATCCTATGAGAATCTTCATAAATTGTCATTAATAATAACAGTATGATGAGAAAATAACCTCTATCTTTTTAGACAAGTACTGGAAAAAAATCATTACTGGGGTATATAAATGAACACCCCACCTTACAATATCTCACTGGTCATGTTGATTAAGGTTCTACCATTTAATAGCTGCAGACAATCTCTTTGCTCTTAGTTTATAATGAAGTATCTGGACGGGATCTGTCTGCTTCTGATCTTTGGTAGTAGTGATCATGGGTATCTCTGTTGTATTCAGTTAGATCAACTGGACTTGAAGTTTAGTTCTTGAAGATGTTTCGCTAGTCATCCGAATGGATATCTCATTCAAAAATCACTCGGTAAAAGAGTAATAATAACCATATCACACAATATCACAAAAATAATAGTACGCAATGATGGTCAAGTGTAGTCATAGTGGAGGCTCGTCACTGTTGAAGGAGCATCAAGGTAGTTACATTTTAGGGCAGTTCCAGTAAAATGGACCTTTCACCCATTCATCAAAAAATATCAGTTTGAAATGTAAACACAAGGGGAGAAGAAGCGAGTGAGACCGATCAGTTATGTTTAGGATGTTGAGGTTTTAGTGTCCTGAACATTCATAGTCCTAACATATTTGACATTTGAGATGGGTAATGAGATCGGAACACACACACCCTGAGTCTTTTAGTCCCCACTTGAGTCTTTTGCCAAACTTGACTGTGCAATATTTCCGTAGTACTATCAATTAGTCAAATTGGATGGGCATGGTTGATTCCTTACAGATTTAGGTCTGGCTTTGACTAGGACACACAAAGGGCCTAATTTACCCACATTATGTTGTTGGTAAAAAAAGGGGGTTAAACTCGTGCTAACCAATATTGAATAGGTGTAGTGCAAGTAAATCCATAATTGCACGGCTGCACAAGATTCACAAAAGACACCCGGTTGCAACTGGCACAATGTATTTAGGGCTAGGGCCACACTATTTTTCTTGCGTTTGCTTTGTTTTTCAGATCATTGAAAGCGCGCAAACGCACCGAAAAACACGCATTTTCAGGTGCATTGCGATTTGCGTTCTGCATTTTTAATTGAATACTGCAGCATTTCCTTATACCTAACGAAAAACGCATGCGCCAAGCAACAAAACTGCACATGCATGCGATTCCGTGTGCGATTGCGTTTGCGTCGCAGTGTGGCTGTGCCCTAATAAGGATTTGCACCACTTTTAACTCCACATTATTTAAGAGGAACTGTGGGTTCAAAAAGGCTCTTAGTAAATTGATAGGAATTGCTCTCCTGAGAATCTTTGCAATTTATTTCATTGTTTATTTTGCATAGCTTTCGAGAAATTACATTTTGTGTGTGATATGGCAGCAGCATCACCAGTCCCCTGCCACTTTCCTGTGTGGATGACAATCAATCTGCTCTTGTGTCTCCTCCTCCCCTTTGGCCAACCCCCTCTTGCAAGCCCCCCTGGGTCATTTCCACTTCATGGACCACCATGGGCCCTCAATTTGCAGCAGCCCTTGTCCATTCCTCTACAGGCCCATGGGGCCTGCCCATTTGCGGGTGCCTTAGTCCTGCCCATTCGTGGGTGCAGTGGACCCGCCCCCAATTCGTGGGCACAGTGGCACCATCCACATGGGTGCAGGGCCCCGCCTACTCATGGGTGCCGTAGGCCACTCAGACCCCCCCCCTAAAGAAAACTGTGTGAAACAAGCCTTCAGGTGAGTGAGTACAGAAGTGAGAACTCTGCCTGAAAAAGGTTTTTTATGCCGTGGGTACTCAGACCCACACACACACACAGAAACTTGTGGAACTGACTGAGAACTCTGCCTGAAAGAGCTTGTTTCACACAGTGAAAGAGAAGGGCTGTAGTATCCCTTACCTACTCTGTCGGACTTCACACAGGAGAGGAGGAGGGATTCTGTCTCCTCACACACTGGGAGTCTGTAGTGTCTCGCCGCATCGGCCACTGTGCAGGAGAAGCCTTATGAATGTCACATGTCAGGCCTCTCACACCCATTAACTGCTTCTGGTCATTCATGTTCTATTATCTTGGGCTAGGATGGAACCAACGTAGAGAGGTGTGTTGAGGTGGCTTGTTTAAAGGTAGTAAAGTATTAAACAGGTCTTGCATTTAAACTCAACAGTTTTGGAGACCCCAGTTCCTTACGACAGCTAATGGATGTCTTAAGAGTGGCACTGGGTTAAATCCCCTTGTGGATTTAGGCCACAAGGTGACAACTACAGTATTAATACCATAAAGACCATATTTGCCAGAGCAAGTTTGCGGCTCTGGGTAATGAGGCCCAAAGTTTTGGCCTAGTCTCGGTAACAATTGCTTACATACTTTATTCCCATGTAATGCCCATTTATTTAAAATAGCTGTATCTATGGAAATGAAAAGCTATTAGTTCAAGTAACATAGACCACTTATTTTAGCCCAGTCACCATTTCAAGGTTTGCCTAGCGTTGTCCTATGCTTGATAGCAGTGGTCTGCTGGTCCACAGTGTTACCGGGGGAATCCCAGGGGGTACCCACAGTCCACCAAGAAACAGAGAAAACTGATAAACAATTTCAATACAGAGACCAAAGACAACAGGTGAGATTCATATAACAAGTCTTTATCGTTAAAAATGGTGCAATTTTGCCGCCACCAATCAGATCTTATTTACATTGGAAAAGCTAACATCTGATTGGTTTTGGCAAAATTAGACACCATTTTAACGATAAGAACTTTGGTTTAGATAACCCTGAAAGTTTCTGGCGGGTGCCTAAAGGCTAAGACGAAAGCCTATCTATTAGTTATCTTGCCTTGTTGAGCTGAAAGCACCTTGCTACTCTATGTGGGCTACTTTCGCTGAGATGAAGGTGGTGGCGGATGAAAATGAAGTGCTCTAAGCTAAACACTATACACACCGTGCAACTCTAGTGCACGTAAATGATGCTGATTTGTTTGTAGCTATCTCTAGCTTTGAAGGAGAACTATAGAGAATTAAAGTTCAAAAAAAACAAATACAGAAAAGTACTGACTTGGACAGTGTGAGTAGATTGTAACTCTACTCCAGATGTTTGTTTTAGTAATAACACCAGCTGAATACCAGCGGGTTTTGAATATGGCTCATGAGAGTGGACCGTATCTCTCGTAAAGCCTAAAAGCTTTTTTTACATTTCGGCAATTATGCTACTCAAACTAAAGAGAAAGCTAGTGGAGTTGAACATAGCTGGGTACGCCAAAAAAAGGAGACTAGAGACTTAATAATACCCCCCAAAATGTTGGTTTATACCGAGACGTGCGAGTCGTTAGTTGGCAGTGAGAGGAATTTACGTCTGTAGTACTATTTTAGTGACCACAAAAAAAATCGAGTGTGGTCGATGTAATAATGGTCAGCAGCCAGTCTATAGGCGGGATACCCCCTATGGGCGTACTGCATCTAATGGGCGATATGAGGTAGGTATAAGGTACAGAATTGTCTTAATTTTGTAAGTAGAAAAATATCTCTTCTGTGTTTTAGTTTTTTGAGTTAATACATAATACTAATAACTCATACTTCAGGGGTGACACCCATCTATTGCGATACAATCATGAATACCAGTGGGATGACGCATCGTACTGCGATAAGTCACTGTATTGTTGGTGGAAATGTGGTAGGTAACCTATGGTGTTTGTCGAATGGTTTACTAGGGGTATGATCGCAAAGGACAACATAAAATACCATTCCACCCTTAACATTCTATTTTGTTTTATTCATCTAGTGAAGCTTGGAACCAGATCTCCTTTCTAGACCATGGTGGAGCGCACGGTGCAATCTGGAAAAGTCTCTCCAGACTAGGGGTCTGTGTGGTACTAAGAGGTCATGTAGGACAGATCCAACATGAAAATAATTGTATTTCGGTATTGATGTGAAGCAAGATCCAAGTGTGTATGATTTGAATATACGCTTAATAATTGTCCATTTAATATGATACCCAACATGGAGCCCTTATTCCTTGCCAAGGTGAGATATTAATATGCTGGGAAATATGATACACACAGGTGCCATGTTTGGTATTGGAGGATGATAATATTAATACAGGAGAGGAATATATGTGATCAATATCCCAATACAATGTTCATATCTACATTATATGGAATCTGCCTACTGAGGGGGAATGAATGCTTTTGGCTAGGTCGTAAATCTGGACATTCCTGGACACTCCACCTCATGTGGAGGGCGTAGTTCAACAAATAGTTTAAAAGTCCATGTGTCGCCAAAAATGTGTGTCATACTTGGGGACATTGCTAAAAACGTGTGTATGGAACCCAATGTTTCATCCTGCCCCAGGACACAGGACTTCTTCTAGTGAGTAGTGGTCTGTGAATTTTATCCTTTTAGTTATATAAACTGTTGTACTATTGTAATGTCATTTTATTGTAACACCATTTTATTTTTTTTGTATTATATTCACTGTCCATTTTGGAATATTAAATCTAAAATTTAATAAGTTTTGTTCTTTGATGCTCTAAAAGAACTCAGTTTAGCCCTCTGATAAGTTTATATGTGTTTGAAGTGAGTTATGTTGCAGTGTAAATGCTAATATAACTCTGTGACTGCTTGTGAAGGACTGATGCTATTAACCAGTAGTTGCTGGAGGGATGGTGTAGTGTAACCATTTAGCTGCCAGGACAGGGGTGTGCATAGTCAGTGAGAGTCAAGAGGGGGTTTTTGGGGCCTCTTTAAGCCGTAACTTAAAGTGGTGGCAGCGAATACCGATTAATTAGCAGTATTCACTGTGACCAGGCGAACGGGGCGTTCGTGACAACAATGTTATGGGCAATCCATCGATGGGCGATACCCATCGGTATGGGGGCGATCACTCATCTATGGGCAATACTAATCATTTTGGGCAATACCCATTCTTTATGGTGCGGTTACTCAGCTGGATGGCAATACTAATCTTTGGCAATATCCCAGCTAGTGTGGGTTACCATTATCTGGCCGATACTCATCTATGCAATACTATCTAATGGCCATACTCATCCATGGGTGACCTCATCCAATCTGTGCGATACACCATCTTGAGTCAATCCCATCTATCCAATATGGGGGCTATAGCCCATCTAAGGGGCGATACCCATCTATGGAACGAGTAGAGGGGTAAGGTATGAGGTGAAGAATGAGGTGAAGATGGTGAAAGAACGTGTTGGTATCTTATTTGAAGTAGAAATGATCATCTGGGTGTTAGTATTTAATTTGAAATAATAAAAATACTGCCTTAAATGGACACATATTAGTTGTTTGTTGCTCTCACATTTTGAATACTGTAGAGTTTAATGGATTTCCCCAACAGGATTACAAAAGCCAATACTTTCAGTCTTTGTTATTTCTAAAGAATAGAGAAGAACTTGTATGAACAATGTTTATCTGGGTTTTTTGTATTGCAGCCTTATTGTTCTCAAATTTTTACATTTTAGAAATTCTGAGGGCCTCGAGAGCAGATAGTCCGACCAGTTTCCCAAGTTGGTGGCCATGAAAAACCAATAAGAACGGAGGGGTGGAGTGCAGCCTGATGATCATACATGTGTGTGCCCCAATTATGGGCTCCAGGGGTCAACTACTTTAGCATAACCTACAAACAGCCACAACAATGGGAAGAAGAGTCCAGCACAATTCTTTTCCTTTTAACCTCTTTAATCATTTTCCGCTTGTGCTTGTTCTGCATTTATCAACTCTGCTCTGTGTTTGCTCCTGCGTCTTCTCGCTTATTAGTCGTATCCTCTAGTCATTCCATATACCCCCCGCTATTAGATACTTTAGCTACTTTTCTCATTTCTCCGCCTCCCTTTAGTATTAAGGCTCCTCAGCTTCCATTTGTATCTCTCTGTTGTCCCTGTTCCTCTCCCGACAGGGCCCTATTTATTATAAAGATCGGTATTGTTATCGTACAACATACTTACGAAATACCGTTTTTTAACGATAAGTACTATACGACACCGTATTTTTAGCCGTAATCGGGACCAGGTATTACTATAACACGGTCTGACTATAATACCGGTAACTGAGTACATCCGGTCGTCATCGTAAATACCGGTCGTATTTTACGATTGAACTGATCGGTATTTTTAACGATAACTGATACCGATCTTTTAATAATAGGGCCCTAATTCCGCTCGCCTCGTCTTCTAAACCATTCGGTCTGTCCCTGGTATCCGCTGAATTTCATTCCCCCATTCGTGTATTCTATTTCCGTAGTTTTTTCTTCCCCTTTCTTTCTTCCCCTTGGATAGTTGTTACTGAGTAAGATCCTCTCCTTCCCTTTTATCGTCATGTCAGTCCATTGTTGGGCTTTGAAAGAATATCAAGAGAGATGGTTTGAGAAACCACGAGATGGGCTCCTGCAAGAGTACTGGTCTGGATATCAAGGCGTTGGCACATTAATAATCTCCTCTAACCATCAGTCATTTTGCGTGTATTCCTCCAGGCCATTCCTTAACGCAGTACCTTCATAACCACTAAGAAACCGTTGATGAGTACAGCGAATAGCAGGGTAGAGAAGTTATCCCAAGAATAATATTGGTATCGCAGAACTAAGTCGGCAGTGTGGACGCCTAGAGCATGTCCATAGAGGGGGGGGGCTTAAAAATGGAGGGTTTAGAGGGAGACTTTGAAAGTACTAGTACCTCAGTCTTGTTTATGATCAATCCAGGTCCCTGGACCAAACCCTATTCTTGTCGCTAGGTTACGTCAATCAACGTCCAAACGCTGATTTCAGTACACTGAAATAACGAAAAACATTGGAATAACATTGAATGAAATGTATAGCAGCGATTCCAGGGTTAGGTTTGAAAAGAATAATAGTTGATCGACTGTCTGGTCTCAATGACAAGGTCAGCATTAGAAATGAACCTGAGTTTTGTATGCCAATCGTGTGTGATTCCATTGACTGGTTCCGCCTGGCAGAGCAGGGTGTTGACCAAGCTGGGAACAAAAATTAAAATGAAGGAAAAAAAATAATTTCTTTTCCCCATAAATAGCGTCTGGTCACTGCTGTTACTTGTCGGAGTCTTGAAAGTGTTTTCCTGTTTATTTTGTTATCTAAGGTTTAAACTGCTAAACAGTTCTGTTCTCCGTTCTCCCCGTGTGAAATCTCATTCCTGTACAATGCAGCACTGTGCAACGCCTGTATTTAGAGAATACTGTGTGCTTAAGAGCCAAAAACTCATAGAATATCACACCACTGCATAACAATTAACAGGTGCAGCTCATGCAGAAAATTTTAAAGAAAAAAAAAATGTAAAAAGCTTTATCAGTACGTTAAAAGGGCATGTCCACCCCCAAAAATAATCCCCCCTCACATATGGCATCGCACCATGTAGTGTATAAAATTCCTTACTCTCCACATTCCTCAGCTCCATATGGTGGTCTCCTGAGTCTCACCCCCCCCCAATGAGTCACAAAAACGCCCACCAGAGGAGTCAGAGTCCTATATATGTCCTGCCTCCATGAGTGGCTCCTCGTGGAGAGAATGTTTGGCATGAGTACTGGCAGCCCGTCTGGCCCCGTCTCCCTCTCCCTCCACTCCCGTTTTTTGCGATCGGTCCTCCCCCTACCATAAAACCCCTTGCCCATACTCGTTAGTATACTTGTGTCCCCCAGCCCCAACCGCAAAAAAATAATTTAAGTAAAGACCCTCCCGACTCTAGCTTACCTTCCCTCTCTCTCCACCTGCATTCTGAGAAGCCCTCTCTCCCCTGCATTCTGAGAACTGCCTGCCAGCCAATCCACGGAACGCGGTCTGCTGTCCGCCCCCCTGCTTGCGTGGTGTTGCATAGCTAGAGAAGCGGGCAGGCGTCGGAGGGCTGAGAGGGAAGGTAAATATAACATCGTGGGCACTTTTAAAATGGTATTTAATATAGCTGTTGGGGGGGCTGGGGAAGGGAAACATTTTACTAGGATAGTTGAAAAAGTTTTAAAGTGAAGGGTGGACACTGTCCCTTTAACTAAAAAGCGAAACAACGTTGTTTTCAGTATAGCCACAACATTAATGCGGAAAATCCTTAATAACTCTGTAAATAGCGTTTTACAGCTTCTGATTAATATGTTAGCTAGTTTGGAGATTCATAACAGTTCTTGATCATTAAAATGGTGGGGCTAGTAGTGCCCCAACCATCAGATATTAGTTTTCAAATGTTAAGGCGAAAATTTGATTAGTTGGGGAAAAATTTAAGCACTAGTGTTTTTACATAAGGGGGCCTGAATTTACCCCACATGTGCTGTGTTGGGCTAAAAATAGGGGGTTTAAAATTTGCGTTGCTAACCTAGTATTTGAATACATTTTCACAAAAGACCACCAGTGCAACCGGTCGGTGCAAGTTTATTTTAATATAGGCTTTGCACCACTTGGCTGGTCTTAAAAGTGGCCGGGCTTGGGTAAGTCCCTTTTGGGATTTCCTACAAGGTTGCAATCTCGAGTGTATTAATACCAAAAATGCCTGGACGTATATTTGCGCCGGAGCCAGTTTGTGGCTCTGGGTAAATGAGGCCCTGTATGTCTTTAATAATTCTCTAAGTGATAATAATCTTATAAAGCTCCCCTGCACATGAAAGTGGAGCCTAACCACTATAGGCCCTCACCCTTGGGTTTAGCTTAACAGAACTAAGTTTAACAGTTTTTCCTTGTGGGACCTCACCCCGTCGCCAGGACAGGATGCAGTGAGGTTGGCCACCACATGAAGAAAAGTTTTTAAAGCATTGTTCTCGTCCATACAAACGAAAACCAAGGCGGGTGAGGAGTTGCATGTTTAGGGTTTCTACACTGGGCAAAACTGAGTATAATGGACTTCAATTTTTAATTAGTAAACATTTATCAGTTCTGATATCAGTATCTCACGAAAGTACCAGAGATTGAGTTAGTTTCGCCAATATGAGCAGAGGCTTAAGTCTAGAGAAATTCGAGGTGAGACATAAGTGACATGATAGAATAGGCTTTGTTAGATTGCAGTGTGGAGTTTGATTCGCGGGCCAGGTTTTATGGTGCTGAAAGAATGGGTTTTGCAGGATTACCTTAAAGATATTAAGGACGGTGATGATATACGTACAGATAACAAGCAGGAGTTCCAGAGCAAGGGTCAGCAAAGTCCTGAATGCGGTCATGGGAAGAGGCGATCATGGGGTGAAGAGGAGGAGTAATTTGCATTGCGGAGGAGGTTGTGCTTTAGGATGGTTTGCTGGATCAGCTCTGAGATGTATGGACGTGGCTGTCTTGGATATTGCTTTATAGATAGGTTAAGCAAGATCCTTGCATGGTTGGGCAGCCAATGGAGAGCTGCAGGTATGGAAGGTATGATTCGTTATTAAATCTTGTAATGGGTTCAAATATTCACTATAAAGTGTTCAAAATGAGTGCGTAAACATTTTAATGATGTCACTATGACATCAGCCATGACATCATAATTTGTAAACAAATTTGGATTTTGACCCAAAAACAAGCATTGCACTTAGTTGCTTATTTTTATTCTGTATTCTATGCATTAATTTATTTTCTTAATATATTGCACTTGATTGGATTTACTTATTCTATTCTTTCACATATGTTTAAATATTTTTGGGTTGCATTTTTTAGAGATGTACTTTGACATCAGCATGACAATCATCGTTTGTACAGAATACAATTTAAACCCTAAAAGCATTACATTTGTGCATCTTTTTTATTCTGTATTACTAATACTGTATCTATATATTGCACTTTTTTTTACAATCTTTTAATAGGTGTTCAATACTAATAAGGTCGGGGTGTATTTTTTAGTGACACAGATTTGGATTGACCCAAAACAACATATCCCCTGGTGGTATTTTCTTTCTATAACTCTTAACTGATAATCACATATATTGGGTGCATTTTTTTGTGATGCCACTATGACATCAGCATGACTCATCATTTTGTAAGATTGGGATTTTGACCCATAAAAGCATTGCCACTGGGTGTGACCGTCTTATTCATTCGTTTTAATATTTTAAATTGATGTCCTGGGTGAGATTTTTGTGATGTCACTATGACACACCAGCATGACATCAGATGTTGTACAAGATTTGGTATTATGATGCAAAAAAGCATATCGTTTGGTGGTGAGCTTCTATTTATAATCTTTTGTTTAATAGTGATCCAAAAGGTCCTGGTGCATTTTTTTTTTGTGATGACACTTGATATACACAGCATGACATCATCATTTTGTAAAGCAATTGGTTTTGACCACATAAAAGCATTATCATTGGTGGAATAATTCCTGTTCTACATCTTGGATTATGTGTTCAATATGTGTTTGGGTGCATTTTTTTTAGTGATGTTCACTATGTAACCAAATTACATTTCGACCCTATCAATCATTTGTGTGTTTTTTCTTATTCTGTATTCTATACTTGCCCTTGGTGTGATTTCTTATTCTGCACTCTTTTAATATGTCGGGGTTCATTTTTTGTGATGTCACTATGCATCAGTATGACATCATCATTTTGGTACAGCATGAACTGTTTGACCCTTAAAAGCATTGCACTCTTATCCCTTTAATAGTTTTAAATAGTCTAGTGCATTTTAGTAAAGTGAAGTCCCCAGATATCAAGCATAGACATCTCATTTGTAACAGATTTGGATTCTGACCTCAAAAAGCATCCACTTGTGCATCTTCTTGATTCTGTATTGTATACGTAATGTTTCTATACTTGAACGTGTGGTGTGATTTCTTACTTCACTACTTTTTAATAATGTTCAAAGTCTGGATGCTCTTTTTGTGATGACATCATAATTTGTACAGCATTGAGTTTTTTTTTTATAGTAAAAACTCAATTGTCTGCGGCATCTCCTCAGTGATTGTCTGTTGTCTATTTGGAGGGATAAGTTTTGAAGATTTTATGAAAATCTGTTATGCGACTCTGAAGGAGTCTTTTAGGTTGCCGACGACCCATTGGTGTTTGCGGTTACTTTAATTCACGGACTCTGCGAGGGGTGTTCGGGCAGGCTGCACGCGCGCAACCAAGACACAGAAATCGGTGAAGTTTTTTTTTGTAATCACCGTTAATCAAATAAAGGTGATCCTCTGCACTCGTCCACCTGTGGGTGCCACTCCCCGAATAGCCAACCCTTATGGACATGTATCAATAGGAAAACAGCAGGAAACGAGGGTCGCACTCCAAGTAGATATACCTTCAATTTATTGTAAACCACACATATATCACAACGTTTCCGGGGGGAAAACATGCCCCTTCCTATGTGATCACCTGAGGAAAGGGGGCAGTTTCCCCCCAAACGTGGTGTGAATATGTGTGTTTACAATAAATGAAGTTTTATCACTTGGAGTGCGACCCTCGTTTCCTTGCTGTTTCTATTGATGTACAACCGATTTTAACCTGCCTGTACATATATGATTTTGGGGAATTGGCCATGTTTGAAGAGTGCTGGCTCGGGGGTGACGTTTTTCACAAAACAGCGGCCATCTACATACATATACGTAAGCCATACTTTATATAGTGATATAGTGACAGTATGAATGGCACAGAAAGTGGTAGCTTAGGTTGTGTTAGCATTATAGTTCATTTTTCTTGCAACATCCATTGCTCGGCTACCTGGTTGGTTGCAAGTGTATAGCTGTAGTAGCTTATAGTCGGTTATGAATAGATAGATAGATAGATAGATAGATAGATAGATAGATAGATAGATAGATAGATAGATAGATAGATAGACAGATAGACAGATAGACAGATAGACAGATAGACAGATAGACAGATAGATAGATAGATAGATAGATAGATAGATCATATGCTAACCAATAATAGTTAAAGCGATAGATGGACAGATAGAAAGACAGACAGATATATACATATATATATATATATATATACATATATATAGATAGATAGATAGATAGATAGATAGATAGATAGATAGATAGAGCGATAGATACTATTTAAACAGATTAAAGTTTTCATTGCAGTTCAATCTCCAATAATTGTTTAATTGTCCAATAAGCACACAATAAGGGCTAGGCCACACTGCTGCATTTCGGATGGCGTTTTGCAATGTAGCCAGTGGCTGTGTTGTGCTCTGGTCCATTAGTGGGTAGTAGATCACTTGTTTGAATTACAGCTCCCAAAATCCCCAGCCAATCAATGGTGGCCACAGGTTTGTCATATTATCCGATTTCTTTACTGATTAAAGCTAATCCCCCACTGTGTCTTGCTATGTGTTTAGATACTCATATTATTCATTTTTGAGAATAAGGAAAGACCCCTTTAATAAACACAGTATAGATAGTTAAACTACGATTCCCAGCATCCTCAGCTTGTCAGGCAGCATTCACTATCCCTCCTAGCTTCCACAGCTGTGAAGCTTTGCAAAATCACGGCAGTACATGTGTTTGTTACATTACATTCCCCCATTTTCTGTTTAGTTTTATATACTGACAAAAACTGAATCCAACATAATGATAAACATAATGATAAAACCTGTAATGTATTTGATAAGGGAATAGCAAACCGCAAAGTTATTAGTATCTGTGAACAGCTTTAAAATAATAACCTATAAGGGCCAGATCCAGCACTAGGGAAATATCCTGCTGTACGTGCCATCCCTTAAATCAATAGTCCTAGAATTACCCAGAGTCCTTCGCTTCGCCTCCATCTTTTTACTTAATAAGACCCAATTTAATTAAAAAAAAACAACAACCCACCATTCAGATATGCCATCTGTCCATAGTGATATAGGACCTACCATGATGAACTTTCATCCTGGTGACATTATTAAAGAATAAAAATACATTCCTTTAATTATAAAATAAAATCAATTACACAAAATTTTAAGCTTAAGTTGTTTTTTAAAAAAAAAGTGAACTCACCCAAAGTGGTTAGAAGCTGTTAGCTGAGTAGGATTCCTGTTCTGTGCCAAAATTCCAACTGCTTTCCATCTTCCTCAAATACACTCTTGCACTGGGCTGGGATGACTGGCCCCCTTTCACTGGCTTGTTTGTTCCTAACAGCTGCATGGCTGCTAAATGGGCCCTCCCATTTAATTCAAGGTAGTCTGGAAGAACTTCCTCACATAGGTATGTCCTGGCCTGACGTTGCTCCCACAAGGGCTGAACTGTACCCGTGACAACATTAAAATAACAGAATGGGGCTGCTGTACAGTGGCACAGTGTAAAACATATCAATCTAACCAGTACACATACCCTGACAACAACAGATGGAGATAGTGGGAAAACGACAAACATGGCTAGTCACGGGAAAGGCAGAGGACACACAAAACATGTGTAAATAAGGGGTATTTAGTTTGAGGCCCTCCATTTCTATAATAATATAACATTCTGCACAGATGGAGGGCTGCAGGTTGGACGTGCTAAATGTGAATGTTTTATAACACACTTCACACATACAGCACGGAAAATTGTGTGTATACATATACAGATCACATTGTGTATTTTTTATCTACTAAGTCTTAATCTGGTACACATGGTGCGATCCTTCCACCTAACCGACCGTTCCACCCTTCCGGTCGGCAAAAGTAGCCACGTCCGTCATTTTGCCACAACTGAGTGTGCGATCCATAGAGGACTGAATGATTGGTTGTGGTTTTCCAACATGTCCGATCATACGTTGGTTGCGTCCGGCCAAAAGAAACCATCCAATATTTCTGCCCAACCAATACATAATTTCTGCCGAATTATTGGATGGTGTGTACCTAGCTTAATGTCAATCTACCTTCTGGGATCCTTGTAGCAGATATACCTCAGTGTAAAGGAAGCCATACACATGTGATTACGATACACAGTATGAGGATCTATTGTCCATTCGCCCATACACGGGCAGATCCTATTAAAAGAAAGGAAGCCAATACCTTTATTTCTGTGGGGAAAGTTGTCCACAATGCCAGCAGCAGTTTTTCATCAACAATTTTGTCATTTTCGGCCCCCAAACCTTGCTGATGCTCAGAATTTAACAGGTTTTATCCAGTATCAGCAATGTTTATGGCCACCTTTAGATATGTTTGTTTTTTAAAGGGCTTTGGTAGTTTACACACAGAGAATAGTAAAGTAGCCCTCTAAACATATTAGGCACAAAATGTACTTTAACAGGACAAAAGAATTTTGTAACTTGTCTGGAATTTGGCAAAAAATAAAAGCTAACTTTTTCATAATTTCAATTTTTTTTTACCTTTTTAATTTCTAGAACATTTACAGGGAGATTCACTAAAGGTTCTTATAGTTTAAAATGGGGCTAATTTTGTCCCAACCAATCAGATGATCAAATGTTAAATAAGATCTGATTGGTTAGGGCAAAATTAGCACCATTTTACATGATAAGAACTTTTATTAGATAACCCTGTATGTGTATACACAAAAATTACACTAGACATATATAGGTAACCCACTGTCCACGAGAGTTTTAATCAAAATGCAAATACACAAAAATAACCGCTGTGGCCACTGGATACCGGATAATATTTCAATACCGTCCGGTTTTGCCCAGTTGGCAAACTGTATAAATATGGCCCAATTTCTGAAAGGTTCATATTTAGAAATCTTGCCCAAGGGTTATGGCATTCAGGGGTGTGTGGCCAGGATGTTCTGGGGGACATGGTTAAATGGGTTTTGCTGACCTAGGTGGTCCAAGAATGGCTGGATGAAACTTAAATAGGCCCCACCGCAGGATACCCATGCCTAGTGTATTGTGCATAGGTATTTTACATTCTAGATGCATTTCTTCATAGAATTTCACACTATTAGCAGATTAGAAACAGGTAAAATTAATTAAATATTATTTCCCCCATGGCCTAAATCCAACAGTACCACACATGCATTGGTGCACACCGAGGCATCGCAAGGAAATAGCCCCATAGTAGGACAAAGTATAAAGGCCATTACAGCTAAAAAAAAATTAATTCAAAATTTGTACAGAAACAGTTTGGTTTTTAAAACTAAACAACAATTAACCTCTGAAATACCACAAACAAACAATACCTTTTTTGAAAATGCAATACTTTAGAAAATGCACCTAAATGTATTAAAATATGTGTTATTCCTTTGAATGAAACACAATGCGCATGTCTGAACTCATAGCAGAGTGGAGGATTTTCTGTTTCTGGTTATAGAGGCATGTAATACATAACTTATATAACTCTAACCAGCAGTTGCTGGCACTGAAACAGTTACTGGTCATACTGTGGAATAGTCTAAAGGCACTGAAAGGATTAATAGCATTACCGTGGGACTGTCTGCTGGCACTGAAAGGGTTAATAGCATTACCGTGGGACTGTCTGCTGGCACTGAAAAGGTTAATAACAATACTGTCAGGAAAACTGCTAGCGCTGAAATTGTTAATAGCAATACTGTGGGGATAGACTACTGAAGCTGGAAAAGTTCTGGGTAAGGGCTAGGCCTCACTAGCGCATTTTTCGCGCTTTTGCACCAGCGTTTTCGTTCGCGATTGCGTCCGCGGTTTTCGCTAAAATGGACACAGTGGGAACGGAAAAATCCACGCAATTTCCAATGTGCATGCGATTGCGTGTCCGTTCGCGTTTTGCGTTCAAGCATTTTTTTGCGCAATCACATGCGTTTTCTCTTTAAAAATATTGAAAGCATGAAACAAAACGCGCGAACGCACAGAAATTGCGTGTGATAACGCTCGCAATTGCGTGGGCTATTTGGAGCGTTGTAGTGTGGACTCAGCCTTATACTGTGGGAAAGCCAGTCCTCCAGTTTACTAGCCAGTGTTGGGTCAGCACTCTACTTACCAGCCAGCAGCCGTGGAAGTAGTAACTACGTTTAACTAACCATTGTTGGTCACACTCTACATACCAGCCAGTGTTAAATTAGTACTCCAGTTTACTAACCAGTGTTGGATAAGCACTCTACATACCAGCCAGTGTTAAGTTAGTACTCCAGTTTACTACCAGTGTTGTCAGCACTCTACTTACCAGCCAGTGTTAAGTTAGTACTACAGTTTACTACCAGTGTTGGGTCAGCACTCTACATACCAGCCAGTGTTAAGTTAGTACTCCAGTTTACTAACCAGTTGGGTCAGCACTCTACTTACCAGCCAGTGTTAAGTTATTACTCCAGTTTACTAGCCAGTGTTGGGTCAGCACTCTACTTACCAGCCAGTGTTAAGTTAGTACTCCAGTTTACTGCCAGTGTTGGGTCAGCACTCTACTTACCAGCCAGTGTTAAGTTAGTACTACAGTTTACTACCAGTGTTGGGTCAGCCCTCTACTTACCAGCCAGTGTTAAGTTAGCACTACAGTTTACTAGCCAGTGTTGGGTCAGCATCTAACTTACCACCAGTGTTAAGTTAGTACTACAGTTTACTAGCCAGTGTTGGTCAGCACTCTACTTCCACCAGTGTTAGTTAGTACTACAGTTTACTAGCCAGTGTTGGGCCAGCACTCTACTTACCAGCCAGTGTTGTTAGTACTCCAGTTTATTACAGTGTTGGGTCAGCACTCTACTTACCAGCCAGTGTTGTTAGTACTCCAGTTTATTAGCCAGTGTTGGGTCAGCACTCTACTTACCAGCCAGTGTTAAGTTAGTACTCCCGTTTACTAGCCAGTGTTGGGTCAGCACTCTACTTACCAGCCAGTGTTAGTACACCCGTTTACTAGCCATGTTGGGTCAGCACTCTACTTACCAGCCAGTGTTAAGTTAGTACTCCGATTTACAGCCAGTGTTGGGTCAGCACTCTACTACCAGCCAGTGTTAAGTTAGTACTCCGTGTTACTAGCCAGTGTTGGGTCAGCACTCTACTTACCAGCCAGTGTTAGTTAGTACTCCGTTTACTAGCCAGTGTTGGGTCAGCACTCTACTTACCAGCCAGTGTTAAGTTAGTACTCCGGTTTACAGCCAGTGTTGGGTCAGCACTCTACTTACCAGCCAGTGTTAAGTTAGTACTACACGTTTACAGCCAGTGTTGGGTCAGCACTCTACTTTCCAGCCAGTGTTAAGTTAGAACTCCAGTTTATTACAGTGTTAAGTCAGACCTCTGGTTTACTGCAAGGGTTAAGTCAGACCTCTAGTTTACTAGCCAATGTTAATTCAGCACTCCATGCCCAGTTCCACAAGCCACACCCACTTTGCACTGTACTCCAGCTTTGCACTCCGCTGGAAGATACACTGGGCATCTGTTAAAACTGTCTCGGTGCCAAAAGTCCAGAAGCATCATGTCTGAATATTACACGTGTTCTTTAGCAGTCAATTGGAAACATAAGTTGTGTGATTTTGATGTGTATGTTATTTTACAATGCTATGGGTGATGGGGAGGAACATTCCTTAAACAAGATACACTTTACCTTCCAATGTATTTCACACAAACTAATTGGAAATCACAAAGAATAAATCACTATTAGCAGCAATAAAGGGAGATGACTTTACCAGCAATATGTTCTGCTGTGCCAATTAAAGGAGGATTTAATGCAATCAATAAGAAAAGCTCCCCAAGCCAAGTGTGCATGTATCTGTGCACAGATGGATAGATACAATACATATAAACCAAGACACATACACCAAAAAACAGGCGGAGAAGGTATCGGTCTACGGAGGAAGGTTGGGGAGAAACATTTTCCCTTTGTAACAGGTCAACAGGACTTGAGGAAACGTTGAAAATTTTAGAGAAACTTATCCATTAGTAGTAGTAGTAATGGAATAGTAACAGCTATCCATATGTGTCTCTCAGGGAGAGGTGTATGGAACTAGAGGTCTACTGAATATAGTAAAATAGTATAGCAGGTTAGAGGTCTAGGGACATTTTCCTTTGCCTGTCTTGTACCCAATTTCCTTATTTAAACAAGGGACTACATTTTCCATCCACCACTGGGGATGTTTAACCCATTAAGAAATTCTATACATGTGAGTCTAGTTTGGGATATACTTTCTTACTTGACCACATGGTCCTCATTGGTAGGTGAGACCACCCATTGTGTAAAGCAGAGGATCTCCCAACACAGAACCTCCATTAGAAAAGGTAAATTTACATTTTAGAGATATTGGCCATAATACATTCAAGTTTTCTAAACAGTTTTCTAAAGGGCAACCCCAATCTAAATGTATACATAACCTAATCATCCACAACCCAAGGACGCAACGTGTTCATAAGGAGACTGAGTATTTGTGCAGAAAAAATATACCTCATAAGAATGGGCTCTTTATTTTTACCTCAATCCTATCATATATAAAATCATCAGAATGGTGTACCAGCCAAACACTACCATGCAGGAGTCTTCACCAAATCACCAATACCTCAAGTTTAACATTATCACCAGTGTTTTCTGCTACACTATCAGGAAGATTCAATAAAGGTCTTATTGTTTAAATGGTCTAATTTTGCCCCAACCAATCAGATCTTATTTACATTTGAAATCTTACATCTGATTGGTTGGGGCAAAATTGGCACCATTTTAAAGATAAGAACTTTTATTAATAACCCTGTATGTGTCACTGAAAAAGATTGTAAGCCCGAGGGTGCTAATGGAAAAAATTTGTACCACCCCATTCTGTGGATACATGGGTGCCACCCTTACAATTGTTTAGGTGTCCTTGATGGACATCACTTCTTTTTGCTAAAATCGCATTTCAATGCACACAATATAAGTCTATAATTTAAATGTGCAAATGTCTCATTCTTTGGTTTACCAAGAAAATCTAGTCATATAAATTCAAAAAACTAAACAACTACTGCAGAGTCATCTGAGGCGTTTCCTGCAAGGACCAAAGACAAATTATAGGTTTAAAATGATCATATTTGCTTCATCTGTGAAAAAACAACATGTAGATCTCACTAACATGAGTATCTACAGACAAATAAGGCAACGGTGAAATATTCCCTTTGTACAATGACCGTGGCACATGCCCTAGGTGAAAGGTCAGATGCCCCTGGTATCGCCACTGCCAAAGAAACAAAACCATGCCAGAAAAAAACACAGCTGTGGCTTTGTATTGCCTGTTTTGTTTTACATAACTGAGACCAGAGATTCCATGCAAGTTTTTTTCCTATCTTCTCCCCCATTAGAGTCTGTCTGTGCAATATAAACTAACAGTAGTAATCTCCCTCTACCTTCCATAGCAGTGAGTAATCTCCCTCTACCTTCCATAGCAGTGAATAATCTCCCTCTAGCTTCCATAACAGTGAGTATCTCCCTCTACCCTCCATAGCATTGAGTATCTCCCTCTATGTTCCATAGCAGTAAATTCTCCCTCTACCTTCCATAACAGTGAGTAATCTCCCTCTACCTTCCATAGCAGTGAGTAATCTCCATCTACCTTCCATAGCAGTGTGTAATCTCCCTCTATCTTCCATACAGTGAGTAATCTCCCTCTACCTTCCATAGCAGTGAATAATCTCCCTCTACCTTCCATCATGAGTAATCTCCCTCTACCTTCCATAGCAGTGAGTAATCTTCCTCTATGTTCCATAGCAGTAATAATCTCCCTCTACCTTCCATAGCAGTGAGTAAACTTCCACGACCTCCATAGCAGTGAGTAATCTCCCTCTACCTTCCATATCAGTGATAATCCCCTTTACCTTCCATAGCTATGAGTAATCCCCTCTACATTCCATAGCGTAAAATCCCTCTACTTTTCATAGCAGTGAATAATCTCCCTCTACCTTCCATAGCATTGAGTCTCTCCCTATGTTTCCATAGCAGTAAATAATCTCCCTCTACCTTCCATAACAGTGAGTAATCTCCCTCACCTCCATAGCAGTGTAGAGGGTGTAATATCCCTCTAATTTTCATAGCAGTGAATAATCTCTCTACCTCCCCAGCATGAATAATTTCCCTCTGCCTTCCATAGCATTGATAATCTCCCTCTACCTTCCACAGCATGAATAATCTCCCTCTGCCTTCCATAACAGTGAGTAATCTCCCTCTACCTTCCTAACAGTGAGTATTCTCCCTCTACCTTCCATATCAGTAAGTAATCTCCCTCTACCTTCCATAGCAGTGAATAATCTCCCTCTACTTCCATAGCAGTGAATAATCTCCCTCTACCTTCCATAGCAATGTAGTAACATCCCTCTACTTTTCATAGCAGTGAATAATCTCCCTCTACCTTCCATAGCAGTGAATAATCTCCCTCTACCTTCTAAGCAGTGAATAATCTCCCTCTACCTTCCATAACAGTGAGTAATCTCCCTTTACCTTCCATAGCAGTTAGTAATCTCCCTCTACGTTCCATAGCAGTGAATAATCTCCCTCTACCTTCCATAGCAGTGAATAATTTCCCTCTACCTTCCATAACAGTGAGAATCTCCCTCTACCTTCCATACATTAAGTAATCTCCTCTATGTTCCATATCAGTAAATAATCTCCCTCTACCTTCCATAGCAGTGAGTAATCTCCCTCTATGTTCCATAGCAGTGGGTAATCTCCCTCTACCTTCCATAGCATGAATAAAATTCCGCTACCTTCCATAGCAGTGAGTAATCTCTCTCTACCTTCCATATCAGTGAATCCTCCCCCTTTACCTTCCTAGCAGTGACCACCCTCTACTTCCATAGCAGTGGGTAATCTCCTCTACCTTCCATAGCAAGTAATCTCCCTCTATGTTCCATAGCAGTGGGTAATCTCTCTCTACCTTCCATAGAAGTGATTAAACTTCCACTACCTTCCATAGCAGTGAGTAATCTCCCTCAACCTTCCATATCAGTGAATAATCCCCCTTTACCTTCCATAGCAGTAGTAATCCACCTATACGTTCCATAGCGGTGAATAATCTCCCTCTACCTTCCATAGCAGTATGTAATAAATCCAAACAATGCTATGGAAGGTAGAGGGAGATTACTCACTGTTATGGAAGATAAAGGGAGATTATTCACTGCTATGGAAGGTAGAGGGAGATTACTCACTGCTATGGAAGATAGAGGGAGATTATACACTGCTATGGAAGGTAAAGGGAGATTACTCACTGCTATGGAAGGTAGAGGGAGATTACTCACTGTTATGGAAGGTAGAGGGAGATTATTTACTGCTATGGAAGGTAGAGGGAGATTACTCACTGTTATGCAAGGTAGAGGGAGATTATTCACTGCTATGGAAGGTAGAGGGAGATTATTCACTGCTATTGAACATAGAGGGAGATTACTCACTGCTATGGAAGGTAGAGGGAGATTACTCACTGCTATGGGACATAGAGGGAGATTACTCACTGCTATGGAAGGTAGAGGGAGATTATTCACTGTTATGGAAGGTAGAGGGAGATTATTTACTGCTATGGAAGGTAGAGGGAGATTATTCACTGCTATGGAAGGTAGAGGGAGATTATTCACTGCTATGGAACGAAGATAGATAGATAGATAGATAGATAGATAGATAGATAGAGCGATAGATACTATTTAAACAGATTAAAGTTTTCATTGAGTTCAATCTCCAATAATTGTTAATTGTCCAATAAGCACACAATAAGGGCTAGGCCACACTGCTGCATTTCGGATGCGTTTTGCAATGTAGCCAGTGGCTGTGTTGTGCTCTGGTCCATTAGTGGGTAGTAGATCACTTGTTTGAATTACAGCTCCAAAATCCCCAGCCAATCAATGGTGGCCACAGGTTTGTCATATTATCCGATTTCTTTACTGATTAAAGCTAATCCCCCAGTTGTCTTGCTATGTGTTTAGATACTCATATTATTCATTTTTGAGAATAAGAAAGACCCCTTAATAAAACACAGTATAGATAGTTTAAACTACGATTCCCAGCATCTCAGCTTGTCAGGAGCATTCAATATCCCTCCTAGCTTCACAGCTGTGAAGCTTGCAAAATCACGGCAGTACATGTGTTTGTACATTACATTCCCCCATTTTCTGTTTATTTATATACTGAAAAAAACTGATCCAACATAATGATAAACATAATGATAAAACCTGAATGTATTGATAAGGGAATAGCAAACCGCAAAGTTATTAGTATCTGTGAACAGCTTTAAAATAATAACCTATAAGGGCCAGATCCAGCACTAGGGAAATATCCTGCTGTACGTGCATCCCTTAAATCAATAGTCCTAGAATTACCCAGAGTCCTCGCTTCGCCTCCATCTTTTACTTAATAAGACCAATTAATTAAAAAAAAACAAAACCCACCATTCAGATATGCCATCTGTCCATAGTGATATAGGACCTACCATGATGAACTTCATCCTGGTGACATATTAAAGAATAAAAATACATTCCTTTAATTATAAAATAAAATCAATTACACAAAAATTAAGCTTAAGTTGTTTTTAAAAAAAAAGTGAAAATCACCCAAAGTGGTAGAAGCTGTTAGCTGAGTAGGATTCCTGTTCTGTGCCAAAATTCCAACTGCTTCCATCTTCCTCAAATACACTCTTGACTGGGCTGGGATGACTGGCCCCCTTTCACTGGCTTGTTGTTCCTAACAGCTGCATGGCTGCTAAATGGCCCTCCCATTTAATTCAAGGTAGTCTGGAAGAACTTCCTCACATAGGTATGTCCGGCCTGACGTTGCTCCACAAGGGCTGAACTGTACCCGTGACAACATTAAAATAACAGAATGGGGCTGCTGTACAGTGGCACAGTGTAAAACATACATCTAACCAGTACACATACCCTGACAACAACAGATGGAGATAGTGGGAAACGACAACAAAAGGCTAGTCACGGGAAAGGCAGAGGACACACAAAACATGTGTAAATAAGGGGTATTTAGTTTGAGGCCCTCCATTTCTATAATAATAACATTCTGCACAGATGGGGGGGCTGCAGGTTGGACGTGCTAAATGTGAATGTTTTATAACACACTTCACCACTACAGCACGGAAATTGTGTGTATACATATACAGATCACATTGTGTATTTTTTATCTACTAAGTCTTAATCTGGTACACATGGTGCGATCCTTCCACCTAACGACCGTTCCACCCTTCCGGTCGGCAAAAGTAGCCACTGCCGTCATTTTGCCACAAACTGAGTGTGCGATCCATAGAGGACTGAATGATTGGTTGTGGTTTTCCAACATGTCCGATCATACGTTGGTTGCGTCCGGCCAAAAGAAACCATCCAATATTCTGCCCAACCAATACATAATTTCTGCCGAATTATTGGATGGTGTGTACCTAGCTTAATGTCAATCTACCTTCTGGGATCTTGTAGAGCAGATATACCTCAGTGTAAGGAAGCCATACACATGTGATTACGATACACAGTATGAGGATCTATTGTCCATTCGCCCATACACGGGCAGATCCTATTAAAAGAAAGGAAGCCAATACCTTATTTTGTGGGGAAAGTTGTCCACAATGCCAGCAGCAGTTTTTCATCAACAATTTTGTCATTTTCGGCCCCAAACTTGCTGATGCTCAGAATTTAACAGGTTTTATCCAGTATCAGGACTGTTTATGGCCACCTTTAGATATGTTTGTTTTTAAGGCTTTGGTAGTTTACACACAGAGAATAGTAAAGTAGCCCTCTAAACATATTAGGCACAAAATGTACTTTAACAGGACAAAAGAATTTTGTAACTTGTCTGGAATTTGGCAAAAAATAAAAAACTTTTTCATAATTTCAATTTTTTTTTACTTTTTAATTTCTAGAAACTTACAGGGAGATTCACTAAAGGTTCTTATAGTTTAAAATGGGGCTAATTTTGTCCCAACCAATCAGATGATCAAATGTTAAATAAGATCTGATTGGTTAGGGCAAAATTAGCACCATTTTACATGATAAGAACTTTATTAGATAAACCCTGTATGTGTATACAAAAAAATTACACTAGACATATATAGGTAACCCACTGTCACGAGAGTTTTAATCAAAATGCAAATACACAAAAATAACCGCTGTGGCCACTGGATACCGGATAATATTTCAATACCGTCCGGTTTTGCCCCAGTTGGCAAACTGTATAAATATGGCCCAATTTCTGAAAGGTTCATATTTAGAAATCTTGCCCAAGGGTTATGGCATTCAGGGGTTGTGGCCAGGATGTTCTGGGGGAATTGGTTAAATGGGGTTTTGCTGACCTAGGTGGTCCAAGAATGGGGATGAAACTTAAATAGGCCCCACCGCAGGATACCCATGCACCTAGTGTATTGTGCATAGGTATTTTAATTCTAGATGCATTTCTTCATTAGAATTTCACACTTTAGCAGATTAGAAACAGGTAAAAAATTAATTAAATATTATTTCCCCCATGGCCTAATCCAACAGTACCACACATGCCTTGGTGCACACCGAGGCATGCAAGGGAATAGCCCCATAGGTAGGACAAAGTATAAAGGCCATTACAGCTAAAAAAAATTAATTCAAAATTTGTACAGAACAGTTTGGTTTTAAAATAAACAACAATTAACCTCTGAAATACCACAAAAAAACAATACCTTTTTTGAAAAGCAATACTTTAGAAAATGCACCTAAATGTATTAAAATATGTGTTATTCCTTTGAATGAAACACAATGCGCATGTCTGAACTCATAGCAGAGTGGAGGATTTTCTGTTTGGTTATAGAGGCATGTAATACAAACTATATAACTCTAACCAGCAGTTGCTGGCACTGAAACAGTTACTGGTCATACTGTGGAATAGTCTAAAGGCAACTGAAAGGATTAATAGCATTACCGTGGGACTGTCTGCTGGCACTGAAAGGGTTAATAGCATTACCGTGGGACTGTCTGCTGGCACTGAAAAGGTTAAAACAATACTGTCAGGAAAACTGCTAGCGCTGAAATTGTTAATAGCATACTGTGGGGATAGACTACTGAAGCGGAAAAGTTCTGGGTAAGGGCTAGGCTCACTAGCGCATTTTCGCGTTTTGCACCAGCTGTTTCGTTCGCGATTGCGTCCGCGGTTTTCGCTAAAATGGACACAGTGGGAACGGAAAAATCCACGCAATTTCCAATGTGCATGCGATTGCGTGTCGTTCGCGTTTGCGTTCAAGCATTTTTTTGCGCAATCACATGCGTTTTCTCTTTAAAAATATTGAAAGCATGAAACAAAACGCGCGAACGCACAGAAATTGCGTGTGATAACGCTCGCAATTGCGTGGGCTATTTGGAGCGTTGTAGTGTGGGACTCAGCCTTATACTGTGGGAAAGCCAGTCCTCCAGTTTAACTAGCCAGTGTTGGGTCAGCACCTATTCAGCAGTGTTAAGTTAGTACTACAGTTTACTAACCAGGTTGGGTCAGCACTCTACAACCAGCCAGTGTTAAATTAGTACTCCAGTTTACTAACCAGTGTTGGATAAGCACTCTACATACCAGCCAGTGTTAAGTTAGTACTCCAGTTTACTAGCCAGTGTGGGGTCAGCACTCTACTTACCAGCCAGGTTAAGTTAGTACTACAGTTTACTAACCAGTGTTGGGTCAGCTTACATAACAGCCAGTGTAAGTTAGTACTCCAGGTTACTAACCAGTGTTGGGTCAGCACTCTACTACCAGCCAGTGTTTAGTTATTACTCAGTTTACTAGCCAGTGTTGGGTCAGCACTCTACTTACCAGCCGTGTTAAGTTAGTACTCCAGTTTACTAGCCAGTGTTGGGTCAGCACTCTACTTACCAGCCAGTGTTAAGTTAGTACTACAGTTTACTAGCCAGTGTTGGGTCAGCACTCTACTTACCAGCCAGTGTAAGTTAGCACTACAGTTTACTAGCCAGTGTTGGGTCAGCACTCTACTTACCAGCCAGTGTTAAGTTAGTACTACAGTTTACTAGCCAGTGTTGGGTCAGCACTTACTTACCAGCCAGTGTTAAGTTAGTACTCAGTTTACTAGCCAGTGTTGGGTCAGCACTCTACTTACCAGCCAGTGTTGTTTAGTACTCCAGTTTATTAGCCAGTGTTGGGTCAGCACTCTACTTACCAGCCAGTGTTGTTAGTACTCCGTTTATAGCCAGTGTTGGGTCAGCACTCTACTTACCAGCCAGTGTTAAGTTAGTACTCCCGTTTACTAGCCAGTGTTGGGTCAGCACTCTACTTACCAGCCAGTGTTAGTACACCCGTTTACTAGCCAGTGTTGGGTCAGCACTCACTTACCAGCCCTGTTAAGTTAGTACTCCGATTTACTAGCCAGTGTTGGGTCAGCACTCACTTACCAGCCAGTGTTAAGTTAGTACTCGGTTTTACTAGCCAGTGTGGGTCAGCACTCTATTACCAGCCAGTGTTAAGTTAGTACTCCGGTTTACTAGCCAGTGTTGGGTCAGCACTCTACTTACCAGCCAGTGTTAAGTTAGTACTCCGGTTTACTAGCCAGTGTTGGGTCAGCACTCTACTTACCAGCCAGTGTTAAGTTAGTACTACAGTTTACTAGCCAGTGTTGGGTCAGCACTCTACTTTCCAGCCAGTGTTAAGTTAGAACTCCAGTTTATTAACCAGTGTTAAGTCAGACCTCTGGTTTACTAGCAAGGGTTAAGTCAGACCTCTAGTTATATAGCCAATGTTAAGTCAGCACTCCATGCCCAGTTCACAAGCCACACCCACTTTGCACTGTACTTCCAGCTTTGCACTCCGCTGGAAGATACATGGGCATCTGTTAAAACTGTCTCGTGCCAAAAAGTCCAGAAGCATCATGTCTGAAAGATTTACACGTGTTCTTTAGCAGTCAATTGGAAACATAAGTTGTGTGATTTTGATGTGTATGTTGATTTTACAATGCTATGGGTGATGGGGAGGAACATTCCTTAAACAAGATACACGTTACCTTCCAATGTATTTCACACAAACTAATTGGAAATCAGCAAGAATAAATCACTATTAGCAGCAATAAAGGGAGATGACTTTACCGCAATATGTTCTGCTGTGCCAATTAAAGGAGGATTTAATGCAATCAATAAAGAAAAGCTCCCCAAGCCAAGTGTGCATGTATCTGTGCACAGATGGAATAGATACAATAAATATAACCAAGACACAACACCAAAAAAACAGGCGGAGGAAGGTATCGGTCTACGGAGGAAGGTTGGGGAGAAACATTTTCCCTTTGTAACAAGGTCAACAGGACATTGAGGAAACGTTGGAAAATTTTAGAGAAAACTTATCCATTAGTAGTAGTAGTAATGGAATAGTAACAGCTATTCCAAATGTCTCTCAGGGAGAGGTGTATGGAACACTATAGGTCATACTGGAATATGTAAAAATAGTATAGCAGGTTAGAGGTCTAGGGAATGTTCCTTTGCCTGTCTTGTACCCAATTTCCTATTTTAAACAAGGGACTACATTTTACATCCACACACTGGGGATGTTTAACCCATTAAGAAATTCATACATGTGAGTCTAGTTTGGGATATACTTCTTACTTGACCACATGGTCTCATCTTGGTAGGTGAGACCACCCAGTGTGTAAAGCAGAGGATCTCCCAACACAGAACCTCCATTAGAAAAGGAAATTTACATTTTAGAGATATTGGCCAAATACATTCAAGTTTTCTAAACAGTTTCTTAAAGGGCAACCCAATCTAAAATGTATACATAACCTAATCATCCACAACCCCAAGGACGCAACGTGTTCATAAGGAGACTGAGGTAATTATGTGCAGAAAAAAATACCTCAATAAGAATGGGCTCTTTATTTTTACCTCAATCCTTACATATAAAAATCATCTAGAATGGTGTACCAGCCAAACACTACCATGCAGGGTCTTCACCAAATCCAAATACCTCAAGTTTAACATTATCACCAGTGGTTCTGCTACACATATCAGGAAGATTCAATAAAAGGTCTTATTGTTTAAAATGGTGCTAATTTTGCCCCAACCATCAGATCTTATTTAACATTTGAAATCTTACATCTGATTGGTTGGGGCAAAATTGGCACCATTTAAAAGATAAGAACTTTTATTGAATAACCCGTATGTGTCACTGAAAAAGATTGTAAGGCCCGAGGGGGCTAATGGAAAAAAATTGTACCACCCATTCTGTTGGATACATGGGTGCCACCCTTACAATTGTTTAGTGTCCTTGATGGTGAATCACTTCTTTTTGCTAAAATCGCATTTCAAGCACACAATTAAAGTCTATAATTTAAATGTGCAAAGTCTCATTCTTTGGTTTACCAAGAAAATCTAGTCAAATTAAATTCAAAAAACTAAACAAACTACTGCCAGAGTATCTGGGCGTTTCCTGCAAGGACCAAAGACAAATTATAGGTTAAAAATGATCATATTTGCTTCATCTGTGAAAAAACAAACATGTAGATCTCACTAACATAGAGTATCTACAGACAAATAAGGCAACGGTGAAATATTCCCTTTGTACAATGACCGTGGCACAATGCCCTAGGTGAAAGGTTCAGATGCCCTGGTATCGCCACTGCCAAAGAAACAAAACCATTGCCAGAAAAAAAAAACCAGTGTGGCTTTGTATTGCCTGTTTAGTGTTTACATAACTGAGACCAGGAGAATTCCATGCAAGTTTCTTTTCCTATCTTCTCCCCCATTAGAGTCTGTCTGTGCAATATAAACTACAAGTGAGTAATCTCCCTCTACCTTCCATAGCAGTGAGGTAATCTCCCTCTACCTTCCATAGCAGTGAATAATCTCCCTCTAGCTTCCATAACAGTGAGTAATCTCCCTCTACCCTCCATAGCATTGAGTAATCTCCCTATATGTTCCATAGCAGTAAATAATCTCCTCTACTTCATAACAGTGAGTAATCTCCCTCTACCTTATAGCAGTGAGTAATCTCCATCTACCTTCCATGCAGTGTGAATCTCCCTCTATCTCCATAGCAGTGAGTAATCTCCTCACCTTCATAGCAGTGAATAATCTCCCTCACTCCATAACAGTGAGTAATCTCCCTCTACCTTCCATAGCAGTGAGTAATCTTCCTCTATGTTCCATAGCAGTAATAATCTCCCTCTACCTTCCATAGCAGTGAGTAAACTTACGACCTTCCATAGCAGTGAGTAATCCCCTCTACCTTCCATATCAGTGAAAATCCCCCTTTACCTTCCATAGCAGTGAGTAATCCCCCTTAACATCCATAGCAGTAATATCCCTTACTTTTCATAGCAGTGAATAATCTCCCTCTACCTTCCATAGCATTGAGTAATCCATCCTATGTTCCTAGCAGTAAATAATCTCCCTTACCTTCCATAACGTGGTAATCTCCTCTACCTTCCATAGCAGTGTAGAGGTGTAATATCCCTCTATTTCATAGCAGTGAATAATCTCCCTTACCTTCCACAGCAGTGATAATTTCCCTCTGCTTCCATAGCAGTGAATAATCTCCCTCTACCTTCCACAGCAGTGAATAATCTCCTCTGCCTTCCATAACAGTGAGTAATCTCCCTACCTTCCATAACAGTGAGTATTCTCCCTCACCTTCCATATCAGTAAGTATCTCTTACCTTCCTAGCAGTGAATAATCTCCCTCTACTTCCATAGCAGTGAATAATCTCCTCTACTTCCATAGCAGTATGTAAATCCTCTACTTTTCATAGCAGTGAATAATCTCCCTCTACCTTCCATAGCAGTGAAAATCTCCCTCTACCTTCTATAGCAGTGAATAATCTCCCTCTACCTTCCATAACAGTGAGTAATCTCCCTTTACCTTCCATAGCAGTTAGTAATCTCCCTCTACGTTCCATAGCAGTGAATAATCTCCCTCTACCTTCCAAGCAGTGAATAATTCCCTCTACCTTCCTAACAGTGAGTAATCTCTCTACCTTCCATAGCATTAGTAATCTCCTCTATGTTCCATATCAGTAAATAATCCTCCTCTCACCTTCCATAGCAGTGAGTAATCTCCTCTATGTTCCATAGCAGTGGGTAATCTCCCTCACCTTCCATAGCAGTGAATAAAATTCGCTACCTTCCATAGCAGTGAGTAATCTCTCTCTACCTTCATATCAGTGAATCTCCCCCTTTACCTTCCATAGCAGTGAGTAACCACCCTCTACATTCCATAGCAGTGGGTAATCTCCCTCTACCTTCCATAGCAATGAGTAATCTCCCTCTATGTTCCATAGCAGTGGTAATCTCTCTCTACTTCCATAGAATGATTAAACTTCCATACCTCCAGCAGTGAGTAATCTCCCTCAACCTTCCATATCAGTGAATATCCCTTACCTCCATAGCAGTGAGTAATCCACCTATACTTCCATAGCGGTGATAAATCTCCCTCTACCTTCTCCATAGCAGTATGTAATATCCATACTTTTCATGAAGTGAATAATCTCCCTTACTTTCATAACAGTGGTAATCTCCCTCTCACTCATAACAGTGAGTAATCGCCTTCTACCTTCCATAACAGTGAGTAATCTCCCTCTACATTCCATACAGTATGTAATCTCCCTCTACGTTCCATAGCAGTGAATAATCTCCCTCTACCTTCCATAGCAGTATGTAATATCCCTCTACTTTCATAGCAGTGAATAATCTCCCTTACCTTCCATAGCAGTGAATAATCTCTTACCTCCATAAAGTGAGTAATCTCCCTCTACCTTCCATAACAGTGAGTAATCTCCCTCTACCTTCCATAGCAGTGAGTAATCTCCCTCAACCTTCCATATCAGTGAATAATCCCCCTTTACCTTCCATAGCAGTGAGTAATCCACCTATACGTTCCATAGCAGTGATAATCTCCCTCTACCTTCCACAGCAGTGAATAATATCCCTCTGCCTTCCATAAGGATAATCTCCTCTACCTTTCATAACAGTGAGTAATCTCCCTCTACCTCCATAACAGTGAGTAATCGCCTCTACCTTCCATAGCAGTGAATAATCTCCCTCTACTTCCATAGCAGTATGAATATCCCTCTACTTTCATAGCAGTGAATAATCTCCCTCACCTTCCATAGCAGTGAATAATCTCCCTCTACCTTCATAACAGTGAGTAATCTCCTCTATCTTCCATAACATGAGTAGTAATCTCCCTCTACCTTCCATAGCAGTGAGTAATCTCCCTCTACGTTCCATAGCAGTGAATAATCTCCCTCTACCTCCATAGCAGTATGTAATCTCTACTTTCATAGCAGTGAATAATCTCCCTCTACCTTCCATAGCAGTGAATAATCTCCTTCTACCTTCCATAACAGTGAGTAATCTCCCTCTACCTTCCATAGCAGTGAATAATCTCCCTCTACCTTCCTTAACAGTGAGTAATCTCCCTCTACCTTCCATAGCAGTGAGTAATCTCCCTCTATGTTCCATAGCAGTGAATAATCTCCCTCTACCTTCCATAGCAGTGAGTAATCTCCCTCTATGTTCCATAGCCGTGAGTAATCTCCCTCTACCTTCCATAGCAGTGAATAATCTCCCTCTATGTTCAATAGCAGTGAATAATCTCCCTCTACCTTCCATAGCAGTGAGTAATCTCCCTCTAGTTCCATAGCAGTGGGTAATCTCCTCTACCTTCAATAACAGTGAATAATCTCCCTACCTTCCATAACCGTGAGTAATCTCCCTCTACCTTCCATAGCAGTAAATAATCCCCTCACCTTCCATAACAGTGAGTAATCTCCCTCTACCTTCCATAGCAGTGAGTAATCTCCCTTTACCTTCCATAGCAGTGTGTAATCTCCCTCTATCTTCCATAGCAGTGAGTAATCTCCCTCTACCTTCCAAGCAGTGAATAATCTCCTCTACCTTCCATAGCAGTGAGTAATCTCCCTCTATGTTCAATAGAGTGATAATTCCCTCTACCTTCCATAGCAGTGAGTAATCTCACTCTATGTTCCATAGCAGGGGTAATCTCCCTCTACCTTCCATACCAGTGAGTAATCTCCCTCTTCGTTCCATAGCAGTGAAAATCCCCTCTACCTTATAGCAGTGAATAATCTCCCTCTACCTTCCATAGCAGGAAATAATTCCCTACATTCCATAACAGTGAATAATCTCCCTCTACCTTCCATAGCAGTGAGTAATCTCCCTCTATGTCCCATAGCAGTGAGAATCTCCCTCTACCTTCCATAGCAGTGAGTAATCTCCCTCTATGTTCAATAGCAGTGAATAATCTCCCTCTACCTTCCATAGCAGTGAATAATCCCCTCTACCTGCAAACAGTGGTAATCTCCTCTCTACCTTCCATAGCAGTAAATAATCTCCTCTACCTTTCCATAACAGTGAGTAATCTCCCTCTACCTTCCATAGCAGTTGTATAACTCCTTACCTATCTTCCATAACAGTGAGTAATCTCCCTCTACCTTCCATAGCATTGAGTAATCTCCCTCTATGTTCCATAGCAGTAAATTATCTCCCTCTACCTTCCATAGCAGTGAGTAAACTTCCACTACCTTCCATAGCAGTGAGTAATCTCTCTCTACCTTCCATATCAGTGAATAATCGAAGGTAGTGGAAGTTTACTCACTGCTATGGAAGGTAGAGGGAGATATTACTGCTATGAACATAGAGGAAGATTCCAATGCTATGGAAGGTAGAGGGAGATTACTCACTGTTATGGAAGTAAGGGAGATTATTCACTGCTATGAGTAGAGGGATTACTCACTGCTAGGAAGATAGGGGAGATTATCACTGCTATGGAAGGTAAAGGAGATTACTCCCTGCATGGAAGGTAGAGGAGATTACTCACTGTTATGGAAGGTAGAGGGAGATTATTTACTGCTATGGAAGGTAGAGGGAGATTACTCACTGTTATGCAAGGTAGAGGGAGATTATTCACTGCTATGAAGGTAGAGGGAGATTATTCACTGCTATTGAACCATAGAGGGAGATTACTCACTGCTATGGAAGGTAGAGGGAGATTACTCACTGCAATGGGACATAGAGGGAGATTACTCACTGCTATGGAAGGTAGAGGGAGATTATTCACTGTTATGGAAGGTAGAGGGGAATTATTTACTGCTATGGAAGGTAGAGAGATTATTCACTGCTATGGAAGGTAGAGGGAGATTATTCACTGCTATGGAACGAAGAGGGAGTTACTCAGGTATGGAAGGTAGAGGGAGATTACCCACGTGCTATGGAACATAGAGGGAGATTACTCACTGCTATGGAAGGTAGAGGGAGATTTATTCACTGCTATTGAACATAGAGGGAGATTACTCACTGCTATGGAAGGTAGAGGGAATTTTCACTGCTATGGAAGGTAGAGGGAGATTACTCACTGCTATGGAAGATAGGGGATTACACACTGCTATGGAAGGTAAAGGAGATTACTCACTGCTATGGAGGTAGAGGGAGATTACTCACTGTTATGGAAGGTAGAGGGAGATTATTTACTGCTATGGAAGGTAGAGGGAGATTACTCACGGTTATATAAGGTAGAGGGAGATTACTCACTGCTATGGAAGGAGAGGGAGATTATTCACTGCTATGGAACGAGAGGGAGATTACTCACTGGTATGGAAGGTAGAGGGATTACCCACTGCTATGGAACATAGAGGGAGATTACTCATTGCTATGGAAGTAGGGGAAGAATACTCACTGCTATAGAAGGTAGAGGGAGATTACCCACTGCTATGGAATGTAGAGGGGGATTACTCACTGCTATGGAAGGGTAAAGGGGGATTATTCACTGATATGGAAGGTAGAGAGATTACTCACTGCTATGGAAGGTAGTGGAAGTTTACTTACTGCTATGGAAGGAGAGGGAGATTATTTACGTGCTATGGAACATAGAGGGAGATTACCATGCTATGGAAGGTAGAGGGAGATTACTCACTGTTATGGAAGATAGAGGGAGATTATTCACTGCTATGGAAGGTAGAGGGAGTTATACTCACTGCTATGGAAGATAGAGGGAGATTATACACTGCTATGGAAGGTAAAGGGAGATTACTCACTGCTATGGAGGTAGAGGGAGATTACTCACTGTTTATGGAAGGTAGAGGGAGATTATTATTCTGCTATGGAAGGTAGAGGGAGATTACTCACTGTTATGCAAGGTAGAGGGAGATTATTCACTGCTATGGAAGGTAGAGGGAGATTATTCACTGCTATTGAACATAGAGGGAGATTACTCACTGCTATGGAAGGTAGAGGGAGATTACTCACTGCTAGGGACATAGAGGAGATTACTCACTGCTATGGAAGGTAGAGGGAGATATTCACTGTTATGGAAGGTAGAGGGAGATTATTTACTGCTATGGAAGGTAGAGGGAGATTATTCACTGCTATGAAGGTAGAGGAGATTATTCACTGCTATGGACGAAGAGGATTACTCACTGGTATGGAGGTAGAGGGAGATTACCCACTGCTATGGAACATAGAGTGGAGATTACTCACTGCTATGGAGGTAGAGGAGATTTTCACTGCTTTTGAACATAAGGGAGATTACTCACTGCTATGGAGGTAGAGGGAGATTATTCACTGCTATGGAAGGTGAGGGGAGATTACTCACTGCTATGGAAGATAGAGGGAGATTACACACTGCTATGGAAGGTAAAGGAGATTACTCACGTATGGAAGTGAGGGAGATTACTCACTGTTATGGAAGGTAGAGGGAGATTATTTCCTGCTATGGAAGGTGAGGGAGATTACTCACGGTTATAATAGAGGGAGATTATTCACTGGTATTGAAGGTAGAGGGAGTTACCCACTGCTATGGAACATAGAGGGAGATTACTCACTGCTATGGAAGGTAAGGGAGATTATTCACTGCTATTGAACATAGAGGGAGATTATTCACTGCTTTGAAGGTAGAGGGAGATTACTCACGGCTATGAAACATAGAGGGAGATTACTCATGCTATGGAAGGTAGAGGGAGATTATTCACTGCTATGGAACATAGAGGAGAATCCTCACTGCTATGGGGTAGAGGGAGATTACTCCTGTTAAGAAGGTAGAGGAGATTATCACTGCTATGGAAGGTAGAGGGAGATTACTCACTGTTATGGAAGGTAGAAGGAGATTATTCACTGCTATGGAAGGTAGAGGGAGATTATTCACTGCTATGAAAAGTAGAGGGATATTACATACTGCTATGGAAGGTAGAGGGAGATTATTCACTGCTATGGAACGTAGAGGGAGATTACTCACTGCTATGGAAGGTAGAAGATTACTCACTGTTATGGAGATAGAGGGAGATTACTCACTGTTATGGAAGGTAGAGGGAGATTATTCACTGCTATGGAAGGTAGAGGGAGATTATCACTGCTATGAAAGTAGAGGGATATTACATACTGCTATGGAAGGTAGGGAGATTATTCACTGCTATGGAAGGTAGAAGGCGATTACTCACTGTTATGGAAGGTAGAGGAGATTACTCACTGTTATGAAAGGTGAGGATATTATTCTGCTATGGAAGGCGAGGGAGATTATTCACTGCTGTGGAAGGTAGAGGGAGATTATTCACTGCTATGGAACGTATAGGTGGATTACTCACTGCTATGGAAGGTAAAGGGGGATTATTCACTGATATGGAAGGTTGAGGGAGATTACTCACTGCTATGGAGGTAGAGGGGATTACTCACTGTTATGGAAGTAGAGGGAGATTACTCACTGTTATGGAAGGTAGAGGGAGATTATTCACTGCTATGAGTAGAGGAGATTATTCACTGCATGAAAAGTAGAGGGATATTACATACTGCTATGGAAGGTAGAGGGAGATTATTCACTGCTATGAACGTAAGGAGATTACATACTGATATGAAGGTAGAGGGAGATTACTCACTGTTATGGAAGGTAAAGGCGATTACTCACTGTTATGGAAGGTAGAGGGAGATTACTCACTTTTATGAAAGGTAGAGGAGATTATTCACTGCTATGAAAAGTAGTGGGATATTACATACTGCTATGGAAGGTAGAGGGAGATTATTCACCGCTATGGAACGTATAGGTGGATTACTCACTGCTATGGAAGGTAAAGGGGGATTATTCACTGATATGGAAGGTTGAGGGGATTACTCACTGCTATGGAAGGTAGTGGAAGTTTAATCACTTCTATGAAGGTAGAGAGAGATTACCCACTGCTATGGACATAGAGGAGATTACTCATTGCTATGGAAGGTAGAGGGAGATTACCCACTGCTATGGAATGTAGAGGGTGGTTACTCACTGCTATGGAAGGTAAAGGGGGAGGATTCACTGATATGGAAGGTAGAGAGAGATTACTCACTGCTATGGAAGGTAGCGGAATTTTATTCACTGCTATGAAGGTAGAGGGGAGATTACCCACTGCTATGGAACATGAGGGAGATTACTCACTGCTATGGAAGGTAGAGGGAGATTATTTACTGATATGGAACATAGAGGGAGATTACTTAATGCTATGGAAGGTAGAGGGAGATTACTCACTGTTATGGAAGAGAAGGAAATTATTCACTGCTATGGAAGGTAAGGGGAGATTATTCACTGCTATGAACGTAGAGGAGATTACTAACTGCTATGGAGGTAAAGGGAGATTACTCACTGTTATGGAAGGTAGAGGAGATTATTCACTGCTATAGAGGTAGAGGGAGATTATTCACTGCTATGGAGTAGAGGGAGATTATTCACTGCTATGAAAAGTAGAGGGATGTTACAACTGCTATGGAAGTAGAGGGAGATTATTCACTGCTATGGAAGTAGAGGGAGATTATTCACTGCTATGGAAGGTAAGGGGAGATTACTACTGATATGGAAGGTAGAGGGAGAATACCCACTGTTATGGAAGGTAGAGGGAGATTACTCACTGTTATGAAGGCAGAGGGAGATTATTCACTGCTGTGGAGGTAGAGGGAGATTATTCACTGCTATGGAAGGCAGAGGGAAATTATTCACTGCTGTGGAAGGTGAGGGGATTATTCACTGCTATGAAAATTAGAGGATATTACACCCTCTACACTGCTATGGAAGTATAGGGAGATTACTCACTGTTATGGAGGTAGAGGAGATTATTTACTGCTATGGAACATAGGGAGATTACTCAATGCTATGAAGGTAGAGGGAGATTATTCTGCTATGAAAAGTAAGGATATTACTGCTATGGAATGTAGAGGGGATTACTCACTGCTATGGAAGTAAAGGATTATTCACTGTATGGAAGGTAGAGGGAATTACTCACTGCTATGGAAGGTCGTGGAAGTTTACTCACTGCTATGGAGGTAGAGGGAGATTATTTACTGCTATGGAACATGAGGAAGATTACTCACTGTATGGAAGGTAAGAGGATTACTCACTGTTGAAGGTAGAGGGAGATTATTCACTGCTATGGAGGTAGAGGGAGATTACTCACTGCTATGGAAATAGAGGGAGATTACACATGCTATGGAAGGTAGATGGAGATTACTCACTGCTATGGAAGGTAGAGGGAGATTACTCACTGTTTGGAAGTAGAGGGAGATTATTTACTGCTATGGAACATAGAGGGAGATTACTCATGCTATGGAGGGTAGAGGGAGATTACTCACTGTTATGAGCTAGAGGGAGATTATTCACTGCTAGGGAAGGTAGAGGAGATAACTCACTGCTATGGAAGGTAGAGGGAGATTACTCACTGTTAGTTTATATTGCACAGACAGACTCTAATGGGGGAGAAGATAGGAAAGAAACTTGCATGAATCTCCTGGTCTCAGTTATGTAAAACACTAAACAGGCAATACAAAGCCCAGCTGTGTTTTTTTCTGGCAATGGTTTTGTTTTTTGGCAGTGGCGATACCGGGGCATCTGACCTTTCACCTAGGGCATGTGCCACGTCATTGTACAAAGGGAATATTTCACCTGTTGCCTTATTTGTCTGTAATACTCTAGGTTAGTGAGATCTACATTTTGTTTTTTCAACAGATGAGCAAATATGATCATTTTTAACCTATAATTTGTCTTTGGTCCTTGCAGGAAACGCCTCAGATGACTCTGGCAGTAGTTTTTAGTTTTTTGATATTAATATGACTAGATTTCTTGGTAAACCAAAGATGAGACATTTGCACATTTAAATTATAGACTATAATTGTGTGCATTGAAATGCGATTTTAGCAAAAAGAAGTGATGTCACCATCAAGGACACCTAAACAATTGTAAGGGTGGCACCCATGTATCCAACAGAATGGGGTGGTACAAATTTTTTCCATTAGCACCCTCGGCCTTACAATCTTTTTTCAGTGACACATACAGGGTTATTAATAAAAGTTCTTATCTTTTAAATGGGCCAATTTTGCCCCAACCAATCAGATGTAAATTTCAAATTACATAGCAGTGAGTAATCTCTCTCTACCTTCCATATCAGTGAATAATCCCCCCTTACCTTCCATAGCAGTGAGTAATCCCCCTCTACATTCCATAGCAGTGGGTAATCTCCCTCTACCCTTCTATAGCAGTGAGTATTCTTCCCCTACCTTCCATAGCAATGAGTAATCTCCCTCTATGTTCCATAGCAGTGGGTAATCTCCCTCTACCTTCCATAGCAGTGATTAAACTTCCACTACCTTCCATAGCAGTGAGTAATCTCCCTCTTCGTTCCATAGCAGTGAATAATCTCCCTCTACCTTCTATAGCAGTGAATAATCTCCCTCTACCTTCCATAACAGTGAGTAATTTCCCTCTATCTTCCATAGCAGTGAATAATTTCCCTCTACCTTCCTTAACAGTGAGTAATCTCCCTCTACCTTCCATAGCATTGAGTAATCTCCCTCTATGTTCCATAGCAGTGAATAATCTCCCTCTACCTTCCATAGCAGTGAGTAATCTCCCTCTATGTTCCATAGCAGTGAGTAATCTCTCTCTACCTTCCATATCAGTGAATAATCCCCCTTTACCTTCCATAGCAGTGAGTAATCCCCCTCTACATTCCATAGCAGTGGGTAATCTCCCTCTACCTTCTATAGCAGTGAGTATTCTTCCCCTACCTTCCATAGCAGTGAGTTATCTCCCTCTATGTTCAATAGCAGTGAATAATCTCCCTCTACCTTCCATAGCAGTGAGTAATCTCCCTCTATGTTTCATAGCAGTGGGTAATCTCCCTCTACCTTCCATAGCAGTGAATAATCTACCTCTACCTTCCATAGCAGTGAATAATCTCCCTTTACCTTCCATAACAGTGTGTAATTTCCCCCTTTACCTTCCATAACAGTGGGTAATCTCCCTCTACCTTGCATAACAGTGAGTAATTTTCCTCTACCTTCCATATCAGTAAATAATCTCCCTCTACGTTCCATAGCAGTGAATAATCTCCCTCTTCCTTCCATAACAGTGAGTAATCTCCTTCTACCTTCCATATCAGTGAGTAATCTCCCTCTACCTTCCATAGCAGTGGGTAGTCTCCCTCTACATTCCATAGCACTGGGTAATCTCCCTCTACCTTCCATAGCAGGGAGTAATCTCCCTCTACCTTCCATAGCAGTGGGTAATTTCCCTCTACCTTCCATAGCAGTGAGTTATCCCCCTCTACCTTCCATATCAGTGAGTAATCTCCCTCTATCTTCCATATCAGTGAATAATCTCCCTCTACCTTCCATAGCAGTAAGTAATCTCCCTCTACATTCCATATCAGTGAGTAATCTCCCTCTACCTTCCATAGCAGTGGGTAATCTCCCTCTACCTTCCATATCAGTGAATAATCTCCCTTTTCCTTCCATAACAGTGAGTAATCTCCCTCTACCTTCCATAACAGTGAGTAATCTTCCTCTACCTTCCATAGCAGTTGGTAGTCTCCCTCTACGTTCCATAGCACTGGGTAATCTCCCTCTACCTTCCATAGCAGTGGGTAATCTCCCACTACCTTCCATAGCAGTGAGTTATCTTCCTCTTCCTTTCATAGCAGTGAGAAACCTCCCTCTACCTTTCATAGCAGTAAGTAATTTCTCTAAACACCTTTCAGCTGGGATGACAGTGCTGCCCGGCTTCCATGTTTATCTTGCTGTGTGTGAGGCTGCTGCTTATTTCTTTTTTTATTCTGGTCAGTGTGTGAAGGGCTGTGGGGTCAGCGCTACACACACTACTTTCCATGAGTATTTTCACTTCAACTAAACCCCTACTAAAAATGATTCTGTTTATTACTGGTACTGAATCTCTATACTGAACAACGTACACATGGTTTATTATTCTGTAGAGAAATATATGGAATATATTTATGAATATCTGAATGCATGTGAAGGACACCATACTGTACACTTGCAACTACAATGCAAATACAACTTATTGATCGTCGTTACTTATATACTGTATTGCAATCACATGTGCACCCAAACACTTTGGTAAATTAAGCCAATAACGATGCAATGGGAATTTTCCATCTGGCCTGATATTGCCTATATTGGTAATTTTTTCAATATTGGTAACTGCCATTCAGGATTACCAGTTTGCTGTACAAGTACTGCCATTGAATTGCCAGTTTGCTGTACCAGCATCATAAAATTCCCGGTTCGCTGAACCAGTGTAATAAAATTCCCAGTTTGCTGAACCAGTGTAATAAAATTACCAGCTTGCTACACCAATTTCATAAAATTCTAAGACTGACGTAGCAATATTGTAAAATTCTCTTTTTGCTGCACCAGTGTCATACAATTCCCAGTTTGCTGCACCAGTGTGATAATCTTTAAGGAAGATGAATTAGCCATCCAGCACCAAAGTCAAGAAGATCTGTGCCCACCTTCTGGCCGGGCTGGCAGCAGATAGACTGTACACGTGCTTCCTCACAATTGTTGGTTGGAAGCAGGATTACTGAGAGAGAAAGGTAGCATTTGCTTCCCAGCACCATTGGGAGGTTAAGTGTTCCCCCTCTGATTGGGATGGCCGCAGGGGAACCCGGCTTTTGCAAGAGCCAGTTTCCCGCCTGTTGATTAGTGACCAGGGAATTCTAACAGAGCTATGTTGAAGTTAATAGTTTAAAAATTAAAACTTGGGAATAGTATAATTTTCAAATTTCAAATGTATTTACCTTAATTTACTTCTAATTGAATTTAATCTACTTCCTAATGAATTTTGTCATTAAAAGGGAACTGTGGTCTCCACAGGCCAGTTTCTTACCTTTAAAACGAGCCATCAACCACCTATACCATCAACCAAGATATACAGAAATGACTGACCAGAAAGTTAATGGGTGGGAGGCTGACTTGTGACATTCCTGAGGCTTCTCCTGCACAGTGCCCCCGGCGAGCACAGCCTCAGACTCCCTCAGTGTGTGAGGGAGACAGGAAGTCCCTCCTCCTCTCTGCTGTGTGAAGTCCTGACAGAGTAGGTAAGGGAATCTACAGCCCTTCTCTTTCACTGTGTGAAAACAGCCTTTTCAGGCAGAGTTCTCACTCTGCCTGAAAAGGCTGATTCCACAGAGTTTTCTGTGTGTGTGGGGGGGGGTCTGAGTAACTCACGGCACCCAGGAGTGGACGGGTCCATGACAATTGCGAGTGGGCGGGCCAAGGCAACCATGAGTGGGCGGGCCCATGGCACCTGTGAGTGGGCGGGGCCACACGGGGCTGTAAGATAATGGGCCATGAGGGGCCTGCCACTGGAAGGACCATAGGTTCCATGAGTGGGAGGAACCAGGGGGGCTGTAAAGGGGAGGAGGAGACACAGGACAGATTGACTGACAGTTCTAGAGCAGGAGGCAGGAAGTGCAGGGGACCTGGTGATGCTGCTGCCATATGCAAAAATGTAAATATCTTCAAAACTATGCAAAATAAACAATGGAAATAAATTGCAAAAATTCTCAGGGGAGCAATTCCTATCAATTTCCCTCAATTTACCTAAAGTCATTTTTGGACCACAGTTCCCCTTTAAATAATTTTCATATGTATCAAGTTTAAAAAGCATTGTTTGCAAAACATTCTATTTGGTATATAGCATATATGTAATCCCTATTGTAAATCAAACTATTAGCAGTCACCTTGATTATCCATCGCCATCTAGTGGTATAAGCTTGTAGGGCCAAATACTATAAGGTGAGACCTAAAATTCACCACTCACCTGACACTTTTGTTGCTATTTGTCCATTATTAGATAATCAGTCTTTGTTCGTTTTTAAACTCTCATTATTTATATAAATTATTTTTATTTAATAAAAGGGCAACTCTACTGACAAATCTCAATCCAAGGGCAAAAAATAGAACAGTGAAAAACTGCAGTTAATAGTAAATTAATCTCCCACCCCCCAACCATGTGTAAGAACTGGCTCCAGCCGTCTAGTTGGCAAAGCCAATCCTTTAAATAACGTGTCCTTAATGCCCACCCACACCTCATTGTCATTGTATGACCCAATACACTTTCATTAAAACTTTATAAAACCCTTTATGCCCCTAAAGAAAGGATTATATCCTTCATTCATATGGCACGACTTAATAAAATAACTTGCATGAATAAAACAAATGTAATCAATTGTCTGAGAGAGGCTAAAAAGTAATCTAAGTAAGCCAAGCAAGCACTATACTATTTTAATTAAAATATAATTACTAGAGGCAATTGCTTCGCTGAATGAGGTTTAACTGGTTTACAAGAACAGTAGACTGCTCCCAGTCACCTGAATTAACAAACTGCGCCAATAACAAAGGCCCCCTGGGCGTAATAATTTATGCAAATATTTTAATGAGCATTTATAGAAAAATAAAGTGACTGTTAAATGAATCTCAGACCTGGGCACAAATAGAGAATGAAGAGTAAACACTGCCCAAGAGTCACGTATTCTCCAAGTACAAGGAGGGGATAGGTACACTGTGAGCCATTGGTGACACGTTATGTACCATTTAACACATTAACTGGAACCACAGAGAGGTACCCAAGCTACCCGCATGGAGACAAACACAAACATTTCTACCTACACTGTGATCTACCACATGCATACACAACAGACTGCAAGCTGATAGTGTGAAGAAAGTATAACATTTATAATTGTGTTGATTGCCAAAATATTTACCTATTTACAAAAATGGTTACGCAGGAAAAGGTGGTGCACCATGTTAGCCAGTCACAGTGTTTACAGGGTTACCCTTCCGAAATAAAAAATAACAAAAGTGATATAAAGGTGATACCTTTATTGGCTAACTAAGATAATCATAGCAAGCTTTCAGAACATTCTAGTTCCTTTAGGGTTGGCCCTACTTATGCGTTTTGCGCTCGCGATAGCACATGCGATTTAGTTATAAACACACAAGAATCGCACACGCAATCGATTTAGTGTGTTCTAGTGGGGCCATGCCCTTATCAAACTGATTATAAGTTCAAGCTGAAGGTAATCATCTTGTAAAATAGAACTTAAATGTAAAAAGCTTGCTAACCTTATGTTAAAGGGTCTCTATACTCACTGAAAACAACTTTACATTTTCTGAAACTACAATTTGAGAGAAGTAAAATGGTGATACACACATATGTATCTGTGCTTGCTTTGTCATTAAATTATTAATGTTTAGTGAGTGCTCCTAATTCCCCCCACCCTTCCTTACTCACTGCCTTCTTGTAGTGTCTGCGACACTTATGTGTTGTACACAGCCTCACCATGGACACTGCTCTGTTTACACATCTCCCCCTCCCTCCTCCTGCCTTCTTTTCTCTGCTAATTCTCTTAAATGTTGCAGAAAGTGTTCTGGCAGGCAGACAGGCACAGAGGTCAAGCACGGGTGACATATTATAATTTCTGCTTCTGGAGTGACAGGTCTTTCCCTGTAAATGCTGTGATTAAAATGATGATTTCTCAGATTCTACAGCCCAGATTTAAAATCTGAAAAAAGTTTTGGAGGAGTGGGATCTTGCTGTATCTAAAGGAAGTATTTTTGAAAATTCGATTCGAGTAAAGATACCCTTTAACCAATAAAGGTATCACCTTTATACCATATATATTTTTTATTTCAAAAAGGTTACCCTGTAAACAAAAATGGTTACAAAGGTTGTTTTTGTAGAGGAATGCTAAATAGGGTCCTAGGCAACAATGTGATGTGGGGCCTGCCTTTTTAGCTCTATTAACCCAGCTGATAATGTATGAGGGGATATCTTTTAGTTTTGTCTTTTGGGAATAAAAGTAAACTCAGATGGGCCGTATTACTTCTATTAATGTAACTGTGTCCCCGCACATTTCCTCAACCACTGGCAAAAGCCTGCCCTAGGTTGCCTTGTGGATATTGGCCACACTGTGGGCAGGATTTGATATTCATTTATAGACAAAAGACCACATTTTACAAATAGAGATGTTCGAAAGCAGCAAGTTCTGTTTTTGGAATTTCAACAATCCAATACAGAAAAGTCAATGGGGAAAAAAATCCAAACGTTTTGTGGTAAAATAAGGGTATACAAAGCATGATAACTAACAGTAGATGGCTCAGGCACCTGGGAAATGGTTGGTACATATCACCTAAACATAGATAAAATTGAATTTCTTACACGCAAGCTATTTTCGAGCTTCCACAGAAAGACGAACCTCTAATCTATCCAATGTCCGCCTAGTGTATGGCCAGCTTTTTAAGATGCTTGTAAAATGTGGTCTTTAGACATAAGATGGATTGGACATTAGTCTGTAGACAAGTAGTGTATGGGCACCTTTAGTGGCATATTTAGATATTTATAAAGGTATAGTACTGCAAATTTGGAATAACAGTTGTACCGTATATACTCGAGTATAAACCGAGTTTTTCAGGCTATAAAATCAGCCTGAAAACTTGGACTCGGTTTATACTCGAGTCACTACTTACCTTAGCACTCCGGCAGCCGCACGATCATTCCAAGCCCGGCGCCAATTAGTGACGTCAGCCGGCGCGCCAGTACAGGAATGAGCGTGCGGATGCCGGAATGGAGAGGACGCTTACCTTCAATGCTGGCACACAGTCCCAACAGGAAGCCCTTGGATGGAGGAGAGCCCACAGTTCCTGGATGGAGAAGAGCCCACAGGTACAAACTGAACTGGGTGGGAGGGTGAGGGTGGCATTCAAGATGTTTGGAAACTACAACTCCCAGCATGCTTTATTAGCTGGGAGTTGTAGTTTCCAAACATCTTGAATGCCAAGTTTCTACCCTCGGTTTATATTCGAGTCAACAACTTTTATTAGGATTTTTAGGTGAAATTGGGTACCTCGGTTTATACTCGGGTCGGTTTATACTCGAGTATATACGGTAAATTATTTTTGGTATTTACATCATTGGTATAATAAATTTAACATAAAATACTAACCATGGTGTAAAATACAGATATCCTGCAGTATTATATCACAAAAAAGCACACCATTGCAGTCTTTAACAAGGTTGTTTGTATTTTGCAATGGGGTAGTAACGATGAGGTCAATATCATTCTGAAGTTTACGGCCATGTCATAAAATGCTGATGTGGCCACAGCTGACTCACGGTATGGATAATGACCAATGATGAGGGGCAAAAAGTAAAAGTATTTAGCACAAAGTTTTTCAAGGTATGTCACCTATCCAGAGAATATCCTCCCAGAAGCCAAAGGGGGTCAGCCATTTTAGTTTTAAATGTGGGCAAAAATATGCAGAAGTACTATGTGAATACCGGATAATTTCATACTTATTGCTGTGCCATGTAGCTTGGAATGAATTGAAGGACAATTATACTTATCTTACTCACTTCCCTCCTCATCTGCCCATGTAAAGTACTTTTTAGGGCTATAATTTCACTTTAAAAGATGATATAATTAAGTAAAAGGAACATTTCTATTACTATCTAACACCAAGGAGCCAATCATGATTTAGTCAGACAGATTTTCCTTATATAAATAATTTGGATTCACATAAAAGTTTGCTGTATCATTTCCCAGTTTAAAGAAACAAAGAATTTTTAGCCTTTATCGAAAGATAAAAGTCTAGGTATGGATTTGCTGCCTATTTATAGGGTTTCCTTTTAATACAAGTCAAAGAAATTTCTTGTCTACCTTAAAGTGAGGCAGACCAAGCAGCATCCCAAAGGCTTCAGCTGCCTGGTGCCCTTAAACAGAATCTATAATCACAGTGACTGCTGAACATTGACTTTTAGACTTGCATCTTAGTAGGAACCACACTTGTTGCCTTGGGAATGACTCTTCTATACTTTTCAGCCATCATTCTTTATTCCATTCATGTCTCCTATGAGAAATCTTTCATAAATTGTCATTAATAATAACAGTATGATGAGAAAATAAACCTCTATCTTTTTAGACCAAAGTTACTGAAAAAAATCATTACTGGGGTATAAAATGAACACCAACCTTATCAATTATCTCACTGGTCATGGTGATTAAGTGTCTACCATTTAATAGCTGCAGACAATCATCTTGCTCTTAGTTTATAATGAAGTATCTGGACGGGATCCTGTCTGCTTCTGGATCTGGTAGTAGTGATCACTGGGTATCTCTGTTGTATTCAGTTAGATCAACTGGACTTGAAGTTTAGTTCTTGAAGATGTTTCGCTAGTCATCCGACTGGATATCTCCATTCAAAATCACTCGGTAAAAGATTAATAATAACAAATATCACACAATATCACAAAATAATAGTTACCGCAATGAGGTCAAGTGAGTCATAGTGAGGCTCGTCCACTGTTGAAGGAGCATCAAGGTAAGTTACATTTTTAGGGCAGTTTCCAGTAAAATGGACCTTTTCACCCATTCATCAAAAAATATTCAAGTTGAACTGTAAACACAAGGGGAGAAGCAGTGAGACCTGATCCAGTTATGTTTAGGATGTTGAGGTTTTAGTCCTAACATTAGTCCTAACATATTTGACATTGAGATCGGATAATTGAGATCGGAACACACACACCTGAGTCTTTTAGTCCCCACTTGAGTCTTTTTGCCAACTTGACTGTGCAATATTTTCCTAGTACTATTCAAGCTTAGTCACATTGGATGGTCATGTTTGATCCTCTACAGATTTTAGGTCTGGGCTTTGACTAGGACACACAAAGGGCCTAATTTACCCACATATGTTGTGCTAAAAATAGGGGTTAAACTCGTGCTAACCAATATTGAATAGGTTAGTGCAAGTATAACTCCATAATTGCACTGGCTGCACAAGATTCACAAAAGACACCCGTGCAACTGGCACAATGTATTTTAGGGCTAGGCCACACTATTGTTTTTCTTGCGTTTGCGTTTTTCAGATCATTGAAAGCGCGCCAACGCACCGAAAACACGCATTTTCAGGTGCATTGCGATTTGCGTTCTGCATTTTTAATTGAAATCGCATGCATTTTCCTATACCTAACGAAAAACGCATGCGCCAATGCAACAAAACTGCACATGCATGCGATTCCGTGTGCGATTGCGTTTGCGTCGCAGTGTGGCTGTGCCCTAATAAAGGATTTGCACCACTTTTAACTCCACAATTTAAAGAGGAACTGTGGGTCAAAAATGACTTTAGGTAAATTGATAGGAATTGCTCTCCTGAGAATCTTTGCAATTTATTTTCATTGTTTATTTTGCATAGCTTCGAAGAAATTTACATTTTTGTGTGTGATATGGCAGCAGCATCACCAAGTCCCCTGCACTTCCTGCTGTGGATGACAATCAATCTGCTCTGTGTCTCCTCCTCCCCTTGCCAACCCCTCCTCTTGCAAGCCCCCCTGGTCATTTCCACTCATGGACCACATGGCCCCTCAATTTGCAGGCCCCCCTTGGCCCATTCCCTTACAGCCCCATGTGGCCCTGCCCATTTGCGGGTGCCTTAGTCCTGCCCATTCGTGGGTGCAGTGGACCCGCCCATTCGTGGGCACAGTGGCCCCATCCACTCATGGGTGCAGTGGCCCCGCCTACTCATGGGTGCCGTAGGCCACTCAGACCCCCCCCTACAGAAAACTGTGTGAAAACAGCCTTTTCAGGTGAGTGAGTACAGAGTGAGAACTCTGCCTGAAAAGGTTTTTTTATGCCGTGGGTTACTCAGACCCCACACACACACACAGAAAACTCTGTGGAACTGAGTGAGAACTCTGCCTGAAAAGGCTGTTTTCACACAGTGAAAGAGAAGGGCTGTAGATTCCCTTACCTACTCTGTCAGGACTTCACACAGCAGAGAGGAGGAGGGAATTCCTGTCTCCCTCACACACTGAGGGAGTCTGAGGCTGTGCTCGCCAGCGGCACTGTGCAGGAGAAGCCTTATGAATGTCACATGTCAGCCTCCCACCCATTAACTTTCTGGTCAGTCATTTCTTTATATCTTGGGCTATGGAACACGTAGAGAGGTGGTTGATGGCTTGTTTTAAAGGTAGTAAAACAGGTCTTTCATTTAAACTCAACTTTTGGAGACCACAGTTCCCCTTTAAGACCAGCTAATGGATCGTCTTAAAGTGGCACTGGGGTAAAATCCCCTTTGGGATTTACCACAAGGTGCAAATACAGTATTAAATACCAAAAGCCATATTTGCCCAGAGCAATTTGCGGCTCTGGGTAAATGAGGCCCAAAGTAATTTGCCTAGTCTCGTTAAAATTGCTTACATACTTTATTCCCATTATAATGCCAATTTAAAAGCTTGTATCTATGGATAAATAAAAGCTATTAGTTCAATAACATGGACACATTATTTTAAGCCCAGTCACCATTTCAAGGTTTGCCTAGCTGTGTCCTACTCTTATTAGCAGTGTCTGGCTGGTCCACAGGGTTACAGGGGAATCCCCCAGGGGACCCACAGCCCAACCAAGAAAACAGAGAAAACTGATAAAAATTTAAATACAGAGCCAAAGACATACAGGGAGATTCAATAAAAGTTCTTATCGTTTAAAATGGTGCTAATTTTGCCCCAACCAATCAGATCTTATTTAACATTTGAAAGCTAACATCTGATTGGTTGGGGCAAAATTAGCACCATTTTAAACGATAAGAACTTTTATTGAATAACCCTGAAAGTTTCTGGCGGGCCCTAAAGGCTAAGTCCGACACTATCTATTAGTACTTGCCTTTTATGAGCTGAAAGCACCTTCTACTCTGTGGCTACTTTCCTTGAGATTAAAGGCTGTGGCGGATGAATGAATGATGCCTAAGCAAACACATACACACGTGCAACTCTAGGCCAAAACTGACTTTCTGTTTGTAGCTTATCTCTAGCTTTGAAGGAGAACTATAGAGAATATAAAGTTCAAAAAAACAAATAAAATGAAAAGTACTTTGGACATGGAGGTAAGATTGGTAACTCCTACTCCCAGAATTGTTTGTGTTAGTAACACCAGCTGATACCACGGGTTATTGAATATGGCTCAGAGTGACAGATCTCTCTTCATAGCCAAAAGCTTTTTTTACATTTACTGCAATTCTGCTACTCAAACTAAAGAAAAGCAGAGGACAATAAGCTGGGTACGCAAAGGAGACTAGAGACTTAATAAACCCCCCAAAATTGGTTATTACCGAGACTGCGAGTCGTTATTGGCAGCGAGAGGAATTTACGTCTGGTAGTAATTTTATGACCACAAAAAAATCAGTGTGGTCATTAAATGATGTCAGCAGCCATCTATAGGCGATACCCATCTATGGGCGATACTCATCTATGGGCGATATGAGGTAAGGTATAAGGTAAGAACATGTATCTTATTTGTAAGTAGAAAAATATCTTCTGTGTTTATTTTTTGATTTGACATAATAATAATAATACTCATCTCATGGGTGACACCCATCTATGGGCGATACTCATCTATGGGTGATACCCATCTATGGCGATACTCATCTGTCTGGAAAGTGTGTAGTGACTTGGTAAGAATGGGTTAACTAGTGGTATTAGTTCTTGCAAAGGACCAATAAAAATACCATTCCACCCTGGAACAGTCATATTGTTTATATTACGATTAGTGAAGCTTGGAACCAGATCTCCTTTTCTAGACAATGTGGAGCCGAACCGTGCATCTGGAATTCTCTCCAGCTAGGGGTCTGGTGGGTACTAAGAGGTCATTTTAAGGACAAGTCATACATGTAAAATAATTGTATTTCGGTATTGGAATGTGTAAGACAGAAACCAATGTTATATTTGTAAATATAATAATATGCCCATTAATATGATACCCAACATGGAGCCCTTATTCCCTTGCCAAGGTGAGATATTAATATGTTGGGAAATATGATTACACACAGGTCATGTTTGGTATTGGAGGAATTGATAATTAATACAGGAGAGGAATATGTGATCAATATCCCAATACAATGTACATATCTACATTTATATGGAATCTGCCTAACTGAGGGGGAATGAATGCTTTTGGCTAGTCGTAAATCTGGACATTCCTGGACACTCCCACCTCATGTGGAGGGCGTAGTTCAACAAATAGTTTAAAAGTCCATGTAGTCCAAAATATGTTTGTTCATACTTGGGGACATGCTAAAAACGTGTGTATGGACCCAATGTTTCATCCTGCCCCAGGACACAGGACTTCTTCTATGAGTAGGGTCTGTGAATATTTTATCCTTTTTATTTTATATAACTGTTGTACTTATTGTATGTCATTTTATTGTAACACCATTTTATTTTATTTTTGTATTATATGCACTGTCCACCTTTTGGAATATTAAATCTAAAATTTAATAAGTTTTGTCTTTGATGCTCTAAAAGAACTCAGTTAGCCTCTGATAAGTTTATATGTGTTTGAATGGAGTGTGCAGTGTAAATGCTAATTAACTCTGTGACTGCTTGTGAAGGACTGATGCTAATTAACCAGTTAGTTGCTGGAGTGAATGGTGTAGTGTTAACCATTTAGCTGCCAGGACAGGGGTGTGCATAGTCAGTGAGAGTCAAGAGTGGGGTTTTTGGGGCGTCTTTAAGGCCGTAACTTAAAGTGGTGGCAGCGAATACCGATTAATTAGTCAGATCACGTGCCCAGCGAACTGGCGTTCGTGACAAATGTATGGGCAATACTCATCTATGGGCGATACCCATCTATGGGCGATACTCATCTATGGGCAATACTAATCTTTGGGCAATACCCATCTATGGGCGGTACTCATCTATGGGCAATACTAATCTTTGGGCAATACCCATCTATGGGTGTTACTCATTTATGGGCGATACTCATCTATGGCAATACTTATCTATGGGCCATACTCATCCATGGGTGACACTCATCCATGGGCGATACCCATCTTTGAGCAATACCCATCTATGGCCTATACCCATCTAAGGGCGATACCCATCTATGGACGATATGAGGTAAGGTATGAGGTGAAGAATGAGGTGAAGAATGAGGTGAAGAACGTGTATCTTATTTGTAAGTAGAAATTATCATCTGTGTTTAGTATTTTAATTTGAAATAATAATAAATACTGCTTAAATGGACACAATTATGTTTTGCTCTCCATTTTTGGAATACTGTCTCAGTTTAATATTCCCCCAAGGATACAAAAGCCAATAACTTTACAGTCTTTTTATTTCTAAAAGAATAGAGAAGAACTGTATGAACAATTTTATCTTGGTCTTTTTGTATTGCAGCCTTATTGTTCTCAAATTTTACATTTTTAGAAATTGCTGATGGGCCTCGAGAGCAGAAGTCAGACCAGTTTCCCCAAGTTGGTGGCCATAAAAACAATAAGAACAGGGGGTGCAGCCTGAGATGCATCACATATGTGGCCCCATTATGGGCCCCAGGGTCAACTACTGTAGCATAGACCTACAAACAGCCACTACAACTGGGAAGAAAGTCAGCACAATTCTCTTTCATTTTAACCTACTTTAATCTTTTCCCTTGTGCTTGTTCTCATTTATCACTTCTGCTCTGTGTTTTTCTCCGGTCTCGTTATTCTATTCTTCTCCAGTCCATAATGACCCTCCTCCTATTTATATACTTTAGCTATCTTTTCTCTATTTCTGCGCTCCCTTCTTAGATTACGGCTCCTCATCTTCCATTTATCTCTCTGTTGTCCCTTTCTCTCCCTAAGGGCCCTATTTATAAAAGATCGGTATTGTTATCGTAAAATACCGATCGTTATCGTAAAATAACGACCGTTTTTTACCGATAACGGCCGGTATTTACCTATAACGACCGGTATTTACCTATAATGACCGGTATTTAGCGATATCGGTAAATACCGGTCGTCATCGGTAAATACCGGTCGTTATTTTACGATAACGATCGGTATTTTACGATAACGATACCGATCTTTTATAAATAGGGCCCTAATTCCCTTAGCGCCTCTTCTTCTACCATTCTGCTTCCCTTATCCCTGATTTCATTCCCCCATTTCCGTTATTCATTTCCGTAGTTTTTCTTCCCTTTCTTCCCCTTGTAAGTTGTTCTATAAATCTCTCCTTCCCTTTTAGTCATTCAGTCCATTGTTTGGCTTTTGAAAAGATACAGAGCACGAGATGGCTCCTGCAAGTACTGTCTGGATTCACAGGTTGGCACATTAAAATCTCCTCTAACCTCAGTCATCTGCTTTGATTCCTCCAGCCATTCCTTAACTGCAGACCTTCTATAACCACTAAGAAACCGTGAAGTACCGAATAGCAGGTAGGAAAGTTATCCCCAGAATAATAATGTCGCAGAACTAAGTCTGCAGTGATGGAACGCTAGAGCATTCCAAGTAGGGCATGGAGGGTTAGAGGAGACTTTTAAAGTTACAGTACCTACCAGTCTGTGTTTATATCAATCCAGGCCCTGGACGCAACACTATTTCTTGTGCTAGGTTACGTCAACAACTCCAAACTGCTGATTTCAGACACTGAATAAACAAAAACATTGAATAAACATTGAGAAGAATGAAGCAGCGATCCAGGGTTTTGAAAGAAAATATATTAAGATCGATCTGTCCTAAATGAAAGGTCAGCATTAGAATGAACCTGAGTTTGAGAGGCAATCTGTGTGATTCCATTGAATGGTTCCTGCCTGGCAGAGTCAGGGTGTTTACCAAGCTGGAACAAAAATAAAATGAAAGAAAAAAAATAAAATTCTGTTCCATAAATACGTCTGGTAACTGCTGTTACTTTTCTGGGAGTCTTGAAATGTTTTCCTGTTTATTTTCTTTACTAAGGTTAAAACTGCTAAACATGTTTCCTGTTCTCCCCGGCTGAATCTCATTCCTGTAAGCCAAGGCACTGTGCACCCTGTATTTTAGAATACTGTGTGCTTAAGCACACCCTAGAATATCACACACTGCATAAAAATAAACAGGTGAGCTCATGATAAAAAAAAAAAATTAAAAGCTTATTCATTGTACTTAAAGGGCATGTCCACCCCCAAAACAATAATCCCCCCCACTAATGGCCCCACCATGTAGTGTAATAAAATCCTTACCTCACATCCCAGCTCCATATGGTTCTCCTGTAGTCCCCCCCCCAAAGTCCCAAAAACTGCCCACCAGGAGGATAGCAGAGTCCATATAGGTCTCTGCCTCCTATCTGGCCCCCGGGAGAAGTTTGGCATGCGTACTGCAGCCCTTCTCCCCCTCCCTCTCCCTCCCTCCCGTTTTGCGATCCCTCCCCCTACCATAAAACCCCTTGCCCATATAGTAGTATATCTTCCCCCAGCCCCAACCGCAAAAAAATAATTTTAAGAAAGACCCCCGAACTCTACTTACCTTCCCTCTCTCTCCCCTGGCATTCTGAGAAGCCCTCTCTCCCCTGGCATTCTGAGAAACTGCCTCTCAGCCAATCACGGACGCGGCTGCTGGTCCCGCCCCCTGCTTGCAGTGTGTTGCAAGCAGAAGGCCGGGCCAGGCGTCGGAGGTGAGAGGGAAGGTAAGTAAACATCGGGGCACTTTTTAAAATTTATTTAATAGCTGTTGGGGCTGGGGGAACATATACTATGATATGTGAAAAGTTTATAATAAGGGTGGACATGCCCTTTAACTAAAAAAGGGAAAAACTGTTGTTTCAGTATACACAACATTAATGCGGAAAATCCTTAATAATATGTAAATACGTTTACAGCTTCTAGATTAATATGTTAGCGTTTGGAGATTCAATAAAAGTTCTTATCATTAAAATGGTGCTAGTATTGCCCCAACCAATCAGATATTAGTTTTCAAATGTTAAGCAAAATTTGATTAGTTGGGGAAAAATTAACACTATTTTTTACATCAAGGGGCCTGATTTACCCACATGTGCTGTGCTAAAAATAGGGGTTAAAATTGTGCTAACCTATATTGAATACACTTTCACAAAAGACACCAGTGCAACCGGTGCAATGTTTTTAATAAAGGATTTGCACCACTTGGCTGGTCTTAAAGTGGCCCTGGGGTAAAGTCCCTTTTGGGATTTACCACAAGGTGCAAATCCAGTATTAAATACCAAAAGCCATATTTGCCCGGAGCAGTTTGTGGCTCTGGGTAAATGAGGCCCTGTATGTCTTTAATAATTTCTAATGGATAATAATCTTATAAAAGCTCTCCCTGCACATGAAAGTGAAGGCCTAAACCACTATAGGCCCTCACCCCTGGGTTTAGCTTAAACAGAACGAAGCTTTAAAAGTTTTTCCTTGTGGGCACCTCACCCCATTCGGCCAGGACAGGAAGTGCAGTGAGGTGGCCACATGAAGAAAAGTTTTAAAGCATTGTTCTCGTCATACAAACGAAACCCAGGGGTGAGGAGCTTGCAGGTTTAGGTCTTCACACTGGGCAAAACTGAGTATAATTGACCTTCAATTTTTAATTTATAAACATTTATCAGTTCTGATATACAGTATCTCACGAAAGTACACAGAGATGAGTTAGTTACAGCAATATGACAGAGCTTACAGTCTAGAGAAATTCAGGGTGAGACATAAGGTGACATGAATAGATAGGCTTTGTTAGATTGGCAGTGGAGTTTGATTAGCGGGCCAGGTTATATGGTGCCTGAAGAGATGGGTTTTGAGGTTACCTTTAAAGATATTAAGGGACGGTGAATGACGGACAGATAAAGGAAGGGAGTTCCAGAGCAGAGGGTCAAGCAAAGTCCTGAATGCGGGCATGGGAAGAGGCGATATGGGTGGATGAGAGGAGGATGTAATTTGCATTGCGGAGGTTGTGCCTAGGATGGTATTGCTGGATCAGCTCTGAGATGTATGGACGGGCTGTATTGGATATTGCTTTATAAGATAGGTTAAGCAAAGATCCTTTGCATGGTGGGCAGCCAATGGAGAGACTGACAGGTATGGAGGTATGATTACTTATTATAAATCTTTTAATAGTGTTCAAATATGTCACTATTAAAGTGTTCAAATGTGTGCGTAAACATTTTTAATGATGTCACTATGACATCAGCATGACATCATAATTTTGTACAAATTTGGATTTTGACCCAAAAAAGCATTGCACTTAGTGCTTATTTTTATTCTGTATTCTATGCTATAATTTATTCTTTATATTGCACTTGATATGATTTCTTATTCTATATCTTTCAATATTGTTTAAATATTTTTGGGTGCATTTTTTAGAGATGTCACTTTGACATCAGCATGACATCATCATTTTGTACAGAATACAATTTAAACCCTAAAAAGCATTACATTTGGTGCATCTTTTTATTCTGTATTACTATACTGTATTCTATATATTGCACTTTTTTTTTTACATCTTTTAATAGTGTTCAAATATGTCTGGGTGTATTTTTTAGTGACACAGATTTGGATTGACCCAAAAAAACATTATCCCTGGTGTGATTTTTATTCTATAACTCTTAATAGTAATCACATATATCTGGGTGCATTTTTTTTGTGATGCCACTATGACATCAGCATGACATCATCATTTTGTACAGATTTGGATTTTGACCCATAAAAGCATTGCACTGGGTGTGACTTCTTATTCTATATCTTTTAATAATGTTTAAATATGTCTGGGTGCATTTTTAGTGATGTCACTATGACACCAGCATGACATCATCATGTTGTACAGATTTGGATTATGATGCAAAAAAGCATTATCCTTGGTGTGACTTCTTATTCTATATCTTTTAATAGTGATCAAATATGTCTGGGTGCATTTTTTTTTGTGATGCCACTATGACATCAGCATGACATCATCATTTTGTACAGATTTGGATTTTGACCCATAAAAGCATTATCCTTGGTGGAAATTCCTGTTCTACATCTTTTAATAGTGTTCAAATGTGTCTGGGTGCATTTTTTAGTGATGTCACTATGTACCAAATTACATTTCGACCCTATAAAGCATTGTGTGTTTTCTTATTCTGTATTCTATACATTGCACTTGGTGTGATTTCTTATTCTGCATCTTTTAATAGTGTCTGGGTTCATTTTTTAGTGATGTCACTATGACATCAGTATGACATCATCATTTTGTACAGCATTGAATGTTGACCCTTAAAAGCATTGCACTCTTATCCTTTAATAGTTTTCAAATATGTCTATGTGCATTTTTAGTGAAGTCCCCATGATATCAGCATGACATCCTCATTTTGTACAGATTTGGATTCTGACCCAAAAAGCATTACACTTGGTGCATCTTCTTATTCTGTATTGTATACTATATTGTATTCTATACATTGAACTTGGTGTGATTTCTTATTCTACATCTTTTAATAATGTTCAAATGTCTGGATGCTCTTTTTAGTGATGACATCATAATTTTGTACAGCATTGAGTTTTTATAGTAAAAACTCAATGCTGCGGCATTCCCAGTGATGTCTGATTTTCTATTTTGAGGGAATAAAGTTTTGAAGATTTTATGAAAAATCTGTAGCGACTCTGAGGAAGTCTTTTCAGGTGTGCGCCTACCCATTGGTGTTTGCGGTTACGTTTAATTCACGGACTCATGCGAGGGGTTCGGGGCAGGCTGCACGCGGACCAGACACAGAAATCGGTGAGTTGTACACCGATTTAATCAAATAAAGGTGATCCTCTGCACTCGTCCACCTGTGGGTGCACACTCCTCCGAATAGTCCAACCCTTAATGGACATATATCAATAGGAAACAGCAAGGAAACGAGGGTCGCACTCCAAAGTAGATATAACTTCAATTTATTGTAAACCACACATATATCACAACGTTTCGGGGGGAAACATGCCCCTTCCTCAGGTGATCACCTGAGGAAGGGGGCATGTTTCCCCCCGAAACGTTGTGATATATGTGTGGTTTACAATAAATTGAAGTTATATCTACTTTGGAGTGCGACCCTCGTTTCCTTGCTGTTTCCTATTGATGTACACCGATTTAACCTGCCTTGTACATATATGATTTTGGGGAATTGTGCCTGTTGAAGTGCTGGGCTCGGGGTATTTTCACACCCGGGCCATCTACATAATTAAGTAAGCCATACTTTATATAGTGATATAGTGACAGATGAATGGCAAGAAAGTGTTAGCTTAGGTGTGTTAGCATTTATAGTTCATTTTTCTTCAAATATGTCTATGTGCATTTTTAGTGAAGTCACTATGACATCAACCTGACATCATAATTTTGTATAGATTGTTATTATTAAAATGGATTTATATAGCGCCAACACATTCTGTGGCATTTTATAATGACATGATCATACATTATATACAAGGGTAATACATATTATACAAGGGCATACATATTACATAAAAAGTTAAAACAAACATTATAAGTATATAGAGTGATGAGTTGTTTACAGCAATACCACTGTACAATTGGAAAGAGGATCCTGCCCAAAGAACTTACAATCTAGAGGAAATAGGGGTGAGACATAAGTTGACATGAATAGATATGCTGTGTAAGATTGGCAGTGGAGTTTGATTAGCGGGCCAGGTTATATGGTGCCTGAAGAGGTGGGTTTTGAGTTTGTTTGGAGGAATTAAGGGAGGAGGAAGGGAGTTCCAAAGCAGTGGGGCAGCACGAGCAAAGTCCTGAATGTGGGCATGGGAAGAGGTGACAAGGGTGGATGAGGAGGATTAGCAGAGCAGAGGTTGCGCCCCAGACGAAATCTGTGTATCAGCTCTGAGATCTATGGAGGGGCTGTATTGGATAGTGCTTTATAGGATAATGTAAACAGTTTGAACTGGATCCTTTACATGATGGGCAGCCAGTAGAGACTGACAGAGAGGAGAGGCATTAGAAAACCGAGCAGAGAAATGAGCAGGGCAGAAGAGTTTAGGATGGATTGAAGTGGTGCCAGGCAGTTTGGTAAACCACACAGTAGTGTGTTGTAGTAGTAAAGCCAGGATATGATTAGGGCATGAACTAGGATTACTAGAATTATGGACAAATGCAAGAGATGTTTCTGAGTTGGAGCTGACAGGAGTTGGCAAGCTTGTTTAAGGAAAGATCGGAATTTAGCGATATTCACAGAGAACGGACATGAGGGGATCAGTGCGTTGATAATCCTAAGAGTGAGACTATGGAGGGGAACAGATCCTGAGGGTGGTAAGAAGACTAGTTCAGTACAGAAGAAGTTCATTGCAAAAATTGTAATGTGTTTCTTGTATGTTGCAGTGGGGCCTCACTCAGCCTTAAGCGTCCACACTGATCCTCCCTCCTCCTTATAGATCAGTATCACAATCTCACTCCGTGTGGTATATTACTGCTAAGTCAAATACAAATTCCATCCTAATTAGGGTTCTTGAGGACCCATTTTTCAAACTTACCTGTCATAAAAGACTTGGTACAACCCCTTCCTCCTTTTTTAAATGATGGGCCAGTAGATCAATTCCATTTTTCATTACAACATGCAACATATTTTAGTAATAGGTTGGAAAGTTGTTTATAATATCTGCCCTCAAAAAGAAAATAATTCTCATTCAAAATAATCTCCAAACATTGCATAACAAAACACAATTGGGCGTTTTTATGCAATGTTTGGAAATTATTTTGCATGAAAATTATTTTCATTTTGACGGCAGAGATTATAACCAACTCAGAGCAACTGCCATGAGATCCAATGTGGCCCCGTCATATGCCAATGCCTACTTGATACTGTGTATAAGAAATTCTTCGATAGGGGCTATCCTAAGGAAGTATTGGAAGGAGCAAAAGGAAAAATAAGGGACAAATCGGTAGGTGAGTGTAAGAAACGTTGTGCCAACCGAATACCATTGGTCATGCATTATAGTGTTGGGAGTAAATTTATAGCATGGATTGTACAAAATAACTGGCACTTAATGAGATGGGCTTATCCAGGGATATCTGAATTTATGTAGACCCCACTTATTTCATATAGAAGAGGGAGGACCTTAGGCAAAAGGTTGGTAAGATCCCTATATAGAACAAATAAGAAATATAAAGACACATTTTTGGGTGCTAAAGGACTGGGTATGCTCTCTTGTCTACACTGCACTCAAGAGTTTTGAATACCCCACCACTTCCCAGCGATTTAACCAGAGAGGCCATTACACTTTTGATACAAAATTTGAGATTTATGTGTTATGGTGCCCGTGCATGCTGCTATATGGGGGTGAGACCACCCAGACGGTCAAGTCCTGCATATCGCAGCATCGCTCTAGCATCAGCTTGGTGACAAAAAGTGTCCAAACACTATGTAGAAGCGGGTCATAGTGACCAGACACTCAGATATATGGTTCTTGAGATGGTTCCCCCCCAATTAGAGGAGAAGATAGGGAACTCATTATGATTTATTTTTATAAATCCATGTCTGTTTCTTTCTATTTAGCACAGGATTCCAAGATTAGAATGGGTCTATGTGCATAAATCATATTCATGGTCTCAGGCATAAAGGCCAAGATATAGATTGGGGTAGTTGTACCGTGATTACAATGAATTAATATGATATATGCAGAGTTAGTGATAAGTGGTACATCCATATGGGGGGGTGCCCATTAGATAAAAATATGATGTGATTTCCTTGTTACATCATTTCCTTTGAATTATGGTAACTGGTTGGATGTAATTTCCTTGTGACCTATTTAAATACTTTGTGATGTAATTATTTGGTTGGTACCATTTGTTTGTGAGACTAATACATGTTGTATTATTGGGGATAACACAGCCATAGTCCCCTTGGGCATTGCCGTGTCACTTCTGTATCTCCATGACAGATAGACAACTGCCTCATCACAATGGACATGCATCAAAACAGCAACTCAGGGAAATAATCCACATCTCCAAAACAGCTCTTACCATCCGCTTAAAGGCTCGCAAAAAAGGCAATGGAACCCAAGCCCACTAAAACAAGCTGTTAATTCAATAACACGGGTCAATCCGGTGGGTGTTGGTAACCCAGAGCTCAGTTCTGTAATTAAAAAAATACAATGAAAACACCAAAAATAGAGATAAATAAAACAAATTACATGTATATCCTAAAACCACTAAACCTATCCCACTAAAAACCAAATTGCTATAAATAGTGCAATAAATATAAACAGGAATAAATATCATTACCGACACTTCATTTTAAAAAAACTATTCATGTATTAATTGATGGGGCTCTTATGGCTGGTTGGATTAATGAGGAATGACGCCCCATAGTTACCTCCCATGGCTCGCTCTTGAAACCTTTGGCCCAGTATGTTGATGCGTTCCTTCAACCAGCAGTTAAACTCATAAGCTCTTATTTGGGAGACTGTAGGGAGCTTAGTGACCTGCCATTTACAATAACAAATAAAATCCTTGTTGTATGTGATGTCAGTAGCCTTTACATTGTGATACCACAGGAGCTAGGAGTTGAGGCCTGTAGGAAGGCTCTGGTCTCAATTGGTCATGTAGATCCACCAATTGAATTCCTGATCGAGCTATTGAGAGTCATACAGGGTAATAATTACTTTAGATTTGAAGAAAGTTTTTATATACAGTGTCAGGGGACCGCGATGGGGTCCCATGTGGCCCCATCATTTGCAAACCTCTTTATACAGGAATATGAGAGGGATTGTTTATTACCCCTATTGAGTCAGAGATGCCATTTTTTAAAAAGATATATTTTGACTACTTGTTTCTGATTTGGGAAGGAGATACTCCAATCCGCCTCACCTGTAAAGCTGACCCTACCTCTATCGAATTTTTGGACCTTAGAATTTTTAGAACTGGTGATGGTTTGGGAACTACTCTTTTTAGGAAGGAGACAGATTGAAATTCAATTCTCCATTCCGCAAGTTTTCATGCTCCGGCTTTGGTTAAGTCGATACCATACACACAGTTTCTAAGGGTCCTAATAAATCATACAGATCCAGTATGAGCTGAAAACAACTACATTAGATGACCTGCTGTTTCCTTGGTTTGGGGGGTACAAAGAGAAGCTCATGAGGGAACAATTGGTCAAGGCTTTGGCCACAGTATTTAATGGGGCAGAACTTGAGTCTAAAAGTGGACCATTAAGAATGGTCTTTACTATGGAATATACTCCCCTGAGTCGTTATATTAAAGAATTGATTTCCCAATATTGGGATTTCGTACGTAAGGATGTTACCTTGCCCTTCAATTGCCACCAATTGAGGTTTGCCTTTAGAAGGGGAGTTTAAAGATTTTATTAGTCAAGACGGACCTGCGGGTCAGACAGAGAGAGATACAATTGACTATTGATGGTAACCAGAAGATGCTTCCAATGTCTAAATTGCACCACTCGATATCTGATTGCAGGGAGTGATTTCCTGCATCCACATACAGGGAAAAGATTCAAAATCCGACAAAGACTTACCTGTTTGTGCACCCATGTGGTATACTTTATTACTTGTCCCTGTGGAAAGTACTATATTGGTAAGACTGCAACTAACTTTCGTGATAGAATGGCAAATCACAGGGCTTCGATTAGAGCAGCTTTGACCCTTGATCAAAATAAGGATATTAAGACGACTAAATGGGACTTACCTGTTGCACGGCACTTGGGACATAATCTATCTACTGTATGTTGAAATATATGATGATTGATCAAGCCCCTGTGGGGGTTCCTAACAGAGATCTTCAGTTGTTGAAATGTGAATCTAGTTAGATAATTCGGCTACGCACTTTAGTCCCATATGGCCTTAATGAGAATTTAAATATGAACTGTTTCCTGTAAATTATGACTTTTGTATTTATTAATTGATCTATCACACAATGTTTTGTACATTACTGTTTCCTTTCCACTGTTTATGATATTTATTCCTGTTTATATTTATTGCACTATTTATAGCACTTTGGTTTTTAGTGGGATGAGTGGTTTTAGGATATCCATGTGATTTGTTTAATTTCTATTTTTGGTGTTTTTACTGTATTTATTAATTACAGATCTGAAATCTGGGTTGCCAACACCCACCGGATTGACCTGTGTTATTGATTTAACAGCTGGTTTTAGTGGGTTCCATTGCCTTTTTTGCGAGCCTTTAAGCGGATGGTAAGAGCTGTTTTGGAGATGTGGATTATTTCCCTGATTTGCTGTTTTGATGCGTGTCCATGGTGATGAGGAGGAGGCAGAAGATGCGGAGATGCAGAAGTGATGGAGGAGCGTCACTGTGTTACTATGGGGATGATTGTGGTGGTGAGCCAGATGTGACATGTCGGAGTTCCGGCTTGATGGCGTAAGGCGGAACCCTGCCCAGTGGTCTAAATATAACTTATGGGAGGAAGAGGCTAGGGTTAGTCCTTTGAATTTCTTGTATATATATTTTTTAGCTATTGGGGTCCTTTCTGCTTTGGCTTGCTGGTTAGGTGGGTTTATATTTGGTGGAATTGTTGGCAACATAGGTGCTGTTTATGGTAGGTGTTATGAGTTTATTCATGTAAGGGGGTGTGACTGATGCAGTTTGTGGGAGGAGTGAGGGTGGATATTTAAGGTTGGGGGTCTTAGTGAGTGTGTTACCCTGATGACAGCCTTTCTATAGGCAGAAACGCATATATGAATAAAATTATGATGTGAATCTGATGACAAGTCCCCTGAGTGCACTTTTGTGTTCGATAGTGTGTACCTTATGGATGTTGCACCGGGGCAAGTGGATTTGGTTTAGTGGAGTGCTATCTATGGATTGCTACATATATATATATATATATATATATATATATATATATATATATAATTTGTAGAAAAGTCCTTTGCACTCCCCCTTTGTGTTTCAGCCGCACATTCATAGGCCCCATACAATATCATATTATCTGCACACTGGCATACTTTATAAACAAAGGGGTTTTAGTATACATTACTGTGATCACATGAATGAAAAGCCTTCCAATCACGTCAAGGTAACCCCAGTCTGGAAGGTCCTAACGTCTAACCTTTTCAATTTCTTTTACTTCAATTACGATTAGCAAATATGCTTGTGAAGGTTCTCATTCATCCAGGTCATGGTATATGTGTTGTATTCAATTAGATCAACTGGACTTGAAATGTAGTTCTTGAAGATGTTTCGCTAATCATCCGACTGGCTTTCTCAATTCAGAATGACTTGTACAAGAATCTGTGGCAATTATGTACCCTGGAAAATCCCAATTAGCATATCACAGCCAGGTGTTAAGGGTGTGATTGGATAGTGGCTAAGAGGTGTTTTAACACCTTACTCTGGGCGTTCCTATAACACAAAGTTTTGCATTTCTCATTCTTACACACTGGATCCATATAACAGGCTCTCTCACTTCCCCCCAGCCCTTTGGCTTTTTAAAATGAGGGAAGAGGCCATCCAGTGCTTTATATTAAAGGCATAGGACCGCCCATAAAAGGGGTGTGTTGGGGTGCTATTACCACATGGGAGGCTTGACCAAGCCTCCCAATGAATACATACAATACAAGGATTGTGGGTGCACTCCAATTAGGCTAATTTACAACTACATTTTGCGGAAGTGCTACTGATCTGGTCAAACATTTATACAAACATAGAAAACATGGCCTCTTCCCTCATTTTAAAAAGCCAAAGGGCTGGGAACATATATTTTTTTCACTAGGTTAGGACTGATGCTGGGATACTGCCTTGGAGTGGCGCATCAGTTGACGCATGTTTGTACAAACAATGTAACTAAAGGTATCCATTTGAACTACAGTGCAGGTGATTACCCTTCATTGTTTGCATACATGTCTAATTCTTTTACTCCATTCATATTTATAATTGTATGTGTAGTTGAGTGCTGGAGTCTTTTGCGAAATGTATAAATTGCCGGTCCTCCATTGCACCGCACCTGAAAGTATTTTTGAATAAAGGTTTGAGCAGCATATCCCTATATATATATATATATATATACAGTGTATATATACATATATACATGAAATAACAGTAAAAAATAAATAAAGGTAATCTTACATCTCCTTTAAATAACAGCAAACCAGACTATGGGCCATATTCGTAAATGCGCGGTATCGCAAGTTAGCAATACCGCACATTATTGGTAATATATGGCCGTGGTTCGTTAATTAACGAACGTTCAGTTGCGGAATACCATGTGGTAGTAAAATACCCACTTCCAAATCTATTTATTTATGATTTGGAAGTGGGTATTGTCAGCAAGGTTTCTGTGTTTGCTGATCACACAAAACTTTGTCGACCATTAAAAACTTCAGAGGATGTGCAATCATTGCAGGGGGATCTAGATAGATTGTCACATTGGGCTGCTAAGTGGAAGATGAAATTCATTGTTGATAAATGTAAGGTGATGCATTTTGGACTTAAAAATCCTTGTGCTACTTATACTATAAATGGCTCTGTGTTAAGTGAATCCCTGTTGGAAAGGGATCTTGGAGTTTTGGTGGATAACAAACTTAAAGGTAGCAAGCAGTGCCAGGCGGCAACAGCCAGAGCCAGCATGGTATTGTCTTGTATAAAGAGAGGTATGGATTCAAGGGAGGAAAATGTAATTCTCCCTCTTTACAAAGCATTGGTAAGGCCTCATTTGGAATAGGCAGTGCAATTTTGGAATCCTGTGTACAAAAAGGACATCTTTGAAATGGAAAGGGTTCAGAGAAGGGCAACTAAATCAATAAGGGGATTGGGGGAGCTTGAATATGAAGAGAGACTGGAAAAGTTACAATTGTGTACGCTGGAGAAAAGGCGCTTGCGTGGGGATATGATTACTGTGTATAAATACATTAAAGGGCCATACAATAAACTATCTGGGGCATTGTTCACCAATAGAACATGTCAAAGGACACGAGGACATCCCTTAAGACTTGAAGAAAAAAGGTTTAGGCTTCAAGTTCGGAAAGGGTTTTTCACTGTGAGAACGGTAAAGCTATGGAACTGTCTTCCAGTGGACGTTGTAATGGCAGGTTCATTGGTCAGTGTCAAAGAAAAGCAGGATGAGTTTCTGCAAACAAGGAATGTTGCAAGTTACTGGTATTGATACATAAAGTAGAGTTGATCCAGGGAAATTTCCGATTGCCGCTTAGAGTCAGGAAGGAATTTTTTCCCCCTTCATAAATTTGGTGGTTTTTTTTGCCTTCCTCTGGATCAACAGTTAGGCAGGAAATAAGGATATTGCTAGATGGGTTGGACTGGATGGACGTATGTCTTTATTCAACCTTTATTCCGCAATGATATTCTATGGCGACCGCATTTTCGTAGATTTTTATGATCGCTAAACTGATCGGAAATCAAAGATCAGTTTGACAATCGATAAAAAGCCATACCGCACATTTATAACTATGGCATTATTTTCTTTTTGTTAAAATAATCATCAACCAATCAGACCCCTCTATTTGATTTCCTGTTTATTAACCAGACTACTACCTGGTTACTAGAGATAGATAAGTCTAGCAAACAGTCAGCAGTTACAATATTTAACAATAAGAAGAACAAAACTAAGAAGAATCCTCCCAGAATGCCAGTGTTATATTATTTTAAAGTTATCTTTACGGAAACACTGCCTTTAAATAATGTTGTCCCAAGCACATTTACATTTGAATTACCAAACTGACTTGCTCTAAATCTCTATTTTCTCTCAGCATCCGAAATGAAACAACCTACAGTTCTAAATCACATAAAACTCATTTGACTTCTCTCTAAGTGTTTCCTTTGCCTACGCTGCGCTTTTGAGTTCCTCTCTTGAACTTTATTGCTCAAGTTTATCAAATCTGCCTTTTTGTCTTTTTTAATCTTTTCACAGTGCTACCAGAAATACCGCTTAAGTGCCGGTTAGATTTTTCATTTAAAACCAACATTGAATGGCCTCCTGATCTCATACATAATGCAGCAGGGCTGTGTTTGAAAGCATGCATCCATTAAGGCAGAGTGTGGCACAGCTGATAAGTACACAGTGTCTGACTCGGAAGTCCAAAAATGCCTGTTTATTCTCCATTGGCAAAATAACTTTTCTCTCCCTTCTGATCTCAGTGCCCCATAATTACATGTTAGAGTGACTGCTGTTCAGGAAATGCTTTGTGTGCATGTAATAGAATTGGGAGCTACTGCAGGTGATATATTAACAGGTTACCTGTTTATTTTATTAAGTGATGTAAAAGAACAATATTGTATCTTGTATATATAGTAAATTATTTTATGTACTCCCACACACTACCCAAGCGATATATGGTACAACCTATAAATTAACAAAGGGCAAACAATGGATTAATTCGGCCTTGCACAGTTTGATGTTTGGATGACCATATATACTGTTAGTGGTGTTAGTGCGTGTAGAGATTTTTTCAAAAACAGTTAAAATGAAAAGTACCTGTTAAAGGGAGGTTAGATTGGTACTTCCAACCTCCCAATGTCATTTCTATGAGGAGCGGCAGAACAAAGAAAACTGCTTCTGCCAGGCTTCCTGAGTGCTTTAGCGCTATCTTTAATAAAGGAAGGCCCAGGGCCATAACCTGGCAGAGGAAAACTGTATGTGCCATAGCCCCTCAACAAAGCAATATTGGGATGTAGGAATAATCAATCCAACCTCCCTGTCCCAGGTTATTTTCATTTCTAAAAAGTAAATTTTTACAGTGTAGTAAAATGTAAAGTACATGTAGATGACCAACTGTGTCCACATAAAGATTTATAGATTAGGATTGATTATTTTCTATATGTAGCTAGTAAATTATTATTATTGTGAATTTAAATAGCGCCATCAGATGACAACTTCCCTTTCCTTTACCTACCAATGGCTTCATTATGTAAAAGAAGAAATGCTGCATGCCCTAGAAGTGACATTGGCTTGCCAAAGTAATGTTTTTTCTTCCAACATGGGGTTAAAGCAGTGATGTCCAACCCATGGCACTGGCAAAAAAAATTTCTTGGCAAGGGGCTTGACGGGGGCGTTTTGTGGCCTTAACTGACCAGGTTGGGGCTACATCTCTCGGACAGGGCATGGGATAAGCCTAGTGCAGCCCCCATCATGGGCCAGGTTGGGCACCCCTGGGTTAAACTCATGCTAACCTATTTAATAACGGGTATGGTGAGTTTAACTCGTTACTTGCAGCGGCTGGGGTATCACAAAAGACACACCTGCAGCTGCCACAAGCTATTTAATATAATTTTTGCAGCTGTTTTCACCGCAACTTTTAAAGCCAGCTTATAGTTGGCATTGAAGTCGCAGATGGGTTAAATCCCTGAATGTAAATCTCTGTGTTTAAGCCATTGTGCAAATGTCACATGACCGAGCAGCTTTGTTCTGCAGCAGTATATAGAATTCAGAAGAAATATGCAGCGTGCAACTATTACACATTGTGATGCTCATCTACATCGATGGATATCACTGCCATCACGCCATGACCATTTGCACTTGTCCAATAAGAGTCCACATCGGGATAAAGTTACAGTATCCCTAGTAATGTATCACACATAACAATATATCACAATACGCGCCAGTCTGTCTTTGAAATAGTTAATTTTCAGTATCTGCATTAAATGGGTAAGGGGGCTCCGTCATTCCAAACACCCAAAATGAACTTCAGCGTTTCAATATAGTGTTGTAATGGAAGCAATTAAATCACTAATATAATAGTCAAACTAATCAACACAGCAGATATATTTTAATTAAAAATGTTGTCACTGATTTTAATAACAACAGAAATCTATGCAAGTGAGGCGTCACAGAGAAGAGTTCATTCATCATGTGAATGGTGGATTGCATTAAAACACATTCAAATCAACAACGTATAAGAGATGGAATAATGACACTGATGATGAGTTGAAATAATTAGAAAGGCAATTAAAAACTTGAACTCGAACTGTATTTTTTTTATTAAAAGACCTACTAACTGTATTGCTAAACATTGCATTACCGGTTGCCGAAAGGAATTATTGCATGTATCTTACAATTACTGATCTTGGCTGTTCTGCCAGTCATTGTAGATTAGAGATGATCGAGACCAGAACGTTCTGTTCTGAAAACGGATTTTTGAAAAAATAAAAAAATTGGAAAATCTAAAAACAGACCAATAGAAGTCAATGGGGGTTCTGATTAAATTACACCACTTTCCCAGAGTATTGCCTTTAACCCTTCAGTGCCAGCAGACTTCCCCAAATTATTGCCATTACCAGTTTCCATGCCAGCAGAGTTGTACCATTAACCCTTCATTGCCAGCAGACTTTCCTATTAATAATTTCAGTGCCAGCACTTTCCCAGAATATTGCCATTAACCCTTTAGTACCAGAACTTTCCAGACTACTGCCATTAACTCTTGCTGTGTCAGCAGAGTATTTACTTTTAATCCTTTCAGTGCCAGCATTGACATATGATATACAGTATGTACCTGCTTTTCATGTCTCCTCCATTGAATTGTTCACACCAAGTTCTAGTTGGAGAGTTGGGTGGAAGGAAGAACAAAACCCTCGCTAACCTGTTAGTACATTGGTTAGCGTGGGCTTTGCGCTTATATTTCCCGTTAGCACAGGATATTGTATCCCCTGTAACTTTCTTAATGCACAAGCTATTATTGAATTCCCGCATTTTGGATAATTTTTGAATATTCCATATTGAGGGCTCGCGTATTCGCTATTTCTCCCATATTATGAATTGGGGGTTCACACATTCAATATTTCTCAAAATCAACCTGTATATTCGATAATTTCTGAATATTTGATTTGGAAAATTCAATAATTCTAGAGTATTTGATAATTCCCATCTGAAAATTCCAAGATTTCCGAGAGTTTCGCCAGAACCGGACTTCATCCCTATTGTAGATATTTCTGCTGTTTCGGTATATGTATATTTAATGCACCCCCTTAGCTATTCTGAATCACTGAGGGATACAAAATAGAATTCAAAGCATTAAACATGGAGTGTGGTCATCATCAACCCTTACATGTCACACCCCACATCCATACAGGAACATTCTGAACCATGCCCCACTGCTTCCTGCTAAGTTAACAGCACTGTGTGTGTCTGAACCTAATAGGAGCTGGAGCATAGTAATGGAGGAAACACAGTCAATTATCCTGATTCATAAAATTGACACATGCTATAAAAATGGATTTTTAAAAGCAAATGATACATAATTTTAATCAACAAGTAGAGGACTATTTCTATGTTCATCTAAGGCTTTTCTGGGAGTAAGTTTGCATTACCCTACACAATGCAAAAAACATTGCTTATTTTACCAGACTATTCTCCACATAGGCAACTATTAAATCTCCATATTTGTCCCTATGATTTTCTTTGAATTCTCTCCTATAAGCCCGTTATCTTCCCTTCATCTCTTTCCTACTTTCGCACAAACAGCACAAACAGCTTCTACAATTATCAGCTCTTCCAATTAATTAGACAGATTGCAAAATGCTTTTTTCTTCATTGTTCACAGCCGTTCGCACAGCTGAACTGCTTCTTATTTAATAAGTCGCATCCCCAGTTAGTTTATTAGCAGCTGGAACACTAAATGCCTCTGTCCGGCAGATCCTCGATTATTATGCTACTCTAAAGTGTGATGTGGAGATTGGGCTATTTAGTTCAAAAGACACCATGGCCACTTAAGCTCCGAAAGTCCGCTTCAGCCCACTATCGATACATCCATCCTAAAACAAACTTTTCTCTAGCTTACATCCCAACAGTGGTGTAGCTACAGATTTATGGGCCCTGATGCAAAATTTTGGCATGGGCCCCCCACTTGTTAAATGCGTGCCATGCAGACACTGATAAACTGGTTGGGAAACTGGCACTGCACACAGTCAGGCACTGGTTAAATGCTTGGCACACAGACAATGGTAAAAATGCTTTGTATACAGAACCACTGGTAAAACAGTTGGCACACAGACTGGTAGTTTTGGAACCTTAGCACAAAATGGGGCCCTTTCTTGGCCAAGGGCCCTGGTGCGGTCGCATGCCCTGCACCCCTGGTAGCTACACCCATGCATCCCAAAATAATCCTATTAAAGTGTTGTATAACTGCTAACATCATACATATGCACGAAGCTTAAGTACCGTATATACTCGAGCATAAACCGAGTTTTTCAGGCTGTAAAATCAGCCTGAAAAACCAAACTCGGTTTATACTCGAGTCAGTTACCTTACAATTGAAATCCAGAAGCTTCCGCAGTACAATACAGACAGCTGCTCGCTCCCACGCTCCCTATACTGGCGCGCCGGCTGATGTCACTGCCCGGCGCCAAGTAGTGACTTCAGCCGGCGCTTCAGTATAGGGAGCGTGGGAGCGAGCGGCTGCCTGGATTGTACTGCGGAAGCTGGAACAGGAAAGCTGGAAAAGGGAAGCTGGAACAGGAAAGCTGGAACAGGGAGGCTGGAACAGGAAAGCTGGAACAGAAAAGCTGGAACAGGGAAGCTGGAACAGGAAAGCTGGAACAGGGAAGCTGAAACAGGAAAGCTGGAACAGGGAAGCTGGAACAGGGAGGCTGCTACAGGGAAGCTGCCACAAAAGGTACACACTGAACTGGGGGGAAGGGTGAGGGCTCATAAGTTCTACCCTCAACTTATACTCAAGTCAATCACTTTTTTTCTGGTAAAAATAGGCACCTCAGTTTATACTCTGGACGGTTTATACTCGAGTATATACGGTAATTGTTAACCAAAGGTACACATTAAAATCTTTCAATACAGAATTTCCTGCTGTTTATTAATTGAATATATACGGTATATCTTCTATTATGAAAATATATTGTTTTAAAGGGCATGTCTACTCTCTAAACAAAAAACTGGTCAATAGTCCGTTACCTGCCCTCAACCCCAACTGATATACTATTATTTATATTATTAATATAATTATTGTCCCCATACTGGTAGAGTAAGCAGGCCTCTCCCTCCATGCATCACAAACAATGATTGACTTACCTGTTGTCTCCTCTGCACATGCTCAAGCTTATAAAAAGCTCATTGAGCTGAGGGAGTAGGGCAGATACCTTATGCAGAAAGGAAAATAAATTATCATGAAATATCTAGTTATAAATATATGTAATAAACTGGTTTTGGGCAGATGACTGACAAGTCTTTAGCTTTTGTTTTAAGGTTGGACATGCCCTTTAACATGAAGGTTCTAGTCTACAAATCAGTAAAATCCCATTTACGCGTGTCATTCAACATGTTAACAAACTAATATTTGTTCTTTACTATGTATCCTCACACAGGCAAACAAATCTGAGTATTTTAGTTAAACAGATTTGGACAATGGGTGGAAGTCTATAGTTTATCAAATACACCCCCATTGAATACATTAGAACCCTTATCCATCTCACTTTTATTCTGTAAAAACTAAGACTTCTGTTTCCCTAGCAACCCAAACTTGCAATTAATAAAATGTTTATGCGAGTTCAGTGAAGCAGGATAGGGGGGGAAAAGAATGTGTTCTCTTGTGACTGACTTAAAAAAAGGAAAGCAGATGGTGTTTATGTATTTAATCCACCAGTATCAAGAAAAAATATAGCTTCTATATGCAAATTATTAGAACACTGAGAGGATGAAACGAACACATATTTTCAGGTCTTCCCCTTTGACAAGATAAGATGAAAATGATGACTCCTCTGCGACTTAAGCAGTTATGTCTCTAATAAACATATGTTCGTTGTCTTTATAGAAAGCCCTGTAGGTAAGACCTTCATTAAACCTTACACTATGTGGTTAAAAAATGGTAGCAAAGGATTCTGGGTGGTTACAGAAGGTTACAGTTCTCTATATAAACTGGATATGGGTGTAAGGTCATTGATTATTAAAGGACAACTCCAGCCTCATAATGACATATTTTAGAAAAAATGCCTGCTATGCTCCTGGAAACCTTGTGGAAACTAAGGGGTAGTGTGAGTTAAAAGCTAGATTTGTTTACACCCCCTTCAGCAATTTAGTGAGCTGGTTATGAGCTTGAGCATGGTCAGAGGAGCAACCTAGGGGATTAGTATTAAGTCATTGGCTGTGATGTTAATCGTCATATTCATGACTGACAGTTGCTAATTGAAAGAACTAGGAAACAGAAACAGAGGCAACAGGATATTGAGCTGCATTTCAGGTTAGTCTTACAGTACATCTTTCAACTGTCAACTGTTTTACTATTAACATTAGTTGGGGGATTTTACCAATATTAAAATATTTTTTCAGGGGTGGACTTGCCCCTTAATACACTTATTTTTGAAAGTAACGCTGTGTTTGCAACAAAACAAAGGAACTTTTAAAATGACCCAGACACTGGGAACCCATCTGGGACACAGACAATTTGCATAAATTACCAAGCTAAGAATGTAGTGAGAGAAAGTGGCATGAAGTTAAATATGACAAAGGGTACATGTACCCGAAACATGTTGTGTAAGCTAGGATTAAGCCTCAGATGCATCTAGCTTTGAGGACTCGTGGTTCTTCCTTTTTGAACGTATTTTACATGAAGTTAAATATATATGGAGAGGTAAGAATAAGTCAAAGAAATGAAAAGCTTTTAAGAAATGACATTGGAGCTTATGCTGCACAAGGGACAGGAAGCTTATTGCCATCCAGATGTTAAGAGCGATCGTGGGCTTCACTGTGGGGTGGGTACAGGGGCCTGTATCTCATGGCAGATGTATTGGAAGGATAATAAGTGCAATGTACAGCTATAGTGTATGTACACATATTACAAAATAACCTGTGTTGCTTTACGAGGTAGAGGAGGAGGCAGGTGAGGATTGGAGCTCCACTGGGATGTTCTTCTTTGTTTCACGAGACTTCAAAATTACTGTTCCGAGATATAGGATATGAGAAAGATGCTCAAAAAGTGTAGGAATGAAGACAGTGATAGAGTGGTGTTAGATGACAAGACAAAGACTCAATGTGGTGGTTTTAAGATACACACTTACTGAAGTTCGGTTTGTTTCTTCAGTTCGGAAGTTCGGAGGGTTACCAAAATCGAAGGCTACATTCGAGGGTTAGCGAAATTGGTGGCATTCGAACATTGCATTCGAGGGTTACCGAAGGCTACATTCGCGGGCTACAGAAATCGAGGGCTACTTTCGGGGGTTACCAAAATCGGCGGCTACATTTGAAGGTTGCCAAAATCGGCGGCTACATTTGAAGGTTGCCAAAATCGGCGGCTACATTCAAGGGTTATCAATAATTGAACATTACATTTGAGGGTTACCAACCATTACATTTTAGGGTTACCAAAATCGAAGGCTACATTCGAGGGTTACCAAATTCGAACATTATATTAGATAATTAGTCCCCTAGTTCAGAAAACCAAACTAGTTCGAACCCGAATTAGTTTAGATAGTTTAAGTTCATCCGAACTTGGTTTCCAGTGTGTTAAAAGTTCAGTGGAGAGTTCAAAAAATAGTAATTAGGGTTGAATAAAGACATATACGTCCATCAAGTACAACCTTTTCACCCTCCTTTTTAACCCTGCCTAACAGTTAATCCAAATTCCTTCTTGACCGAATTTGAAGGCTTAATTTGCAGGTTATTTAAAATCGAACATTACCAATTTTGAAGTTTTTTAATAGAGGGTACTTGTATGGAGACCACAGTTTAAACTAGAAATAAATTATATTACTGGTTACATTTTGTTTTTTAATATATCAGGATGTAGATTCCCCTGCAGAGGGTTAACGTTATAATTTATACTTGCCAGAAGCTTCATATAAGGAATTGGAATTTAAAAAATATAGTATAGTATAGTATTTGAGGTTGAATAAATACATACAATACAAGGATTGTGGGTGCACTCCAGTTAGGCTAATTTACAACTACATTTAGCGGAAGTGCTACTGATCTGGTCAAACATTTATACAAACACAGAAAAGATAATCAATACACATTCCTAGGCCCCATACAATATCATATTATCTGCACACTGGCATACTTTATAAACAAAGGGGTTTTAGTATACATTACTGTGATCACATAAATGAAAAGCCTTCCAACCACGTCAAGGTAACCCCAGTCTGGAAGGTCCTAACTTCTAACCTTTATTACTTCAATTACCATTAGTAAACTTTTGTATTTCTCATACTTGCACAATGGATCCATATAACAGGCTCTCTCCCTTCCCCCCAGCCCTTAGGCTTTTTAAAATGAGATAAGAGGCCATCCAGTACTTTATATTAAAGGCATAGGACCTCCCATTAAAGGGGCGTGTTGGGGGTGCTATTACCACAGAAGCTTGACCATGCTTCATAATAAATACATACATTACAGGGATTGTAGGAGCACTCCAATTAGGCTAATTTACAACTACATTTTGCGGAAGTGCTACTGATCTGGTCAAACATTTATACAAACATAGAAAAGATAATCAATGCACATTCCAGGGCCCCATACAATATCATATTATCTGTACACTGGCATACATTATAAACAAAGGGGTTTTAGTATACCTTACTGTGATCACATGAATGAAAAGCCTTCCAACCACATCAAGGTAACCCCAGTCTGGAATGTCCCACAGAATGTGATCACAGTGATCACAGTCATGTATACTAAAACCCCTTTGTTTATAAAGTATGCCAGTGGGCAAATAATATAATTTTGTATGGGGCCTAGGAATGTGCATTGATTATCTTTTCTATGTTTGTATGAATAAAGACATATACGTCTATCCAGTCCATCCTACTCAGCAATACCCACATTTCCTGCCAAACTGTTGATCCAGAGGTAAAAAAACAGAATTATGAAGGAGAAAATTACTTCCTGACTCCAACTGGTGTCAGGAAGGAATGTATCTATGTATCTATGTTATGTATTCACATCTAAAATATTCTAACTAGGATTCTGTCACCAGGTTTCAAAATAGATGAAAACAGGGAAGCAACTTGATGTGACACCACAGAATCTCTGCCCAAAAATTATTGTAGAAGCAAAACAACAGCCTTGTGGGTTTGAGCTGCTGCACTCCAAGCCTCCAAAATGCAGTTGCTCTGTTGCTGAAGCAGCAATTTCATGCATTTCTTTTTAAGAAGGAAAACATGATGTGTTTAGCAATAATAACAATAACATAAGAAAAGGCAAATACTAATCGCTGGCAGAAAAATGTGTGGCTCTATAGTAACGTTTTTTTCTGATTTTTTCATCATCAGAACTGAGAAAAGACCTGGTTTACTTTAGTCCTGGTTTTCTTTAGTTATGTAACAATCTTAGTTACATTTCATACATCCATCTAGTCCAACTTTTATATTCTACCCATAATGTCTATCTAACAGTTACATAGTAATTATTGAAGTTGACTAAAGACATCCATCCATCTAGTCCAACCTTTATGCTCTATCTACCCATAATGTCTATTTAACAGTTACATAGTAAGTAGAGATGGCCGAACTTTCCGAAGTTCGGTCCGTTTTCGAACTATATGGAAAGTTCGAAAACGGACCCAGTAAAGTCAAAGGGAGTCAAATAGTTTGAAAAGTTCTAATGAAATACAATTAAAATATCAATGGTAAATTAATGTAAATGGCTGTGGGACCTGGGAAATGGTCTGGGGAACATGTTCAAATATCCAGGACATTCTAAAAATCAATCTTACTCTCACGCGCGCTATTTTCGAGTTCGCGCCTAGATATATGGACATTTTACTCGCGGATTCGATGCTCATGTATAGGCTTTAATGGACACTTTACTCGTAGATTCGATGTTCGCGCCTAAATACCATGGACATTTTACTCGCGGATTCGATGCTCGCGTATATGTTTTAATGGACACTTTACTCGCGGATTCGATGTTCGCGCCTAGATACCATAAACATTTTACTCGCGGATTCGATGCTCGCGTATAGGTATAATAGGCATTTTACTCGCACATTTGAACGGTCGAACATTCGATATTTATTGAAAGTCCGAAAATATTGAAAATCCGGGTCCGGGATAGTTCAAGAAGTCCGAATTCGTTCGAATTTGAATAGTTCGGCTCGAACTCGGGTTCGAGTTCTAGTCCATCTCTAATAGTAACATAGTATTAGAGGTTGAATAAAGACATATGTCCATCTAGTCCAACCTATATACCGTACCCTTAATCTCTGTCTAACAGTTACATAGTAACATAGTATTTCAGGTTGAATAAAGACACATATCTATCTAGTCCAACCTTTACAGCCAACCCATGGATTCCAACATAACAGTTATTCCACAGTAAGGAAAAAAGAAACAGTATGAGAGGAAAAACTTTTTTCTGACTCTAATGGCAATCAGAAATGATCTCTGGATCAACAAGAACTATTACCCAATGTGATACTTACCTTCTGTGCTCTTCCTTCTGAGTTTTCGTCATTCAGTACTCACTTAGCATAAGTTGCTGCATCACGGGAATGAGGCGGGTAAGGATAACAGAAGGTAACGCCAGCCTTTTAAAGGTGTTTGTTTTTGCGGTACTAAGCAGCACATCGAGGGCCTGTGCCATTAAGGGTTATCATTTGGGATTGTGTGTTAAATTCCCAGATTTTCAGATATTACATCTCCCTGTATATGTATTAATATTAGTAATAAGTATAATAGTTAACCTCTTCTGTTCAGTAGCTTTACCTGAGGACATAGCACCCAGTATATAAGCTGAAGAGATTTTTTTTTAATCGGATAATATTTGCTTTTCTACAGATAAAGGGCATGTCCAGCCAAGATCAGTATTTTTAGTCTAATTACCCCCCAAAAGCTTTGTTGCGTTTAAACCTTGCCTTTAACCGACGCTGCCACACTGAGATATACTTACTTTTAGTTCAGCCAATACCTTTTGAGGTGTTGGCAGTTCCCCTACAATCAAAGTCAGGGTAATTGAAACCCCTCATTACCAGAACATGCCCCATCCCTTTGCTAACTATATAAGGAGGTGATTTTTCTCCTCTTCCCTAGCATTTGGGGGCATGTAACAAAAACCTACAGTTAATTTACTCATCTGCTTGATTTCTGGGCACAGCCCTATCATTAATACTCCCAGTTGTTTTTAATTTGGCTTTAACTCTTGTTTAATTTAAATAGATAACCCGCCTCCCCTCGTTGTTTTTTCTATCTAAACAAGGAGTAACCAATATTCAAAAAGGGTAGTAACTTCAGTGGTGGGGAAGATACTGGAAAGTTTAATAAGGGAACATGTTCTAGAGTACTGTATGTTTCAAGGACTGACATTATAAGTAGTATAAGTAGATTTAGGAGGAATAGATCTTGTCAAACTAACTGGCTTGGCTTTTATGAAGAAGTAAGTAGAAATTTAGACTCCAGCATAGCAGTAGTGTGATTTTGCAAAGGCTTTTGATACAGTACCAATATTCAAAAAGGGTAGTCGTTTGCAGCCGGGTAATTACAGGCCTGTAAGTTTAACTTCAGTGGTGGGGAAGATACTGGAAAGTTTAATAAGGGAACATGTTCTAGAGTACTGTATATAAGTAGTATAAGTAGTAGTATATAAGTAGTAACCATCATGGATTTAGGAGGAATAGATCTTGTCAAACTAACTGGCTTGGCTTTTATGAAGAAGTAAGTAGAAATTTAGACTCTGGCATAGGAGTAGTGTGATTTTGCAAAGGCTTTTGATACAGTCCCCCATAGGCGACTAATGTATAAGCTAAGGTCTGTTGGTCTGGGGAGTCACATTTGTGCATGGATAGAAAATTGGTTAATGAATAGGATGCAGAGAGTAGTTGTAAATGGGGCTTCATCATTATGGACTAAAGTGATAAGTGGGGTGCCACAGGGTTCTGTGTTGGGGCCGCTTCTATTTAATCTATTTATTAATGATTTGGAAGTGGGTATTGTCAGCAAGGTTTCTGTGTTTGCTGACGACACAAAACTTTGTCGACCATTAAAAACTTCAGAGGATGTGCAATCGTTGCAGGGGGGTCTAGATAGATTGTCACATTGGGCTGCTAAGTGGAAGATGAAATTCAATGTTGATAAATGTAAAGTGATGCATTTTGACTTAAAAATCCTTGTGCTACTTATACTATAAATGGCTCTGTTAAGTGAATCCCTGTTGGAAAGGGATCTTGGAGTTTTGGTGGATAACAAACTTAAAGGTAGCAAGCAGTGCCAGGCGTCAACAGCCAGAGCCAACATGGTATTGTCTTATATAAAGAGACGTATGGATTCAAGGGAGGAAAATTTAATTCTCCCTCTTTACAAAGCATTGGTAAGGCCTCATTTGGAATATGCAGTGCAATTTTGGAATCCTGTGTACAAAAAGGACATCTTTGAAATGGAAAGGGTTCAGAGAAAGGCAACTAAATTAATAAGGGGATTGGGTAGCTTGAATATGAGAGACTGGAAAAGTTACAATTATGTACGCTGGAGAAAAGGCGCTTGTGTGGGGATATGATTACTGTGTATAAATATCTGGGGCATTGTTCACCAATAGAACATGTCAGAGGACACGAGGACATCCCTTAAGGCTTGAAGAAAAAAGGTTTAGGCTTCAAGTTTGGAAAGGGTTTTTCACTGTGAGAACAGTAAAGCTATGGAACTGTCTTCCAGTGGAGGTTATGGCAGGTTCATTGGTCAATTTAAAAAAAAAATGCTGGATGAGTTTCAGCAAAAAAGGAATGTTGCAGGTTACTGGTATTAATACATAAAGTAGAGTTGATCCAGGGAAATTTCCGATTGGCACTTGGAGTCAGGAAGCAATTTTTTCCCCCTTCATAAATTTGGAGGTTTTTTTTTTTTGCCTTCCTCTGGATCAACAGTTAGGCAGGAAATGAGGATATTGCTAGATGGGTTGGACTGGATGGACATATGTCTTTATTCAACCTCAAATACTATACTATACTAAATGTACTGCCCAGTCATGTAAACAGGTGCTACAAGTTGGCAATATTAAAATGCATTGTGGGAAAATTTCCCATGATGTCTAGGCTGAGTTGATATTGTGGTGCTATCCAGTCTGGTCCATTTGCCAAGGGCAGTTCTGGTTATTGCCTGTACAGGAGACTGTCCGTGTTTTTGTACTTTAAACTGAGCCAAACTACAGAAAAGTCTGAAAATAACCATTAGGTGTATTTTTGGAATAAAACTAATACAGATATTATCACACATCCGCAGATAATTACACATCTTACAGTAAATTTCTCTCCCTCTTTGAGTTGCAACAACTTTGCCAACAGGTTTTATTAATAAATGAAAGCAATGAGTTACATAAGTTCCATTCCAAAAAAAACTCACCACCACTTTAAAGGTCCTAACCACTTAAGAGCTGACACTGACAGCTTGAAGTTATGTACACCGTATCCTAATTTGCGGAATTCAAATACTTTTACTATAATGTACGGTAGTTTTCATATGGGTTGCGGAAATTATGTATGTACCATACATACAATACAAGCTATTAAGCTGTACTTGTAAACTAGGGTTTCAGGGAAACCCCAGTCCACAGTCTATTCAGCTGTTTATTAAAACCCTCTCAGTCCATTCATAGATCAAAAAAGAGAACATTGTAAATATCAGAACTAATAAAAACTGATAAAAAAAATACCCAAGAAAACTTGTTTGTCTGTAAAAGTGTCATCTTCTGTCACATTAAGGGATTTTGTCTTCAATGTTATCATACGCCTGCAACCATTTTCACATACAAAGTCCTCCCAAGCAGTTAAAAACTCAGTCTTAATTCTGACCTCTTGAGGTCAACTTCAAAGTTAGATATTGTGGTTATTAAAATACTTTTGCTCATATTGGTCTTCGCCCAACAAATTTAAAACCACCTTTTTATTTCCATTTTATGTACAAGGAAATTATCCGTCTTGGCCAAAGTCACAAGGTGTCCGGGAACCAGACCTCAAACCACAGTCTCTAACATCTAAGCTTGATACATTAACCACAAGGTCATTCCTCCCTCCTAATTTGTGTTGATTGTTTTAGTTCCTAATTCATCAAAGTATTTGTTTTATGCGGAATGTAAAACACTTTTTTATTTAGTCTCTACTCATGAGATTACTGGGGACTTGATCTCTCACACCTGTGTATGTTGAGAGAGGAACAAACAGCTATGGCTTACCTCCTGTTCTTCAATTAATCTAAAAGAAGCAAAGATACAGAAATTTACTCTTGTGCAATCCACCGCTGCTCCTCTAACAGGTCCCAACTGTTTCAGGCTTTACTTTAAAGAGACACTATACTAAAGAACAACAAAAGTGTCTGCTCAGTGATTTATGAAATGAACTTGTGCGTACTTGGGGTCAGCTCCCATAATCCAGATTAGCTTGGTAAACCCAGCTAAATGTACGCAGTACTCTTCACATGCTCTGTAGTGCTCAACAGATCAAAACAAAGAAGTTGCAGCCCTGTTTCCTAGAAGCTACCAGCCCATCACATAACAGCATATGGATCTCCCCTCTCCCTGATACAAACTATTTTTCTTCTATCCCCCCCAACCTCCAAATGTATGTTCCATTCACACTATGCGTGGTCGATGACGTCATTACGCACGTGACATGATATCAATGCGCATGCTTGGCATGACCGTGCACGCGTGTATGATGTAATCACATTTGGTAGTGGCACAATGACATAACACACACGCGCACAGTCGCGCCGACTCATGCATTGATGTCATGTTGCATGGTGCAACCAGAACATACATTTGGAGGCCAAGGAAGCAAGATGAGCCATGAGATGCCATTATCCAGCAGGAAGAAGCCAGCAAGTTTGAAGGGGGGGGGGATAGAAGAAAAATGTTTAAGCCAACTTAAGATTTAAAGCCACAGCTTGCCACTAAATGAATGTTTTTTTTTTAAGGTGTACATATCCTTTAAAGCTGCCCCCCTGACACAGGCTGGTGGACTGGAAAGGTGACATAACACTGGCTGGTGAACTGGAGGGCAGACTTTACACTGTCCGGAAAACTGGAGGACTGTCTGTGCTCACCACACAGACTGGTAAATATAAGACGCCCACACAGACTTTTAAATATAAGATGTCCTCATGCAGAGCCCACACAGAATGGTAAATATAAGATGCCCTCATGCCAAGCCCACACAGAATGGTACATATAAGATGCCCTCATGCCAAGCCCACACAGAATGGTACATATAAGATGCCCTCATGCCGAGCCCAGACAGAATGGTAAATATAAGATGCCCTCATGCTGAGCCCAGACAGAATGGTAAATATAAAATGCGCTAATGCCAAGCCCATACAGAATGGTAAATACTGTATACTATGCTGAGCCCACACAGAAACATAACTTAATGCCCTGTGCCCCCATCTGTTTGTAATCATTACAGGGCACTGTGGAGTTTGCAGCAATACTTTCTCTTAGATAAAATATCTCTTTATTTAATAATTTATGTAGGTCTGGGACATCAACACGTACAGACACTACAGACCCCCACAGCAATCCCTTAGAGCAGCATTTATTATAACCCTATTAAAAAGGATTAACTCACTCCCCAATATTAATCTATATTTACTAGAGTCATCATATGCATATACAATCCCAATAACATTCCCTATGTGTAAAGTGCAACTGGCAAAAACCTCAGTGGGAGTGATGAGATCTCCAGTGCCAGTTAATCATAATTTAGGTAAATAAAGTCCCCAAAAAAGTAAAGACTGTAAGCCCAACATATACTCTAATGTTCCGATCTACAGTCATTGGTGTATTAAACCCATCCATATCCATAGTTATTATGGACACTGTAGGAATGCTAGATGCCAGGTGACTCATAAACACATTAAAAACCTTTACTATTCCAATTGTGAGTTCCTTAAACATGGTAGAATTCCTCACATCATTCTGTGAACGATTCTGGATCTTCCTTGCTTGTCTTGATACCTGGCGGGAGGTATTTCCTGTATTTTTCAGTCCTCAATGGGATATTGTAGTAAATATTTTAATTTTTAAAAATGAAAAGTACCTGGGACAGGGAGGTTGTATTGATTATTCACATCTCCCAATATTGTTTCATTGAGGAGCTACAGCACATACAGTTTTCATATGCCAGGTTAGTGATGAAGCACTTAGGAATCCTGGCAGAAGCAGTTTTCTTTGTGCAGCAGCTTCTTGTATAAATTATATTGGGAGGTTGATAATAATAAAATTCTGTTTGATTTGAAAAAAACTTTATACATAGTTCACCTTTAATGGACATGTCCACCCTCCAAACTAAATTTGAACCCTCTACTTGCCCCACTGTGTAGTTTAAAATAATCCTTACCTTACATTATGGTTCTCCTGTAGTGCCTGTCCAAAGTCTAGGAAAGTGAAGAGTAGTAGCTGTCTTCCTGTCCAAAGGTTTCTGCCTCTTCTGTAGCCTCTGGGAGGTAGTGTGACATGCGCAGAGGAGACCCCCCCCCCGAGTTCCGGCAATCAGGAAGCCAGATCAGTGTGCTGGAGGATTGAGAGGCTGTAAGTAATGCTCTAAATCATTTTTTTAACATTCTGACTAGAGATGTTCGAAACTGAGTTTCGTTCCGTTTTAGAATTTTCGATTTTCGAAAATCGTCTACTTTCGATAAAAATCAAAAATTCGAGTTCCGTGAAATTCGGGAGTTCTGAAAGTTTCGAAACCCTGAGATTTGATTTGAAACTGGGTTCTATTAGAAACCACATTACATCTCTTATTCTGACACGGCGGTTGGGGATGGGCAGGCGTGCCCTACATTATATAAAAACATTTTTATTAAGGTGGGCATGCCCTTTAAGGTTTTTGTGTTTTGATACTTAGAACAATGTAAAACTATTGCTAATTAATGATACTATTTATGAAGAAATAAGAAGCTGAACATTCCGACTTGCTACCATCATTTTTGCTTTAAGCATTACTGCCTGTACATTACAGTTACCAGTGTTTTAATCAAGAAAAACTTTAACAGTAAAACAGTAAAAACAGGTGAAATGTTTACTTCTGTGTTTACAAATCACTTTAGCACATTTGGGATTTCGTGATTCAATGTTTAGTTTTCTTTTTCATCTAAAGGAAGGAGATGAGCCCATGTTAATGCATTTAATCAATAGGTTTGGGCATTGACGGATAAGAGATGAGAGATGTCTGATGGTGGCAGACAGGGTAACAGAGATATTGATCTCCCTTAGACATCCTGGTGGTTAAAGGCTTTTCATACCTTGTGGTGCATATGGATTCAATGCAGGAACAGCTGCAATTAGTTTATAAAGAAACAAACAGGTAAAAAGGTTGGAAGGTGATGGAAAGTCAAGAGAAGAACTATAGATATCAAGAGAGATGTATCTGCGTGTTTTCCTCTAAGGAGACCATATCTATAACAAGGTGTTCATTCTCGCTCAAAAATGGGTCATTGTTTCTGCCTTTTATTTGTCTATTGGTTTATTACTTTGCATAGATGCTTCTAAAGATTCAATTGTATCTGCTTTGATGCGATGTGAGTAACCATTTGTCCCACTTGTTACTACCAATTAAATCTGGTGTGTCTGCTATAGTTCTGCATATACACATTATTCATTACTGGGCTTTGAAAATATTCAGCCAGTACAACAATACAACATCAGATTTAACAATGGCGATCATGTTTTACGGCCACGGCGTAAATCGGGGCTGTGGTCATAAAACCGATACTTTGATATTACTAGCGGTAGTTTTTATGATTGCTACAAAGGTTTGTTATCAGTCTTTGCCGATATCGAACCTTTATAAAGACCACCCAGTGGGAGATAAGAATAATCAATGCTACTTTCTTGCCCCAGGTACTTTTCATTTTTAAAAAGTTAATTTAATTTTAAAAAGTTTTTTTAAAAAGTTAATTATCAATTAAGCGCAAATATACATTTAACCTTCAAAAGCTAATGTAGCTGATTTATTCATGTAGAATATAAATTCATTACTATGCATTCAAAGATTGCCTGTGTACATTTTAAAGGGGAGCTAAAGTCTCTTGCTATTTTAATGTGGCATCGACTTTAATGTGGAATCCATAAACAAACAAGCGATGCCCTTCAAATCTTTTATTGTAAAATCATTCATTTAAAATTCTACTTTGATGGAAATAATGAGCATTGAAAATTGACACATTGTATGAAGTCTATTATTTAATCTAACCTATCCAAGTTTTGCTGGCCATATACCTGCCCAACATTTCCTCAATTCAGTGTTTTTTGATCTTACCCGAATGTCAAAGAGTTGTAACATTGGACCAGATGTTCCCAGCAAGATAATGCTTTACAACAGACGTAACTTCAGTCACATAGGGGCAGATTTAAAGGTCATCTCCACCCCCAAAATGAACTTTGAGGGCAAGATTGGTAACCCCTACCCACCCCCAACCGCCACAATATTTCTTTTAAAAAAACAACAGATTTCTATTTACACAGCCTTCTCTCTTGCGGCGATCCGATCCGGCCTCATGCTTGCAAGGGTGGTACTGCGCATGCCTCAGACCTTGATGAGGATGTGGAATCAGCATGGAACAGATGGCTCACAGACAGCTTGGAGTCTTCAGTTTCCTGGATTTTGTAAAAGGCATAGCTGGAGAACCATAAGGAGCAGAGATGTAAGGTAAGGTTTATTATTAACTACACAGTGGGGCCAGTATGGGGTTAAATTATAGTTTTGGGGGTGGACATGCCCTTTAAATACCCGCGGTATTGCAAGTTTGTGATACGGTGGGTTTTCATACTGTACGACTGTGGCCATAAATGTACATCCGGCGAACGTTCATAAAGTAAATCTACAAACGTTCATTCCTCGAATACCATGCGGTAGTAAACTGTTCTATGATCGCGGTCTTATATTTCCAATAGTGATCGGAAATTTACGATCTCCATAGCGATCGTTGAAGGCGCAGTATTGCTAAAAAGCGATACTACTCCTTTATAAATATTCAGGCTGGAATGTCACAATAAATCAAGAGGTAAGTCTATTTAATGTATGGGCACTAGAGATGAATGAAACTGACGAGTTTCGTCCCAATATCGGTCCAGCAGAACTGATTGAAGCTCCAAAAACTATCAATAGACATTTTTAATTTTGCTATAGATGTTTTCAATTTTTCAATAGACATTTCCAATTTTTGAATGGTGGTTTAAAATTTTCAACTTTTCTATAAAAAGTTAAAAAAATGTAGAAAAATCCATTGGATCCGCAGATTTTTGAAGCAGGTTCATTTATGAAACCAGGATTCATCACACATGGGCACCTTAAGTAAACTAAACCATTATACGGAATACTTGAACTTCGGCATTAGTCAATAATCTTTCTTATTTCTAATATTTAAATGAAAGAATGAAGACTAATACAGCCTGTTAGTTAATAAGAGAATATAAAACTACATATAACAAACAAAATTGTCTTATCCAGGTCTCTAGTTGCAGTAATTATGGAAATCCCAGGAGAGTTTCCAGCACCCACAAACTGTAGCTGATGGAATAGAGATAATTTAAAAAAAAAAATCAATCCATCTTCATATAAAACTCATTGGCTGATTGAAAAAGGTTTCGGTTTTTCTGATTGGCTTACAAATAAATTTGACCTGGTTATGGAACAAGCCAGCCAGGCTGAGATTTTTCTTTTCCACCTGTCCAAATAATTTATATCCTCTTAGACATTCCAAAGAAATGAAAACATATTTCATTTCAGAAAAATAAGAGAGAAATGGCTGGGTTTGGAGGAATAAGTACACATTTCCAGTCCTCCGCCGAGCTGCAGCTTTAAAAGCCTCTTTATGAATGAGTGGAAAGAGAGCTGAAAAAATAGCCTGCCGAGACTGTGCTCATATATATTTCTGCCCAGGGTTTTGGCTGCTGGATAGACAGTATTCTTTGTGATTCTATCAGCTAAGGAAGAAAGGGCTGCACACAAGTGGTATTATATACTAAGCCTTGCTTTGCATTATAGGTGATCGCTTCCACAGTAGACTGCAGAGAGTGACACCAATGGCTGACTCACACATCAGACAGGGATACTGGTCTCTGTCACTGCCATGTCATTATACCTGCCAGCAGTTATTCAGTGCAGGGAAGAAGCGAAAAGATTCACAGTCAATGAAATTCTGGACAGCGGCTGAATTAAAGGTTGATTTACTACAACATACAGCTAAACTACAGAATAAAACATTCCATAAAATCTATGGTATCTGATTGTGACTTATGTACATCAATGACTTCTTTAAATGTAGTAGATATCTGAATTAGGATCCCTTACTGCTAATTTGCTACCATTAGCCACGGGACCAATAAGAAACGTACCCTATGCTGCAGCATACTACAGAGTGGCTGGTACAGAGACTTACTAACCTGGATGTTTAACCATGAAATGATAACAAGAACACAGAGTGACCTCATCTCTGCTCCATACCACCCTGGGCAGATATTACATGATTGCATTTTCCCTTTTGTTAACTGTAAGCATTAAAAGTCACAGATGAAGTAATATTCCATCAGAACAGGTAACTCTGAGATCCTGTATTACCAGGTATAACTAGAAAGTGAACATTTAAAGGTGAGCCGTGGTCTCTTTACACGTGTCATCTGTTAAAAGAGCTCTGATACCTTTAAAAATTACTCTAGAATAATGAGTCAAGCTGCAGTCTAGCCAAACTTACAGCAGTATAAAGGGTGGTGCTTTCTGATTGATCTGTGACATCACCAGCATCAGCAAGCCCCTGGCTTGAGCATGCCTACTTGTATCCCCCTGCTTTAATAAAGAAATAGAAACAGTGCAGAGTAGGCAGGGCCATGTCTAGGCAAATGTGGCCTAGGCAAACTGCTAGGACACTGAGAGCAAGGAGGGCACCAGCCAAATAATTTTCCTTTTTAAAGACAGGGATTCTAATCAGCCATAGAGCAATAAGTTCACTTCTTACCATTTCAGATCTCTCAATGCAGTACCCGATCTTCTCCAGAAAATATATACAATAGATTGCAGTAATCCCAGGCAGCTTTGACTTGCAGTGCTGCAGGTATTAAGGAAGTGTGGGTGGGCTCAGTGGCAGTTGTTGGAACCCTTTTATTGGCAGTGCATGATGGGTGGATGTTCGTCTAAAATGTGTTATGTGTTTCAGTTTTGTCTTAAAGGGCATGTCCTCCCCCAAAACTATAATTCCCCCCACTACTGGCCCCACTGTGTAATGTAATAAAATCCTTACCTTACACCCCTGCTCCAAATGGTTCTCCTGTAATCCCCCCCCCCAAGTCCAAAAAAGTGGCCACCAGGAGGATAGCAGAGTCCATATAAGACTCTGCCTCTTGTCTCTTCTCCGGGAGAAGTTTGGCATGCGCAGTACAGCCCTCCCCTCCCCCACCCCTCACCCTCCCGTTTTGGTCTCCCTCCCTCTAGCTCCAAACCCTTTTAGTATATTATAGTGTTTGTTTCCCCTGCCCCAACCACTATAATGTTATTGCCAGAAAGTGCCTCGATAGTTACTTACCATGCCTCTCTCCTTCGCCGTTGTGAACTGCCGGCAGCATCACCTGTGATAAGCTGCCTCTCAGTCAATCACAGACACAGCTGCAGGTCCGGTCCCCTGCTTGCAGTTCCGTGCGAGCAGAGGGCCGGGACAGTGCGGCGAAGGAGAGAGGCAAGGTAACTAACTATCGGGGCACTTTCTGGCATTAACATTATAGCGGTTGGGGCTGGAGAAGCAAACGCTATAATATACCAAAAGTTTTATTAAAGGGTGGACATACCCTTTAAATGGTAAAAAATTTTTTTTTTTTATTGCCCATAACTAGAAACTATAATTCTTCCGAACTATCACCATTTTTTGTTGATCTATCCCTAATTTTTTATATTATATTTAATCTTCAGCTGTCCATAAAAATCCCTTATCTTCTGCTGTGTGCAAGTACTGGATTTTGCTGTAACTGGAAGGGTGTATCGGTAACTGGATTGGTGACAAGTTGGGGAATTCCATCTCTCAGACAATTGTGATTACCGAGCATGCTCAGTTTAAAAACAAGAAGTCAGGTCTGAGAAAAGGAGGAGTCGGTTAAGAGAGGGAGGGGGGATACTGAACCTGAGCAAAACAAGTACTGGATTAATGGAATGCAGCAACACACACACCTCAGAGTAATTGCTACTTACATGTATTCAATTATAGATTATGACAAGGCAAAGTCATTTTTTCAGAATACATACCCTTTAACGGAGAAATTAATGTTTATTTTATTTCCGGTTTGGATTCCATCAATGGTATCTATGGGCAATATTCATACTTTACATATTAGGGTTTCTTTGCCACAGATAAGCTTTTAGGTAGAAATGTTGAATATAATTATGGGCAACTACAGTATTGACTTTAATTGTCACCGTCACCATAATTAAATGTTTTAATAAAATCCTTGCAGGGATATAACTGAACTGAAATTTTTAATAAAACCCAATTAAATCAACGGGAGCAAATATTCTATAATTAACATGGTTTAATTTACAGTCTAATATCCATATTAACTTTTTACAAATCACATTGGGTCTGGGAAATGACAAGGGGAACATGTATTGGCCCAAAGTTATTGAAAAACATTTCCCACAATTCATACAGAACACAGCCACAAGATTCAAATTATTATCACATTTCAACAAAATTCTGCAAAGTTCCCCTGGATCTAAAAATTTTCGAACCCACAGTTCCACCTTACAACTCCCACTTAATTATAAATATGAAAAGAAGAGACACAGAAAGTGGATACATGAGGGCACACCCATGTAGATTCATTAATTATATAAACATCCTTTATTAAAGGGCATGTCCACCCACAAATCTAAAATTTGCCCCAGTGCTGGCTACTCTGTATAGTTTAAAAAAATCCTTACCTTACAATTCTGCTTCTTATGGTTCTCCTGCAGTCCGTGTCCAAAGTCCAGGAAACTGAAGAGTAGTGGCTGTCATCCTGTGCAAAGGCCTCCTGTCTTGCTTCCGGGAGGGATGCGGACATGCGCAGTTGGAGACCTTACCCCCCCCTCCCTCCCGGCTGCCCTTACTCCGAGCGTGGAATGCTATTGGTGTAACACTCCTTAGGCTTGCCCACCCCCAACCGCCCTGTTAATACTTAAAAAAAAAGGTTTTAATTCATACTTACAGCCCTTCGCTCCCGCACCTATTTTCACAGCCGGCAGCCGGTTTTGTGATACGCAGATGAGAAGGGGCTGTAAGTAACCATCATAAAGTTATTTTTTAGTATTAACATGGTGGTTGAGTGTGGGCAAGCCTAAGGAACATTATATTAAACTCCATTCACACACACACACACTGCTATATATATATATCAACATATATAGATGTATTTTAAAGTGCAGCTGTGCAAAATAGCAATACTTTAAATAGCATAATAAAGGTGTCTAAAGGCAGGACAACTGTAATACATTTGCCCATTATGTGGAATGTACAGTTGTGTTCAAAATTATTCAACCCCCACTGAAATTGAGTGTTTTGGCCAGTTTGACATTGATTTTGATCAGTCATCTTATTTACAATTAAATCAAAGAGACACTTGTAAGTCAGACAAATATAACATAACATTTATAATGAAATAACCACAAATGTCTTTTCTGTGCTCACATCATTATCAGTGTTATTCAACCCCCAAGTGACATTCATTCTTAGTACTTAGTACAACATCCTTTTCCAGTTATAACAGCTTTTAAGCGTGAAGCATAGCTTGACACAAGTGTCTTGCAGCGATCTACGGGTATCTTAGCCCATTCTTCATGGGCAAAAGCCTCCAGTTCAGCCACATTCTTAGGCTTGCGCGCTGCAACTGCTTTCTTTAAGTCCCACCAGAGGTTCTCAATCGGATTTAAGTCTGGTGTCTGCGATGGCCACTCCAAAATGTTCCAGCCTTTAATCCGCAACCATGCTCTAGTGGATTGGAGGTATGCTTGGGATCATTGTCCTGTTGAAAGTCCAACGTCTCCCAAGCCTCAGGTTTGTGACGGACTGCATCACATTTTTTTTCAATATCTCCTGGTACTGAAGAGAATTCATGGTACCTTGCACATGCTGAAGCTTCCCTGTACCTGCAGAAGCAAAACAGCCCCAAAGCATGATTGACCCGCCGCCATGCTTCACAGTAGGCAAGGTGTTCTTTTCTTCATAGGCCTTGTTCTTCCTCCTCCAAACATAGCATTGACCCATGGGCCCAAACAGTTCTAATTTTGTTTCATCAGTCCACAGAACACTATCCCAAAGCTTTTGTGGTTTGTCCACATGACTTATGGCATACTGCAGTCGACTCTTCTTATTCTTTGGAGACAGCAAGGGGTTCGCCTGGGAGTTCTGGCGTGGAGGCCTTCATTACGCAGTGTGCGCCTTATTGTCTGAGCTGAAACTTCAGTACCCGCATCTGACAAATCTTTTTTCAGTTCCTCAGCAGTCACACGGGGACTTTTCTCCACTTTGCGCTTCAGGTAGCGCACAGCAGTCGAAGTCAGCATCTTCTTTCTGCCACGACCAGGTAGCGCACAGCAGTCGAAGTCAGCATCTTCTTTCTGCCACGACCAGGTAGGGTTTCAACAGTGCCCTTTGCCTTGAATTTGCGAATGATGCTTCCTATGGTGTCTCATTGGGTATTGTTGAACAGCTTTGGCATAACTTCGTATAGCCATTGCCCTTCCTGTGAAGAGAGAATCACCATTCTCTTGTCTTCCTGGACCACTCTTGACTTCACCTGTTTGTAAACACACCGTAAAGTTCTAGAAGGAGCTAAGTATCACAGTTATTTTAAATCTGCTAATTGGGTATTATTGCTTGATTGCTGCTCATTGACATCCACAAGTGTTTTCAATACCTGATCGAAAACACGTGAATGAACCTCTGTTCTTAAGAGTGGTAGTCTTTATGGGGTTGAATAATTGTGTCAATGAAGAAATCACACAAAAAAACATTAATCTGTATTCAAAAACAATTAATGTCATTTAGTTGCATTTGGTTCTTTAAAAATTCCTTGTAAGATTTCATTCTGAACACAATTACAAATGTACACTGAATTCCCTAAAACCCTTTACAGCATTGGGGGTTGAATCATTTTGAAAACTGTAGATGTACAATGTAGAATGTCTGTAGAAGTTCCCTACCTAAATGAAGCAAATTAACAGGAAAGTAATACGTGTATACAGTTGGTGTATTTGGTAAAATGAAAGCCCTTTATAGACTGTGTAGGGATGTTTGGAAACGATATCAAAGCACGGTATGGTACGCACCAAAGTGGATCTCAGAAACAATATACAGCATTCTACTGAACAATATGATGATGCCAAATACACTGACATTATTTCTACACACACCTTCATTTATAAGCCAGGCTCCAGTGCTGTTCTGCACCAACTTTCCTTTAATAAATAAACTTCTGTGTGTCAAACATTAAACCTTTTCTTGCTTTAGTAATGTTATGTTTCATTTAACACAAGCAAAAAGGTTTTAATCTAACAAGTCGCCGGCATTGAAAGGACACTGTTGTCTTCTCCTCTTCTGTTCATTGTATAATGGTAGGCAGGAGAGGGCAACCTAAACGATTTCTCAGAAAAGCAAAGTAGGAAAACATCCAGATAAGGTAACACACAGACGGAAAGTGATGTCATGTAAGGTTCAGAGGAATTGGAGAGTTCAGCGAGACTATAGAAAACTGCCTCAACTTTTTCAAGTATTTTCAACAAAGTCTGGAAATGGAACATCAAGTTCAGAATTATTTAGAACAGTTTGTTTTTGTGGCTTTAAAGGGAACCCAAAATTATATCAACTTAATGGTTTTGTTTTATTGAACACTGTCAGGTCAATGTACCAGGACATGCCATGGCATACAAGACAAATTAGCAGTGGCGTAGCTACAGACTTATGGGCCCTGATGCAAATTTGACCATGGGCCCCCCAACACCGCTGCAAACACAAATAAGCACCACAAACCAAATATTCATTTCCATAAAAAACATCCAAATTTATCATTAACATTCATTAATCATTCATCATGTTAAAGGGTATCTCCACTCAGATTTTCAAGGTTTGCACTGACAGGTCCCGACGGACCTTGTCTTCTATGCGCATAGATCGCGCATGTGCATAGAAGACAAGGTCCGTTGGGACCTGTCAGACTACGCGCCGGGGGAGCGAGCGAGTGGGTAAGTTTCCTAACTTCTCACCAGTCTCCTGTTTGTTCTATTGAAGAACAGAAGGTAAGGCACATCTCCTTTACCTCCCGTTCTTCAATAGATCTGGATTCCTAAACCTTGAAAATATAAGTGGAGATACCCTTTAAAGGTTCTCATTTTAAAACAGACAAACATCCTTTCCATATACACCTAGCAAAACTATTCAATAAGATACAAACAGTATTTCTAAACTTAGATCCTCAAAGCTTCTAAAATAACTAACCAACTGATGCTAGTAAAATGCTTGGCACACAGAGAGTGGTAAAATGCTTTGTATATAACCACTGGTCAGGGCCACCATCAGGGGGGGAAAGGGGGTACTCTAAAATGGAAGGAGCCCAGAGAGTAAGGAAAAGGCAGTAGTAAAAAGTTTTTTTAATACTGCGTTTTAGGTGGCGCAACACAGGAGTTCCTACTAGAAATAGAGACAGGGGGCATGTCCTTGTTCCTGGGAGTTCCTTGTGGCTGGTGCTTGGTCCCTAGTGTACAGCAGTGATTTAGTCAGTAAGTGGCTTCACTTATGTGGGGCATTTTATTATATACTGGGCAATGTGTGAACTGGTAATGGGGCATTTTATATATACTGGTCAATGTGTGGACTGGACCTGATTGGGGCATTTTAAATATACTGGGCAATGTGTGAACTGGACATTGGGGACATTTTATATATACTAGGCAATGTGTGGACTGGACATTGGGGACATTTTATATATACTGGGCAATTTGTGCAATGGACATTGGGGACATTTTATATATACTGGTCAGTGTGTAGACTGGACATTGGGGACATTTTATATATACTGATCAGTGTGTCTACTGGACATTGGAGACATTTTATATATACTGCTCAGTGTGTGGACTGGACATTGGGGGTATTTTATATATACGGGTCAGTGTGTGTACTGGACATTGGGGGTATTTTATATATACGGGTCAATGTGTGTACTGGACATTGGGGGTATTTTATATATACAGGTCAGTGTGTCTACTGGACATTGGGGGCATTTTATATATACTTGTCAGTGTGGACTGGACATTGGGGGCATTTATTATATAGGTCAATGGTGGACTGGACATTAGGGACATTTACTTATACAGGTCAGTGTGTCAACTGGACTTTGGGACCTTTATACATACAGGCCAGTTGTGTAATGGACTTTGGGGACTTTTATATACAGGTCAGTGTGTGTACTGGATTGGAGGCATTTATATATACAGGTGTGGTACTGGATTTGGAGGCATTTATATATACAGGTCAGTGTGTGTACTGGATATTGGGCATTTTATATATACAGGCCGTGTGTGTACTGGATATTGGGGGCATTTTATATTACAGGTCAGTGTGTGTGTACTGATTGGGGGCATTTTATATATAAGGTCAGTGTGTGTACTGGACATTGGGGCATTTTATATATAAGGTCAGTGTGTGCTGGACTTGGGGGCATTTATATATTACAGGTCAGTGTGTGCACTGGATATTGGAGGGCATTTTATATATACAGGTCGTGTGTGTACTGGATATTGGAGGCATTTTATATATACAGGCCAGTGTGTGTACTGGATATTGGGATGTTGGCATTTTATATATACAGGTCAGTGTGTGTCTGGACATTGGGGGCATTTTATTATACAGGTCAGTGTGTGTACGGATATTGGGGGCATTTATATAACAGGTCAGTGTGTGTATGGACTTTGGGAATTTATATATACAGGTCATGTGTGTGTTACTGGATATTGGGGCATTTTATATAACGGCCAGTGTGTGCTGGACTTGGGGACATTTTATATATACAGGTCAGTGTGTGCACTGGATATTGGAGGCATTTTATATATACAGGTCAGTGTGTGTACTGGATATTGGGGGCATTTTATATATACAGGTCAGTGTGTGTACTGGATTTGGGGGGACATTATATATACAGGTCAGTGTGTGACGGATTGGAGATTGGGCATTTTATATATACAGGTTAGTGTGTGTATTGGATATTGGAGGCATTTTATATACAACGGTCAGTGTGTGGACGGACATTGGGGAGCATTTTATATATACTGGTCAATGTGTGGACTGGACATTAGGACATTTACTTATACAGGTCAGTGTGTCAACTGGACTTGGGGACATTTTTAATACAGGCCGTGTGTGTACTGGACTTTGGGGCATTTATATATACAGGCCAGGTGTGACTGGACTTTGGGGAATTTTATATATACAGGTCAGTGTGTGACTGGATATGGGGGCATTTTAATATACAGGTCAGTGTGTTGTACTGGATATTGGGGCATTTTATATACCAGGCCGTGTGTGTACGGATATTGGGGGCATTTATATTACAGGTCAGTTGTGTATGGACATTGGGCATTTATATAACAGGTCAGTGTGTGTACTGGATATTGGGGCATTATATATACAGGTCAGTGTGGTACTGGATTTGGGGACATTATATATATACGGTCAGTGTGTGTACTGGATATTGGAGGCATTTTATATATCAGGCCAGTGTGGTACTGGAATTGGGGGCATTTATATATACGGCCAGTGTGTGCTGGACTTTGGGACATTTTATTATACAGGTCAGGTGTGGCACTGGATATTGGAGGCATTTTATATATACAGGTCAGTGTGTGTACTGGATTTGGGGGCATTTTTATATACAGGTCAGTGTGTGTACTGGACTTTGGGACATTATATATTACAGGTCAGTGTGGGCACTGGATATTGGAGGCATTTTAATATACAGGTTAGTGGTGTATTGGATGATATTGGAGGCATTTTATATACATGGTCAGTGTGTGGACTGGAATTGGGGCATTTTATATATACTGGTCAAGTGTGGACTGGATTAGGGACTTACTTATAACAGGTCAGTGTGTCAACTGGACTTTGGGGACATTTATACATTACAGGCCAGTGTGTGACTGGACTTTGGGGACCTTTTATATTACAGGCCAGTGTGTGCTGGACTTTGGGGACATTTATTATATACGGTCAGTGTGTGTACTGGATTTGAGGCATTTTATATTACAGGTCAGTGTGTGTACTGGATATTGGAGGCATTTTATATATACAGGCCAGTGTGTGTACGGATATTGGGGGGGCATTTTTTATACAGGTCAGTGTGTGTACTGGACATTGGGGGCATTTTATATATACAGGTCAGGTGTGTGTCTGGATATTGGGGCATTTTATATATACAGGTCAGTGTGTGTACTGGACTTTGGGACATTAAATACAGGTCAGTGTGTGTACTGGATATTGGGGGCATTTTATATACAGGCCAGTGTGTGCTGGACTTGGGGACATTTTATATATACAGGGCAGTGTGTGACTGGATATTGGGGCATTTTATATATACAGTCAGGTGTGTACTGGATATTGGAGGCATTTTATATATACAGGCCAGTGTGTGTACTGGATATTGGGGGCATTTTATATATACAGGTCAGTGTGTGTACTGGACATTGGGGGCATTTTATATATACAGGTCAGTGTGTGTACTGGATATTGGGGGCATTTTATATTACAGGTCAGGTGTTTACTGGACTTTGGGGACATTATATATACAGGTCAGTGTGTGTACGGATATTGGGGGCATTTTATATATACAGGCCAGTGTGTGCTGGACTTTGGGGACATTTTATATATACAGGTCAGTGTGTGCACTGGATATTGGAGGCATTTTTAATAAAGGCATGTGTGTGTACTGGATATTGGGGGCATTTTATATAACAGGTCAGTGTGTGTACTGGACTTTGGGGACATTATATATACAGGTCAGTGTGTGCACTGGATATTGGAGGCATTTTATATATACAGGTTAGTGTGTGTATTGGATATTGGAGGCATTTTATATACACTGGTCAGTGTGTGGACTGGACATTGGGAGCATTTTATATATGGTCAGTGGGACTGGACTTAGGGCATTATTATACAGGTCGTGTGTCACTGGACTTTGGGGACATTTTATATACAGGCAGTGTGTGTATGGACTTTGGGGACATTTTATATATACAGCCAGTGTGTGCTGGACTTGGGGACATTTTATATATACAGGTCGTGTGGTGACTGGATATTGGAGGCATTTTATATATACAGGTCAGGTGTGTACTGGATATTGGAGGCATTTTATATATACAGGCCAGTGTGTGTACTGGATATTGGGGGCATTTTATATATACAGGTCAGTGTGTGTACTGGACATTGGGGGGCATTTTATATATACAGGTCAGTGTGTGTACTGGATATTGGGGCATTTTATATATACAGGTCAGTGTGTGTCTGGAATTTGGGGACATTATATATACAGGTCAGTGTGTGTGTACTGGATATTGGGGGCATTTTATATATACAGGCCAGTGTGTGCTGGACTTTGGGGGCATTTTAATTACAGGTTAGTGTGTGCACTGGAATGGGGATTTTATATATACAGGTCAGTGTGTGTACTGGATATTGGGGGGCATTTTATATATACAGGTCAGTGTGTGTACTGGATTTGGGGACATTATATATATACAGGTCAGTGTGTGCACTGGATATTGGAGGCATTTTATATATACAGGTCAGTGTGTGTATTGGATATTGGAGGCATTTTATATATACAGGTCAGTGTGGTGTACTGGATATTGGGGGCATTTTATATATACAGGTCAGTGTGTGCACGGATATGGAGGCATTATTAACAGGTCAGTGTGTGTACTGGATTGGAGGCATTTTATATATACTGGTCAGTGTGTGTACTGGATATTGGGGACATTTTATATATACAGGTCAGTGTGTGTACTGGACTTTGGGGACATTATATATACAGGTCAGTGTGTGCACTGGATATTGGAGGGCATTTTATATATACAGGTCAGTGTGTGTACTGAACTTTGGGGCATTTTATATATACAGGTCAGTGTGTGTACTGGATATTGGAGGCATTTTATATATACAGGTCAGTGTGTGTACTGGATATTGGGGGCATTTTATATATACAGGTCAGTGTGTGTAGGAATTGGGGGCATTTTATATATAACAGGTCAGTGTGTGTACTGGACTTGGGGACATTTTATATATACAGGTCAGTGTTGTTACTGGATATTGGAGGCATTTATATATACAGGTCAGTGTTGTATGGGCATTTTAATATACAGGTCAGGGTGTGTACTGGATATTGGGGCATTTATAATATACAGGTCAGTGTGTGTACTGAACTTTGGGACATTATATATACAGGTCAGTGTGTGTACTGGATATTGGAGGCCTTTATATCATACAGGTCAGTGTGTGTACTGGATATTGGGGGCATTTTAAATACAGGTCAGTGTGTGTACTGGATATTGGGGGCATTTTATAAATACAGGTCAGTGTGTGTACTGGATATTGGGGGCATTTTACATATACAGGTCAGTGTGTGTACTGGTATTGGGGGCATTTTATATATACTGGTCAGTGTGTGTACTGGATATTGGAGGCATTTTATATATACAGGTCAGTGTGTGTACTGGATATTGGGGGCATTTTTTAATACAGGTCAGTGTGTGTACTGGATATTGGAGGCATTTTATATATACAGGTCAGTGTGTGTACTGGATATTGGAGGCATTTTATATATACAGGTCAGTGTGTTGTACTGGATATTGGGGGCATTTTATATGTACGGTCAGTGTGTGTACTGGATATTGGAGGCATTTTATATATACAGGTCAGTGTGTGTATGGATATTGGGGGCATTTTATAAATACAGGTCAGTGTGTGTACTGGATATTGGGGGCATTTTATATATACAGGTCAGTGTGTGTACTGGATATTGGGGGCATTTTATATATACTGGTCAGTGTGTGTACTGGACATTGGGGACATTTTATTATACTGGTCAGTGTGTAGACTGGACATTGGGGCATTTTATTTATATACGATCAGTGTGTCTACTGGACATTGGAGACATTTTATATATACTGCTCAGTGTGTGGACTGGACATTGGGGGTATTTTATATATACTGATCAGTGTGGTCTACTGGAATTGGGGGCATTTTTATATATACTTGTCAGTGTGGACTGGACATTGGGGGCATTTTATATAAACTGGTCAGTGTGTGGACTGGACATTGGGAGCATTTATATATACTGGTCAGTGTGGACTGGACATTAGGGACATTTTACTTATACAGGTCAGTGTGTCACTGGACTTTGGGGACATTTTATACATACAGGCGTGTGTGTACTGGACTTTGGGGACATTTATATCTAAGGCCAGTGTGTGCTGGATTGGGGACATTTTATATATACAGGTCAGTGTGTGCACTGGATATTGGAGGCATTTATATATACAGGTCAGTGTGTGTACTGGATATGGAGGCATTTTTATTACAGGGCAGTGTGTGTATGGATATTGGGGGCATTTTATATATACAAGGTCGTTGGTGTACTGGACATTGGGGGATTTATATATACAGGTCAGTGTGGTACTGGATATTGGGGCATTTTATATATACAGGTCAGTGTGTGTACTGGACTTTGGGGGCATTATATATACCGTCAGTGTGTGTACGGATATGGGGGCATTTTATATATACAGGCCAGTGTGTGCGGACTTTGGGGACATTTTATATATACAGGTCAGTGTGTGCACTGGATATTGGAGGGCATTTATATATACAGGTTATTGTGTTACTGGATATGGGGGGATTTATATATACAGGTCAGTGTGTGTACTGGCTTTGGGGACATTTATATATAAGGTCAGTGTGTGCACTGGATATTGGAGGCACTTTTATTATTACAGGTCAGTGTTGGTATTGGATTGGAGGCATTTTATATATACAGGTCAGTGTGTGTACTGGATTGGGGGATTTATATATACAGGTCAGTGGTTGTACTGATATGGGGATTTTTATATATACAGGTCAGGTGTGTACTGGATATGGAGGCATTTTATATACGGTCAGTGTGTGTACTGGATATTGGGGCATTTATATATACAGGTCAGTGTGTGTACTGGATATTGGGGGGCATTTTATATATAAGGTCAGTGTGTGTTACTGAATTGGGGACATTTTATAATATTAGGTCGTCAGTGTGTTTGTACTGGATATTGGGGCATTTTATTATACAGGTCAGTGTGTGTACTGGAATTGTGGGGCATTTTATAAATACAGGTCAGTGTTGGTACTGGATATTGGGGGCATTTTATATATACAGGTCAGTGTGTGTACTGAAATTGGGGACATTTTATATATAAGGTCAGGGTGTTTTGTACTGGATATTGGAGGCATTTATATTATACAGAGTCAGTGTGTGTGACGGATATTGGGGGCATTTTATAAATACAGGTCAGTGTGTGTACTGGATATTGGGGGCATTTTACATATACAGGTCAGTGTGTGTACTGGATATTGGGGGCATTTTATATATATACTGGTCAGTGTGTGTACTGGATATTGGAGGCATTTTATATACGGTACGTGTGTTGTACTGGATATTGGGGGCATTTTTATATATACAGGTCAGTGTGTGTATGGATATGGAGGCATTTTATATACAGGTCAGTGTGTGTACTGGATATTGGAGGCATTTTATATTACAGGTCAGTGTGTGTACTGGATATTGGGGGCATTTATATATATAAGGTCGTGTGTGTACTGGATATTGGAGGCATTTATATATACAGGTCAGTGTGTGTACTGGATATTGGGGGATTGGGGCATTTTTAAATACAGGTCAGTGTGTGTACTGGTATGGGGGCATTTATATATACAGGTCAGTGTGTGTACTGGATTTGGGGCATTTTATATATACAGGTCAGTGTGGTGTACTGGTATTGGGGCATTTTATATATACAGGTCAGTGTGTGTACTGGATATTGGGGGCATTTTATATATACAGTCAGGGGGGTGAGATATTGGGGGCATTTTATATATACAGGTCAGTGTGTGTACTGGATATTGGAGGCATTTTATATATACAGGTCAGTGTGTGTACTGGATATTGGGGGCATTATATATAAACAGGTCAATGTGTGTACTGGATATTGGGGGCATTTTATATATACAGGTCAGTGTGTGTACTGGATTTGGGGACATTTATATATACAGGTCAGTGTGTGTACTGGATATTGGAGGCATTTATATATACAGGTCAGTGTGTGTACTGGATATTGGGGGGCATTTTATATACAGGTCAGTGTGTGTACTGGATATTTGAGGCATTTTTATATACAGGTCAGTGTGTTGTACTGATATTGGGGGCATTTTATTATTACAGGTCAGTGTGTTGTACTGGATATGGAGGCATTTTATATATACAGGTCAGTGTGGTACTGGATATTGGGGCATTTTATATATACAGGTCAGTGTGTGACTGGAATTGGAGGCATTTTATATATACAGGTCAGTGTGTGTACTGGATATTGGAGGCATTTTATATATACAGGCCAGTGTGTGTACTGGATATTGGGGGCATTTTATATATACAGGTCAGTGTGTCAACTGGACTTTGGGGACATTTTATACATACAGGCCAGTGTGTGTACTGGACTTTGGGGACATTTTATATATACAGGCCAGTGTGTGCTGGACTTTGGGGACATTTTATATATACAGGTCAGTGTGTGTACTGGATATTGGAGGCATTTTATATATACAGGTCAGTGTGTGTACTGGATATTGGGGGCATTTTATATATACAGGTCAGTGTGTTCTGCTGCACATGAAATTTTATATATACAAGTCAGTGTGTGCTTCTGGACATGGCATTTCATATATACAGGTCAGAGTGTGCTGTTAGAAATTAAATTTTTTATATACAGGTTAGAGCAATATAAGTGTTATTGTATATATGTGTTCAAAATGTGTTTCATATATGTTCTAGTCTGTGTGTAACGTGTCTGAGTGCAAGTTTAGGGGGCCTCCACAAATTTACCCAATATGAGGCCCAAAAAAGTCTGATGGCGGCCCTGCCACTGGTAAAATAGTTGGCACAAAGACTGGTTAAATGCTTGGCATGCAGACATAAAATGAACAGGTTGGAAAACTGGCACTGTACACAGCCAGACATTATTTAGGAATAGAGATGAGATCAGGGTCCGTCTCAAACCTGGATCTGACACGGAACCCCACGGTTCAGAAATCCGAATGTTCCATCCGAAAATTGAAAGTAGTTTCCGATCGTATTTTCGAGGATTATTGAAAGTATTTTGGATGATTATTTGGTTTGAGAACATTTTCCAGTTCTAAGGATGTCAAACGTTACCAAATGCAACTACAGTTCCAATAAAATTAATATGCTAAGTTTTCATGCTCAGTTTTGCAGATCCATATTTTTAAGGGACATTTGTTGAATCGCAATAATTTAGCATTTTATACATTGTAGATTAATCCACAAGAAGTATAAGTTGGTCCAGGGATTGTTCTGCCATTTGGAGTCTGGGTCAACCCTGGTACTGATGGGATTGGCCCTATACCGCTAATGATATCGCTAATGTTTGTATGGGCGAAACAACCGTTTCTGATGCCGACGTTCGGCGATGACATCGGAAATGGATGTTCTGACTGGAAAATAAAGGGGGGTGATTAACCTATAATTTTTAGGGCTGTAACATTTATGGATGTCCCTGGTGAATGTGACCTACTGTAGCTTATAGAAACAGGTAAGTGAACAATAGCCAAATTATTATAAACGATATAAGGGTCACAGGTATTAAAACATTATTTAATGCAAACAATGGTGATGACTATTAATAATTCTTTCTAGCTTTACCTACAACTTGATTGGATGATCCATTACTGTATGTCTTGCACCAATCCCATTTAGTATGGCGTTAAATGTAATTCTTTCTCTCACCATTTTTGGTGAGTAAACAGGTGTCTTCTGTTTTTATTCTAACCATAACAATTTAAGTGACAGGGACTATGGTATCATTTGAGGTCAACATTAGCACAGTGTTCACTTCCTTTGTTACACATCATAACAGTATGTGAATTTCCCCGGAGTCTCTCCGATACACAGTTTCTGACAGCGTTATCAGATCTTGTGTAGTTATTGAGAACTCTAAAATGATCTGCTGTGGGGCTATGAATGCACAGCAGGGAGAAATTCAAAATATGCTTGTGAGTCTATTGGCTAAATTGATTTTATGTTTGATATGGATTTCTCAGCTGTTGGTGCAGTGAATGACCATTGTTTTCTCTCCGACTCTTCGAGGGTTTAAACTACAGTTGCGTTTTCAGAGAAATGAGAAGAGGCAGAGACATTACCTGTAGCCCATTTCCTAGTAGACATGGTGCTAATGGACTGGTAAACTGTAGAGGTGACATTATTAATATAACTACTTAACTGTGACGGGGATGCTATGCGTCTAAGGCAGAAAAGATTACTGCATGAGGAATATGGGAAACATCAATATTTTATAATCAGTATTTATTTTTCTCAGTCACACAGTGTCTTCTCAGTGTCTATTGTTATATATTTATATGGAAAGAGGTGCCATCAAAAAGAGTATTACGTAGAGTTTCATGTAATCAGAATCATACCAGCGATTGTGCCGCTTTGGTATTAATAAGCACTCACTGTATTTACACCAACTGTGCCAGTCATTAGCAAACACCAGATTTACCAATTGCAATAACTGCTATTAGTATTTTTAGGGCATGCAGTACATTCTGTGGCTTTACAAATATCCCCCTGTATGTCTTATAATAACCCTGTCCACAAACCAATAGAGAATCTGCGTCAGGGCTTCATAATCGCTGTAGCATCACTGTTTAAAGAACGTGCCACCACCACGCGCTGGTGTAAGGAAAGATACACATCCAGAACATTTGCACTGAGAAGTCTTCCTTCCCTCCCTCCCTGCACAGAGATGTAAACCTCCACCATTAACCCTGGATTCCCCACCTGCCATCCTCTCCCTGCCAATGGTTGTTTACGACAGCCACTGAAGCAGGGAATATTATTTACTTTCATCACTGCAGAGCCAATCGTGCCGAGCAGGTCAGGCAGAAAATACCAGTCACCTGCAAAATTATTCAGATGATTTCTCCACAATGCTGCTCATTATAGAGGTGAGAGACACAGCTAAGCAGAATACTTTTACATTCTTTCAGGTTTTAACTTTAGTTTTCCTTCAGTCAAGTGAGCAATGATTCCAGATGATCCTCATACTGCAGCCCCAGTATGGCATCCTTAATTGCTAACCTTAAAGATGGAGATACAAAAGCTGTAAACTACTTTTACAGTGTGAATTGCCCATAATAAGCTGTGGGTAAAATTGTACATTTATAGCCCATCTGGTGACTGAGACACAGCTTGTCAAATTTAGAAAAATCTTCAAATATAAGGATCATGTGACTTTCTCCTTTTAAAGGGGAAGAGTGATGAAAACCTCCCAAAATACTTTATAGGGGAAGTTCATTGGAAAATATCACTATTTTTAAAATTCTTAGTTTATATTATGCATTAAATTACGCAAACAGGGATCCCTAAAGTCAGTACGAATGGCTGATCATTAATTCTCTTGGCATTACTCCCAGGTGCGCCCTGCCCCTTTACCAGCACTGCAGAATGCAACCAGGTCATGCTGGAACTTGTGGTTTCCAAACATCGGGAGAGCTGCAGTAATAGAGGGCTACAGTCCATGTGAACCAAATTGAAGAAGTTATACATTTGTTTTATCTCTATTATTATAATGTACGTTACTTTCTATAACTATCTACAATATCTATTTCTATAACTATTCTACAATATCTATTTATGAAAAATTGACAACATCAGAACAAAATTCCCATAATCTAATAAATCCCCCAACTGGCATCAATTGCTTTACAGACCGTGCAGGACGGTTATAATGGAATAGTGGACATTCTATATAGATCAGTTATTTCGCTTCTGTTTTCTGGACTGCTACGTCTAGAAAATCAATACAAAATAAATGGGCTCATATGTAAACGACAGATTCTAACTATGTGATATAGAACTAGTACGATCTGGTGTTTGTATTGATTTAGGGGTAAAGCCCTTCCAATTCACAACTCTCCTTTTAAGTGTTTTAATCTATTTTAATAAATTCAATAAAAAACATTTGTTTATTTTTTGGTAGAGTCTATTACAGGCTGGCTGGGGATGTTCAATAAAAAAAAACTATACTTTTGCAGTATATCTGGCTCCTCCCCCAGTCTGTCCTTCCCTTCATTAACATATGCTTGTCAATGTCAGAGAATGGGAGCCAGTGACTCTGACTGTAGGAGGAGCTAGAGAGCAGTCAGTCACAGCATGGGTATGGTGTCCCTTTACATTTAGGGATACTGCAGCATACTTTTTAACACTTAATGGGTCATCCCATGTCCATCTTGTCTGAACCAGTCCATAAAAGGATCACATTTACAAACACATTGTTCTGAACTTCTGGCAGAAGTTCATTTATGCAATAAAAATGTAATTCCACTGGAATCCCCCAGATAATAGGAATGATATATTCCATTGGTTTGGAATGGATTGTATTCTGTTGGCTGACACCTATAGCAGTGCCTATTGCTCTTGCATTACTTCCTGTTTGTGGCTGTGAGGCATTGTGTGTTGGGTGCAGAGTCTCAACAGATGCGCCTCAGATAAGTGGGTTCTGCAAGCCTGACTTTATTGCAGTGTTCTAGTCAGTTATGGGATTTGTCAACTTGGACACTGTGGCATATTATGGACAGATTTCTCAGAACCAGCTGCAGAAATGGTTTTGTTCAACCTTTAATGAAATCATACACAGAACGATAACGCAGAAAGAAATAAAATTCTTCAGCGTGTCCAATAAGGAAAAAAAAATCATAATATCATTAACAATTCCCCATTGTTGAACGACCAGAAGATTGGTATCGTTGAGTGTATGGTGGCCATTAAACTGAAGTCCCCCGCAGAACACTTTATTATAGGTTACTTGGCTTACCAGTAATAGACTGCCTGTTGACACAGGATATTAAATGCCAGTGGGATACCATGCTCTCAGCAGAAACAGACAATATTAAACGTGTTTATTATACACAGCAACGCTGTCTTTTCAAAGCTGTTTACCAGCCTTTTCTTTATTAGGAAAATTCAGTTATTACAGTGGTACAACATAAATAACACAAGCAATAATTACACACATTTTTCAAAAATACAATAAAGACATCCCAACAGTAATAAAACACACATCAAATTTCTTCAAAACATTCAGGCACACATATTAAACAACAGCATGTGTAACGGTGCCCATACACCTTGCCGATATTAGGCCAATCTGGTTGGATCTGATGGGATTCACCTGTAGGTGTAAAAAATGATCAACCATAATGCTAACAAACTACTGCTGTCGCATGGTGGTTAATCAGACCAGGTGGGATGTTTTTGTTGGTTGGTATTGGCTCCCTTTATGTCAAGTGGAGGGAGCCAATCCAATTGTAGCGTGTAAACTCACCTGCACTAATGATTCTGGTCGTGTATGTGCACGTGGTTACTTATTACTGACATTGATGGAGACACCATCAATGTTTACTGTTCTCTCATAGAAATTAAAATTTTAGAAAGAGATTATTTTCATCAGTAAGCTTGTGTGCTTGTGATAAGGTAATTAGATTGTAAGCTTCTTAGGGCAGGGGCCTGATGTGCATGGATAAACTCTGCAATTGCTATATAAAAACCAAAATAAATAAATGAATTACTCCAGAGCTAATATTTGTCCCAATTTAAACAAAAGTGAGTTTAATGGCGCCACCTTGTGGGAAAACTGTGCAACAACCATTTTATATTAGGCTGGTATGTTTTATTTATATACAGTCTCTCTACAGGGGGGATTCAGTGCTGAACATTTGATGTAGACATTATTTGGCACAAGGACAAACACAGAATTCACCTTGTAAGTCAACTAAATTGTCCATCAACACTTCTTATCAGGAGAAAGCCAGAGTGCTTTGTTTAGCTAATGGTAATAAAACATTTTTCTTCTCCAAACCGGTATCAGCCAGAGAAACCAAGGAATGTGTAGTGCAAAACAACCCCATACAGTAGGGAATATACAGCCACGTCAATCTGTTTTACAGCATTAAAAATCCTACTAGAAAAACTGTATTACTACATATATCAGACACATCTAAAATCTGGTTCTTAATATACTGGTGCTTATTTTGGCAAGACTTCATATATACTTCATCTATATCCGAGAGCCAACCCTTTAATAACTTTATCCATATGTTCAATAGAAAACTTATGAATGGGTCACATCCACTGCACAGTGAGTGAGTGAAAGAAGGTACCTGCTGCAGAGTGACGTGTAACATGAGATCGGAGATCAGACCGCGCACAGCAACCCAATAAAAGGAAAAAATCAAGTTACCTTAGAAGCCCTGTAAAATAAATGGGATATATACAGACAACCAGTGGTATAACTAAAAATCACTGCCCCCCAGCACAACTATGATAGGGCCCCTATCCTTGCTTCTTCTACAGGGAAGAGGCTTTATCTGTCAAAGAAAAAAGGAGGCGAGGCCGCCCTGTGGTTCCTCCCCTGGTAGTTACGCCCCTGCAGACAAGCAATGTTTCTTCTAATTGTAATTGGCTGTTTGTACACATATATATCATCTCTGCAAAATCAAGTTTTGTGCTCTACATTTCCCAATACTTTCAGCCTTTTGCAGGTCTACAGCGTTTCGCACCCACATACAAGGAAAAAAATGGGGAGAACACTGCATAATGATAACTGCATCTCTGAATGCAACATATTGCATTGCCCCCAGCTAATGCCACTTAAAATTCTTTCATTAATTAGAGGTTTTGGGTTATAAGGTATGAAAATCATATCACTTAATGCCACCGATATACTGGCACTAAACCATCTCAATTACCGTAAACCCAACAGGTCTTATCAATACAAAACCATTAGGGTCATTATAAATAAAACAGCACATAAAACAACAATATCACATGACTCTGTATATGGATAAACTGCCTAAGCATTCTTTATGACACCTTTTGGAAATATACGCCTGCTCTATTTGAGGAGACATTTAGGATTTACATACAAAATTATACCCGTTTGTAATAAAATAAAACATTTTCTGTACATAAAGCTTTGCGCTGCCTTATTTTATATTCAATCTCTTTTTAGTTTAGAGGCATACAAAGAAGCTTAATGGACAACTCCTCTCTGAGCATGCCCAAGCCAATGATTTGGAAAAGAGGAGGGGTAAAAAGTTACTTTACACAGGTAAAGTGATGCCAAATTTATATGAAAATAAAACATTAAAAACATGTAATGTTTAAAATAATGCAGTTTTAAGGCAACCAGCTTATAATTTGTGCATTACATTTATAAACACTCTCAGGGAGATTTAATAAAAGTTCTTATTACAAAAGGTGCTAATTTTGCCCCAACCAATTAAATGTTAGCTTTCAAAAGGAGTTGGCTGGGGTAAAATTAGCACCATTTTTAACAATAAGAACTTTTATTAAATCTCCCTAAAAAAAAAAAAGTGTCCTTTAATTTTGAGACAGTCTGGTAATTCTGCACAGGTGTATTTTGGTTAAATTGTTTAAATAGCAAGACAAAAGGTAAATGGTATTACACTTTAACAAATGGAAAAATGAAAATAACCAATCCATTACCTGACCTTTAGGGTCAGACTAGTCATCCAGGCAGGGCTGTTTTTAGGCATAGGCCACCTAGGCAAAATGCTAGGGCACCTAAGTTAAACCAGGCCGCCCAGTGTTCTCCCAAGCATCTCCCTGGCAGCTTTTACTTGCTGTGTTAGAACTGATCTCCTTGTTCTGCTGCTGTAATTTGTAACATTGTAATGAGTGAGAGCCTGAACTCATCCACTCTACTTGGAAACAATGTTGCAAATGAACTGGTGGTGAAGGAAGAAGGGGGGAGGATGAGCTCAGCTATTAGTACTGAGGAGAGTAGTTTTAAAATTCCAGGTAAAGCTGCTGCAGATTTTATAACAGTGGCCCCTGTGACTAGCAGCCATGAGATCCCTACCCCTGCCTCTTTCTTAGAAATTAGAGTAGGAGAGGAGTGAATTCAATGGAGGAGACATGGAAAGCAGTGCATACTGTATATCATATGTCAATGCTGGCAGCTGAAAGGATTAAAGGTAAATACTCTCTGACACAGCAAGAGTTAATGGCAATACTCTGGGAAACTTCGGACACTGAAAGATTAATGGCAATACTCTGGGAAACTGCTGGCACTGAAATTGTTATTAGGAAAGTCTGGTGGCACTGAAGGGTAATACTCTGCTAGCACTGAAGGGTTAATGCATTATATGACGGCACTTGCTTCTTAGTAAAACAACTTCACATATTTCACACATCAGTTAAAAGCAAGACTTTGTAGTCTGAAGGCTCACATAGGCCAAAGTTACAACAGGCAGGATATGACATTTCGGGTCACATTTAAAAAATGGTCATGTGACCCGAATCATCACATCCTGCCTGTCATAACTTTGGCCTATGTGAGCCTTCAGACTACAAAGTCTTGCTTTTAACTGATGTGTGAAATATGTGAAGTTGTTTTACTAAGAAGCAAGTGCCGTCATATATATTTGTATGCTGATACTAAAGAGTTAAAGTGAGGACCTGGGATTTGCATGGCTGGAAATGTGTGGCGAGGAGTGCGAGTGCCGGTATCAAATGTTTGTCTATTAACTGAAGGGTTAATGGCAATACTCTGGGAAAGTGCTGGCACTGAAAGTGTTAAAGCCAATTCACTTGGAGGGCTAGGCCACACTACTGCGCTTTAAAGCGCAATGAGATCTGATCACTCTAGAGCACCAAGATGGCTAGAAATGGCCCTGCATCCAGGCAACCAGTAAAATCCAAATAAACTGTCAGGAGAACAGCAGGATAGAAAATGGACAGTGAATAAAAACAGAATGGACCCTGGCTCCTGTTAGGGCCCCAGCACCTGACAATGCTAATGTGGATATGGTTCAAACAGTTATCAATGTGTGTTCAGTGCAGTAGTCTATTTTGATGAAACATTTTCATAGTAATCCTATTAATACACGTGAATAAAAATCGATCTCTACAGAAGGAGCCTCATAACTGGTAAATTTAAAGCACCTTTAATGTTATTAATCTTAATGATGTTTTGCACAGTCATTAAAAAGGAAACAAAAGTCCAGCATGGAATTGGGTATATGGGTGTAACGTTATTTACACAATCCTATACATTAGCATGTTAATTACAATTTAATTGCACCACAATCATTAACTTTGTTAAAATAGATGAATTAAAGTAGGCAGCTAGAAATGAACAGAAGCTCTTAATCATTTAGGTTTTTCCCCAGAGATGGAAATAGAATAGGGGGTACAGTCAGCAAGAAGAACCATTGGGGCTGTTACACACAATGCAACATTTTGGCCCAATTGAACGTCCTGCCTGATATATTGGCCAGATCAGGAGATGATTTACGAAATGACCAATCAGGGTGCATATTTTAGAAGAAAAAAAATCAGCCAGGATGATAAATCCCCCCTCCATTGTGCATATTTAAATAAGTGAAGCTGGGAATCTAGATTTTATCACAGTAATGATACAGTGATATATATATATTAAAGTAATGTATTTTAAAAATAAAACAGAATATTTAAAATGCTGATTATACAATAAGTGGGTTCCAGGACATTATTACTTATATACGTAGGGTTACTGGGTGAGACTATCCCTAAAATATTAACTTTTGCAGTAGGTAAAGACAGTGATCCTGAATTTTTTTTTTTTTACACTTTACAGAAAACAATGTCACTGGAAGCCCCACCCTGGTCATTACGCCAGCATAAGGAAGCTAGACGGTATGATTCCAGAGGTGCTGTACCCGCTGACATCATTTCTCCTGCTTTAAGGGGAAGAAACAAATGTAAATATCTATTAGAAATAATATTGTAAAGTTTAAGGCAGCAATCCTGGGTGCTGGATAGTTTCATTACCTTCTTCAAAAGTTAATATTTCAGGTTTAATTCTCCTTTAGCGACATTTTGGATAAAAGGCAAAGATATGGCAACTCAGATTTTTTCCTCCATTACAATTATCGGGTTAAGTAAACCAATCTTAGGGAATATTATAAATGTCAAGCTAGAAAATCCCCTCACACAACTAACAGCCCGCTCCCATTATATTACAATTTTAAAAAAAATTATAATAAAAAGTTCCAGGAAGTAAATATTTTCCTCATTAATACAGTGAACATATTGCAAGTATTGCCAGTACAAAGGCTGCTTTATGATAAGGCACATCAGACTTCTTTGGCCATAGTACATTAATACATGACAGGTAACACATTTTGGTCCTTGTGAATCCCAGTTCACGGGTGATAAGAGGGGATTAAAATGGAAATGGCGGGACATTTTAAAAGGAGAACGTGTGTTTAACTTTACAGGAGATAAGACAGAACTCCATCTAAATGAATACCTTGTTTTTCTCTAAGTTTGAGATTTGAAAAGAAATGTAGGTGAGCAAGTGAATGGGCCTTCCAAGGATGAAAACACGCATGTTCATGGGCGATCAGTGAGGTGAGGGACTGCTGGTGGTGGGGAGATGATTTTATGCCAAGCAAATATTCAATTAGAAAACAACGGTCTAAATGTCCCACCTTGTGTGGTCGATCTTTTTCCAGCTGGGGACTAGAACATGGGGGTGATGGAAAATTAGCCACCTGGCCAGGTCTTTGGTGCTTTTTCCCCTGACCAGTTGCTGGATATCCTCTAGTGGTCAATTTTGACCAATTTGATTGAATTTGTCACCCCTGGAACATCGGCCATGTGTATGGCAGGTTTTAGCCTCATTAGCATTTGAAGTTGCTGTCCAATGTTCCTGCACAGCTCAACCTAAATTTATCAAATAATAAAGGCTCGTGCACACAGTCGATACAGCGGACAACATACACACGTTTCGGACAATATTCACATGTGCAGCAGATCGGTTGGTTGTTGTTTTTTGATCCACCGGTCGGATCAAGAAATGAAGCCCAATTAAATGGATTCACATGTGCTATTATGTTCCAAAGCAGTAGTTTGATGTTCTCCAGGCTGTGCCTTTAGGCCATAACCAAGGTGAAGGATTTTTATCTTATCTTCTGTAAAGTTTTGACCACTTAGCTGTCCCTTAATCTGTAAAAAAAACATTTTCTAAAAATGTGCTCCAGAGAGCACGAATGTAAGATCACTAAACAATCCATTTTGTCTATTCGTTTACGTTGATTGTTTCGCTAAGGGATTCCAGGGAATTTGAAGCACAGATTGTGTGTGAGAGCTTCCAAGGTGCTTCTTTCGCTACATGGTGTAAACTTGACATAATACAAAGCAGAGGCCAAACATCTCTACACAAACTCTGCCCATAAAGTGCAACATCCCATCTAATCCTGCATTGACTCTTAGCTCTGCAAGTTTAGTAGGGTAAGTACAAACACAACAAGAAGCTAAAATAAAAAACACATCAACGTCAATATTTGGTTAAAAACATACACACTAATGAAATCTCATATCAGTAAAATACCGATTAGTGTCCGAAGGGTCGGAGAAATCGTAGGAAAGGAGAATAAAAATCCCCTTGATGTAATATTGAAAACATCCCTTGCTAAAAGTGCACTTGGAATAATTGTTCATTGTCTCTCTTCTATCTTTGAGAACAGAAATCCGATAAGGCGAGGATGCAGAACGGATCAACACTTCCAGGGTTTTCTGTCCACCCCTTTGTTTTCAGGAATGTGCCTGTAACGACATTTATCCCCAAAGTTGCATCCACTGGATCTCCAGTAATGACATTCGCTGGCTTTGCTCCATCCTTTTTTCTTGGAACTGCATGGCAGGAGAAATGTTACAAGCCATTCGCAGTGCAACGTTACAACATGTGTTTAGAGCACAGACTATTAACACTGGGGTGACCAATACCAAAGAAAATGGCAGTCGCAAGGGTCTGATTTTTGAGGAATGAAAATTCTTAAAACCTCAACTACACGGTAGATAAGAAGGTTTAAAACAAATGGTTATTTGTAAGTGAAAAATTCTATGTCCCTGCAGAAAAACACCCTCCAATAATGTAACATTGGTATGTACCATTCTCACTAAGAGTCAAAGAGAACAAATTACGATTTGACAATTTCCACATACTTGTTTATTTTGCTCAACCACATGACTGTACTTCTTTAATTGTATTATAAAACCTATACCTAGTTTTAATGAGGATAAACCTTTATCTGTAAAGCTGGGTACACACAGTACAGTTTTTTGAAAGATGACAGATCTTGCAGGTCCTGTCTGTCATTTTACATATAACAGGAAACACACAGTCCTTATGCTATACACAGCATAGGGAGAGCGTTCGGGACTGTGTGTTTCCCTCAACTGCGGCCAACTCCCCTATAGGGTGACTTTCACGGCCAAGGGAATTTTGTGGTCATATGCTTTTTATTGATTAATGGTTTAATGTAAAAGTTATAATAAACTTCAAAACAAAAGAACGGACTCAATCCAGAAGCTATCCAGATGTTTTCTGAACCAAAAATGTCAGATGTTGTCTGTCTTGAGAATACTGACAATCTGCTGTAGGTCTGATAGTGAGACATCCCATTGATACAGCTGAAAATATGGTGCACATCTGGCGTTAAGAGACTTACCTGATCAAACCTGATTCTGTATTGCTCAGAGCGGAGAGTCGGTACCGATTGTCTGGGTATCGAATTAGTAATTTTGTGTTTTCTATTTCCTTGCCCTAATGTTTGTTGAGACAAAAAACGTATTAGTTAGCGGTGGTGATGTCATAGGTACAAGTAAAACAAACTACTAAATCACTTAATCTCTGGGAGATTTACAAATAACAAATAGGAGTCTCCCTTTAAAAAAGCCAGTGCCATAGACATCAGCGGAGGAAGTTAGAGACGAGGAGTCATTTTCTAGCTGGATTCTAGCATGAGCTTTATCTAGCCCTGAGATAAACACAGAATTTGGTTTTTCCAATGAATGGAATTTATCTCTTGCCTGTAAAATGAATGTCTACAAAAAGATATGAGTATTGAAAGCTGCAAAAAAATAAATAACAAGGAGGAAAGACAATACAAAATTCAAAGATTACAAAATCCAAAGAATACAAAGATTCTATAAGGCTGGAATTCAAAAATGGGGCTTCAAGTTAACAATAGCTGTGAGGCAACATGTTGGACATTTCTAGCTTCTGAAAACATCCATAAATCTAATAAAATACAGCATGTTCACTCTACGTTTACCAATGGCATTCTCAGTGCATGAATTACCCTGTGGGAATGAAGCAGACCCTGAGTGACTAATAGCCTGCAATACGGATGCCACTTTAGGTCTACATCTCAGGTTTCTTGTAAGACATGTCAGTGGTTCTAAATGTACTCTGACCAAATATCGAAATTGCTCCAATGTTTATTTTATTCACACACTAGCTTTGTAATGTATATTTCCCCCTTAAAAAGAAGCAGCCACCTAAATAGCTCATCCCATTGGTTCTATTCTAATAATAACCATAAAAAATATTCTGTATTAAGGGACTCACAGGGATCACTGAAATAGATTGTCTACAAGTATGTTATCGCAGGGTTTCAGCAAAAATTTAATACACCGGGAATTAATTAACTGAAAAGAATAAAAGAACGAATATTCTTTCATCCAGTCATTAAGTGTTGCTCTGGTAAACAGCGACACTGGGACATTTATTGGCTAAGTGACTTCCTGGAGGAAATCGTTTGGATTGTTCAAATGTACTGTGATTGCACTTGGGAGATACAGTCACAGAAAAGTAATCTTGTTAATCTAGCTAATACATCACCCACTTTCAAATTAATGACAGGGAATTCTTATTTTGTGGCTGCAATTAAAGAAGATGCAAACCCACTAAGGTATTTAATGTAAAATTTGTTTCAACTTTAGCTGAGCTTATTTTCCACCTCATTGGTATAGACCTGCTATATTTACTAATTTACTACAATAAAGCTTTGAAATAACACTGGCCAAACACGGCAATGTTTAATCCAGTCAACGTTAATCAGTGAATCGATCAGATGAAAGACCCAATCTGCATTGTTTTACCAATCGATATTTGCCAACCAATCGCAAAATGATCTGTAGGGCTGGGTACTCAATTTTTTGGACCGGTCTTACCATGTATCGGTAGATTGGGCCAAAGAATTGATTGGTGTATTTGCAGGTGGCTGCAGGTCGCCCATTCGTTCAGATGGGATGTTGGAAAAATCACAACTGATAGTGTGGCCCCATATGAACTGCATGATCGGTACCACCAATCTTTCGGCCGCGGCTACTTTTGCCGGAACCGACAGTGATCGCTTGTTGCGAGTGATTAGTCGAGCTGGTGTGTACCTACCCTTAGGGCAGCTGTATAGCAACCATTAAACCACCAGTAAAATGGAGCAGTGTATGGACTATACACAAATCCAATGTACATTATATTCATCTATACAAGATGTACATCACTGTATAATGCACAATATACAATCATCTAATATCTATTAACATTTTATTTCTATAACTAGAGGGGAAAAAAATTAGGACATTTTTTTAAAAATCCCTTTGCATTTGGCAGCCCATATGGCACAGCCAATCGATACTTCCTCATCAATAACATCTGAAAAATTTCTGACAGGTCCAATCAGCTTCTGTTCAGAAAACTGCCCAATATTTCCAGGCATTATACCAAATGGAAGACATGCATTATTTCAGCTAATCCGGTAAAAAACTGGTCAAGAAAGAACAAGAAACCGTGTATGGCCTGGACGTACATAACTCGGAGTTTAAGGAAACCCTGAGACATATTCCTGCAGCATCTCCTAATGCTATTTGAGCTGGATGCACAACAGTGAATTTTAATGGTATAAAGTGACTGACCCGCAGGCTGTATCTTACAAATTAGCCACAGACATGGATGGCCAAGGCAGAATGTTTCCCACAAGCAGCTTATGAAACGAATGCCCGATGCTCTAAGACAAACCCTCATCTTAAGGTTCCCTCAATGGCCTTTCGGTTATTTTGTTACCAATATTACAATCATGATATTGCAAACCTTGATCTGACTGACAAACATTATGTGAAAACACCAGCAGGTTAAACCTGCTAAGTCTGGTCGATGAGAGAATTCTGAAAGTGGAATCTATCTAACCAGTGAACCAGTGTATGGCCATCTCAGTTGTGGTGCAATCACACCAGAGGCGAGTGCTGGTAAAATATCTACTTTTGCAAACACACCAGAATCTGACCATTATTATGCTCACAAATGTACGGATAATCCGGTAGATTTCTAGGAACAGTCGGTACCGGTGTTAACAGGAAACTTCCCATTTGACAGACACTTACCTGCAGTGCATCTAGGGCTCTGGCGGCATCAACAACACATCTGAAGTTAACAAACGCACAAAATCGTTCACCAAGTAGTCGAATACTGTGAATGTCTCCATAACTAGAATAGGAGATACAGGAAAAGAAGAACAGATCAGAGTTTGATCTATATATTGTCAATGCCACACAGGCTGTGCTTTCTCCCCTTGCTGGCATCTGTTTTACCTCATTTTCAACAATTCATTACCTGAGCAATATCCTTGCAGTTCACTCTTGCAGAGAAAAACTTCTAAGCAACTAGTGCTAATTTCATGGTTAATGAAGTGAGAGGAGCAGATTTAATGACGCCGCACTTATTCCGTTTAAGTTCCTAAGTATTGGTTCTAATGTTTCTATACGCCAGTCACAGTCTGTACACATTAATCCTGCCTAGTGACAAACCTACTGATCAGAGGACCCTGTGTGCCTGTATCTGTGTGAGAAAACAGTGAATTAATTCACACCAATCAAGTTTTTTTTTACAGTTTGAAAAAACTGAGAATTTCAATATCACTGATTCAATGCAACTTATAAATGGAACTGACTTTGTATTGAGATCAAGGTAATTTGATACAATGGGACTAAGTCAGGGTGGCCAGATTTCCCTATAGTAAGGGATTGTCCCAACAGCAGGGACAAATTTCCATCATAGGAAGCCCCTCTATTGCCAAAAGGAGGTGGCAACCTAGTCTAGGCTCCCCCTGTTGCAGGTTCAATGACCAGGGATGGGTGGGACTGTCAGATACAAAGGGGATTATTAAATAAATTAAAAATGTTGCCAGTACTATTAATCCCCAGCAACCAATCAGCTGTTATTTAACTGCAGTAAAAAGTGAAGATCTGATTGGTTTCTGCAGATTAATTGCATCTTGTATGAAATAAAGCTCTGTACACACGTTGAATTTCACTCAGCCGTAATGCCCAAGGGAGAATCGCCCGTTCCAGATGAGAATCACACACTTATAGGTGCTCGTCAGCGTTCGTTCATTGGTCTACCAGGATGGTGGCCCCCGAGCGAAATTGAACGTGTGAATGGAGCTTTAGCCCCAATTTATCTATTATCTAAATATTAACTTTTAGAATTTTTAATGCAGGGTCGCTGCCTTACATTACTATAACATTTTCAGGTTTGATCTCCTATAACTGAAGCTAACTTTTTCTAGGATGTACCATTCAATGCATTGCAACCCTAGCCCCAAATAAACTCTTATAATAAAAGCTTTGTCCTGTTCATACCGGTGGTAATTTCAGCAATACGGTGAGTGCTTAATTTCCTCCCATCTATGTATCAGTGTGTTCTAGGACTGGAATAACATCGAACTGCTTTACTCAAAGAAAAAGATGGTGAAATATGTCACCTTTTTAAATTAGAAACCTCTGAAATGTAACTAGAGAAAGCATTATTCACCACGGAGGAGAATGTGTTCCCATACAGAACAACACTAATCTATCCCTTGACTGCCGTACGGAATACTATCATTTTATTGCTACTCCAATACATATTGCTCCATTTATAGCCCAGAAGAATTGGTCTGTGCATCTCTAAATTTTTTTTTCCTCCCCCATCTGTAATTTATATATCAGATTCAGCACAGCGCTCACAGCAGTAAAGAGACTGGCAGCACGTCAGTTCAGATGATAATAACAACGTTAGAGACAAACATTACTCAAAGTTCTACTGAAATAGCGAATTTTATTCAGCAACACATCTGGTCAACAGTTCAGGCCACTGGATCAGACTGAAGAACAGCATGATTTAATGGAGGTAGTTTGTTGTAGCGGGTCGGTTTGCCAGCTGGTATATACAACACTATTTTTGTGCTGGAAACAATGTATGGGCTTGTGCTTGTGAAGGGTCTCATTCATCCAGGTCATGGTATATCTGTTGTATTCAGTTAGATCAACTGGACTTGAAGTTTAGTTCTTGAAGACGTTTCGCTAGTCATCCGACTGGCTTTCTCAATTCAGAATGACTTGTACAAGAATTTGTGGCAATTATGTACCCTGGAAAATCCCAATTAGCATATCACAGCCAGGTGTGAAGGGGAAAAGCAAGACAGGAGAAAGAACATGGTCATCCCATATGTAGCAGGGGTCTCCGAGAAATTAAGAAGAATTTTCAAAAAACACTGTATCCATGTCGGCTTTAAACCAAACAACACACTGAGGCAGCAATTGGTACATCTGAAAGACCCAATACCGAAACACAAGAAAAGCGACATCATATACGCAGTGCAGTGCAGTGAAGAATGCTCTGATTTGTATGTGGGGGAGACCAAACAGCAACTGCATCAACATATGGCCCAGCACAGAAGAGCCAATTCTTCGGGTCAGGACTCAGCCGTGTACCTGCATCATAAGGATAAAGGACATACCTTTGAAGATCGTAATGTTAACATATTGGCAAAGGAACTTGACTGGTTCAAGAGAGGTGTTAAAGAGGCCATTTATGTGAAAATAAAGAAACCCAGCCTAAATAGAGGTGGGGGGGGGTTCGACACCAACTGTCTGCCATGTACAATGCTGTTTTGACACCTTACTCTGGGCGTTCCTATAACACCTCTTAGCCCCTATCCAATCACGCCCTTAACACTTGGCTGTGAAATGCTAATTGGGATTTTCCAGGGTACATAATTGCCACAGATTCTTGTACAAGTCATTCTGAATTGAGAAAGCCAGTCGGATGACTAGCGAAACGTCTTCAAGAACAAAACTTCAAGTCCAGTTGATCTAATTGAATACAACAGATATAACGTATGGGCTTATTTTTAGATATTTGGAGTGTGCTGCAAGGAGAACTACAAAGTAAATATCACAAGAAGATAGGGGATTCAGGGGGATTTCAGTATGTCTATCTCTGCCTATTCCTTCTGTAAAGCCACGTACAGATATAAGATGGGAGTTGGCCACAAGCTGCTGAAGCATGACAGTCAGACGGCCTTTTTGCCCGACAATCGAACGTGTGACCATTTGGTCGGGTATCAATCTTTGATTCAGCAGGAAGGACCACTAGCAATGCCTGACTGAGCATCCACGTATGTGCAATGGTCGTCTGCTTGCGGCCGGTACAATTATACACCTGTATGGGCCTTAAGTTGCATGGGAAAATGTTCCCTTCCAAATTGCTGTAGGGGCAGGGTAGCTCGCATTAACCAACCACATTAGTAGTGCCATGTCCCATTGTTAGAGAAGCTGGAGGATGTGCAGGCAAATTCCATAGCTGCTGGTTCAATGAGAAGGGGGATGTACCACTTCCAGTGAAGTTGGTTGATGTCAGCTGGTTGATTATCCCGGTTTTATTTTTTAAATTTAAAATATTTATGAGATCAGAGGGATCCTGACCAGACAAAATTTTAACCCTAGGCTTAACATACACACCCAAACTCCATTTGCTCAATACTTACCTTTTACCCGGCGCTCCGATCTATTGCCTTGAAGTCTTTTTGCATCCTTTACCGCACTTTACATCTCATCCAGGTTGCAGCTGCCAATCAAAGTTGTGACTTCCAACAACTACAAAATCCAGATGCTTTACAGCTGTGCAAGCTCACATTGAGCTTCCAAAGCTGTAACGGAGGCAGCAATTGCATTCAGGGACCAACGAACTTCAAGGTAAGATATATAAAGGTCTATGTAATGAAAGTTCTTATGGTTAAAAATGGTGATAATTTTGCCCCAACCAATCAGATGATAGCTTTCAAATGGTAAATAACATCTGATTGGTTGGGGCAAAATTTTTAACAATAAGAACTTTTATTACATAGGCCGGCAAATGGTGTGCAAAAGGTATTTGGAGAGGGATGGGTTTTAAGCCTAGGGTTAGAATTTAGATTGGGGGTGAACATGCCCTTTAAAAGCATTTCAAGTAAATTTGCATCCATGTAGTATTTTGACATTACATTATTTTAGATATCTATATATCAATATCTTGGTAAAAGCTAACTAAATAACAATAAATACTTCACAACTGGTGCTTTTTAATAATCATGTTACTTCACTTTCTGCTGAATTACATTAGTCCAATTCAATGTCACGCTATTTAAAAAAACAGTTTTTATACTTTTTCCTGAATAATTTCTTGATGACTGAACCTTTGAACGAGCTTCAAGCTGCTAGGCCTTCTGGGATACCTCTAAAGCCTTATTAGCAGATTTAAACAGTGTCTGATTCGCTGCCAGATTAAAACTGTAGCCCCATCACTCTTATATATAAACTCCTTTATTCTCTGTCTATCTTTGGCTTTAAAAATTAACCAGCTGAGACTGCAATTAGCAGACAAAGAAAGTTTTTTTCCCCAATACAATTCATTTTTTTGTATTCTGTCCTTCATGGCAGCCGAGATCACATTACCTAGGTGAGGCAGCTGGGTTGATTTACACAAAGATAGACAATTTCTTTATTCAGACTAAAAGCTTCCAGGTGTGAAATCCCAGAATGATCACGTCTGGAGCATTAGTAATAAAGTTTGGTTGCAAAGTCCATGCAGGAGACGTAACTTCTCTCTGATCATTAGAACATTGACAATCCATTCCCAGATAGGGCCCTGAAACTTTATGTTGATATCAGTTTAAAGACTTTCAATGAAACTGGAGAACTTCTTAGCAGAATCGGACACATCTGGTCGCACTACATAAAAAGGAGATGGACATTTGGTAACCACACCCTCAGTTAAAACCATTAACACTATGTACTTCTTTCTATTGCCATTAATGATTGGAGTGGCCCATGAGGGAAACAAGTAAACCCATATTGGGCTCAGATCTCCATTCGCTCTCTAGTCACCCTTATTCAGATTCAATGGAAAAATAATAACTTCCTTGTCCAAACTCAAAAACACAACGTATCTTGACCTTATTACTGCCACTCTGACAGTAACCCCTGACGTGTAACAGCTTACCATTCAATTCCCCCTATAATAACCAGGGATTTAAAGCAATATATATAAAAATGGGATAGATCCACGCAGAGTGAAACTAGAGACCAAATATATAATAATAATTTGGTCTCTAGTAGCACTCTGCGTGGATGTATACTATCCCATTTCTATATATATATTGCTTGTTGCATTGGGGGTTTGACCAAGCCTCTGGTAATGCCTCTGGGATGCCTTTGGTAAATGTGTGCTCCACCCACAGTGGGTTATGTGTTCAATTACTGAAAGCTGGAAATTAAAGGTGGGCAGAGAGTGTAAAGATGGCCATACGCTTGCGATTTCCGTCGCAATCGGTTGGGAAAAGCCCATGCAATTGGACGATAAGGTTAAATCCCAGGACTTACCCATTATCGTTCATATGTATGGCCACCTTTAGTCCCAAGAAAGCAAGCGAAAGAGCAGCAGGGACGTTCATCTCATAAAAGGCAGGTATTGATATAAAGACAAAGTTTGAGAAGTACATCTCCTAAGAAGGTAAAAAGTAGAATGTAAGCAAAGCAGGGATTTAAAGCAACCTGAATACTAACAATTTACACTTAAAACAAACAATAACAACCATTGCTGCTTGCAAATAAGCCACACAAGAAGACACATAAGACAGTGTGCAGCCTGTATATGACATAAGCGGGGAGATTCAATATAGGCGGCCGTGTTACTTACCTTAGCCCGATCCCGCGATACAATACCTGACGTGAACGAGATTACGTCAGGTATTACATTGCGGGATCGGGCTAAGGTAAGAGCGTGGGTTTAACGGCTCCCACACACTAGCGTTAAGTTTTGCTCTACCAAGTAGCGCAAAACCTAACGCTTCGGGTTTGGGATCTATAGCATGGCGCTATTTCCAAAAACATTTCCAAAAACATAACGCTCGCAATTTTGTGCGCAATTCCTGTGCATTGCAGTGTGGCCTTAGCCTAGGAGAATCTTGGGAGCAACAACACCATGAAGTCCAAAGAACACACCAGACAGGTCAGAGATAAAGGTATTGAGAAATTTAAAGCAGGCTTAGGCTACAAAAAGATTTCCAAAACCTTGAACATCCCACAGAGCACTGTTCAAGCAATCATTCAGAAATGGAAGGAGTATGACACAACTGAAATGCAGTCATGAGGCCCATGGTGACTCTGGACGAGCTGCAGAGATCTACAGCTCAGGTAGGGGAATCTGCCCATAGGACAACTATTAGTCGTGCACTGCACAAAGTTTCCCTTTATGGAAGAGTGGCAAGAAGAAAGCCATTGTTAACAGAAAAGCATAAGAAGTCCCGTTTGCAGTTTGCCACAAGCCATGTGGGCGACACAGCAAACGTGGAAGAAGGTGCTCTGGTCAGATGAGACCAAAATGGAACTTTTTGGCCACAATGCAAAAGTTATGTGTGGCGAAAAACTAACACTGCACATCACTCAGAACACACCATCCCCACTGTCAAATGTGGTGGCAGCATCATTCTCTGGGGGTGCTTCTCTTCAGCAGGGACAGGGAAGCTGGTCAGAGTTGATGGGAAGATGGATGGAGCCAAATACAGGGCAATCTTGGAAGAGCAAAAGCAAAAAGTCTTGAGACTGGGGTGGAGGTTCCCCTTCCAGCAGGACAACGACCCCAAACATAAAGCCAGGGCAACAATGGAATGGTTTAAAACAAACATATCCATGTGTTAGAATGGCACAGTCAAAGTCCAGATCTAAATCCAATTGAGAATCTGTGGCAAGATCTGAAAACTGCTGTTCACAAACGCTGCCATCTAATCTGACTGAGCTGGAGCTGTTTGCAAAGAAGAATGGGCAAGGATTTCAGTCTCTAGATGTGCAAAGCTGGTAGAGACATACCCTAAAAGACTGGCAGCTGGAATTGCAGCAAAAGGTGGTTCTACAAAGTATTGACTCAGGGGGCTGAATAATTACGCACACCCCACTTTGCAGTTATTGATTTGTTAAAAATGTTTGGAATCATGTATGATTTTCGTTCCACTTCCCACGTGTACACCAATTTGTATTGGTCTTTCACATGGAATTCCAATACAATTGATTCATGTTTGTGGCAGTAATGTGACAAAATGTGGAAAACTTCAAGGAGACCGAATACTTTTGTCACTGTATACTAATTATAGATTACATGCAACACGGTGGCTCAGTGGTTGGCACTGATGCCTTGCATCGCTGAGTTCCTGAGTTTGATTCCACCCATGGACACCTCTGTAAGGAGTTTGTTTGTTCTTCCCGTGCTTGCGGTTTGTATGTTCTCCGGTTTCCCCCAAAATCATAAAGACATACTAATAGGTTGTATGTGTCAAATAAATGTGCTTAGATTGTAAGCTCTTTGGAGCAGGGCCTGATGTGAATGTATACATGTAATTGTAAAGCACTATGGAAGATGTTGGTGCTATATAAATCCACAATAATAATACTGCTGACATTATTTTTACAACTTCAGTTTTTGTATTTTCATCCTGGACACTGCATATGTACAAACACATATTTACAATAATGCACCTCTTTATAGTTACCATTTAAATAGGTCCTTTAACTGCTTCTCCGTTATCTGATCAGTGACGTTTCCCACCCACAAGGAAGCACTTGGTGTTCTGCACAAAGACACGAAATCGGAATTAACATCCTGCTGATCAACCTTCTGCTTGTGCCTTAAGTGGGAAATTACACCAAATCTAACATTCCAGATCAGGTTTATGAAGTCATGACTTCAAACTTTATTATAACATTTGCGTGATTAAGTAACAAAGTAGTATATTTTTTTCTGAATTTCAGTTTATTGTTTTATAGTAATAAGTGTTATTTATTGAGTGGGTGTATTAAATGTGCAAAACAACAAAACAATTAAAGAAGAAATAAGAATAAAGACTGTCTCAAATCTTACACCTTAAAGGGGAAACGCACACTAACTTCTAATATATACAAAAATATTTCAGCCTTATAATATATTTCAGACTTATAATATAATATTTCAGCCTTATAATATAATATTTCAGCCTTATAATATAATATTTCCGCCTTACAATATAATATTTCAGCCATTGTTAATGTTCCTTAAATAGAGAGTTGTAAACTGGTACTTTCTCGTTTTAAAGAGAAATACACATTTCATTTTAATATTTTTACTTTCAATCTTCTTCCTTTAAAGGGAAGGGGAAAAAAGATAAAAAAAATGGTCAGTTCTCTGTTACCAGCACCCAACCCCAACTAGTATATTCAGCTCATTACCAGCATTAATAACCAGATATTTAAGGATAATTATTGTCCCCATTCTGGCAGAGTAAGCTGGCCCCTCCCTCCATGCAGTCAATTAAAGCTGTGAGTGGTGACATTACAACCAATAACTGACTGCTGTTTCACCTGCTGCCTCCTCTGCACATACTCAAGATTATAAAAAGTTAATTGAGCAGAGGGAGGAGGAAAATACTTTTGCCAGAAAGGAATAGAACATATAATTTAATATCTGGTTACAAATACATGTAATAAACTGGTAAAAATAAGAGTTGGGGTTGCGGGCAGATAATTGACAAGTCACTAGGGTGGGCATGCCCTTTAAAAAGACTATACATTGTCACTGCTTTGCTTTGTAATTAGAGCATTTATGTAAACACAACAACATTTTGCATGGCAGCTTATTCAATGTCTGAAGGGCTTTTAGGGCATATTTTAAAGGAATAGTTCACTAAAAAAGTGAACTATTCCTTTAACGTATTGATTGAAGACCGGAAGGTTAAGGAGCTATGCCTTACTTCTGGTCTTCAATCAATTCCCCGGGAGCGACAGACGAAGAATGAAGAAACTTACCTTACACACGATCCTCCGATGCAGCAGTGGAAATTCCCGACCGCTTCCTGTTCAGAGTAACTATAGCTCGCAATATCGGACATGCATGCTACAGTTACTTTGAACCAGGAAGTGATCAAGACCTATCACTGCTGCTGTGGAGGTAAGTTTCTTTTAAGGTAAGGTAAGTTTCTTTGTTCTTCATCTGTCGCTCCTGGGGAATTGATTAAAGAACAGGAGGTAAAGCATAGTTCGTTTACCTACAGGTCTTCAATCAATGCATTAAAGGATTAGTTCACTTTTTAAGTTAACTATTCCTTTAAACCGTTCTGGCTAATGGAAAAAGATATATGATGACATTCTACTGAACTGATTCTTAAGCAGATGTGTGTTATGCTTCACAGTGTATTGGAATTGAAGCAAACTTAAATACTACTAATAGTCTCCTATACAGAGGAAGGATTAATACCAAAGCTTTAAAGAAGGTAAGGCATAGATACCAAGAGAACCATTTGTAGCAGTGAGCTAGAAGCTGGTTGAAAAAGCTTGGATATGTACTCAACCAAAAAAGAAAAGACATGTTGATCACACCGAATTGATTAAATCTCCAGTCTGGTGGCAATGAAATGGATCTGAGAAAACGATACCCATACAAGTGCACCTTAGCCAGTCATACGTGTAAGTACATGTTTATACATACTCAAGCAGATCAGTCTGACCAAACATCTCTTCCTCCACTGCCTCCTCGAGAGCTTCAATCAGATTACTCTCTAGGGAGAGAAAAACCCAACTGTAAAGTAATAATTTAACACAATCCATAAATGCCTAAAACACAGATAATAGTATCAAGTGAATTCCCAGATGTTTCTGTTCGGCTTTCAATGTTGCCAGGCAGCTGTTAAACCCCTAACAAGAATTCTAAAAGCTGCAGCTCAGCAATGGCTGAATAGTCAAATGTTTTCTTATCCTAACATATGTTTCTATTATTAAGGAAAGAGAATCACAAGGGTTCAGTTTGGCTAAGCCTCCATAAAAAGGGCATCTGCAATATATTTGTATGCGCAGATGGTATAAAACTTACCGAAGCAGCACATACATTCATTCAGGTTTATGTAAGCTCCAGGAAAAACACACCTATAAAACTCCCCGATATGTAAAAGAACATTTCTACTTTTACGTGCTTATTGCTACAGCTATAATTTTACCTTGAATGGAGATAGGAGTTTCCAACACTGCAGTCACAGATTGTTCCTTAACGGAAAGAGATATGGATCAGGTTGGGGGGAAATCCAAGCAAGACTGATATTTACACATAATTATGCAAGTGGATTATATTTAGAGCTAGCATACAAGTTAGATTTAGAGCTAGCATGCCAATAGTTAGATTCAAAGCTAGCCTACCAAAATTTAGATTTAGAGCTGGACTACCAAAAGTTGGATTTAGAGCTGGACTACCAAAAGTTGGATTTAAAGCTAGCCTACCAAAAGTTAGATTTAGAGCTGGCCTACCAAAAGTTAGATTTAGAGTTGGCCTACCAAAAGTTAGATTTAGAGCTGGCCTACCAAAAGTTGGATTTAAAGCTAGCCTACCAAAGTTAGATTTTAGAGCTGGCCTACCAAAAGTTAGATTTAGAGCTGGCCTACCAAAAGTTATATGTAAGCTAGCCTACCAAAAGTTAGATTTAGAGCTGGCCTACCAAAAGTTAGATTTAGAGCTGGCCTACCAAAATTAGATTTAAGTTGGCCTACCAAAAGTTGGATTTAAGCTAGCCTACCAAAATTTTAGATTTAGAGCTGGCCTACCAAAAGTTAGATTTAAAGCTAGCCTACCAAAATTAGATTTAGAGCTGGCCTACCAAAGTTTTAGATTTAGAGCTGGCCTACCAAAATTTAGATTTAGAGCTGGCCTACCAAAGTTGGATTTAAAGCTAGCCTACCAAAATTTAGATTAGGCTGGCCTCCAAAGTTAGATTAGAGCGGCCTACCAAATTTAGATTTAGAGCTGGCCTACCAAAGTTAATTTAGAGCTGGCCTACAAAAGTTAGATTTAGAGCTGACCTACCAAAGTTAGTTTAGAGTTGGCCTACCAAAAGTTTAGATTTAAAGCTGCCTACCAAAAGTTAGATTTAGAGCTGGCCTACCAAAAGTTAGATTTAGAGCTGGCCTCCAAAATTTAGATTAGAGTTGGCCTACCAAAAGTTGGATTAAAGCTAGCCTACCAAAAGTTAGATTTAGAGCTGGCCTACCAAAAGTTAGATTTAGAGCTGGCCTACCAAAAGTTAGATTTAGCTGCCTACCAAAGTAGATTTAGACTAGCCTACCAAAAGTTAGATTTAGAGCTGGCCTACCAAAAGTTAGATTTAGCTGGCCTACCAAAATTTAGATTTAGATCTGGCCTACCAAATTGATTTAGAGCTGGCCTACCAAAATTTAGATTTAGAGCTAGCCTACTAAAAGTTAGATTTAAGAGCTGGCCTACCAAAAGTTAGATTTAGAGCTGGCCTACCAAAAGTTAGATTTAGAGCATCCTACCAAAATTTAGATTTAGAGTTGGCCTACCAAAAGTTGGATTTAAAGCTAGCCTACCAAAAGTTAGATTTAGCTGCCTACAAAAGTTAGATTTAGAGCTGGCCTACCAAAATTTAGATTTAAGCGGCCTACCAAAGTTATTTAGAGCTGGCCTACCAAAGTTAGATTTAGAGCTGACCTACCAAAAGTTAGATTTAGAGTTGGCCTACCAAAAGTTAGATTATAAAGCTAGCCTACCAAAAGTTAGATTTAGACTGGCCTACCAAAAGTTAGATTTAGAGCTGCCATACCAAAATTAGATTTAGAGTTGCCTACCAAAGTTGGATTTAAGCTAGCCTACCAAAAGTTAGATTTAGAGCTGGCCTACCAAAAGTTATTTAGAGCTGGCCTACCAAAATTTAGATTTAGAGCGGACCTACCAAAAGTTAGATTTAGAGCTAGCCACCAAAGTTAGATTTAGAGCTGCTACCAAAGTTAGATTTGAGCTGGCCTCCAAAATTTGATTTAGAGTTCCACCAAATTTAGATTTAGAGCTGGCCTACCAAAATTAGATTTAGAGCTAGCCTACTAAAAGTTGTTTAGAGCTGGCCTACCAAAAGTTAGATTTGAGCTGGCCTACCAAAAGTTAGATTTAGAGCATGCCTACCAAAATTTAGATTTAGAGTTGGCCTACCAAAAGTTGGATTTAAAGCTAGCCTACCAAAAGTTAGATTTAGAGCTGGCCTACCAAAAGTTAGATTTAGAGCTGGCCTACCAAAATTTAGATTTAGAGCTGGCCTACCAAAAGTTAGATTTAGAGCTGGCCTACCAAAAGTTAGATTTAGAGCTGGCCTACCAAAATTTAGATTTAGAGTTGGCCTACCAAAAGTTGGATTTAAAGCTAGCCTACCAAAAGTTAGATTTAGAGCTGGCCTACCAAAAGTTAGATTTAAAGCTAGCCTACCAAAAGTTAGATTTAGAGCTGGCCTACCAAAGTTGTTAGATTTAGAGCTTGCCTACCAAAATTTAGATTTAGAGCTGGCCTACCAAAGTTGGATTTAAAGCTAGCCTACCAAAAGTTTAGATTAGGCTGGCCTACCAAAGTTAGATTTAGAGCTGGCCTACCAATTTAGATTTAGAGCTGGCCTACCAAAGTTATATTTAGAGCTGGCCTACAAAAGTTAGATTTAGAGCTGACCTACCAAAGTTAGCTTTAGAGTTGGCCTACCAAAATTTAGATTTAAAGCTCCTACCAAAAGTTAGATTTAGAGCTGGCCTACCAAAAGTTAGATTTAGAGCTGCCTCCAAAATTTAGATTAGAGTTGGCCTACCAAAAGTTGGATTAAAGCTAGCCTACCAAAAGTTAGATTTTAGAGCTGGCCTACCAAAAGTTAGATTTAGAGCTGGCCTACCAAAGTTAGATTTATGCTGCCTACCAAATGATTTAACTAGCCTACCAAAAGTTAGATTTAGAGCTGGCCTACCAAAAGTTAGATTTAGCTGGCCTACCAAAATTTAGATTTAGAGCTGGCCTACCAAATTTGATTTAGAGCTGGCCTACCAAAATTTAGATTTAGAGCTAGCCTACTAAAAGTTGATTTAGAGCTGGCCTACCAAAAGTTAGATTTAGAGCTGGCCTACCAAAAGTTAGATTTAGAGCATCCTACCAAAATTTAGATTTAGAGTTGGCTACAAAAGTTGGATTTAAGCTAGCCTACCAAAAGTTAGATTTAGCTGGCTACAAAAGTTAGATTTAGAGCTGGCCTACCAAATTTAGATTTAAGCGGCCTACCAAAGTTATTTAGAGCTGGCCTACCAAAGTTAGATTTAGAGCTGACCTACCAAAAGTTAGATTTAGAGCTGGCCTACCAAAAGTTAGATTTAAAGCTAGCCTACCAAAAGTTAGATTTAGAGCTGGCCTACCAAAAGTTAGATTTAGAGCTGGCCTACCAAAATTTAGATTTAGAGTTGCCTACCAAAGTTGGATTTAAGCTAGCCTACCAAAAGTTAGATTTAGAGCTGGCCTACCAAAGTTATTTAGAGCTGGCCTACCAAAATTTAGATTTAAGCGGACCTACCAAAAGTTAGATTTAGAGCTAGCCACCAAAGTTAGATTTAGAGCTGCATACCAAAGTTAGATTTGAGCTGGCCTCCAAAATTTGATTTAGAGTTCCACCAAAATTTAGATTTAGAGCTGGCCTACCAAAATAGATTTAGAGCTAGCCTACTAAAAGTTGTTTAGAGCTGGCCTACCAAAAGTTAGATTTGAGCTGGCCTACCAAAAGTTAGATTAGAGCATGCCTACCAAATTTAGATTTAGAGTTGGCCTACCAAAAGTTGGATTTAAGCTAGCCTACCAAAAGTTAGATTTAGAGCTGGCCTACCAAAAGTTAGATTTAGAGCTGGCCTACCAAAATTTAGATTTAGAGCTGGCCTACCAAAAGTTAGATTTAGAGCTGGCCTACCAAAAGTTAGATTTAGAGCTGACCTACCAAAAGTTAGATTTAGAGCTAGCCTACTAAAAGTTACATTTAGAGCTTGCCTACCAAAAGTTAGATTTAGAGCTGGCCTACCAAAAGTTAGATTTAGAGCTGGCCTACCAAAGGTTAGATTTAGAGCTGGAATACCAAAAGTTAGATTCAAGCAGCCTACCAAAAGTTAGATTTAGAGCTGGCCTACCAAAAGTTAGATTTAGAGCTGGCCTACCAAAATTTAGATTTAGAGCTGGCCTACCAAAAGTTAGATTTAGAGCTGGCCTACCAAAAGTTAGATTTAGAGCTGGCCTACCAAAATTTAGATTTAGAGTTGGCCTACCAAAAGTTGGATTTAAAGCTAGCCTACCAAAAGTTAGATTTAGAGCTGGCCTACCAAAAGTTAGATTTAGAGCTGGCCTACCAAAAGTAAGATTTAGAGCTGGCTACCAAAAGTAAGATTTAGAGCTGGCCTACCAAAAGTTAGATTTAGAGCTGGATACCAAAGTTAGATTCAAAGCTAGCCTACCAAAAGTTAGATTAGAGCTGGCCCCCAAAGTTAGATTTAGAGCTGGCCTACCAAAAGTAAGATTTAGAGCTGGCCTACCAAAAGTAAGATTTAGAGCTGGCCTACCAAAAGTTAGATTTTAGAGCTGGCCTACCAAAATTTAGATTTAGAGCTGGAATACCAAAAGTTAGATTCAAAGCTAGCCTACCAAAAGTTAGATTTAGAGCTGGCCTACCAAAAGTTAGATTTAGAGCTGGCCTACCAAAAGTTAGATTTAGAGCTGGCCTACCAAAAGTTAGATTTAGAGCTGGCTCCCAAAGTTAGATAGAGCTGGATCCAAATTAGATTCAAGCTAGCCTACCAAAGTTAGATTTAGAGCTGGCCTACCAAAATTAGATTTAGAGCTGGCCTACCAAAGTTAGATTTAACTGTCCTACCAAAGTTAGATTTAGAGCTGGCCTACCAAAAGTTAGATTTAAAGCTAGCCTACCAAAAGTTAGATTTAGAGCTAGCCTACTAAAAGTTAGATTTAGAGCTGGCCTACCAAAAGTTAGATTTAGAGCTGGCCTACCAAAAGTTAGATTTAGAGCTGGACTACTAAAAGTTACATTTAGAGCTTGCCTACCAAAAGTTAGATTGAGAGCTAGCCTACCAAAAGTACAAATAGAATGTACACATATATATATTGCCACAGATTATTGTAAAAGTCATTCTGAATTGAGAAAGCCAGTCGGATGACTAGCGAAACGTCTTCGAGAATAAACTTCAAGTCCAGTTGATCTAATTGAATACAACAGATATTTAGAGGTGATTCGTCACAGTTCGAATATGGAATGCCATTAGCCAATATTGGATTTCGGAATAGGTTACTTTTTTTGAAAATGTGTCATTGCGTGTAATGCAGTACTACATTCTTGCTCTGTTTAATTTACTCCATGCCTTAGATGTGGATCCGGAACTATGCTGTGGTTGGATCGGGACTTAAATCAGAGAAGCCCTGGGAACCAATACCGCAATGTGGCACACTTCTCTGATGTTGGCGTGGAGTAGTGTGCGTTTTGGTTACACTCTCCTGTGTTTAAGTGTTTGGAGTTCCGTGTGATAGCGGGAGTAGGTGAGCAGACCCTAATGTATTATGGCCTATACTATTTTGCGGTTATTGCTTTATGTGGTTGCCTTTCACATTTCCTTAGGTTGTGGGACATTTTAATTAGGAGTTAACAGAGTTTAGGGTGTGTGTTAGGGGTTAATGAATCCGGAGGCGTGTCACCTCGGCTTTTTAAGATGGTGCAAAGCAATAGGAACTGACGATCCTGTTGACGACTTCATTCGTAGCTGAAATGCATTGATCAAAAGTTTGAGCAAGTTGAGACTATCTTGTTACTGTTTGTGAAGCCCTATGAGTGCCCTGGAGTGTGGTGAGTTGTATTGTTTCATGAGGTTCGGCACCAAGGCAAAGTCGTTGGGGGTGGGAGTGCGAGCACAAACAAAGAAGTTTGTATATATATATATATATATATATATATATATATATATATATAAGCTTGAGAAAGGCCAATAGATAACGGCCAAAACGTCGCTTATTTTTGCACTGAGCCAAATGTTTGCTACAAAGCACTTTAAATAAAGCACTTATTGAAGAACCTGAGTAGCGCTGATACTTGTTGATATCAATATATATATATATATATTATATATAATATATATATATATATATATATATATACACACACATATATATATATATATATTAATATATTATATCACATACAATCCATAGCAATGTGGAGGTTCCTAACACTCCCTTTCCGTGGTCCGATTGCCCCGGTGCTGCTGGAGGATAGGGTAGGTACAGAGCAGGAAGCCGGCGCACTCTTGGGGACTTTTCAAGTTTCAACTTGAAAAGTCCCCAAGAGTGCGCCGGCTTCCTGCTCTATATATATACATACATATACTCTCACAATGCGGGGGACTTAGCGTGAGAAGCCTGGAATGAGACCAGGTGAGTTGCCACCTCAGTCCCAAATGGACCACACTCTTCACCCACTTATTTAAAATTCCACCTCAGGGGATGAGTCTTGTACCCAGCACCAAACTAAAGATCCCGATCCAGCGTTGCGTCTCCTCCCAATTGAGACTTCTATAGCACGGCACTGAGAGCGTCTCTGCTGCACACCCAAACCAACTACTCCTCGCTCCTACAAACTACTGACGCCCAAGAACAATAGTGTAACAGGCTTCATCAGGGTCAATCTTAACAAATGAACCTTACTACAGGAATCAATTGTTCTTACAGCGGGTTCAGCCTTTTGACACAGAAACCTACTAGACTGCAAATGGATTCCTTATATATTGTACTAAAAAAATTTAAAAGATTACCATGTGCCTCATTATTTGAATCTCCTTCAAAGCCTCCCCACAACCTTCATCCAGCTGAAGAACCATTTTAAAAGCATCTTCTGCTTCAGAAAATCTCTGTAATAAATTAAAAAAAACAGCCTTTGAGAAAGAAATACCTTATGCCTGTAAAGTCCAAAGTTAAGCAAACTACATTATGCTATGTCCCATTTATAAAAGAAGGCTCAGAACTTTGCATCGGGTTCCCAGAACATAGCCATTCATGGTTACTGACAATCTGTTGAGGATCATCCTGCATTGACAGACCAGGTATTGTGCAGAGATAGGCCAGAGAAATGTACAGCTTCTTGCGTTTATATAAATATCTTTCTAACCTTGTGGCCAGGGGTGTAGCATGATATCACAGGGCCCCATAGCAAGATTTTGGACACACACACACACACACACACACGTTTGGTGCAGTTCAGCCTAACCCGGCCAAATTGTATCGAGGATTTTTAATAGGAATGTTCACCCCCCAAAGAAAAATAAAAATGTTACCTCAGGTAGTTCAGCTCCACAAATCCCATTTTAATTTTGCTTAAAGGGTAACTGTGGTCATCAATTCTTCCAAACAAGTTAGGGTTGTTTTGGAAAGCCTTCAAAATGAACCCTTAATCACATCTCAAGATAAAATTGTGAGAATTTATTGCTAGAAAGGTTCAGATATATTACCTCCTGTTGGAACACTTCCTGTTTTCAGCCATGTGACCAGCGTTTGTCTGCATTAATAGGCTCCCCATCTTAACTGTCAATTTTTTCCAAAGGTACTTCCTGTTTTTTCAAGCATTAAGTCGTAACTGAGCATGCTTCTCCCCCCGGGGGAAGGGGCAAGGCAGAGGTTAGGTGAAGTCAGTCAACCAACTGGAAGCAGGAAAATAGAGCTTTCACACCAATATAATTGCAGGGTGTAGCCATAGATGTGATCTAAGGCTCATTTTAAAGAATACACTGCAGAATTTAATTTAACCCTAACTTGTTTAGAGACCACCGTTGCCCTTTTAACCTGGGAACATCTTTTAAAGGTTTAAATAAAACGGAAATGGGGTTTGTGAGGCTGAACTACGTAAGGTAAACATTTTTCTAAGAAGGGTGGACATGCCTGTAGGGGACCTGGAAGGGCCCCCTCTGGCTCGGGGCCCCATGGCTACTGCAATGGTTGCTATAATGATCCCTACACCCCTGCTTTTGGCATATAGAACGTCTCATAGATTGCCATACACATCCCACTTGTCACAAGATGCAGCATCGTTCTTTATGAGGAAGGTCAGCTGGCTATGTGCACACATCCCACCTGCATCGCTTTCCTCTCATTTCTGTTTGGATTGATCCTCCACAATGCCCTGGCTTTTTAGACAAACGTTAAATCTGTCAAAAGTATATGGTCAGCATTATTGCTACATTTAGTCATTTGCTGTTATTAAGTGGAAAGGGGGGGGGTCCTTTTTCTAAATCAAACTAAGCCCCAAACAAGTCTTAGTAGCTACTACTCCTGATATATTACATACAATAAACTGCAGAATACTTTTATATAAAACTGTACTTACGTATATGTAAGAATAGGATTCCGTAACTAAGAGGGCTTCCATGTTGTTACCAGTACATGTCTCTGTCCATGTAGTCTTTAAAGAGAATTGTGAGCATGTGCACCTATTGGCCATGCCCCTGACCCCAGTACTCAGTCTCTATACACAGAGTACTTCCTATACATGTCTACACACCAATATGGAAGACCCTGCAGTTTAATTTCAGCCAGTATTAGTGGCGCAAAGAAAAGTCTACCAGATATAATAATAAATAGTCAAATGAATTTACTGCCTTTTTTGTTTCCATTATGTTCCTAGAAAGAGATAAATCTAATCTCTGGGGGGATAGTATCCTGTTTTTAGCATGACATGTGTACATACAGTACAATTGCATGTTTAATTCCTTAGACTTTTATTTTTTCCCCCGAAATTGTAATATTCTGTTTCTTACATCCACGCTAGCTAAGGAATGACATACTATTATTTTTTCTTCTTTTTTGTATAAAAGGCAAAGGAATGTTTGCTTTTCAGGGAGAGGAGTGTTAAAGGACAATTATACTCACTTCACCTAAACCGCTAGGTGCTCACCTCTAGGTACTTTACAGATCATTTGTAATACTTAGTTGAAGTGTTCCTTTCAATGCACCAGTTCGTTCCTCCTCAATCCTTCTGTCACTGACAGTCTGCAATGGGGCCGATGAGAAGACGTGCTTCTCACAGTCACAGTCTTCCCATTGGCCATGTCACAAAATGCAGGCAGAAGACGAGCCAGTAAACATTACAGATGATCTGTAAAGTACCCAGCGATGAGGACCTCACCTTGGGTACTATTCGGCTTAAAAAAATGTTTTTTTTAATAAAATTATGATTGTCTGTCAGAGAGAATGGCTGCAGCTTGCTATGAAGTGTACTGCATACACTTAGTTTGGCAGGACTTCTACCAAAGCAAATAGGTGGATTATGGAAATGGACAGCTAGTACCCACAGGCTAATTTCATAAATCAACCAGCAGCCACAGCAAAGGAGGAGGTAAAACTCCGGTTTATTCAATAAAAGGGGGAAATATTTGCCTGAGCTGTTAATTTTCCCCAACCATTTAGTAGAGATCTTTTTACTGGTCTACTACAGTAAAAAAAAAAAACAACATTTCTATAACATCTGATTGGTTGCTGCAGTTTAAAAACAATGGCAACATTTGTGTGTTGTATCTTTGTGAATGTGCTATGTATATCTTTTGAGATAATGTGATTCTAGTTCCCCTTTAAAATTACACATATTACTATATTTATCTACTTTGTAGATTTCCAATTATATTTACGTAATGATTCACTCCTCTCATAGCTTTACAGATGCCAAATGAATATGCAGACCTAAGATATTATATCCTATAAAAGGCCCACCAGCTAGAATGAGGATTACAGTCCAATGTAGGCATTTGAGCTGCTGCTGTGCACGTGTTGGGTGTTATTTATAGAAATGCCATTTATTCCTGCCGTTTAGAAGCGATCAAGTAATCAAAACGGAGCATAATGATCTCCTCCCTGCACAGAATCTTACAGATAAAAACCTCTGCCCAATTTGTCACTCCCTGCTGTTTATGTCACTAGCAGTAACATCACATTGCCACTTATTTGTGCATAAAGACGCTGCTCAGTTTTCAAAGCAAATACGAAAACTTGTGTATGGGGAGGTGCAGAGCTTTGTGGGTGACAAGCGCAATATAGAGAATGTGAACTCAAATATAACCTCTAGTTCAGTTTCACTCGAGTCACATCTATTATTTATTATTTCTAGAGCCCTTGGCAGTTGACGATTAAAAGTGTTTTCTCACAAAGACCTTTAAGAGAGGAGGATGTATGCAATTTATTCAGTACAAATCACCGAGATGTCAACTCTCATCCACACCATGTTCTTTATAAAGGTCTTTTCCCTATGTTCAGTAGGGCGTCATTTAACATTTGTCTTGTGAAAGCAAACAGTAGGTTATCAACTTAAAACAGACAACAGCTTTCAGGATCTTCTCTACATACTGCTAAATTACAATTCCCATGATCCCTCTCTAGTTCTTGCACATTAGAAAATGGGCTGCCTTTAAATAATAAAAAAAAGATTTAAATTACATTAATGCTTAATGCATCTGTAGACAAATCCCCCATGTGTCCAATCTGCAGACCTCCACATGTTTGAAAACTACAAGTCTCAATCCTTGGTTGCAGAATATGCAGGGAGTCACAATTTTCAAACATCTGAAGGGCTGCATGTTCGATGTAGAAAAAGGAATAGAAACAAAGTTAGAGATACTGTCAAAAAAAAACCTTAGCAACTCTGATGAATAAAGGTGACAAAGGACAAAATGGCTTCCACATCACACTGTGTAAAAGGCATATGTAGAGTTTCATGTATCTCCCAGTCGCATTAAAGACAACTAAAGCCCCAGAACAACACTGAACCAGAAGACAGGACACCTTGATATAAAACCAGTAATCTGTGTCTTACCTCTCATTTTGATACGGGCACTGGGAAATTGACCTAAATAACATATGGTTTGTGCTTTACTTCACAGCATTCTAGTATCACACAGTTTGGTCAACAACCATTATGTTCTGCACATGCTCAGTCCTTAGCGATGGCAGAACCTTGTTACAGTTGGTCACACTCATTAATAATCTCTAGCCAATCCTTCTACAGGACAAATAAAGCAAGGAAGCATGTGACTGAGGTCAGGAGGTGTGGTCTGACACTGCACATACACACAGATACTTCATCCAGTTCTTAACAGGCTTACATTTATTTTAATACAATTTACTGAAGTGGGATTTTATAGTTTATTGGTTTTTAGGGGGATTGTTTTCAGATTCTAGAGTATAAAAAATTGGGTTTAGTTCTCCTTTAATGTGTATATATAGTAATTGCCTGTGTGTGTTTGGATGGGTCTCTCTCTCCTGTAATTCCTGTTGATCATGTACTCTCCTTAACTGTGGAAGCCATATATATAGAAAAAGAGAGATCTTACACTGCAGCCTCTCAGAGCCCTTCCTTTTCTGAAATAGCCTTTAGGGCAATCAGGAGAAAGTTCGATGGAAACTTCAGCATCCGTAAGAGCCTTAGGATAAAGCTTTAACTGCTCGTAACAATAAGAACGGTTCCCAAAATATCTGCGGGAACAGAGAAAAAAAAAATCTGTCAAATCATATTCAGAATCAATAGAATAAACCATTTGTTTTTCTGTGCAGCACTTTAGATAGGATAGAGGGAGAGAGATAAAATATTATTTTCATCAAAGGAAGATCACTGTGCACTTGATTGAATTGAGTAGGAAGGGTTTGGGCAGCAGAGAACATCCAAAATAGAAATATGAATTGTGTGGGTAGATCCAGGCTGGTCAGTATAATGTATCACAGAGATACTTAGTATGCAGAAGCCTTGGCACAGTAGCTACAGTAGGAAGGCAGTGTTACTATAAACACATGTTAAATACAGATTTATTAACAAATCTTAGAATATTTCCTTCTATATGAGGAAGATAACAAAATAGTAAAGGTATAATGAAGTGTATTGCTTACACAGAACATTCCTTCCCAGTATTATTATTAGAATTATTATTAGAATTAGTACATATTTGCAAATATATTTTTATAAAGATTAGTATGACAGTTCCTACTTAAAAGGGCATATCCACCCCCAAAACTAGATTTTAGTATTATGTAGAAACCCCCCACCCAAACCTAGAATGGTTTGATTCAATGCAGTAAATGCTCTCAGAGATTTAGTGCATGCTCTTCTAAGCTTCCACTGCACTGAATGGGCAAATGCACTAATCACTAGGTGTCATAAGAGCAGGGAACTAACCTGGAGCTTCATGTTTGGGGGTAAGTAGGGTTGGGCTGTACAGTATTCCAGTAGGAACTCCCACACCCTAACACTTGTTTTGGGTTGGACATGACCTTTAAATGCACAGATGGTTACTTAACATTTTATTACATGTCCAGTTAAATCACAATAGGTAAAATAAATACTACAGTAGGGACACATTTAAGCATCTAATCTTTAGTCTTCCCTTTACAGTTCTCTGTTAGGACAAAAGTAACATTGAGACATAATTGTCTGAAACAATAAAAGGTGCAAACGTTTGCCTGTGACCAATCAGATTTTATCTAAATGCAGTAACCCAGTAAAAAGCTAAAATCTGATTGGTGATAAATAACACAAGCAAATATTTGATTGTGTGGACGAGGGGGCTATTTGTGACTATAGTGACTATTGCCTGAAACGGTTCATTCATAGAGCGCGTGTCACGCAGTGTCTTGTTTATGTATGAGGCCTTAGGCTGGGGAAACACGGGCAGATTTTTTGGTCCAACCGACCAATTTCTGCGCTGATTTCACCAACCTATATCGATCGACCATTTGCCTGGATCAGGCGAAAATGCAAGCAGACATGTCGAAAAATCACAGCCGATTGTGTGGTCTCCTATGAACCACACAATCGGTTTCATCGAACTGTCGCCCACTGCGACATTCACCGTAATCAACGGTGATTCGTAACGGCCAACCGCTCGCTAGCAGGGACCAGTTGGTCGGGACAAAACTCCGACGTTTGTACCCAGCCTAAGACTTTACTTTAAATGTGTGTCCAATGTCCTTACTTGTATCACTGAATAATGACTGTGGTAATCAAGATGCTAGTGTGGAGGAAAACAATAGCGAATTAGGCAAAACCAGCCACAATGATGGGTTAAGGCACTGGAGAGTATAAGAATAACATAATAGTGGTATAACAAGGTGAGACAATAAAAACAGGAGGTTCAGACTGGCAATATAAAGATGTAAAAGGGTAAGTTGCAAAGTTGAAAGCATAAAAAAGGAAAATCTAGGGGGGAAAAGTATATGCAAGGCAGATAGCGAATTCTTGGGTACTAATTACCACTGTGTGCTATGATAAGCTGAGATGTCTAATCATGTGGTTGAGCATGACCTGGTTCTCTCTGTCAAATTTACTGTTGGGGTGGACATGAATGTGACAGGACATGAATGTGACATCAAAGCCAATGATTGAATGCTAATCCCCTAGCTGCTTACTCTGATACTCATTTACAATCTCAGAGAGCTTAGAGATGAGGCAGAAGAACATTTCACTTCACAACCGGTTAGTCCTACAGTTGTGAGCTTTCGAGCTACAGTTGTTGGTTAATATAACTATATATAATTTTTCATTTGAAGGGCTAATACTTTAGAGTATTATTTATAAAGCAGGACATATATCTAAATTGTGATGTATATTTTATTTTTGTCTGTGATAAATAATACCTGTAATCTTTTGGGTCTAATCTGATAGCTTCACTAAACAGTTCTATTGCTTTGAGGTAGTTTCCTTCTTTCACACAGTTTATTCCACATTCTAAAAATAAGACAAATACATATTAAAAAAACATTAATCTGATCAGTTATCAGTTTCAATAACAGGGTGTATTTCCACGCTGTGCAAATAATATTATGCTAAAAACTCCAGACCAGTCCAGACCCAAAATGAAAACTTACATACAGGTTAATCACCCCCCAAAACCCTAAACGGTAATAGTTTGAAATCTGAAATATATAAGTCTAACCTGGAATCCGGCACAATGTCCTGTTTCCCCTGTTTCTGCTTCCTGGTTCTTCCAGTTATCAACTGTCAGTTATGGATTTTATAGTTGACATCACAGCCAATGACTGAATGTTAATCCCCTGTCTGCCTCTTCTGAGCATGCCCAGGCTCAGTACAGGGTGGAGTTGTCCTTTAAAGGGTATCTCCACTGGTAAAATAACTTTTTATGTGCATTGTGTACTAAGTCCATCAGGACCTGTCAGACTACGCGGCGGGCGAGCGAGAGATTGTGCCTTACATTCGTTCCCGGCTCCTGAATGTTTTATTGAAGCACGGGAGGTAAGACACAGCTCCTTTACCTCCTTTTCTTCAATAAAACGGACCACTAAAAATGATTTTCCCAGTGGAGATACCCTTTAATGACCCTGTTGTCTGTCACTTGGTAAATCTAGGAAAGCATTCTAATACGGTAGTCTACATGACAATCTGCTATCTATGGCTGAAGTTTAACTGGTTATTTAAGGTATAAGCAGAGAAATAAGTCAACATAAACAGTAAAGCCTATACCGCCAATGTCTTTCCAAATATTCATCTACAAAGAAGTTCATGTTTATGTTACTTTAAAATGCAAATAACACCCCAGCAGTAAAAAAAGGTGCACAAATGAAGGATATTCAGGCCTATCAAGACGACTGGAAAATTTCCATGTAGACTTACCACTGTGGCTCCTTGTATTGCAAGTATTTAAGTATCTGCTCAAGGGAGAACCAGAATTCCCATATTGCTATAGTGACTGTACTACCACAATGATTGTCACTCGTCAGGTGACATAGTGACAATGTGAGCCACCGAACGCGTTAGGATTGCTGTTCCTCCTTCTATGTTTTTAAGATGGATTACCGTATATACTCGAGTATAATCCGCCTCGAGTATAAGCCGAGGCACCCATTTTTGCCTCAAAAAATAGAAAAGATGATTGACCCGAGTATAAGCCGAGGGTATACAGTAACCCTAATACCTTTCCAACTGTAGGATGTTTGGAACTACAACTCCCAGCATGCTTGGTTGCTGGGAGTTGTAGTTTCCAACCACCTATAGTAGAAAGGTATTGGGGTTACTGTATGGCATACTGTCCCCCACCCTATACCTTTCCACTGTAGATGTTTGGAGCCGAGGGTATACAGTAACCCTAATACCTTTCCACTGTAGATTTTGGAAACTACAACTCCCGCATGCTTGGTTGCTGGGAGTTTAGTTTCCAACCACCTATAGTAAAAAGATAATGTGGGTTTCTGCATGGCATACTGTCCCTCCAGCCCTCCCCCCAGTACCCCCAGCCCTCCCCCCAGCTCACTTACTTACCTGTACCTGGTCTTCAGTCTTCCTCTCTGCATCCAGAGGCAGCCGCGAGTCTGGCCGGCAGTTCCCAGTAGTTCCTCGCGGTTGCGCGATGACGTCATCACGCACGCTGGCGGGATGACGTCATCGCGCAGCCGCGAAGCAGTAATGGGAACTGCCGGCTGGACTCGCGGCTGCCTCTGGATTCAAGGTAAGTTTCTTCTGACTCGAGTATAAGCCGAGTCAAGGTTTTTAGGTTAATTTTTAAACCTAAAAACCTCGGCTTATACTCGAGTATATACGGTAAAAGTTATATTGTATAAAGATGAGCAATGATTATTGCGGTAGTAGAGCCAATTCCCTTTTATTTTGATATAAGTATTTGATATTTAATAAAAATATCCTGGACTTTGACTACCCTGAAAATATTGTCACATGGTGACGGGTCCAGGAAAGTCAATAGGTAAAGAGGTAAATAAATCACCAGGTGCGCCCCTACCATGAAGCAAACTGAAGCATTCGCTCATGGCGCCCCCCTGTGCTAACCAAGAAAGTAGAAGAAGTTGTAGTTCTATCTAGTAATAGAAAGAATATTGTACAGGAGACAGAATTCCACTCACACTAGTTCCCCACTGGCAGTGGGTGGGACTGAACACACTTCCTCATGGTTGGGGTTAAACACATAGGGGGAGATTCAATATATGGCTTTTCCGTCTAAAACCCACGTTAACCTGAAAAAATTTCGGGTTAACGTGGGTTTTAGACGGAATTTAGAGCACAGCGCCATTTCCAAATGTTTTTGGAAACAGCGCTGTGCTAACGATCCAAAACAACTGCCGTTAAGGTTTGCACTACCTCGTAGCGCGAAACTTAACGGCAAAGGTTTGGGAGCGTTAAGGTCACGCGATCCCGCGATGCAATAACTGACTTAATCTCGTTTACGTCAGTTATTTTACCGCGGTATCGGGCTAAGGTAAGTAATGCGGCGTGGGATATTGGATCTCCCCGATAGCGCTTACAGACAGTGTCTGGGGGCTGGATTGAGCCCATTTTATAAGGTGCCTGGGCCCTGGGTTATAGTGTGGGAATAGAGAATGATGGGAGACATTTGTTACGTTTAGCTACTCTTCTGTATGCATGTGTGTGTTTGTATACCGTATTTGTGTGTGTATCTGTGCTAGTGTGTATGCATTTATCTACGTATGCATGTGCAATTTTATGCATGTGTGGCATTATGTATGCACGTGTGCCATTCTGTATTGTGGGCATATTTATTAGTTCACCAGCCCTTCAATTCACCAGCCAATGTAGTCAGCCCTCCAGTTCACCAGCCAGTGGATGTTCACCACATCCACAAGCCACAACCACTTTCCTCAATGGAGCTATGCCCACTTTACCGTGGCATGCTTTGTGCACCGCCCTTCTCTGCCTATAGGTGCTATTCAAAAGTTGTTTCAGGTGCGAAAAAATCCTCGGAAACCCTGGAAATCACAATTAAAACACATAGTATACAGCAGTAGTGTATTACATGGCATGACGTAATGCATTACAGACCTAGTGAATAATAAACATGGAAGACCTGGTCTTCTCATACAATGACAATAACCCGCTGCATAACCTACACTATGCAGAGTACATCCTGCTACAGTGACTGATTCTAGGCCTATAATAATCTGTAGCTTTCATGAGGAAAACGCATTGAATATCTTATTGATTATGCCCGTAACCACCATCTCCATCCTCGTCATTCATAAAGGCACCATAAATCCTATAAACGGGAATGTCACATGGTAACATGGATGGTAATTTATTTGTTGGGATTTTATTGGCTGTACAAATTGCCTGTTCTTACATTGTGGCTGTTCATCTTCCTTCACAATGAGTGGAGGATCTACAATCTATTGCGAGCTGTGGGAATCTGTCTTCTCTGGGTGAATTGGAGTTTCCCCATGTATTAAGCAGAAAGTTGACTATTGTTTTTTTTTTTTAGCATACATCTGCATTAAACACAAAGCCAAAGTGATTTAAAAAAGAGATGACTGGTATCTTTCAGTCATTAGGCACAGTGTGAAGTGTCAGGGGCTGAGCTCGCTCTATGTAGCTAGGGATTTACAAGAAGCAGATGGAAACTCACAAGCGAGAACTTGGAAAAGCTCTAGGTAATTTACTGGAAAAAAGAACATTTTCATTGTGAAGAGAAAGCTAGCAAAACATCCGAAAACAAGCAAATATAAAACTGAATTTTCATGTAGGTAGCTAAAAAGAGACAGAATATCCTCCATACCTGATGGAATGTCACGCTGGCCTCCCCAAGGAAACGTTCCACTCTCGGCCTCCTAGAAGTTTGTGATGGTGACTATTTCACAATTACGGTAATGGTAATTACAGATCCCAGCCTGTGATCCAATACTAAGGGAAGGAGGGCTGCCTGAACCTTCAGCCTATAGAAGGACCCTACTAATTATATGGTCTCTTTTCTTCCTATTGCAACCTTTGCTCGCTATAGGTTTGCAAAAGCCTAAAAGACTTGGAAAACTATGACAAATGTAGAACTGTGGTCATATACAGAAGAGGACAATTCCCATTTACTTCTAACACAACATTGTAGTAACACTGCGACAATAAAATGAAGATCTTTCCGCTTCTGCAGAAAAACAACTCCAGTACTTGTAATTCCACAGAAGCCAGGGTTCCGGTATTTGCCTCTCTCTGCATTGAGTATTGCAATATGAAGTACAGAATTTCACTGGCTTTGTGACAAGCTGAATATAAAAATAAAATCATTCCCATGGTCTGATGAAAACCAGACAGTGCTTTTCTTCCCAGACATAAGAGTCAGTACTTTAGCTTCTTTCCAATCAATATTCTTTTTCTACTTACAGTAACATAACACAGAAACATAGTTCTCAAAAAAAAAAAGGGATATGATGGTCGACTTTTATAAAATGACACATGCTGTGCTGAAACCTGCGTAGAACCCAGCAACCCACTCATAATGCCACTATGGAAATTGTACTGAGAATAGAGATATGGGGGGGATGCATTACCGGTTGTTAATTTTGTGGTGGCTACGTTATTTCCAAAACTTTTTTATAAAATAGGGGTGCAAAGCGGCACAGCTGAACTGACCGCAATCCCCTAAATTTCTAAAGGGATTTCAGTAAAGATGTGCAGCTTTGCATAGAGCATCGTCCAGCAGGTGTCTCCCTGGTAATTAGTACCTGCTGTTGGCATATAGAAATGTCCATACACCCACATGTAAATAGATTGCGTGGGGATATGATCACTTTATAGAAATATATTAATGGGCCATACAATAAACTCTCTGGTGCATTGTTCACGAATAGGTCATATCAGAGGACTCGTGGACATCCTTTAAGGTTGGAAGAAAAGAAGTTTCATCTTCAGGTTAGGAAGTGAGAGCGGTGAAACTGTGGAATGTATAGTAGTGAGAAGGCTATGCTTCCTCTATTCAGTGAGCAGACTAAGTTCTTTATACAATAAACAAAATAAACAAACAGCACCCTATGTGAATGACAACTCACTATAAGTGCTTGTGGTTCAGGTGTACACACCTGAACCCAGCGCTGATTTCTTATCTGCAACATCCAGGACTCACATTATGTCTGTAAATATCACATAACTGTGGTAAACTCACCCGCTCCCTCGGGTGATCCGGGTGCTGCCTGCCCCGAACCCTTTGCTTGGACTGTATTATTGATAAGCAGCAACAAACATCGGCGCACACCGGAATAAACTTCGATCCGTGCAGAAGTTAAAAGCAAAAACAATCTTTATTCGGAATACCAATAAAACATCACGGCAGACATCCACGCCTGACACGTTTCAAGCCGTAAACCGGATCTTAGTCATAGGCATGCAGTATGGCGGTATAATCCCCCTTTGTACATGTATCTGCTCCATATGTGCACAATAAAAGTAATTAAAGGGTATGTCCACCCTTAAAATTTTTTTTCATTATATCAATCCCCCTGTCCCCCCAGCCCCAACCGCTCTATTATATCATTAGAAAATTCCCCAAACTTTACTTACCTCCCCTCTTTCCTCCGCCGCGCTGCTGGCCCTCTGCTTGTGAGAAAATGCAAGCAGAGGGGCGGGACCGGCAGTTGCGTCTGTGATTGGCTGAGCGGCAGCCAATCATGGACGCGGCTGCCGGTCATTCAGTTCGGCGGGGAGGAAAGAGGGAGGTAAGTAAGTTTGGGAACTTTCTAATGATATAAATAGAGCGGTTGGGGTGGGGGGACAGGGGGAATATTACCTAATGGGTTTTATGGTAGGAGGAGGGAATCCAAATCGGGAGGGAGAGGGAGGGGGAGAAGGGCTGCAGTACGCATGCCAAACTTCTCCCGGAGGCCAGGTAGGAGGCAGAGTCCTATATGGACTCTGCTATGCTCCTGGTGGGCAGTTTTTAAGACTTTGGGGGGGACTACAGGAGAACCTTATGGAGCTGGGATGTGAGGTAAGGATTAAACTACACTAGACAATGGGGCCAGTAGTTGGGGGGATTATAGTTTTGGGGGTGGACATGCCCTTTAAACACTAATTGCTAAAGTTAACCTATGCTGCATGAGGGGCACACCCCTCAGAATCTGACCAATGACGTATCTTTAAAGGGACACACACTATCAAACATTATCTCTCATAGTTAGATTAATAAAAGTATACATACGTACATATATGTCCAGTACAAGCAACATATGCCCAAAAATGTACCGGAGGTTAGAACAACAGATACCCTAAGGCATATCGAGGAAATATTATCCAGAGGTGAGTATCAGAGACAAAATAAAATAAAATAAAGTACTATCCAGATATAAGTATCAAAGAACAGATAGAGCAAATAGAGATGCAATAGACCACACTGTTCAATCGGCTACAACATTGATCCATTTAAGATAATACATAATATTAGGCAGGATAATACCCGATATTCTACTGATCGATGTAACACAATATGTCATAGCGCGAATTTAGACCACCTGGGACTCTAGTATCAAGAAGGAAAATCCATTTCACTTCTGCCCGTCTAAGGGCTGCAGTGAGATCCATATATCTGCTACCTTTATGCAGAGTCTGTATAGCTTGCACCCTCAGATAACTCACATCCCCGTGGCTACAATCATTAAAGTGTCTCCCTAGGGGACTCGGAGGTATTAATCTCTATATTTCTAATATGTTCCCTCACTCGTGACTTGAGTGAGCGAGTCGTAGAACCCACATACTGACACTGACATTTAGTACAAGTAAGGAGATAAACCACATGAGTGAAAATGTTCATTCTTATATGTCTTTCCCGTAACTGTACTACTAATACTATTGGATTTGTAGATATGTCGACATGTTTTACACATGCTCGAACCACATTTAAATGTACCTTTTAAATTAAGCCATGTATTAGAAGATACTCTAGGCGAGATATACTAGGGGACAGTCTATCGCCTATGGACTTGGCCCTTCTAGGGACAAATTTGCATCCATGTTTCAAAATTTGTTTCATCAGTGGATCCTCTTCTAGGATGGGTAAGTACCTTTTTACTGTTGACACTATTTGGCGATATTGTGCACTGAACCGAGTAACAAAGTATGTACCCTTAGACTCCTGAGGGGGCTGTCTACCCAAGATCGTATGGGACCGCTTTTTATTTAAATTTTTTCAAATAAAAAGCAAAGGAGACGACGGGGGTTCCCTTTGTTCAAAAATGTAACACCAAATCTCATATTATCAGGGCTAACCTTGATAAAATCTGGCCAGTTATTGCCGGAGACCATAATATAGCAGAGGAGACGAGATTAAAACCTAGACGTGTATATAAATAAGGTCCCTTTCTGTATTCTAAACTAGTGCAAGCAGACCCTGTAACTAAATATAAAAAATGCCATTTTCATTCTCTAACAAGAAAGGCTGTTACAGGTGCTGTAATTGCAATATCTGCAATTCAATGATAACAGGACCCTTTTTTAACCATCCTTACTCTGGAAAGAATTTTAATATTAGGGGGTATTTTAACTGTGTCACTGAATTTTGTATTTATTTATTGAAGTGCCCTTGTTCTCTAATATATATAGGGAAGACTATTGGACCTTTTAAGAAGAGAATGCAGCGTCACAGGAGTGATATCAAACTTGCTTTACAAAGATCTCAAGAGGGTACTATTACATCCAAAGTGAAATATGAGGACACTCCTATAGCTGCCCACTTTGTTTAACTAAAACATTCGGTAGTGGATCTCAAAGGAATGGTTATCGACCACGTTCCCCAGCTGGCTAGGGGTGGGGACAGACAATCGATGTTACTTTGTAGAGAATCCTTTTGGATTTTTACACTGGACTCCCTGTTTCCCAAGGGATTAAATTCCAATTTAGGACTGTCTTGTTTTCTGCCAAAAAGATGACTGTTTTATATGTTTTGCATTTTCTTACCTTTTCTATTTTTGATACTTGCTTTTATATGGTGGATATTTATTCTGGTGTTATGCATTGCTTTTATATGGTGGACATTTATTCTGGTGTTATGCATTGTTTTTATATGGTGGATATTTATTCTGGTGTTATGTATGGTTCCTTCTCTAGGTGTCACTAAAGGTATACTTCCTGGGTCTATATAAGGTTCTATTTTAATGATGTATTGTAATTAAGTTTTTGTCTGAAGAAGGTACCTAGTACCGAAACGTCACTCTGATGTAATTGTGTATGACACAATAAAGTACACAGGATCACTCAAGTCTGGTGTGCATGGCTCAAGTTCGTTTTCTGTATATGTGACTTCTTTGCCTCAGTCTGCCATTTGGCACCCAGCGTGTTTTTTCATTGAACTGAACTAGGTGTGTGCAGGATTACTCTTTTGGATTTTCATATACTGTAGTTCTGGTTGGTACAGGGATACAATATAATATTGAGAATTACTGGTATTAATACATATACTGTAGTTCTGGTTGGTACAGGGATACTATATAATATTGAGAATTACTGGTATTAATACATATACTGTAGTTCTGGTTTGTACAGGGATACTATATAATATTGAGAATTACTGGTATTAATACATATACTGTAGTTCTGGTTGGTACGGGGATACTATATAATATTGAGAATTACTGGTATTAATACATATACTATAGTTTTGGTTGGTAAGGGGATACTATATAATATTGAGAATTACTGGTATTAATACATTTACTGTAGTTCTGGTTGATCCGGGGATACCATCTGGAGTCAGGAAGGAATTTACCCACCCCTCTTTTTTTTTAGCTGTTTTTGTTGGCCTTCCTCTGGATCAACTGTTTGGTAGGGTTAAAAAGGAGGGTAAAAATGTTTGACTTGATGGTCGTAAGTCTTTATTCAACCTCAATTACTATGTTATTATAAAGGATCCTATAATAGTCATACAGTGGGATGCGAAAGTTTGGGCAACTTTGTTAATCGTCATGATTTTCCTGTATACATTGTTGGTTGTTACAATAAAAAAAGTCAGTTAAATATATCATATAGGAAACACACAGTCATATTTGAGAAGTGAAATGAAGTTTATTGGATTTACAGAAAGTGCAATAATTGTTTAAACAAAATTAGGCAGGTGCATAAATTTGGGCACCACAAAAAAGAAATTATTGAGTAGATCCTCCTTTTGCAGAAATTACAGTCTCTAAACGGACCATTCCTCTTTACAAAACATCTCTAGTTCATTCAGGTTTGATGGCTTCCGAACATGGACAGCTCTCTTTAACTCACACCACAGATTTTCAATTGTATTCTGATCTGGGGACTAAGATGGCCATTCCAAAACGTTGTACTTGTTCCTCTGCATGAATGCCTTAGTGGATTTAGAGCAGTGTTTAGGGTCGTTGTCTTGTAGAAAGATCCAGCCCCGGTGCAGCTTCAGCTGTCACTGATTCCAGGACATTGGTCTCCAGAATCTGCTGATACTGAGTGAAATTCATGCGTCCCTCAAGTTTGACAAGATTCCCAGTCCCTGCACTGGCTACACAGCCCCACAGCATGATGGAACCACCACCATATTTTACTGTAGGTAGCAGGTGTTTTTCTTGGAATTCTGTGTTCTTTTTCCTCCATGCATAACGCTCCTTGTTACGCCCCAATAACTCCATTTTAGATTCATCAGTCCACAGCACCTTATGTGCGTTAGCATACCTCAAGCAGCTCTGTTTGTGCTGTAGGCGGAAAAAAGGCTTCCACTGCATCACTCTCGCATACAGCATCTCCTTTTGTAAAGTGCGCCAAATGCTTGAACAATGCACAGTGATTCCATCTGCAGCAAGATGATGACATTGTAGCTCTTTGGTGCTGGTGTGTGGGTTGACTGACTGTTCTCACCATTTGTCGCTTCTGTCTATCAGAGATTTTTCACTTAAGGCAACTTCAAGCCTTAAAGGGGAACTGTGGTCCAAAGTAAATTGAGGTAAATTGATAGGAATTGCTCCCCTGAGAATTTTTGTAATTTATTTCCATTGTTTATTTTGCATAGTTTTGAAGATATTTACATTTTTGTGTGTGATATGACAGCAGCATCACCAGGTCCCCTGCACCTCCTGCTTCCAGCTCTGAAACTGTCAGTCAATCTGTCCTGTGTCTCTTCCTCCCCTTTGCAGCCCCCCTGATCCCTCCCACTCATGGACCCCATGGTCCCTCCAGTTGCAGGCAACCCATGATCCATTATCTTACAGCCCCATGTGGCCCCGCCCACTCGAAGGTGCCATGACCCCGCCCACTCACGGGTGCCATGGCCCCGCCCACTCACGGGTGCCGTGGTCCCGCCCACTCACGGGTGCCGTGGTCCCGCCCACTCGCGTGTGCCATGGGTTACTCAGACCCCCTCCCCCTACAGAAAATTCTGTGGAATCAGATTGAGAACTCTGCCTGAAAAGGCTAATTTTCACACAGTGAAAGAGAAGGGCTATAGATTCCCTTACCTTCTCTGTCAGGACTTCACACAGCAGAGAGGAGGAGGGACTTCCTGTCTCCCTCACACTGAGGGAGTCTGAGGCTGTGCTCGCCGGCGGCACTGTGCAGGAGAAGCCTTAGGAATGTCAGAAGTCAGCCTCCCACCCATTAACTTTCTGGTCAGTCATTTCTGTATTTCTTGGGCTGTGGAGCACGTAGAGAGGTGGTTGATGGTTTGTTTTAAAGGTAGGAAACTGGCCTTTCATTTAAACTTAACTTATTTGGAGACCACAGTTGCCCTTTAACTTGAACTGAGCCTGTGGTCTTCCATTTCCTCAATATGCTACTAACTGTGGAAACAGACAGGTGAAATCTCTGAGACAGCTTTCTGTATCCTTCCTCTTAACCATGATTGTAAACAATCTTTGTCTTCAAGTTGTGTTGTTTTGAGACCCCCGTGTTACAATTGACCCCCTTAGATACTCTTTTTCATAATTGGATTCACCTGTGTATGTAGGTGAGGGGCCACTAAGTTTACTAAGCCAATTTGAGTTCCAATAATTAGTTCTAAAGGTTTTGGAATCAATAAAATAACAACAGTGTCCAAATCTATGCACCTGCCTAATTTTGTTTAAACAATTATTGCACACTTTCTGTAAATCCAAGAAACTTAATTTCACTTATATCACTGTGTGCGTCTCTTATATGATACATTTAACTGACATTTTTTATCGTAACAACCAACGACGTACACTGGAAAATCATGACGATTAACAAGGTTGCCCAAACTTTCGCATCCAACTGTAGATTCCTAAGCTATATAAAATCAGTAAATTGTGATAAAACTGTGGATTCCATCCCTTTAAATAATAAATACCAATAATATTGACTGACCAATCATTTTGATTTGGGAACCTTCTAAAAGGAGGTGTCCGCCAAGACCCAAAAAGTCCTTTACAATCTAGATACCCTATATACTTGAGCATAAGTCGACCAAGTATAAGTCGAGGCACCTATTTTTACCTCAAGAAGTAAACATGATTGACTTGAGTATAAGTCGAGGGTTGAAATTATGACCACTACCGACTTCTAATACTGTATTTAGTTGCCCTTTAAATGGACAGCAGTAGTCCCATACAGTAATAGCCCAATCCAGTATGGCTATTACTGTATGAGAACTCTGCTGTCCATAAAAAAAAGTCTCATTCCTTGGCACTCCAGATGTTTGGAAACTACAACACCCAGCAAGCTTTAGTAGCTGGGAGTTGTAGTTTCCAAACACCTGCAGTGCCAAGGAATGAAGATTTTTTGATGGACAGCCAGGAAAGGCCCAAAGCATTCCCCCCTCAAACAGCCCCCCAAGTTCAGTGAGGTAAGTAGGAGAGGTAAGCACTCACTAATCAGGTCACAGTAAGTATTGTAGAAGTGCCTGTCTCACTTACTGCCCGGCGCCGAGTAGTGGCGTCACTACTCGGTGCCGGGCTGTAAGTGAGACAGGCGGCAAGTATGGAGATCAGCATGAATCAGTGCAGAGTGCCAGCCGGACCAGTTGATTGTAATGGGAGTTACGGTACCTTATCCTAGAGAGCGATCTGCAGCCGGATTGGAGGGAAAGTATTTACAATACCTACTGTGACCCGAGCATAGGCCGAGGTCGGGTTTTAAGGCTAATTTTAAAGCCTGAAAACCTCGGCTTATATAAGTATATAAAATCCCTAATTATGTCATAACGTGTGTGTCACTGCAGTTCCTATGGACTCACCACTAGAGGGAGATGGTAAGATTGTCTCTGCAGTTCCTATGGACTCACCACTAGAGGGAGAAACACAGGAAACAAGCAAGTCAGAACACAGCAGTTACACAGATTACACAGGTTGCTTGGACAGAGGGGGACTCGCAGGGAGATTTGGAGGGGACTCTGGCCTCTGGACACTAAAAGGGAACTCTGGCCTTGGGACAAGGAGGAGGGGGGCTATGGCCTTGGGACATGGAGGTGAGGGGGGAATCTGGCCTTGGGACACTAAGAGGGAATTCTGGCCTGGGGACATGGAGGCGAGGGGGGACTCTGGGCTTCTAGCGCCCTTTATTGTAATAGGCTTAATGTCTAGTTAGTTATAAAGCAGCATCATTTCCACATTTTTTTAAATATAGAGATCAGCAAAAAAAAAATCTGTTTATGGAATAGAATCACCAAAAGTGGTTTTAGACAAATTAAAAAGAGAAAGTTTCCCACATATCATTACTGTACCAGAAGTGAGGCTGGATGCATGCATTAAACCTCTGGAGCAGGCAATGATAAGGAGCTGCAGTAAAGTCATGTTCTCCTTCTATTAAAAGATTTTCTGACTTTAACATATCTATCTATATAAATAATAAAGTGCTAACTGGTGGAAATACAGTATTGCTCACTTGCCATACAGCAATAATGGCTGTTAGGTCGGGCCTTGTTAATAGATCTGGCCCAACCGAATGGCAGGTTTGCCCACGTGATTGCACATGTGTATGAACCTTTAGCTTCCTATATGGATAATTCAGTTAGATAACATCTGACTGGCTGATGCAGATTAATCACATAGGCAAATCTTTGTAGCTTAAACCTGCTCTTTTATGTTTTAAGCTTGTGAGCTAAATTAGTTTGCTTATGTGACTGGGCAGATACAATTTTTTTTTTTTCTTCTAATGGGGTCGTTCTTATAAAGATGTCATATAGATGAATGTTTCAACACAGCAATATATTCTGCCTCTAGGATTGATACTATCTACAGTTAAAATAGCAATTTATAGAAGAGGAACAATGCTTCTTAATGGTAACATTAACATATTACATAACTGACATGATACTTTAAATATCCACTACTGTGAAAGTGATTAATTTATGTTCATGGCATGCAAGGCAAGTGTCTAACATCATCAGCATCAAAATAATAAGCAAATAAAGGGAAGCTAGACAGCACACAATGAATATAGAATATGATCCAACATGCATCTAGAATGAAGAGAGCTGCAATCACTGGGTAATAATGAGCTGGTTAAAAAAAAAAATTAAACTGCAGGAATAATGAATAATATAAAATACAAGTGCTGCAGATATGCTAGCATTGTGAGCTTGGCTTAGAAGTTAATAAGAGAGATTGGAACACTCCCCGAGAATTATAGATTTGTTTTTCTAATAAAATTTTATTTATTACCCTATGCAAAACCTCACTAAAATCCAGCAGAATTATTACAGTATATTGCAGTGTGCAAAAAAATTCACAAAGCATGTTCTAGTACTTTACTGAATATTAGGGATTATTTGCACTATCCTTTTATGCAACATGTTTTAATGTATTGATGTAATTGTGAAGTGCCACGGCCAGGGAACAATGAGGTGCAGTAAAATAGGTTTCTTATACCTTCCCCCCCAATTGCATAACAAACGTCTTTTAACCGGATAGCTGCTGGGCTTGGATGGTATGTACCTTTCTACTGGTTTTTGTTAGAGTAGGTAGCATGGTGTTTCTAAACTTAGGTGGGAAAGGGACAAGGCTAGAATGAGAGGGGCAGTGGAATATAAGAAATGAGACACTTAGTAACATAGCTGAGTGATTTTTATAAGGATTAATACCACTGCACTTCCCCATTATAATTCAAAGCACTTATGTATTATATAAGTGATAATGCGCCCCTTACAGTGTAATATCCTTATATTATAATGTAAATTATTTCTTATAATACATCAGTAACAAATTCCTTCAACCCATTCATGTTTTAAATTCTAGCTTTGTCCCTATTCCCACCTTAATTTAAACCACCCCACCACCACCCATGCTACCTTCTGTAACTTAAACCCAGCAGAAAGGAACATCTCAGCCCAGCATCTATGCATTTTAACAAATCTTTTGTGGAAGAAGAGAGAGACATTGGTTATGAAGTGACAGGAAGCAGCTCCAGCAGGTTCCATTAGTATGCCGAGTCATTGTTCTGGCACTGAAATGAGAGGAGCAGTGGGATATAAGAAATATAATAGATTAGTCACTTAGTGACATAGCCGATTGATTTTTATAAGGATATATACCACTGCAGCTCCCATTATAAAATATCACACTTGTGTATTATAAATCCATACTAATAATAATAATAATTAATACTTAAAAGCAGTTTAATATTTATATAGAGATACCCTTATGTGACATTAATTTTTTTTATATATATACTAGATATAAAGCTGTTACATTAACGGGTGCTAGAAGCCCAAAGACCCCCTTCAGTGTCCCAAGGCCAGAGTCCCCCCCCCATCCCAAAAGGCAGAGACCCCCTCTTTCCCATAAGCCCCCCTCTGTCCCTGAGCCCCCCCCATCTGTGGCAGAGTCCCCCTTCTCCCTCTAGTAGTCTGGTGCAGGGACTACCTCACTCTCCCTCTAGTGGTGAGTCCATAGGAACTGCAGTGATACACACGCACAGCAACATTTGGGCAGCAGTTAGGCTTTTATTATATAAGATATCAATGCAGTTGTAAAGTGTCATGGAAGATATTGGCGCTATATTAATCCATAATAATAATAATTATACACAGCTATAGCTGCCCATATAAAAGTGACTACTGCACAATCGACCCCTATATTATGTACTGGGATTAGGTTATCACACTGAAATCTTTATCGGCTACCGTATACATAAATGTCCAATGCTAATTTTCCTGCTGATCGTTACAAAGTTGCCAATTATTGGGCATGTGTATGGCTACCTTATGTCACCAAATGCAAATGTCTTGTGACAATGATTTCTCTCTGAAAATGTGCTGGATTTTGTGCAATAGCAGGTGTGGATAATCAGAATAATTGTCCATAAGCCCTTTTCTTGGATAAGTAAGTAGTTAATTTTCAACAGGAAAAGGTTTGATTAGAAGTGCTAAGTAGGAGGAGAATTGAATTTCCTCTCCATTCAGATGATGAATATCTGCATACGTGAGAGGGAGTCTCTCATCAGTCACCTACATGATGGACAGTGATTATCCTTTATTCGATAATGGATCGAAAAATGCAAGATGTGGAGACAACGATCACAATATCACCATGTAATGTATAACCACCAGGATGCAGAATGCTTCTGCTAACTAGATCAATATGGCACCTCACTTCTACATAAATAATTACAGTTTTGTATTCATTTAAATACAGTTTAAAGGTACAATGGATTTTTTTTTTCCGTTTAGAGCTGCCCAACATTTGTGCAAATCAAAACAACAATAAAACCTACTAAGTGCATGAAAATATTTATACAAGTTACAGGCAATGTAAATAGAAACAAACAAGTAAATATATATAGAATAAGAACTGAATAAGCAAGTTCTTTTCTAAAGCTTCCTCCCATGAACAGACTGTATAATATGACTCCATCTCCTGTGCTCCGTCCCAGAACAATTACCACCGCTCTATACAGTGATCGTGCCCCATTCTGTTCCCAGATTGTAATGAATTAGTCTGTTTTTAACAGATCTGGTGGGACTGTCGGAAGGTCACATGTGACGCTACAGCAAATGAGAAATTCCATTAAATCCTATTCAGCAGAAATGAGTATAAATGAGTTTGCGGTTTGTTTTATTAAAATTGAAATTAGAAAACACAAATGCATTTACTCTGTTTTTTTCTCTAAGAGGCAATGTGAATCTAATTTCCATTACAATACAAAGAGAGTGATTTGTCAGGACTTCTGGGTAAGTAAAGGGCTATATTACAAATGTGAAGCCACAAGATTTAAACATGGGCTAATCATACATTTCGCAAATAATGAAGTGTTTGGCATCTGCAAAAATCTAAAATAGATTTCACTATTGATGAAAGGAAATTACTGGCAGAAACAGTAAGAATGCAGCACTTAGAATTCAATATATGTAAATCCTTTCATGTGCAGAGACCAAGATTTGGGAGAGAAGAATGAATTATTCACCTTCTTGAGAAAAGGAAAGGTAAAATTATCAAACATTCTACCAGGAGAAGTTAGGCCCTCCCCTTAAAGTGGATGTACGGTGTAAAAGCAAGTGACTACCTTTATAAGCAGAAGTGCATTATTTTTGTGTTGGCTCTTTTTGCTTCACTGTGTTCTTGTTCCTGGAAGTGGACTAGTGAAATTTTCTGGGCGAGAGTCTCACAAGTAAGGAAGAAAGTCAGGGAGACGCGTGCCCATGTTTGCTCACAGCCACGGGAGGAAACCAAGATTATGAAGGACGCCCACAATGACATCAATCGCAAGTACGAGACTCCCTTTTTGGAGATTCAATGCCGGTTTTGCAGTTATGGGCAAATGCTGAACAGTATTAACCAATGCGTGAACTATCAGTTGCCTTTAAAATGCATAAATTGCCACAAAACCAGTATTAAGATGATTGCGGCCGCTGAGCGGATGTTTTTTGCACTGCAGCCGCAAGCAAGGAGTATAACTCATACCGTTGAATCGGTTAGCGTGACTTTAATGCCTCTTTTTATCTTTTTACTGCTGCAGCCAGTATTGAATTGGCTGTTAGTTCAATAGTTCCAATAGACTCCAATAGAGGGTTAGAGCTGGGAATGCACTGGGAATGCAATAGTCACCGTTTCCAGCAATATAAAGTCCGTGAATGACTAACCACATTTAAATACAAAGTAATTCTTATTACCCTAACACTTTTCCTTTTTCGAATGATTAATGCTAAAACAACACTATAAACTATAAACACCATATTGTGTGAATTAAATCTGATATTGCTTTATTTTCACATTCAAGTAAAAGGGGAAAAAATGACAAACCCATAATGTTACTTACCAGCAAGATGTCTGCTTCTTTCTACGGAGGAGTTTAAACGGTCGCCCTGGAGTTTGGACAAGAGGGAATTCATTTACTTAGATAGACGCGTTTGATTAAACATGTTGGGTGAACTTACATTAATGTGTTTAATTCTTTATATAAAACCAAACAGAAAAATGTTTCCATTCATTCTAGAACACGGAATTCAATTCCACATGAACTCACCGACACCTACCACCGTTTTGGCAGTTCTTGGCAGGGAGTCAAAAGAAATGTATCAGTAAAAAGAAATATTTTATACTGGAGAACTTTGGACTTTTTAAAACAGTTTGGACCTTAAGATCACACAGAGATGCAAGTACCGTATATACTCGAGTATAAGTCAAAATTTTAAGGCTTTAAAGTTAGCCTGAAAACCTAACCTCGGCTTATACTTGGGTCAAGTTCTAATTTAGATCCAAATTCTGCAATTGTGGATAGTAACCAGTAGGAGGCGCTGTGTTAACCTGCATAGAAAGTTACAGGATCTTATCTGCCGTTACACTTCCTGCTTTCTGTAGTCTGGCTGCTGGACTCACTCAGCACTGTCACTGCTCACCTGGATTCTGTAAATCTGATGGGTCTCCTCAGTTTGGGGCAAAAAACAGCTGCTAGTTCAGTGCAAATGACAGCTTGAAACTACAACTCTCAGGTAACATTTTTAACTATTGGGGTCAGAGAGTCCTTTACTATATGGGGGTCAGAGTGCCCTTTACTATATGGGGGTCAGGAGAATTGTAAATGATGGTAAGCTTAATTAAAAGTTTACAGAACCTTGCCACTCCACATGTTTAGAGACTGCAACTCCCAGCAACAAAGCATGTTGGGAGTTGTAATTTCCAAACATCTGGAGTGCCAAGGAATTGGAGGTTACTGGTACTGGATGTGGCTATAACTGTATGGGATTTATGTATGGGAATTCTGCTGTCTATTTAAAGGGCAACTAATTTCTACCCTCGGCTTATAATCGAGTCAATTAGTTTTTATAAATTTCAGGTAAAAATAGGTACCTCGGCTTATACTCTGATCGACTTATAATTGAGTATATACGATATCCAACTGTTTTGAGTTTAGGTAACCAACTTGTCGTGAGTTGAATTTCAGAAGAATTGCGGAGCCTTGAGTTTTGCCGATGTTTTGATCTTTAAAGAAATTCAGAGGAATCGAATGAAGTCCCATATCAATGTTAAGCCCTGTGCAATGGACTTGCTCATACAAAGTTTTTCCTGCACTGGTTGACAGTTGATATTAATAAGGTAATTTTAAGGAAAATATATTCACATCATTTGAGTTAATGTGAGAACTACAGGCTTATTTAATGGTGCACAGCTTTAGATCCGTTTTGCACTTCTGACTTCTGTAGATCGGTCGGGACGAAAAAATTCCATGGCGTGTACACAGCCTTAAGAGCACAGGCAAAACAAATAGTTAAATAAACTCCATTGTTTTAAACAAGGGATTAAGAAATTAGAACACAGACATTTCCAGCTGTCAAACCAAACATGAAAATCAGTCAGATACAATCAGTCAGGCCAAAATCAACCCATGCCACTGGCCGAAAACCGATTGATAAACTGATTGGTAGCATTTCATGCAAAACGTCGTAGCACAGATATTTCAGGTCAACCGACCGAACTGCCAGTCTAAGACCACACAATTGATGACATGTCCATATGGGAATGACAGAGTCAATATTTGTCTGAAAGGCCAATATTGAACAGGGTGGTTGACCTGTGTGTAACACAAGACAGTGTCCCAAAGCTAGGTGCCCATCTGTATACATTCAGTGCAAGCTCATTAGAAATATTAATAATTTGCCTCCTGATCTCCCCATGTATCGTATTAAAGGATTATTGCACCATTGCTAACCTCTGGCATCTTTCGTTCATTTTCTTTGTTAGAGTTGTGCTTCTTGTCCGTTTTGCTTCTTGTTTTTGGCCTTAGGTGACTGGCAGCATTGGCGACGAATGCACTATTAACATCCCACTCCGGTTCCTGAAGAAAGTAAAGCAGAATGGGAAAGCATAAACCTGGTGCTAGTTTTGGGAATGGTTGTAGTAGATGTACTATGTAAAAGTAATTAGGCAGGTGACCAAGGACTTAATTAGGCAGGTGACCAAGGACTGCCTAAATGAAATGAAAAATAAAACCTGCAAACAAAAAATGTAAATATTCTGGCAAAACCCGCTGGCTTTATGTCCAGAAATTCAAGCCAAGTAATTCGTAAGCAGACATATACACATCTCTGTAGAAAGAGAAGTAGGTAGTGAGCTAGTCAAAGTAAAATTAGTTATCAGTTTAGCAAATTATTTTACTTTGATGCTCTGTTTGAACTTCAGCAATTTGTGTTCACATCTAGATGCCTAAATACCTTGAGTTGCTGCCATGTGATTGGCTGATTAGCTATTTGTGCTAACAAGCAATTAAAGGGCATGTCCACCACCAAAAATATAATTTAACACACTTTTGGTCCCACTGTGCAGTGTTAAAAAATCCTTACCTTACATCTCTGCTCCTTATGGTTTTCCGATAGTGTCTGTCCAAAGTCCAAGAAAGTGAAGAGTAGGAGTTGTCGAAGAGTCATCTGGCACCTGCTACTTCCTTAACCTTAGTAAGGGCTGTAAGGGCTGTTGACCTGCGCAGGAGAGTCTCTCAGCCAATCACAGACAAGGCTCCCAGTCCGGCCCCCTGCTTGCTGTTCCACCAAGCAGAGGGCCGAGATCAAAGATCCGGGGGGAATAAAGGCATGTAAGTACCATTCTTAGCCTTTTTTTAAAAACCAAACCTGGCGATTGGAGGTGGGATAGTGTCCCTACCACATATACAAAGTTGTTTTTTTGGGTGGAGATACCCTTTAAACAGGTGTAACTAATAAAGTGGTCAGTGAGTGTATATCACCACTTATAAACCATTCAGTATCACCTGTTAAAAGTAACATACCTGCTCTTTCTCTTCCAGATGTTTTTTCTTTTCGAGTTTTTTTCTCTCTCTTTGTCTCTGACAAAGAATAACAAATGTTTTATTAAAAAAGGAAAGTTTAGTAAAAAACGATGTAAAAAAATGATCTTATGGTCCATCGGTTATACAATACATGCGGTAGTGGAATACCACATTGGTATAGTTTAGGTCAGCTTATAATTTCGATCACGAACGCAATATTACAATCACGATTATGATCATTAAAGGCACAGTGTCACACAAAAAGAGACATCACCCCTTTTTCTTCTTATAATGATCAGGCCAGGTGGTTGTCATAACATGGCAGGAATGTCAATAGGAAGGTTTGTAGTGTATGGCCAGATTTACACTGTGCTATGTCCTTCATTGTATTCAGTCATTTCACTACCTTTCTTTTTTCATTCATTACTAGAACCATGCCTTATTTGTCATGGAGCTAGCGAATGGGAGTCTACAGCATCTGCCACAGAAGAACAAACACCTGGATATGAACAGTGTAATGTGAGGCCTAATTATATGTAATAACAAAGAACTTGTAATCTTTACATTCCTTATCTCAGTAACCAGCTCTCCTAGTCAAACAGTGTAGAGGTTAAGGGGGCGATGCAATATTGGGCGCAAAATGCCCAAGTCAGTGTAAAACCCATCCTATCTGATGTATTATTGGGGTTAGCGTGGTTAGTTGCCTGCGCCATTTCTGAAAATATTCGGAAAAGTCAAGGCGCAGGTGATGCAAAACACCCTTAGAAAAGTTTTGCACTACTATGTAGCGCAAAACTTTACGCCATTGAATAGGAGGCATAAGCCAGCACACTTACCTATCACTTGGTGACATACGGTCATGAAACGCATAAGGCGGTGCCTCATGAGCACGATACTCCTTTCCTGTGTGAGATCCTATTTTATACGGCATTGTAGCGTGAGTGAATTTTAGATGATTAAATAAAAACTTTTTATATTTGTAATGCTGTCTGTGGGTACGTTGTAGCTCACCCTTCTCTTCATGTTTGGGATTCTGGAATGTTTGCACGGCTTGTAGCTGAGGGCTGTTTAGGGTTGGTGCTCCGTACTTTGTAGCGTGAAGGTGAGTTGTGGTGCTCCCATTCATTCATTTCAGAGTATATAGAGAAATGATTGTTTTAACTTAAACTATACACAGCCATTCTGTTTCACTTATCCAATAATCCAATTCTTTATCAATAACTGATTTGTTTTACACCAGAAACACCATTAGGATTAAACATGTGGAATTAAAAGTCACAAAACATTCCAAAAAAGTTGAAACCAATGGAAATTCGTACTTTAAAGCAGGAATGTCTAACTTGCTACTCTCCAGATGTTTAAAAGCTAGAACTCCCAGCAGAGTTCTAGTTATCAAAATATCTAGAGAGCTACAAGTTTGACATCCCTGCTTTAAAAGTGAACTCTTCCTTTAAAGCAATTCCCCAATAACACAGGGTCTTATCCCATCACCCTCTGCAGTTTGTGATTTCTATGGAGTCGGTTCATAATGATGATTTGGACAGACAAGATGATATTACCAGCTACAGAGATGGATCGGCAAATGGGGAACAATGGGACCTGTAATTGTATTGTTTGTGATTTCATAAATACAGCAGTAGGTTATCCATAACAGCAAAGATGACTTGGATTTATTCTTCTCTTTATGTATCAGTTTTGTTAATGATAAAGATGAGACCAAAAGGAAAATGTACAATAAGTGTTCGTCTTTCAGTTATCAGCTAGTAAGGTCTACGAGAAGTCAAAAACTTTCTTCGAGGCCATGGAGTGCACCACCCCATCAGATGGGAACGAAACCATCTAAGGACTCTCCTTTCTGTGTCCCAGCTGGCAGGACCAAACAACCCGGGACAGGTAAATGCCCCACCAACCGCTCAACATCCAGCCCTGCCTCTTGGACTACCATCCACTCCCGATCATTATAACATCTTTGATTCCTTCCCAGTGTAAGTATTTCTCAGTTCTATTGTACAAAGTTATTTGTTTTATTTTGGCAAAAAGATAAAACTAATGGGCTCTCATTAAAATCTTAGTTTTAAATAAAATGAGCACAGTGTAGGTAGGATAATTAGATAATAATACCTATTGATATAGCATATCAATACAGTAATATTAATATAATATAGTAGAATAGAATAATGTAAGTGTTTGGGACTAGATAAGATAAGAATATGATAAATAAATATAGGTCTCATAGCTAAATTAAGACGTAAGATGAACAGATTATATAAAATAGGGATAAAAAGAATTGGTAGGAAATATTACACTAGAATAAGGAAAAATGTGATAAAACATTTAGAAAAGATGGTAGAATATAATAAGGTAAATATTGAGGGGGAGATAGATGGGAAAAGTGAGATACGGGCAGGTTAATGAAATACATAGATAGAATATAGTAATATATTACATGGTGATAGTGACACATAATGGTGAATATTAATGGAAATATAGATAGAGTAAGATGAAGTTAAGGGTAATGTAACTATAATAAGGTGAAAGGATGTACAATAGGTAATTATATATAAACAATAATAAGATTGTAGAAAACAATATAATATAGAAGGGTTGGTTGAATGGATGTTAAATAATAGAGGCATAATACAATGTAGTAGAAAAGTAGGATATTGGATTAGGGTAAATTTAAATAATATTAAACTTGTTACCATTATTAGATTACTTCCAGTATTAGTTTATTAGATTACTTCCAGTATTAGTTTATTATTATATAATATTAGTTTATTATAACAAGCCTGCCACCTTGACGTGGTGGCAGGCTTGTTATCTTTTAGCCAATCATGTTTCATTTACAGTCTAATGCTGCATCATTACAAGAACTTTACATGGCAAAGTAAGACAAGAAATGGTGGAAAGTAAGTTTATGTGATTGGGTAAAGGGTGTATACAGGGGGATTTTGGGGGGTATTTCTTTGTGGTAACACTGTTTATAGGGGTGGAATTCTGTCACCCAAAAAAGGGTTAGTTCTGGAGCATTGCCTATCCCTGCACAGGACATGGCCATTGAAAAAAAAGTGCTTCTTGTAGACATACCAGACTAAGAAAGTGGGCAGAGCTAGACTGGATCACCGAGTGCAACTTACTGCTTACCTAGGGTAAACCCAGCTGTGAGGACTCATATAATTCCCCTTTAAGCAGGCATTGGTAAATGGTTGGCAAATTGGCAGTGGTAAATAAAAATTATGGTTGGTAGCTGGCACAAACAAGACACAACACAAAGCAGGGCTGGCGCAAAGACCACTAGGGTGATTTGAGGAAAAAAGGGGTGACAGCAGGTACCCACCACTGCAGGACACCGAGCTTAAAGGGGAACTGTGGTCCAAAAATGACTTTAGGTAAATTTATTTTCATTGTTTATTTTGCATAGTTTTGAAGATATTTACATTTTTGTGTGTGATATGGCAGCAGCATCACCAGGTCCCCTGCACTTCCTGCTTCCTGCTCTCAAACCTGTCAGTCAATATGCCCTGTGTCTCCTCCCCTCTGCAACCCCCCTGGTCCCTCCCACTCATGGACCCCATGGTCCCTCCAGTTGCAGGCCACTCTTGGCCCATTCCCTTGCAGCCCCATGTGGCCCCGCCCACTCGCGGGTGCCTAAGCCCCCCGGAAACTCTGTGGAAACAGCCTTTACAGGCAGAATGAGAGAAGGGCTGTAGATTCCATTACCTTCTCTGCAGCTGCAGGTCCTTCACATAGCAGAGAAGAGGAGGGAGTCTGAGGCTGTGCTCATCTGCGGCACTGTGCAGGAGAAACCTCATGATAGCCTCCCACCCATTAACTTTCTGGTCATTCATTTCTTTATTTCTTGGGCTGTGGAGCACGTAGAGAGGTGGTTGATGGCTCGTTTTAAAGGTAGGAAACTGGCCTTTCATTTAAACTCAACTTGTTTGGAGACCAAAGTTCCCCTTTAAGGGCTTAGGTGACAGTTGAAACCAGCAGGTTTTTTAATCAGTCAGTCACTGTGATGCACGCACACACACCTCATCTGGGACCATCTCATCTGACCTGACCTGCCCGCACTTATGTTCTTTCCTGATTCTCTGTTAGCAAGCGGCACGCAGCAGCCCCACATTTAGGTTTGGAATTACTGTAATAGAATGGGCACTCATACATATTGTGCGTTGCAGGTCGGCTCCCGCTATCGCACATGTGTGTGAACCTTTAGTTTATCTGTTTACATCAGGTGTTGTGTAAAAGGTGTACGTTTCCAGCCAGAGCAGTTGACGGGTCTCTCCTCCCTACAACTTCCTACTACTATTCCCAGTAGTGATATATTAGAAATGAAAAGTTAGTTTCTACACATGACAGCAGTCTCTTAAAGGGCATGTCCAGCCCCCAAACTAAAATTTAACCCCATACTGGCCCCACTGTACAGTTTAAAAAAAATAAATACCTTACAATCCTGCTCCTTATGGTTCTCCTGCAATCCATGTCCAAAGTCCAGGAAAGTGAAGCGTAGTGGCTGTCTTCCTGCCCAAACATTGATGCCTTCTGTCTTACCTCCGGGAGGGATGGTGACATGCGCACGAGAGCCCTTTTACCCCCCTCCCTCCCGATCCCTCTCGGGGAGGGAGGGGGGTGAAAGGGAGGCACACTCCAAAAGTGCTTTACAGCATAACTTATTTATTCAGTGCTGAACAAAGTCCAAAATACACACAACGTTTAGGGGGTTTTCCCCCTTCCTCAGGTGTAACCACATGGTCAAACGTGCGAGCTATAAATAGTGACATCAATTTCAAACAGTGTTAACCCCTCCATCACTTTTTTAGATGGCCATAAGGTGCCTGTGCAAATAATCCTTCACTTTTTAGATGGCCATAAAGTGCCTGTGCAAATAATTTGTGCAAATATATATATTATAAATATACAATAATCTTTAAATGTTACTTTCCAAAACATAATGTATTCAATATATTATAAACAAATAAACAACACGGTGATGTTAATATCCATAAAATATACCATTCTTGTAGTGTATACATGTTACATATAATAATAATAAAATGTAAACCACATATGTGCTAAAGTGCTAGTGCTTCTGTATCAAAGTGAATAATAGCAACACCAATATGGATACAAAGTGTTAAAAAATATTAATAGAACATTAATGTTCCATCTTGGTGTCTCTGTGTTAATTAATGTTCTTAATGGTCTATTAATATTTTTTAACACTTTGCATTCATATTGGTGTTGCTATTATTCACTTTGATACAGAAGCACTAGCACTTTACATTTTATTATTATTATTTGTAACACGTAAACAATACAAGATGGTATATTTTATGGATATTAACATCACAGTGTTGTTTATTTGTTTAGAATATATTGAATACATTATGTTTTGGAAAGTAACATTTTAAGATGATTGTATATTTATAACATATATATTTGCACGGATTATTTGCACATGCACTTTATGGCCATCTTAATGTGATTATTTGCACAGGCACTTTATGGCCATCTAAAAAGTGAAGGAGGGGTTAACACTGTTTGAAATTGAAGTCACTATTTATAGCTTGCACGTTTGACCATGTGGTTACACCTGAGGAGGGGGGAAAACCCCCTGAAACGTTGTGTGTATTCTGGAGTGTGCCTAATTCTGGAGTGTGCCTCCCTTTCAGTATTTTGTTTATAACCCTTACCGTTTCGTGGCATGGAGATGGGGGAGTGCACTTCAAAACTTACCTGTTACAACTACACATCCTTGGTTTAATCTGAAAATAACTCACCTAGCATAAAAACCTTCATGCATATTATATGGCATACCCTTCCACCCCAACCGCTAAGTTAAATTTTTTTCCAAGCTGTAGTTAAAGCTCTCGGCTGCCAGCGTCTTCTCCATTGATGGTAGCCACGGCTGTGATTGGCTGCCTCTCAGCCAATCACAGCCGCTGCTGCCTGTCTGGCCCCCTGCTTGTAGATCCAGCAAGCAGGGGAGCCGGACCAGAGCGATGCTGGATCCAGGAGCTGTAAGTAGAGTATGGAATCGATTTTTAAGCTTTTAACAGTTGGGGGTGGGATGGTATGCCCTACAATATAAATGAATGTTTCTATGGGGGATGGAGATGCCCTTTAATTGTGCAAAAAGTATTTACATCGTCTTTATTGAAGTATAATAGGTGGAGATAAAAGCATTAAAAACAATTAGAAAAGGAAAGTTTAAGTATAAACGTTGAATTTGGCTTGAATGTGCGTGTTTGTGCCGCACATTTTAAGACTTAATAATGGCAATGATGAGCATATTGTTGTTTTTTACTTTAAATATGGAAGTCACATGAATGAATGGGTAAGTCAGTTGGTGTGTGTATTCCTGTCAGGTTGGGAAATAAAAGACTAACTTTTTTGATTATTGGTCAAAAGTTTTTTTTGACTATACATAACCTTTAGCTATGGCTGCCACATAAATCGATAAGTAGATCAGTAGGTGTGTGTAGCTGTGTCAGGTTGGTGGTTAAAAAAAAACAAAAAATTTTAATGATTAGTCATAATTTGTTCTTTGACTTTATTTACCCTTTAAAGGGCATCTATACCGAAAAATAGGTTATTTAAAATTGATCATAAATCATAACTATAATTGCTTGTGAAGGTTCTCATTCATCCAGGTCCTGGTATATCTGTTGTATTCAATTAGATCAACTGGACTTGAAATGTAGTTCTTGAAGACGTTTCGCTAGTCATCCGTAGCTTTCTCAATTCAGATGACTTGTACAGAACTGTGGCAATTATGTACCCTGGAAAATCCCAATTAGCATATCACAGCCAGGTGTTAAGGGTGTGATTGGATAGTGGCTAAGAGGTGTTATAGGAACGCCCAGAGTAAGGTGTTAAAACAGCATTGTACATGGCAGACAGTTGGACAGTTGGCGAAGGAACGTGACTGGTTCAAGAGAGGTGTTAAGGAGGCCATTTATGTGAAAATAAAGAAACCAAGCCTAAATAGAGTGGGGGGGTTCGACACCAACTGTGCCATGTACAATGCTGTTTTTTACACCTTACTGGGCGTTCCTATAACACTCTTACCACTATCCAATCACACCCTTAACAGCTGGCTGTGATATGCTAATTGGGATTTCCAGGGTACACTAATTGCCACAGATTCTTGTACAAGTCATTCTGAATTGAGAAAGCCAGTCGGATGACTAGCGAAACGTCTTCAAGAACTACATTTCAAGTCCAGTTGATCTAATTGAATACAACAGACATAACTATAATTCTTCCCAACCACCACTTTTTTGTTGATCTGCCCCCTATTTCTTTAGAAACCAATCTAAAACTTTTTATATTTTAGCTGTCAATCAAGTTCCTAGCTCTCAAAAACTCTTCTGTGAGTAGTTTTACTGTAGCTGGAATGGTGACAGAATTTTGACAGTTGGAATGCTGTATGCTGTGTGCAGGCTTGACGGTTTGTGGGGAAAAAGTCAGGATGGATGGAAGTGGGAGTGGTTAAAAGAGGGAGGGGGGATACTGCTCCTAAACAAAATGTGTGCTGGATTAAAGGCATGCAGCAACACAAGCAAATCAGAGTAAGTGCTACTTACATGTATTCAAATATAGATTAAGATGAGGTAAAGTCATTTTTTTCAGTATAGTGTCCCTTTAAGTATGGCTGCCACAGGAATAGAAGTGTAGGCCAGTAGGTGTGTGTGTGAGGTTGGAGGTATGTGTTTTTGCATGTATGATCATATAATTAACTTTTATTGATGATTGATCAAAAAAAATTTGACTTTAGTTACTATTTAAGTAACACGGGAATGGAAAGGTAGGTCAGTAGTTGGGTGTACCTGTGTCTGTGTGGGGGGTTGGGGGTATCAGCATTTGTGTTTATGTCCATGACACAAGCTATTTTGATCTCATGACCCTTAAACCTCGAAAGATCCACATTTGAAGATTGTTACCATTATAGTCCAAGGGGAAAATGTCCTGAAAATTTGCCAATAACGCCATAACGCTTCCGTGGATTCCTTAGCAAGGTAATAGCACACATCTCCTATATGCCCCACACATCTGTACCAAATTTCATGTCTCAAAATGTGGAAGAAAATACAGTCCAAAAAAGCGGAAGAATAAAACGTAAGATGAAGAAGAAGAAGGGAAAGTTTAAGTATACACTTTGAATTTGGCTTAAAAGGACGCATTTTGGAAGGGAATGTGTGTGTTTGTGCTGCAGATCTTAAAACTCATTAATGGCAATGATGAGGACAATGTTGTTATTTACTTACTCTTTAAAGAGCATGTCCACCCGAATTTTTTTTTTTATATTGTAATCCCCATGGGCTCCCAGCCCCAACCGCATAATTTATTTTTTTAAAAAGCCCCCCAAACTCTACTTACCTCCCCTCTTTCCTCCGCCGCGCTCCCGGCCCTCTGCTTGCTAGAAAATGCAAGCAGAGGGGCGGGACCGGCAGCCGCGTCTGTGATTGGCTGAGCGGCAGCCAATCACGGACGCGGCTGCCGGCAGCTCACTTCGCCGGAGGAAAGAGGAGAGGTAAGTAAAGTTTGGGGAGCTTTCTAAAGGTAAAAATATTGCGGTTGGGGCTGGGAGCCCTTGGGGAATATACTATATAAATCATTTTATGCTAGGGGGAGGGAATCGAGAGAGGGAGGGAGAGGGAGGGAGAGGGAGGGAGAGGGAGGGGGGAGAAGAGCTGCAGTACGCATGGCAAAAATCTACCTGAGGCCAGGAAGCAGGCAGTGTCCTATATGGACCTGCTAGCCTCCTGGTGGGCAGTTTTTGGGACTTTGGGGGGGCACTACCGGAGAACCCTATGGAGCTGGGATGTGAGGTAAGGATTAAACTACACTACATGGTGGGGCCAGTAGTTGGGGGGATTATAGTTTTGGGGGTGGACATGCCCTTTAAATATGGCTGACACATGAATGAATGGCTAGATCTGTTGATGTGTGTATTCATGTCATGTTGGAAGTTAAAAAAACAAACCTTTTTGATTATTTATCAAAATTTGTTTTTTGACTATAGTTACCCTAAGTATGGCTGCTACGGAAATGGCTGCTACGGAAATACCCATGTATTTTAATACTTCATACACAGGGTACACAAACAGTGTAACGTTTCGGTACATAAGCTGTACCTTTCTCAGAAAACACGTTACAAATATGACCCATTTTGCACCTTATATAGACACAGGAAGTGGATAACTAGCACCATCTAGTGGTGATTGAGGGATAAAAAACAAAACAGAATACATAGAACAATATATACAAAGAGTCATCTTTTGGGCAAGAAGTATGACAGTCCAAGGTTACAGTTTAAGCCTTTTGGATGTAATGCATCCAAAGTAAAAATCCAGAATGATTCCCTCCGTAGTAATAAGTTATGCCTATCACCTCTAGGTAAAATAGGCACATGGTCAATGACCATGCCTTTCAGATCAGATACAAGATGTCTACATTTGATGAAATGAGTTGCCACGGGTGTATCATCATATTCTACCATATTTTACCACCAATATACGGGTAAAGCCTACAACATCAGGGGATATATGAACTGTAATACAGAAAATTGTATTTACTTCCTTTAATGCCCCTGAGCCCTTATATATGTTGGTAAGACAATTGGCCCTTTCAAAAAGAGATTCCAACGTCACCGTAGCGACATCAAACTGGCATTAGAGAGGACCGCGAATGGCATCCCTCTCCCCAAAAACAAATATGATGATACATCCGTGGCAACTCATTCCCTCAAATGTAGACATCTTGTATCTGATCTGAAAGGAATGGTCATTGACCATGTTAAGGTGGTCTTATAATTATAGTTAATTCTTTCAATATATAGTAAATAAGTTCAATACAAGATTCAGTATTACTAAGCAGTTAATTACAGAATAAGGTTTCCCTGACCCTGTTAAGCAGGTTGTAGTGACATTTGTGAGTTGTCAAGTTTGATAAGAGTAACCATCATAGTTATAAATGACCACAATAAAATAATAAGATAATAAAAGTCCAAGTTGGAACTTCTGGATAAGGGAAACAGCGTTTTAACTCTCAGTGATCTGGAGCTAAATTCTAACCATTGATTGGGTAAAAGTAATCACATGACTAAATATGTAACTAATTAAAAATGACATATGCTAGTAATTGCAAATGGTATAAATAATCTTGCAATGTAACAATAAACCAGAACAGTTCTATCTCAAGAGACTCCAGTGTCTTGTGTTCTGTTCTCTCACAGCTGTGATATATGTGATATTTGGGCCTGGTGACTTATTACATCTATTTGAATGTATATTATTTTACCTTGACAACCATGTGCCTATTTTACCTAGAGGAGGTGATAGGCATAACTAATTACTACGGAGGGAATCATTCTGGATTTGTACTTTGGATGCATTACATTACATCCAAAAGGCTTAAACTGTAACCTTGGACTGTCATGCTTCTTGCCCAAAAGATGCTTTGTTTATATTGTTCTACTAGCAAAAGTGTGCCCGTTGGTGCACAGTGGAAATTATGTGTGTATGTTTTGCTATGTGTAGTTGCAGTGCTCACAGGAACCATCAGGAAACATCCAGGGGGGCAATAATAAAATTAGTCTGAAGGTCCTAAAAAAAAACCAAATAATCGCATCATATTAAATGAACAAACACACACTTATATCCTCCCTTACCTATACTACCTGCCAGCTAGAATATAGAGGGTCAATGTGGAATAAACCTGCAGGTCTGAGAACTGACCCAGGCAATCTAAACAGCACCTTTGGGCAATCAAAAGCAGCCCATACATATATCCGATTTTACTTTCCCGACCGAGTGCTCCCACAACATTAGATCGATCCTGCAAAAACCACCTGTCTATGGCATAGAAGAACGGGAAAGGTGGTTCTGGCAAGATCAAACTAATATTGCATGAGTGCTTGGTTGGATAAGTAAAATCGGATATATGTATAGCCACCTTAAATCCTATACAGTATCCTGATTAACATGCAAGGTTCATATTTATTAGTATTTACCACAAGTTTAACTAACCTATGGGGTTAGGACTTGGGAGCACAGGATACTGATTGAATATACATGTTAGGGAGAGGTGTGGATAAAGGAGGTAAAAGCTCCACATAGAGTATAAAATGAAATAGGGCCTTCTTATAACAGAAGGTACCTCATAGAATCATGTTATTATAATAGCATTGCCTTAATAATCTAACATATAAACACATATGGGTGGGGACATGCAAAGTATCTTATTTACTGCCTGTGGCAAAGGCATGTGTCTAGATATAATACAGCCTAATGGTATAGAGCAGGCGTGTTTAACTTGTGACCTTTTACGTGTTTGAAAACCACAATTCCCAGCATTCTCTGTTTGCAGTAAGTTTTTTCTTAATATCCTGTAGCTAAGGCATCTGTCTAGATCTAATACAGCCTAAGCTTGTGACCTTTCACATGTTTGAAAACTACAAATCCCAGCATTCTCGGTTTTGCAGTTAGTGTCTTCTTAATGAACTTTTCACATGTTTAAAACTACATCTCACAGCATTCCCTAACTGCACAGAATTCTGGAAAACTTAGTTTTCATACATCCTGGAATAAAGACATTTTCCTGATTTACAGACATTAAAAGCCCACGGTCATGCTTTAGCGCTCCCTACCCAAGGGTTTAAACATGCAAGTGATTCATCTGCCCTTCCCTTACATCCATAGCTATTAGACTATTGGATTAGGGAAGCATTACATGGGTCGATTGGTTGGCGCAACTTTAATGCCCGCTTTGCGGCGGCAGCGCGGGTACCAGAAGAGGCACTCGTGCTGCCCTTTCAAAGTAATTTACCAGAGGTTGCGTGCCTCTTTACACGTAAGTATTAAACACCAACTAATAGCTGGCGATAAATACTTATGTGTGGGTGAGATTCACCCAAAATCGCACAGCCTCTGGTTAATCCCGTATGGGAGATTTGCCAAGAGAGCTTGTGCCTCTGGGTGAATCTCCCTGTTAAGAGTCATAAACTTTACCATATTTGCACTCACTTCCAAATACCACCTACCTGGCAGTTATAATCTATAAAGTCTAAAGGTTCGTGCACACATGCAATCGCCGGTGCCGACGCATGACGTGTGCAAACGGCCGTTTCGGATTATATTCGTGCCGTGTATCGACAGAACGGCCATTTGGGTTGGCACCCGTGATCACATGTGTGTACGAACCTTAAGGCTGGGTAAACAACAGTAACGAACCAATAGTGCCACAGATTAGTCGGCTGGAAATATGTGATGGTGTGGGGCGGCCAGCCACGACCGAGTTGGGCCGTCCGTATCAGAGAAATGGGTCAGTTAGTAAATCAAGGCCAATCAGTTCCATATGGGACCACATGATCAGTCTGTCACATGCGCTGCTGGCTGCAGCCACTGTTACTGTGACCAGCAGTCATCTGTCCAGGGCTCTCACACAAAGAAGATGCTCAGTTGGGACACATGTATTATATGTATCCAGACAAAATGGTATTAACCTGCAGATCTGAACACAGATCCAGGCAATCCTGCCACAATGTGCAATTCAATCTGAACAGCACCATTGGACATCCTGAGACCCTATACAGGATCCAGAATAACATGCTAGGTTCATACTTATTGGTAATTATCACAGCAAGGGTTAGGAAACACAAGATTCTGATTAGCTCGACAAGTTATGGAGAGGTTTGGATAAAGGAGCTAAAAGCTCCCCACAGGGTATAAAATGGAGTAGAGCCTTCTTATAACTGAAGGTTCCTGACAGCCTCATTGTGTTTAATATATTAATATTGGGGTAAAAACTACCCATTTCTCTAAGAATGCTGGGTAGTTTCAGGGACATGCAAAGTCATTTAAAGAGGAACTGTGGTCCAAAAATGACTTAGGTAAATTGATAGGAATTACTCTCCTGAGAGTTTTTGCAATGTATTTCCATTGTTTATTTTACATAGTTTTGAAGATATTTACATTTTTGTGTGTGATATGGCAGCAGCATCACCAGGTCCCCTGCACTTCCTGCTTCCTGCTCTGAAACCTGTCATTTAATCTGCCCTGTGTCTTCTCCCCTTTGCAGCCCCCCTAGTCCCTCCCACTCATGGAACCCATGGTCCCTCCAGTTGCAGCCTCCCCTTGGCCCATTCCCTTAAAGCCCCATGTGGCCCCACCCACTCGCGGACACCTAAGCCTCGCCCACTCGCGGGCGCCTAAGCCCCACCTACTCGCTGGTGCCTAAGCCCCGCCCACTCACGGGTGCCTAAGCCCCCACCCCCTCACAGGTTCTGTGGGCCACTCTGACCCCCCCGAAAACTCTGTGGAAACAGCCTTTTCACGCAGAGTGAGAACTCTGCTGTAGATTCCCTTACCTTCTCTGCAGCTGCAGGTCGTTCACACAACAGAGAGGAGGAGGGACTTCCTGTCTCCCTCACACACTGAGGGAGTCTGAGGCTGTGCTCGCCGGGGGCACTGTGCAGGAGAAGCCTCAGGAATGTCACATGTCAGCCTCCCACCCATTGACTTTCTGGTCAGTCATTTCTGTATATCTTGGGCTGTGGAGCACGTAGAGAGATGGTTGATGGCTCGTTTTAAAGGTAGGAAACTGGCCTTTCATTTAAACTCAACTTGTTTGGAGACCACAGTTCCCCTTTAATCATAAACAGACACTTCCGGTCTAGCAAACAGAAACTGGATTGTCTCATTACTTTCTATGAAGAGGGGAGGGGGAGTAAATGTGAGAGTCTGAAGAATTTTCTAATTGGCTAAGAGTGTCACATGTTTTACAAACAGCACATAACTGGGTGTAATACAGGAACTTCCTTACACTTCCTGTCTTTTTAATGGACAGTGCCTAAGAGAATGTTTTGATTTGCTAACAGTGGAAGATCAGAACCTCTCATTGGATGTTAGTAAAATTCCACTTCCTATTAGTGTCTACATGGAGACCCTGTAGAAATCCTGGAGGTGTGCCTTAACCTATCATTTTGAGTTTTCCATTCAAACTAAGTGGTGTCCAGTAAAGTAAGTTTAGTTTATTAACTGTATATCACTTGTCTTGTAATTCAGTAGTAGGTAGTAGTACTATACTTTGTATGGTGTTATTTCTTATGGTGATTTTAATTAAATAGTGCTAATTACACACATACATATGGACCTTTCCTATGTGTAATAATGCTATATACTCCCACCTAGATAGTTGCTCCCAAAAACTCAATGCAATCTCCATAAAAATATAAATTTATTTATATAATATAAGGGATAAGGGATGTATTCTGTTCTGTTTTTTTATATATAAGGTGCAAAATGTATCATATTTGTAACTTGTTGTCTGAAGAAGGTACAGAATGTGTACCGAAACGGTACACTGTTTGTGTACCCTGGGTACATTTAAGACTGATGTGCATGGTGCTTTTCTACTCTTTCTATTCTTTATTTACCCTTTAAGTATGGCTGCCACAGGAATTGAAGGGTAGGTCAGTGGATATGTGTACCCATGTGTGATTGGGGGTATGTGTTTTTGCATGTATGACCATATAACTAACTTTTATTGATGATTGATCAAAATTTTTTTTTGACTATAGTTACCCTTTAAAGGATAACTAAAGACACAGAACAACACTGAACCAGAAGACAGGACACCTTGATATATAAGTAGTAATCTGTATCTTACCTCTCATTTTGATACAGGTGCTGGGAAATTTACCTAAATAACATATGGTCTGTGCTTTTCTTCACAACATTCTAGTATCACACGGTTTGGTCAACGACCATTATGTTCTGCACATGCTCAGTCCTTAGCTATGGCAGATACTTGTTACAGTTGATCACACCCACCATTAATAATCTCTAGCCAATCCTTTTACAGGACAGATTAGGCAAGGAAGCATGTGACTGAGGTCAGGAGGTGTGGTCTGACACTCCCCATACACACAGATATTTCATCCAGTTCTTAACAGGCTTACATATACTTTAATACAATTTACTGAAATGAGATTTTATAGCTTATTGGTGTTTTGAGGGGGGATGTATAAAAAATTGGGTTTAGTTCTCCTTTAAGTACAGCTTCCATGGGAATGGAAAGATAGGTCAGTAGGTGTGTGTACCTGTGTCTGTGTGTGTGTGGGGGTATCAGCATTTGTGTTTATGACCATGAAACAAACTGTTTTGAAATATCCACATTTGAGGATTGTTACCATTATAGTCTATGGGAAAAAATGTCCAGAAATTCGCCGATAACGCCGTAACGCTTCTGCGGATTCCTTAGCTAGGTAATAGCAGACTTCTCCTATGTGCCCCGCATGTCTGTTCATGTCTCTAGCTTAAAAACTGTGGGAGGAGATACAGTCCAAAAAAGTGTAAGAATAAAACGGAAGAAAAAGAAGAAGAAATAGAAAGCCAAATCAACAACACATTTAAGTGATGACAGATAGAATAATAGAAGAAAGATACCACCTTGGCATTGTGCTAACTCAATGGGAATTAATGACCATTTTGTCAAAAGAAATTTGTATAACCAGCTTAAAGGGCATGTATACTGAAAAAATACTTTGCAGCATCTTTATCTATAAATAAATGTGTAGTAAGTACTTGTTATGCTCAGGCTCTGACTACTGACCTGATTATTTCCCCACAACTGTCAAAACCACATACAGCACACCAACTATCAAATCATCCCAGCTACAGTAAAACTCCTTACAGAAGAATAGTTTATGACAGCAAGGCACTTGATTGACAGCTAAAATGAAAGAAGTTTCAGACAGGATGTTTAAAGTAATAGGGGGCAGATCAACAACAAAAAAGTGATAGTTGGGATGAATTATAGTTTCCACTAATGGGCAATTTAAAAAAAACTTATTTTCTAGTGTACATACGCTTTAAGTTTCCTACCTGAAAGTTTTATTACTGTCCAGAAGGAAAACAAATACGGTAATAAATTCAAATAAGATTACATACCTTCTTTTTCGCTCTGCGCTTCTCTGCTTTTTGTTTGGTTTGACTATCTTCCGACAAAAAGTGATCTGAAAGGATTTCTTCCTCCTTCGTATAAAGAAAAAAATATATATTCACTTGCATTATATAAGTCTGTTCTAGAAGTGCCTCTAGCTGAGAAATGCCATTCTTCCTTCCTCAGCACAAGTCTAGCTCACTAGACTTTTCCCTGTCCAGTCTGTAATTGATTATTTTTTTTAAGCATATTAAACTATTTAGGTTCTTTTTCTTTTTTTTTTTAAAAAAAAAAAATAGAATTCATAATTTCATTGACTTTTAACATTGTGTTCTTCTATCTGGACCCATTTTCATACCTGAAGATTGAGATCTTTTCTGAGCATTATATCCTTTCTACAGCCACAGATGCCGGCAGGAGTTTCAAAGTCCATCGCATTCTATGATGTCTCAAGGTGATGCTGTGAAGGACAAAAGTTTTGAAGCTTATGCAAAGATAACTTAAGCCAAGCGAAATACAGGCAGTGAACTTTCCTATGCTTCATTATGATTAGAAATGTAACGAATAAGAGAACTACTTACCTGGAACTGAAGCAAATTTTAAGGTGTCTCTTATTTATGAACTTCTCCTACATTAATCGGAAGTTACTTGTTGTATTTGAATTTAAGACATTTCAATTGTCCCTGCATATTATTGTTTTCTGGGAGGTTGGAGTATGTCCTTGTAATGGTTCCATTATACACTGAAATACTTGAATTATATCAGTTTACAGACCACAGTATTTGGGGCATTTTCTTTTAGTACTTTGGGATTCTAACAGGAACAACAGGAACAATGTGTACTTCAATATGTCATAAAAGAATGGTTCCCTTGAAATGATAATCTAAGGGGGTTCTGAGGCTTCTAAAATCTAGGTTAACTGGTCAATCATGGCCTTACTCTTCCAGTTCCTATCCCCATCAGGCAAATAATATTAAGGAATAATATAAAAATATTCAATCAATTGAAGCAATGACAGCAGAGTATGCAGTATTCCTTTGGCCACAGTAGAAGTATATGAGAACCTCCATAATGTGTTTTGCTCTGTTGTAAATACATTTCTTGTTACCGTATATACTCGAGTATAAGTCGAATTTTTAAGGCTTTAAAGTTAGCCTGAAAACCTAACCTTGACTTATACTCGGGTCAAGTTCTAATTTAGATCCAAATTCTGCAATTGTGGATAGTAACCAGTAGATGGCGCTGTGTTAACCTGCATAGATATTTACAGGAGCTGATCTGCTTTTACACTTCCTGCTTCCTGTAGTCTGGCTGCTGGACTCACTGAGCACTGTCACTGCTCATCTGGATGCTGTAAATCTGATGGGTCTCCTCAGTTTGGGGCAAACAATAGCTGCTAGTTCAGTGCAAATGACAGCTTGAAACTACAACTCTCAGGTGACATTTTTAACTATTGGGGTCAGAGAGTCCTTTACTATATGGGGGTCAGAGTGCCCTTTACTATATGGGGTCAGGAGAATTGTAAATGATGGTAAGCTTAATTAAAAGTTTAATGAACCTTGCCACTCCCCATGATTAGAAACTGCAACTCCCAGCAACAAAGCATGCTGGGAGTTGTAGTTTCCAAACATCTGGAGTGCCAAGGAATTGGAGGTTACTGGTACTGGATGTGGCTATTACTGTATGGGATTCATGTATGGAAATTCTGCTGTCTATTTAAAGGGCAACTAATTTCTACCCTTGGCTTATAAATGAGTCAATCAGTTTTTTATGAATTTTTCTGGTAAAAATAGGTACCTCGGCTTATACTCTGATCAACTTATACACGAGTATATACGGTATTTCTTCCCTTTAAATTAAAACACTGCTCTGGAAACTTAATTCTGCCTCAGATCATCTCTGGGTCCCGCCCTCTTATCATTTAATTGGGAATATTCTAACAAGTGAGTATTGTGAGCTAGAAAGATGGCTTTGAACAAGGTCAAGTGAAACAAATATACCAAATATTCTTTCTGTTTTTCATCCAGGAATAGTTACTTTTTTTTGTCAAAACAATAACTGTCAACACCCAACTAAATGACATTTTAGTATAGACAAGAGTTATGAGAACATGTTGAACAACAATGTCTTTCTAAAAGTAGAATTGTTGTAACCCTCATCTCTCCATATTTGTAGAATATAAACCAAATAAACTTTCTTTGAATGGGAAATCTACCCATTAACTGAAGTAGGTCCAGAACATTATCACTGTAATCAGTGAGTGAGTCCCTAATCTCTGACAAGTAACAAGCAGGTCTTCATGGAAAGATGTAGGTTAAAGGCAAAGGCAACCACCAAGATTAAGAAAGTTCACTGGTCTTATGGGGTACAAATAGGTTTACATGGAACAGAAAATATAGGAGATTCAATAAAAGTTCTTATTGTTTAAAATATTGCTAATTTTGCACCAACCAATCAGATCTTATTTAACATTTGAAAGCTAACATCTTGGTTGGGGCAAAATTAGCACTATTTTAAACTATAAGAACTTTTATTGAATTACCCTGATTGTTTCTAATGCTACATTGGCCAGAACTATGCAAAAAGTCAACTAATTCCTCACCTCATTATACCTGAAAGGCCAAGGAGCAGGATTGGTTCAAGAGAAGTGTCAAGGAGGCCAAGCCTTAATATAGGTGGGGTTCAACACCAACTGTCTGCCATGTACAATGCTGTTTTGATGCCTTACTGTTGTCCAGCAACAGAGATCAATGATCAATTTGATTAATACATACAAAGAAAACATGTAGAATTTTACTTGTACATTTCTGGAACGTTTTATCTCTAATGTAGAATGAGATCCTAAACAGGAATCATTAAGGAAATGGAAAGTGCTGCCATATACATAGTTGGTTTGAAATACCTCAATAAAACTCACACTAGAGGGCATCATCAGCTAAATGTGTAGTACATTATCTCCATTCATTCAAACTTTTATCAGACGTTGAATTATCTCTGCATACAGTCTTTCCTGAATACCAGTACAATTCTAATCATTCTGTCACTGTTGATCACCACTGGTTAAACAAGTTTTTAAACATATTGAATACACCAACAATATTCAATGCAATATATTTTAATTTGTTTATTAAATGGACTCTAATGAAAGATCCCAATACACTTTTCCTAATAACGATCAAGCTTTGCATTGCCCAAAAAATAGTTTGAAGGGATTCCCAAAGGACCATGATTTACTAGGCAATAAAAGGCAATGCAAGGATTTATATGACAGATATGATAGGGTAGGAAAGGAATTTTTACCTTTTGAATGAGAATCTATTTCTATCCCTTGGTGAAAGTCATATCTCAGTGATCCCCTCCCTTGATGTATCACTGTTTCATTACTGGCTCAGCTTCTCTTGGAGAGCAATTGAGTCTCTGTATAAGAGAGCTTCATCAATCTGCCTTCTGGGTAACAGCTGTTCTCTAGCATTGAACTTACCGCTGTCACAGAACTCCAATAACATCCCATAGTTGTTTAATAAGGCCGCGGGGTGTTCAGATAATTGAAGGCAGTCATTTCACTGCTGGACATTCACAGGGAACACTACCGGATTGATTTTATAAATAAGTGTTCAGCCCCCTCGCAGTATCCTTCAAACGCAACTATACACATAGCATTAAATTGTAAATGAAATAAACAGATTACAACGGAATATTGATCAATTGAAAATAATCAAGTCAGGCTTCAGCGTTTCATGGAGTAAATGAAAACGTATTACCTACCATGTTTAAAACTACAGACTTTGTTCCTAAACTGGTAGACTGGCCTTACCCTACCTATAATAAAAACAGAGGGTAGGAAACAGATTAGGGACAGGATGATTCATCATTGGTGGATAATACATTGGGAAGGATGCTGGAATTTGTAATAACCTGTAGCTTATACATCTGATCTTACATGAGATAGATAACCAGATTTTGTGCACTATGACCTTCGGTATTCTGGTGTGTCTGTCTATATTAACTCGATAATAAACCCAATGCAAGAAATAAACATAAACAAGCATTATTGCAAGGGGCATCTGACAATTTAAATGTATCCTAATGATGAGTGGTAGTTGTGGGTACGATCAAGCAGAGTAGTGGTTTTTATTAGTAATAGTTGTGCTTATTATAGGGTAACTGTGGTCTCCATACACGTCTTCTATTTAAAAGAGCCCTCTTATACCTTTATACCTTTTCACAAGATTGTTGTGACAGCTATGTGTTAAGCTAGGTACACACTGTACAGATTTCTGAAAGATGACAGACAGGATCTGCAAGATCCTGTCTGCCATCTTTCAAAGATCTGCAAACACACAGTCCCGAGCGTTCTCCTATGTGAGAACGCTCGGGACTGTGTGTTACCATCGGCCGCGCTAGACTCCTCTATAGGGAGTCTAGCGCGGCCGATGGAAATTTTCGGCCTTTCCCGAATGAGCGTTCGGCCGACCCGATCGTTTGGTGGCCGCGCGCTCGTTCGGGAAACGAACGTACACACTATTATATTGTGTTTGTTCCCCCCCTGAATGAAAAATGTATAAAGGTGAATCACCCCCCAACACTAAAACTGCAATTATTAGATATTTAACAATATAAGACTAACCTGAAATGCTGCACAATGGCCTATTACACCTCTTTCTGCTTTCAAACTTTTGCAGTTGTGGGGTTTGTTTGACAGGTGATTTACCTTTATACAGTTTTTTCATTTAAGGAAAGGAATTGCCCTGTAATAAAAAGGATAATACTCAGTCCGTACAGACAGTTGGGAATTGTACTGGGGAAAAATGATAAAGTTCATTAATTCATTAAACTATCCCAGATGAACATTTCATATAAAAAGTGAAATAATAACAATAAAACCAGTAACTTACATTTTTGCATTTGCAGAAGCCATGTTTCCCCCAAGCAATTAAGTTCGGCGGGGGGGCGAGAAGAAGAATCAGTTGCTTAACAAAGGGCAGTTAAGTTTATAATCAATAAAAATGGTTGAAAAGAAGCATGTTTTAAGGACCTGTATGACAATATGATCTGTGGTATTAAGAATTGGTTAATATCATACAATTAAAGGAGAGATTAAGGTAACATAAATCAGTCAGAATTGATTTAAGAATTCATAATTAGCAGAAAGATGAAATAATCACCTCTGAAGTCAGCAGCAGGGAAATCCACTGTAATTCTGTAGGTTTATGGGAGATGGGGGGCAGGAGATTGTACTGAGCATGCACATCTATTCGCCTGGGACTGTGTAAGCTGCACATTGAAACAGATGTATTCTTTAAAATGCTGTTGATTTTGAGAGATACATCTGTTTGTATGTTAGCCATTATAGAATTAATGCAGGGTCATTTACAGTATATTTTAGGTTTAGCTTTAAGAAAAATAAGCAGTGACTTAGATTGTGATCTTTGCTTAGTTTTGTGCAGTTTCTAATCTCAGATTCTCTTGTGACTAAAGATGTGACAAAATGGAAGAAAAACAACGTGAGTTCGATGTCCATAAATGGTTGATACAGCTTGTTAATTATAAGTTTGTAGGTTTGAAAGTTACTTTTATTTTAAAATTCCATGATTAAATCCTGGATTAAGTCTTAGTGGCATATTTATAAAGCTCAGTTAACTTTGCAAATTTATTGCTGTGCAAAAATCAGCATTACCGGTATTAAAAGCACGGTGATGTGCAGTGGTAAATGTTCTCTTTTGATGTGAAGTACAGTTTCATAGTGAAAAGGAAACATGGCGACGCAGAGAGGAGGGGTCTGGAAGGGCTGCTGGGAAGGGGATGAGCTTCGAGGGGGAACCCAGCCACTCGGGCGTGATCCTAGATCACAGGATTGAAATCTTAACCAATCATATTTGAATATTATATTCAAATATGATTGGTTAAGATTTCCATCCTACCAATCATATGATCACATAGCAGTGATGACAGAAGAAAGAAGACTTTGATCAAGATTGTGGCAACATCGGCTACGTCAGTGTCACCAGCGACGGTAGAGCCACTGGCGGCTGCAGTCACCCAGCACCGGTCATATCGGTGAAGTTGGTGCCAACCTGATATTGGCTGTGACATCAGAGAAGAAAGAAGATACCGGAGACCTGATAAGGTCCTTTTTATGACCAGGGTTGGTCCTGGTTTCCAGCTGCGGGGACCCTCTATCAGAAAGGCTCTTATTACAACCCCCAGTGGGGGTCCTGGTTTTCAAGCAGCAGGATGCCTTAAGCCCCAAAGGCTTATCAGTGCCTCAAGAGCACTTCTAAGTACCACAAAGGCACTTATAAATTCCGGGGAGGGGGGTCCCGGTTTTAAGCTGTGGGACCGCTTAAGCCACAAAGGGCACTTTTAAGTGCCACAAAGGCACTTATTAGTGCTGGGGAGGTGGGCCCTGGTTTCAAGCTGTGGGTACCCTTAAGCCTCCCTGGTGGTGAGCTCATCAGATTTCGCCGCTTTATTAAATTGTCCAAAAAGTCAAATTTTGGTGAAAATGGCAGCTGAAAGTTAACATCCATTTATAAATATGCCCCTTAGAGTATAAAACAGTTAGTGATAATAATCATAAGTTTATGAGGGACAGATTTTGCCATTATTACTGTTGCTTTATGACTAGATGAAATATGGGACATTACAGCTGACGTGGTTTTCTTTTTGATGCTGAGCCTCATAAATGAGTTAAGGTTTATTATTCTTAGAAAAAAAATTTGTAGGGTCGAACTTCTAGACTAATTGGTAAATTGTAGATATAAGGGGCAAATGCAATTCAATGTACTGTATGTTAATAATGCATTTAAGCTACTAGCTATTTAGATGGACCAAAGCCGGTCATAGACCTCTTTAACTGTCTCCCTAAACTGCAGATGATCTGTTGTCAAACCATGATCATCCCTCAAAGCCTGATCCCTTTGGCAGAGAGGCCATTTATATCATGTGGTCATTAACATCTATCACCCTTCAATGACAATGAATATGACATTGAAAAGTATGCAGACCTTTTAATCAATTCTCAAGCACCTTTAAAGGGCATGTCCACCCCCAAAACTAAAATTTAACCCCTTACTGGCCACATCAAGTAGTTTAAAACAATCCTTACCTTACATTCCTGCTCAAAATAGTTCCCCTGCTGTGCCCCTCCAAAGTCCAGGAAACTGCTGTGTAGGAGCAGTGTGTGACTCATGCTGTGCCTGAGACTTCCTCAACCTCATCAAGGTTGAGGCATGCTCAGTGCAGCCCTCCCTGCCTCTCAGCCAATCACGGACGCGGCTGCCGGTCCCGCCCCCAGCTTTCAATTCCATGCAAGCAGAGGGCCTGAACACTGCAGCAGGGGAGAGAGGGCAGGTAAGTAAAAATCGGGCGACTTTCTAACAATTATATTAATGCAGTTGGGGCTGGGGGAGCATGCCCTACCACATATCAAAAGTTAAATTTTGGGGTGGACATGCCCTTTAAAACTTTTGACTTTAGGACTGTGACACAACACAATTTTTACCCCCATTTTTATAAACCTTTTTTATTCTGAGTTTTCACAGAAACTTTATTACTTTTACATATTATAATATTTAAATAAATTATAACTGAAAAATTGACTTTCAAACTTTTCTGTCAGTGGGATAAAGCACAATGCTAATACAGGTAAACCATGAAGATATTCATTTTTTCTACTCTCAGTTTAGTTTCTCATTTAGAAATAAATAGCTGAAGGGCTTTTAGTTTTACAATAAGAGCATGGCTCTAGTATTTGATAAAGAGTTTTATTTTGGTCAGAATTATACGGTACAACTGATTTGCATTTTGTAAAGATATGATTTAAAAGAAAAAGAAAGTTATTATAGCAATAGCTCACAGAATATAGGGCACTAAGGGGGTTTCAACCTGCACAGGCTAATAAGCATGTTCAAGTTTATTTTTTGTTAATGTTTAAAATAAAATGTAGAAAAATTGTCAAACGAGGCTTCTTACCACTGAAGTTGTCATGCAATATGCATGTTGATAACCATTTTGGGAGTAGTCTGTCAACAATATTTGCACAGGTGCAGAATAATAAATGAATACTTTGTGTTTAGACTTTAGATGAGCTCTCCCAAAGCCCAAGTTCCTTTGTGGGGTTTTTTTGTTTTTTGTTTTATATAAAAAGACTATTAAAATGCAAAAATAAATAAAAATGTGAATTTAAATCAACATTGCGTTTAAATACCTAGGTATTTTTTATAACTGCTTGGTAATAAACAACAGATCCTTTCATACAATAAGCAAGTCATTATTATAAGAGGCCTAATTAAGCTTTAATTAAAAAGCAAAAATGGTCAAAAACAAGGCTATTGGTTGTTCTCCAAGCCTTTACTTGAAACGTCCTCATGATACTTTAGTGTGAAATACTGTGCAGTATTAAGGAAGCTTTGAACAGATCTTGCTTTGCACAGAAAAAAAAATATTGTACACAATATACATATAGTATGCGCAGGGGGCTTTTAGAAATGTTTTCTCTTTATTTCACTGTGTTTAACAGTCAACATTTCACTCTTTTTCTGAAGCCCTTTATCAATCCAAACCTCAGGCCTCTTGTTTGACTTCATAACGTTCTCTTCTTAAGTGCAGCTCTCACTGTTTATTGATATAGGCCGTCATCAGGAAGAACTGGTGTATATATTAATATATATATATATACCAGTATATATATTAATATGTATATAACTGGTATATCTGTTGTATTCAACTAGATCAACTGGACTTGAAATGTAGTTCTTGAAGACGTTTCGCTAGTCATCCGACTGGCTTTCTCAATTCAGAATGACTTGTACAAGAATCTGTGGCAATTATGTACCCTGGAAAATCCCAATTAGCATATCACAGCCAGGTGTTAAGGGTGTGATTAGATAGTGGCTAAGAGGTGTTATAGGAACGCCCAGAGTAAGGTGTTAAAACAGCATTGTACATGGCAGACAGTTGGTGTCGAACCCCCCCACCTCTATTTAGGCTTGGTTTCACCTCTATTTAGGCTTGGTATATAACTGGTACAATATTAAGGGGGACATTCAATATGGCCCTTTTCTGTCTAAAACCCACATTAACCCTAAAAAATTTTTGGGTTAACGTGGGTTTTGGACGGATTTTCGAGCACATATAGCGCTGTGCTAACGATCCAAAACCCGTAGTGTTAAGTTTTGCGTTACTTTGTAGCGTGAAACTTAACGCTACGGGTTGTGGAGCGTTAAAGTCCCGCTCCTTACCTTTGCCCGATCCCGCGATGCAATAACTGACGTAATCTCGCTTACATCAGTTATTGTATCGCGGGATCGGGCTAAGATAAATAACGGGAGAAGCGATATTGTATCTCCCCGTAAGTATCTAAGAAGTAGATGGAGGCCGGAACAGATCAACAGGAAACACAAATATCATTTTTAAACACAGGCTGGCTTTCTGTTCTCTTACTGTGAAACATTGTGGCTTACTCAACCCATTATGCTTTATTTGTTTATTATTAGTATATTTAAAAATACATTGAGATAGGTTTAATGTTAGCAACGGCAATTTATTTTCAGATTTTGCTTGTCTTATTGCATCCTCTTACCTAATAGAGAATTCTTCTTACCTGCACTAACCTTTTTTTTATTCACAATTCCTAATGCCTTTCACGGTTTTATTTTATTACATGCAAATGTTATTATTGTCCTTTTAATAAACCACAAGAATGTGTCATCATTGGTTCTTTTCTTTGTATTTTGAAAGCATCTTTTGATCTGTGCCAACATTCTCAGAAAACGCAGAATATTTTGCTTTCCATTGAATACGAAGGTAAACCTCTGCGTGGAGAAAACCATTCTAAATTCAGTGCATTCGCTTTTGAAATAATGAAGTTATTTTCATTTTCAGCTTCTATAAGAAAAACACTTTGAAGTTAATGGCCAAGTTAATATTAAGAGAAATAATTTGTGATGGTAACAAACCATCCATGTATTATTCATAAGTGTTACTATGCCATCTTTGTTTTTAGATGAAAATTTGTTCTCAGTTTCTTATTTCACATAAAAGTTAAAGTAATACATTGCACTGCACACTGCCTCACACAAGTTTTACATATTGTACAGAATACATTGCCACAGCTGTTTGCTGGTTATCTGTTGAAAGGAAATTGCCTTCCCCCACACAAAAATCATTGGCAGGAACCCCACAACGTATTAAAATCCTGTATTTCTTCCCGTACCCATTACTATCCCATTATTAACTTTGTGATGAAACAAGGTTTTGATTTGGATAACCAAAAAAAAATAAATCTGTGGATCCAACACATTTTTAAACATTTTGGAAACTCATTGAAAATCAAAACAAATTCCATTCAAACATTTCTAGCAAAAAATCTTAAATTCCTACCAAAATATTTCAAATGTCTTCTGAAAATTTTGAACAACAAATCTGCGGAACCAATACTGGAAAGAAACTTGCCAGTTTTGTTTATCTCTAGTGTTAAGTTGATCCCAAATATTAATTTGGGACAGCAATTCTATGGGGCTTGTTTGATAAAAGAAACAAGTGTTGCCTTTGCTATTAATCTGTAGCAACAAATCAATATTTTCTAAGTGTTGTAAATCGGCAACATGCTATTGCTTCATATTAAGCTTGTGTACACATGATGGATGTTTTGCCTCAATTAACCTCTGCAACAGTTTTTATTGTTAATATTGGGCCAGCATATGGTCAGCTTTATAGATATAAAAAATGGTCCATCAGATGTTGGAAGAAATGCTCCAGTTGCCATAAAATACATTAAAGTACTTTGCCTTTCCTTGTGAGAAATCCTTTGTATTTTTATCTGGATTTAAAGGCACACTGTACTCGTACAGTAGTTGCCAGATACTTCTGCAGTAACTGATGACATTCTGGCTCCTCCTCCCTTCTACCCTCCCCTTTAACGTACACATGCTTGCCAATTCCAGAGATAGAAAGTCAGTCATTCTGACAGTGGGAGGAGCCACAAGTATACTTTGCTTTTAAAGATGTAAATTAAAGCTGTGTTGAGTGGCTGAATGGCAATTTTTTTGATGCTCTAACAGATGCCTCTGCTGTGGACCTATCATCACATGGTAAATACGAGTGCACGTGTATGTACATTGTTTATACAAGATATTTTTATAATTTTTATAATTTTATAATTTTTATAATTTTTTTTTTAAAGTAAAAGAGAGTGATTTTAAGTATAAAAATAGGAGCAAAATATTTTCACACTAGTCATTATAATGGACATTAAACTCTTCTCAATAGCAGTAGGTTGTTGGTCGTAAAATCAAACACATACTGTAGTACTAATGAATACCCACCCCATATTGAAAGTGTATCTGTAGTTTTACTAGTTTTCACAGTTACTTGGTCATAGTTCCCAACTGAGTGGGTCAGGACATGGGTGGTGCCTTCCTATGTCTGTCCTTAAACCGCTCAGCCATGCCCTATAACACCCCAGCTGTGGAATGCCCAAACCTGCTCATTCTGTTATACAACGTTGCATTCAGGGTGTTCAGGAAGTATACTGGGGCCTTGTCATACTCTTTTATATAGAAAGTATCAATGGCTGCTTTAATAGCATTGTTTCCTAAGAGGTTTATTCACACACAGTATGCATTGTTGAAAATGAAAAAGTGTTTATATGACTTTTTTTTTAAAATAAAACCAAGCATATTCCATAACTTGAAACTGCTTAGTCTAAAGCTTAGTCCAAATCACATTCTTCCTTGTCAAGAGAATCTTGCTCTGGGAGCAGGGTTTGAAGGATCATTTCATTACTTTTTATTTTAGCAGACACAGAAATATCTTTCCCACAAACACTATAATAATGTTCCTCCAACTAAAGACATTTACAGTATATAGCTGTGCAGATAACCAAAACCATATACAGTTATCAGTACAGATTTAAATTGGATCGCATGAATTATATTACCATATTACTTGCCGCAACATTGCTTGTGTTCTTATGAATAAATGAAAGCAATTAGTTGAATAAAAGCTTTTGAGATGTATTTCAAATGCGAATACATATATACAAGGTGATGCACCAAGAGGCGCACTGCTCCTGCTCTTGAGTTACGCTAACTGATGATATGGCAGTTAGCACAACTTTAACTCCTTCATTGCAGTGGCTGTGTGGCTAAGAGGGAAGTTAAAGGAGAACAACACAATTTTTTATACACCAGAATCTCAAAACAACCCCCCTAAAAACACCAATAAACTATAAAATGCCTCTTTTGTAAACTCTGTTAAAGTAAATCAAAGCCTGTTAAGAACTGTATGAAGTATCTGTGTGTATGTGCAGTGTCAGACCACACCTCCTGACCTCAGTCACATGCTTCCTTGCCTTATCTGTACTGTAAAAGGATTGGCTAGATATTATTAATGAGTGTGACCAACTGTAACAGGTTTCTGCCATAGCAAAGGACTGAGCATGTGCAGAACATAATGGTCGTTGACCAAACTGTCTGATACTAGAATGCTGAGAAGTAAAGCACAAACCATATGTTATTTAGGTAAATTTCCCAGCGCCTGTATCAAAATGAGAGGTAAGACACAGATTACTGGTTATATATCAAGGTGTTCTGACTTCTAGTTCAGTTTTGTTCTGTGGCTTTAGTTGCCCTTTAAGCTCGCAGCTGCTACAATCTATGTTATATGCTGATAGCAGCTCTCTATTTTGCCACATTTTAATGCTTGTTAATGGCTGGGGTTAAAAGTGACAAAATATTTACCTTCACTTTGCCATGCACTGAGAGAAGCTATCAGCATATAACATCACCAGTGCAATTGCACCAGGAAGCTACCAGTGCATCGCCCCCTTAATTTAAAATGTAGTAGGAGTAAGGTAGGAGTAAGTGGATTAACTTTTGATGGCAAAAAGTGTTTGTAGCATGTGGGCTTTAGTTGTCAAATGTGAGTTGTTTTTAAATATTTGCTTTTATTCAATACTGCATTTTCTGCTAAAAGATAAGGTTTTAGAGAAACCTTTTCCTAAAGTGTCTATTTATAGATTGTATGCTGACCACCTAGTGGCAGATCAATACAGAAAAATGAACAGTTGTAAAATATATGGAAAATCAAAAAATTAAGAAATTAGATGCTCCATTTCATGGAGTGCACCTGGAGCTACTCGCCTCCATTGCCCCTTCCTTCTAAGGCAGCCACTGAGACTGCTCTGTGAAAGGTTAGGAATGAGCAATGGTCACTTTTCTATTCTTATACATCTTGACCTCTCCTCTGCTTTTGACATAGTTGATCATTCCCTCCTAATGCAGATACTTCACTCCTTGGGCATTCGGAATGAAGTGGCATCCTGCTTTCTATCCTATCTCTCTGATTGAACTTACTCTGTATCTTATACTAATAACACATCTTCTCCAGTTCCTCTTATTGTGGGGATAATGCAGGGTTCTGTTCTTGGATCTGATTCCTTATTGTTCTCCCTCTACACTATTTCTTTGGGAGATGTCATCAGATCATTTGGCTTTAAGTATCATTTATATGCAAATGATAAACAAATCTACTTGTCCACCCATGCACAAACTCCTGACATCCAATCACATGTTTCCATGCCATCTCCTCCTGGATGTCACAATGTTGCCTCAAACAAAATCTTTCTCAAACTGAACTACTGTAATAATTTCTAAGGACATGCTCTGCTGCATGTCCTTATATTTCCACTCTAGTGTCCCCATATGTTCCTGCCCGTACCCTTCACTCATCACAGAACCTTCTCCTGTACAGACCCCCTTTAATACTGCTTCCTCTCGCATTAAACCTCTCTTATGGCTCCCATACTCTGGAATTCTATTCCCCTTGCTCTTCCTCAAAAAACCTCAATCAGCAGATTTAAATCTATCCTTACATCCTATATATCTAGTAACCAGCACAGTATATAATTGTTTTAATTTGCACTGCATAAGTCTCACTACTGCACTTCTTCCCTTTCCTTTGTATCTGTATGTTACCCTCCTAACTAGATTGTAAGCTCTACAGGGGAAGGGACCTCCTTTCCTCTTGTGGCAAGGATCAAGCACTTCTCCCATGGTTCATCTATTGTATATATTTTATTAGGAAGGTAGGACAAGCTTCCATGTGGTAGCAGTTCAATTGGCTGTCCTATAATGAGTATTTAACTGTAATTCCAGCTATGGTGTATTGCCCCAGTCCCTCTATTGTATGGGATTTCTGCACTCTATCACTACACTGCTTCATTAGAGATTAGGATTCTGAGGTTTATTGGTTTTGACACAACATGACATAACAATGAAAACCACCATCCTTTATTGATGCCATGTAATTGCCATACACAATTACTAGAGAGATTACTTTCTTTACAGTTGTTAGTGTGTTTACTGTATTTTGTATTTTTATAAAATATTTATTTTTAAAATCTGATGGTACTCAAATTCTTGCCAAACTCATCTTCTACTTGCTTGTGAAGGTTCTCATTCATCCAGGTCATGGTATATCTGTTGTATTCAGTTAGTAAGTCCAGTTGATCTAACTGAATACATCAGTATATCATATTTTACTTATCATACCTACCAGATATAAATACCTACCAGATAATTCATATTGTACCAAATTGATAGAATTGAATAAGAATTAAGACTGATATATAGAGAGCCGCTACTACATGTCTAGCATTAAAGCCATGTTAACCCCTTTGCAGCGATTTTCCGAGGGTTAACGCAGCTTTAAGAGTAGAATAACAGTGATTGCAGCGGTATGCTAAAAGAGAATTGCGCAGCTGTCGCAACCAATGTTCAGAGCCAAATATGGACAAATAGTATGGACAAATCTTTAATGCCAGCAATTAGCATGGTTAACCCTAAATGCAATGTATAAAGTGCAGGGCAAACAAGATTAATAGCGGGTCTCCATGCAATGCCCCATTTCCGTCCTGTCAGGAGGATGCAGAAAAGGAATTGTCTGGTTTTGGGAAAGCCCTTGAATCCCTTTGACCCATCTGATTGGTGCTTCAGGTAGATTTGCCCCTTAAAGTATCGCATTGGTGGTTCAGAGTACACAATGTTTGCAAATGTCATTTGATGCACTTTGAATCACCAATCATCTGATATTCCCTGAACCAACAATACATGTTTTAAAAGGATTTCAGGGAGAGTCCCCCAATCACATAAGTATTCCCTTTCTGTATCCTCAACATTTGAGCATAAGGTATGATATTTGATCTAATATGCCTTTAGATCTTTAGCACTTGCTGTTAATGGACCAAGGTTACAAATATACAGGTATTTTGGTAAATGGCATAAAAACAAATTTGGTGCATCCATTATTAACATATTTATTAACTCTCTATATATTATATATTTACAGATTTAAGTCCCCATTACATGAAGAATCATCTGAATTTCAGTTACTGTAATCTATTACAGTGCAGAGATGTTCCTCGTTCTAATTGTATTACACTACCCTAGACAGTAAATCAATAAGTGTAAATCTCAGTGTATGAACAAGCATGGTTTCAGTCAAATTCTGTTCTGATTTGGTTTACCTTAATGTAGGCTTGGAATATAATGTGGCACTTACAAATAGCTCAGAATGAATGCATGTTCTGCATAAGATGATAACAGGCAATATTGGGTTGGACTTATTTTTTCTTATTCTTTAATCTAAATTCACATTTGATTCCATGTAAACCTATGCACAACATAAAAACATGAAATAATGCCTGTATTAACAGTGGTTTACTTTCTGATATCTTAATTTTTAGTCTGTCACTACAAACAGGCTATAGTATAGTATAGTAGCCAAGAAGCATTTTTTAAACCATGGACATGGGAAAGTAAGCTTCTACAAGACACCCCACCCCACCCATCCCGCACCCCACTTCCCGATGCCATTTAGTGATACCACAGGATGGATTTCTAAACAATGTCTGGTGTGGCCACTATCTACAGTAGATCATTGGCCAAAGGCTACAAGGTCTTAGTTCCTGGATACCACAGGATAGATTCCTAAATGGGTTCCTGGATACCACAGGATGGATTCCTAAAAAATGGCTGGTGGGGCCACCATATACAATAGATCATTGGACAAAGGTTACAAGGCCTTAGTTCCTGCTAACATGTGTACAAGGCCTTAATTCCTTCTACTTCTCCTATGCAAGTACCAAAAGTAAACTTATAATGAACACCTACTGTAACTAGAGATCACCTAACTTTTGAAAATTCTGTCCGTTTTCGAAAATGGACCTATTAAAAGTCAATGGGGGTAAATAGTATATGATGTCGCTTTTCTTGTGTTTTGGTATTGGGTCTTTTGGATGTACCAATTGCTGCCTCAGTGTGTTGTTCGGTTTAAAGCAGACAGGGATACGATGTTTTTTGAAAATTCTTCTTAACTTCTCGGAGACCCCTGCTACATATGGGATGACCATGTTCTTCCTCCTAAGCAGACAGGGATACGATGTTTTTTGAAAATTCTTCTTAACTTCTCGGAGACCCCTGCTACATATGGGACACACCTGTTCTGGGTTGAGATCAGTTCTGCTGGTAAGAGTGCTGTCTTGGCCCAGCCGTTTTCTGGTTAAAATCCACCAGAAGGAAGTACAAGCTTTCACAGAACACATTAATGCGGTGGACCAAAACATTAAATTCACAAGGGAAGAGGTACAAAACAACAAACTGGCTTTCTTGGACTGCTTGGTAGAAGTTAAGGAAAATGGTAAACTGGAAGTAGAGGTTTACAGAAAACCAACACACACAGACCGATTATAACCAATGACTTAACTAAACACCGATTATAACCAATGACATAACTAAACACTGATTGTAACTAATGATATAACTAAACACTGACTGTAACCAATGTTGTTACTAAACTGATTATAACCAATGACATAACTAAACACCGATTATAAGCAATGACATAACTAAACACCGATTATAACCAATGACGTAACTAAACACCGTTTATTCTGGTTAATCCCGTATCGGGGATTTGCCAAGAGAGCTGTGCACTCTGGGTGAATCCTGTTAAGACGTCATAACTTTACCCTATTGCACTCACTTCCAAATACCACCTACCTGGCAGTTATAATCTATAAGTATAAGGGTTCGTGCCACATGCATCGCTCCGGTGCCGCCCAGCATGACGGTGAAAAAAAGGCCGTTTGGATTATATCGTGCAGTTTTTGTACGACAAGAACGGGCCATTTGGGTTGGCACCCGTGATCACATGTGTGTCCGAACCTAAGCTGGGTAAACAACAGAAGACACCAATAAGTGCCACAGATTAGTCGGGCTGGAAAAATATGTGATGGTGGGGCGGCCAGCCAAGACGAGTTGGGCGTCCGTAGCAGAGAAACGGAGGCAGTTAGTAAATCAAGCGCCAATCAGTTCAATATGGGACCAACATGATACAGTCTGTCACATGCGCTGCTGGCTTGCAGCCACTGTTACTGTGACCCAGCAGTTCATCTGTCCAGGGCTCTACACAAAGAAATGCTCAGTTGGACACATGTATTAATGCTATCCAGACCCAAATGGTATTAACCTGCAGCTCTGAACACAGATCCAGGCAATCCTGCCACAATGTGCAATTCAATCTGCTGACACAGCAACAGTGGACTCTGAGAAGTGACCCTATACAGGATCCAGATAACATGCTAGGTGCATACTGATTGTAATTATCACGCAAGGGTTAGGCAAACACAAGATATGATTCAGCTAGACAAGTTATGGAGAGGTTGGATAAAGGAGCACAGCTCCCACAGGGTATAAAATGGAGTAGGAGCCTTCTTTAAACTGAAGGTTCATGACCAGCTCATTGTGTTGTAATATATTAAATTTGGGTGGTAAAAAGGTAAAAATACCATTTCTCTCAGACTGTGGGTAGTTTCAGGGACATGGAAAAAGTCAGTAAAGCGGAAAATGTGGTCAAAAATGACTTAGGTAAATTGATGGGGGGGGGGGCATTCTCTCCTGAGAGTTTGCACTGTATTTTCCATTGTTTTTTACATAGTTTGAAGATATTTACATTTTTGTGTGTGATATGGCAGCAGCATCACAAGGTCCACTCACTTCTGCTACTGCTTGAAACTGTAACTTTAATCTGCCCTGTGTCTCTCTTTGAAGCCCCCCCCTAGTCCCTCCACTCATGGAACAAGGGTCCCCTCCAGGTTGCAGCCTCCCCTGGCCCATTCCCTTAAAGCCCATGTGGCCCCACCCACTATGCGGACAACTAAGCCTCGCCACTGCCGGGCGTAAGACCCACCTACTCGCTGGTTGCCTAAGCCCCGCCACTCACGGGTGCCTAAGCCCCCACCCCCTCACAGGTTCTGTGGGCACTCTGACCCCCCGAAAATCTGTGGAAACAGCATTTTCACGCAGAGGAGAACGTCTGCGGTAGATTCCCTTACCTTATCTGCAGCGCAGGGGTGTTCAAACAGAGAGGAGAGGGACTGCGTACTCCCTAAACATGAGGGAGTCTGAGGCTGTGCTCGCCGGGGCACTGTGCCGGGAGACGCCTCAGGACTGTCACATGTTCAGCCTCACCATTGACTTTGGTCCAGTCATTTCTGTATATCTTGGCGTGGGAGCACGGTAAGAGATGTGATGGTCGTTTTGAAAAGGTAGGAAAACCGGCCTTTTCAGTTTAAACTCGACTGTTGGAGACCACAGTTCCCTTTAATCATAAACGGACAACTTCGGTCTAGAAACAGAAACGGATTGTTCTCATTATTTCTCTGAAGAGGGGAGGGGGAGACATGTGACGAGTCTGAAGAATTCTAATTGGCTAAGAGTGTCCATGTTTTACAAACAGCACTAACGGGGTGTAATACAGGAAATTCCTTACACTTCCTGTCTTTTTAATGGACCGTGCCTAAGAGAATGTTTTGATTGCTAAACCGTGGAAGATCAGAACCTCTTCAGTGGATGTTAGGCATCCACTTCCTATTAGTGTACATGGAGGACCCGTGTAGAAATCCTGGAGGTGTGCCTTAAACCTATCATTTGAGTTTTCCATTCAAAACTAAGTGGTGTCCAGTAAAGTATGTTTAGTTCTATTAACTGTATATCACTGGGTCTGTAATTCAGTTGTAGTAGTCAGCGTAACTAACTTTGTATGGTGTTATTCTTATGGTGATTTTAATAAATAGTTGCTAATTACACATACAGATGGCCTTGCCTAGTGTCATAATTGCATCATACTCCCAATAATAGTTGCTCCAAAACTCAATTGCACTCTCCATAAAATATAAATTTATGTGATAAGATAAAGGGATAGGGATGTATTCTGTCTGTTTTTTATATATAAGGTGGACAAATGTATATATTTGCTAACCGGGTATGAAGAAGGTTACAGAATGTGGACCGAAACGGTACACTGTTTGTTGTTACCCTGGGTACATTTAGACTGATGTGCATGGTTGCTTTTACTCTTTCTATTCTTTATGTACCCTTTAAGTAGGCGCCACAGAATTGCAGGGTGAGGGCAGTGGATATGTGTAACCCATGTGTGATTGGGGGTATATGTGTTTGCATGTAGACCATATAACTAACTTTTATTGATGATTGATCCACATTTTTTTTTGACTATAGTTACCATTTAAAGGATAACTAAAGACACAGAACACAGAACCGAAGACAGACACCTTGATCTATAGTAGTAATCTGATCTTACCTCTCATTTTGATACGGTGCTGGGAAATTACCAAATAAAACATATGGTCGTGCTTTTCTCACAACATTCTAGTATTAACGGTTTGGTCAAACGACATATGTTCTGCACATGCTCAGTCTAGCTATGGAAGATATTGATTACAGTGATCACACCCACCATTATCTCTCTAGCCCAATCCTTAAAGGACAGATTAGGCAAGGAGATGTGCCTGAGTCAGTTTTTCTGAGGTGTGGTCTGACACTCCCCGATACACACAGATATTTATCCAGTTCTTAACAGGCTTACATATACTTTAATAACAATTTTACTGAAATGAGATTTATAGCTTTTATTGTGTTTGAGGGGGGATGTATAAAAAATGGGTTTAGTTCTCCTTACGTACAGCTTCCAGTGGGGGAATGGAAGATAGGTCAGTGGATGTGTTGGACATGTTGTTGTGTGTGTGTGGGGGTATAGCATTTGGTTATGACCCATGAAACAATGTTTTGAAATATCCACATTTGAGGCTGGTACCATTATAGTCTATGGGAAAAGGTCCAGACATTCGCCGTAACGCCGTAACGCTTCTGCGGATCCTTAGCTAGTAATGCAGGACTTCTCTATGTGCCCCGCATGTTGTTCATGTTCGAGCTTAAATAAAAACGTGGGAGGAGATTCCAAGTCCCAAAAGTGTAGACTAAAAACGGAAGAGCAGAAAAAGAAGACGAAAGAAAATAGAAAGCCAAATCAACAACACATTAAGTGATGACAGATAGAATAATAGGAAGAAAGATACCACCTTGGCATTGTTGCTAACTCAATGGAATACTGATCCTTGTCAAAGAATTTGTTATAACCCAGCTTCTTACAGGGCATGTATATGAAAAAATACTTTGAGCATCTTTTATCTATAAATAAATGTTAGTAATACGTGTTTGCTCAAGGCTGAGTGACTACTGACCTGATCTATTCCCACAACTTGTCACAACAAATACAGCACACCGAAACTCGCAAATCATCCCAGATACAGTAAAATCCTCCGAAGATAGTTTATGACCGCCAGGCACTTGATTGACCAGTACAAATGAAAGAAGTTTCAGACAGGATGTTTAAAGTAATAGGGTGCAGATAACTTAACAACCAAAAAAGTGATAGTTGGGATGAATTTTAGGAATGAATTATAGGTTTCCACTAAGGGGCAATTTCACAAAAAAAATTATGTTTCTAGTGTTACATACGCTTGAAGTTGCCTACTGAAAAGTTTATATGTCAGAAGGAACACATAATACGGAAAACTTCAAATCAGTACATACCTTCTTTGTTCGCTTGCGCTTACTCTGCTTTGTTTGGTTTGACGATCTTCCGACAAAAAGTGAAATCTGAAAGGATTTCTTCCTGCCTTCGTATAAAGAAAAACAAATATCTATTCATTGCATTATATCAGGTCTGTTCTAGAAGTGCCTCTACTGAGGAAAGCCATTTTTTCTTTCATCAAGCACAGTAGAGCTCACTAGACTTTTCCCTGCCAGTCGTAATGATTATGTTTTTAAGCATATTCAACTATTTAGGTTCTTTTTCTTTTTTTTTAAAAAACAAAAAAAATAGAATTCATAATTTCATGGACTTTTAACATTTGTGGTATTCTCTCAGGGGACCATTTCATACCTGAGATTGAGATCTTTCTGAGCATTATACTCCTTTCTCAGCACAGATGCCGGCAGGAGTTTCAAAGTCATCGCATTCTATGATGTCTCAAGTGATGCTTTGTGAGGACAACGTTTTGAAGCTATGCAAAGATAACTTAAGCCAAGCGAAATACAGGCAGTGAATTCCTAGGCTGCATTATGATTAGAAATGAACGATAAGAGAACTACTTACCTGGAAACTGAAGCAAATTTAAGTGTCTCTTATTATGAACTCTCTACATTCATCGGAAGGTAGTGACTTGTTTGTATTTGAATTTAAGACATTTCAATTGTCCCTGCAGATTATTGTTTTTGGGAGGTGGGAGTAGTCCTGAATGGTTCATTATACACTGGAATACTTGATTATATCAGTTTACAGACCACTAGTATTTGGGGCATTTCTTTTTAGTATTTGGGATTCATAAAGGACAACAGGAACAATGTGTACTTCAATATGTCAATAAAGACTGGGTTCCCTGAAATGATAAGTCTAAGGGGGTTCTGAGGCTTCTAAAATCTACGGTAAGGGTCATCATGGCCTTACTGTTCCAGTTCCTATCCCCTCAGGCAAAGAATATTAAGGAATATATAAAAAATATTCAATCAAATTGAAGCATGACGCAGAGTATGCAGTATTACTTTTGGCCACAGTAGAAGTAATGAGAACCTCCATAATGTGTTTTGCTCGGTTTGTAAATACATTTCTTGTTACCGATATACTCGAGATAAGTCGAATTTTTAAGGCTTTAAAAGTTAGCCGTGAAACCTAACCTTGATTATACTCGGGTAAAGTTCTAATTAGATCCAAAAATTCTGCAATTGTTGGATAGTAACAAGTAGATGGCGCTTGGTAACCGGCCTAGATATTACAGGAGTGATTGCTTTTGAACTCCTGTTCTGTAGTCTGGCTGTGACTACTGCGGCACTGTACTGCTCATCTGGATGTTTGTTAAAATCGATGGGCTCTCCTCAGTTGGCAAAACATAGCTGTAGTTCAGGCAAATGACAGCTTGAAACTACAAACTCTTCAGGGTGAAATTTATTAACTATATTGGGGTCAGAGAGAGCCTTTACATATGGGGTGTCAGAGTGCCCTTTACTATATGGGGGTCAGGAGAATTTGTAAATGATGGTAGGTAAGCTTAATTAAAAGTTTAATGAACCTTGCACTCCCCATGATTAGCAACTGCAACCTCCAGCAACAAAGCATGCTGGAGTTGTAGTTTCCAAACATCTGGAGGGCCAAGGAATTGGACGGTTACTGGTACGGGATGTGGCGGATTACTGTATGGGATTTCATTGTATGACATTCTGCTGTCTATTTAAAGGACAACTAATTTCTACCCTTGGTTATAAATGATCAATCAGTTTTTTCTATGAATTTTTTCTGGTTAACATAGGTACCTCGGCTATACTATGATCAACTTATAACGAGATATACGGGTATTTCTTCCCTTTAATCTAAAAAACACTGCCTCTGGAACTTAATTTCTGCCTAGATCATCTCTGGTCCTCCGCCCTTATCATTTAATTGGGAATATTCAACAAGTGAGTAGTTGTGAGCTAGAAAGGATGGCTTTGAACAAGGTCAGTGAAAACAATATCCCAAATAGTCTTCTGTTTTTCATCCGGAAGAGTTACTTTTTTTTGTCAAACAATAATGTCAAACACCCAACTAAAGAATTTTAGTATAGACAAAGAGTTATGAGAACCATGTTGAACAAAATGTCTTTTCTAAAAGTAGAATTGTTGTAACCTCATCTCTCCATATTTGTAGATATAACCCAAAATAAAAACTTTACTTTGAATGGGGAAATTCTACCCAGTACGGAAGTAGGTCCAGAACATTATCACTGTAATCAGTGAGTGAGTCCTAATCTCGGACACGTAAAAACAAGCACGGTCTTCATGGAAAGATGTAGGTAAAGGCAAAGGGCAAACCCTCCAAGATTAAGAAAGTTCATGGTCTTATGGGGTACAAATAGGTTTACATGGAACAGGACAATATAGGAGATTCAATAACCTGTATTATGTTTAAAATATTGCTAATTTGCAACCAACCAATAGAATCTTATAACATTTGAAACGCTAACTCTTGGTTGGGGGCAAAAATTGCACTATTTAAACCTATAAGAAACGTTTATTGCATTACCCGATGTTTCTAATGTACATTGGCCAGAATATTGCAAAAAGTCAACTAATTCCTCACCTCAGTATACCTGAAAGGCCAGGAGCAGGATTGGTTCAAGAGAAGTGTCACGGAGGCCAAGCCTTATATAGGTGGGGATTCAACACCCAACTGTCTGCCATGTACAACTTGCTGTGTTGATGCCTCTACTGTTGTCCAGCAACAGGATCAATGATCAATTTGATGTAATACATACAAAGAAAACATGTAGGATTTTACTTGTGTACATTTCTGTAACGTTTATCCTTAATGGTAGAATGAGATCCTAAAACAGGAATCATTAAGGAAATGGAAAGTGGGCGGCCATATAGCATAGGTTGTTGAACCGACCTCAATAAAACTCACACCTAGAGGGCATCATCAGTAATGGTAGTACATTATCTCCATTCATTCAAACTTTTATTCAGACGTTGAATTACTCTGCATACAGTCTTCCGAATCCAGTTTACAATTCTAATTCATTCTGTCCTGTTGATCACCCTGGTTAAACAAGTTTGAAACATATAATTACACCAAACAATATTCATGCAATATTATTTATTTGTTATTAACATGGACTTTCTAATGAAGATCCCCAATTACACTTTTCCCTAATACGATAGCTTTTCATTGCCCCAAAAATAGTGTGAAGGGATTCCCAAAGGACCAGATTTACTGGCAATAAAAGGCAATGGCAAGGGCTTTATTATACGTATGTGGGTAGGAAAGGAATTTTTTACCTTTGAAGAGAATCTATTTCATCCCTTGGTGTGAATTGGAAGTCATATTCAGTGATCCCCTCCCTGGATTGTATCACTGTTTCATTACTGGCTCAGCTTCTGCTTGGAGAGCAATTGAGTCTCTGTATAAGAGAGCTTCATACATCTGCATTCTGGGTAACAGCTGTTCTCGTAGCATTGAACTTCCGCTGTCACAGAACTCCCAAAACATCCATCGTGTTTATAGGCCGCGGGGTGTTCAGATAATTGAAGGCAGTCATTTCAAATGAGGAATTACACAGGGAACACTACCGGATTGATTTTATAAAGAGGGTCAGCCCCCGCAGTATCTTCAAACCGCAACTAACACATAGCATTAATTGTAATGTAAATAAACAGATTACACCGGAATATGGATCAATGAAAAATAATAAGTCAGGCTTTCAGAGTTTAATGGAGTAAAGAAATCGTATTACCTACCATGTTTAAAATACAGACTTTGTCTAAACTGGTAGACTCGGCCTTTACCCTACCTATATAAAACCAGCGGTAGGACGATAGGGACAGGATGTTCACATTGGTGGATAAATACATGGAGGATGCTGGAATTTGTACGAACCTGTAGCTTAACATCTGATATTACATGAGATAGATAACCAATTTTGGCACTTGCCTGCGGTATTCTGGTGTGTCTGTCTATATTAACTCGATAATAACCCAATGCAAAAATAACATAAACAAGCATTATGCAAGGGCATTGACAATTCGTAAATGGATCCTAATGATGAGTGGTGTTGTGGGTCGATCAAGCAGAGCGTAGGGTGTATTCGTAATAGTGGTGTATTATAGGGTAAACTGTGGTCTCCCTACAGTTTCTATGTAAAAGAGACCTATTATACTTATCCGTTTCACAAGATTGTTCGTGACAGCCTAATGTGTGTTAAGCTTAGGGACACCACTGTACCGATTTCTGAAAGATTACAGGAACAGGATCTGCAAGATCCTGGTCTGCCTATTTCAAAGATCTGAAAACACCACAGTCCCGAGCGTTCTACTGGTGAGGAACGCTCGGGACTGTTGTGTTACAATCGGCCGCCGCTAGATCCTCTTATAGGGAGTCTAGCGCGGCCGATGGAAAAGTTTCGGCCTTTCCCGAAATGGAGCGTTCGGCCAGACCCGATGTTTGGTGGCCGCGCGCTTGCGGAAACGCACGTACACCAACATAACGATTAAGCCCCGATACGTCGGACCGACGGTGGGCTATCGGGGCCTCTTAATCGTTTTAAGTGTGTTGTACCAGCTTTAATCTCTGTGGCTGGGGAAATTTTTGGTGAGTTTGAGTGAGATTTTAAGATGGGTACCCACTGTAAAAACAATCTTGAAGTGACAGAAAGCTTTAGATTCTGTCTGTTATCTTGTGACGGTTCTCATTCATCCAGGTATGGAATCTGTTGTTATGCAAACTTAGATCAAACTGGACTTGAAATGTAGTTCTTGACGAGTTTCGCTCGTTCATCGACTGGCTTTCTCAATTCATGTAATGATTGTACAGAATATGTGGCCAATTATGATACCCCTGGAAAATCCCAATTAGCATATCAAGCAAGGTGTTAAGGGTGTGATAGATAGTGGCTAAGGGTGTTTGTTATAGGAACGGCCCCAGAGTAAGGTGTTGTTTAAAACAGCATTGTTAATGGACGAAAGTTGGTTGTCGAACCCCCCCCACCGCTATTTAGGCTTGGTTCTTTATTTTACATAAATAGGCTCCTTAAACACCTTCTCTTGAACCAGTCACGTTCTTACGCATATGTTAACATTACAATCTCAAAGTATGTTCCGTTATCCTAGATGCAGATACACGGTGAGCTGAACCGAGGAATTGGCTTCTGTGCCTGGGCCCATACGTTGATTGCAGTTGCTGTGTTTGGTCCCCACATACAAATCAGAGCTTCTTCATGCACCACGCGTATATGAGGTCGCTTTCTCTTGTGTGTTTTGGTATTGGGTCTTTGGTATTGTACAATTGGCCTCAGTGTGTTGTTCGGTTAAAGCAGGACAGGAGGACGATGTTTTTGAAAATTCTTCTTAACTTCTCGGAGACCTGCTTCACATATGGGACACACCTGTTCTGGGTTGAGATCAGTTTCTGCTGGTAAGAGTGCTGTTTGGGCCAGCCGTTTTATGGTTAAAATTCCACCAGAAGGCAGTACAAGCTTCACAGAACACATTATGCGGTGGACAAAAACATTAAATTCACAAGGGAAGAGGTACAAAACAAAACGGGCTTCTTGGATGCTTGGTAGAATGTTAAGGAAACTGAGTTAAATGGAAGTAGAGGTTTACAGAAAACCAACACACAAGACATCAGTATTTGATGTTTGGACCCCACCAACCTTTAGATCAGAAGTGGGGGTCATCAGAACCCTGCAAACAGAAGCGAGAACCTTCCCAACTAGCACAGAGGCGAAGCTAAGAGAAATGAAACATCTCAGAGAGAGCCCTTAAAATTGGGGAATCCATGAATGGGACTTTGCAAAAGAAGTAGAGGAAAAAAACTACGAATACAACAGTTGAAGGGGAAAAAAAGAAGACAGGAGGAAGAACATGGTCATCCCATATGTAGCAGGGGTTCCGAGAAGTTAAGAAGAATTTTCAAAAACATCGTGTCCGGTCTGCTTTGAAACCGAAACAACACACTGAGGCAGCCAAATTGTACATCACAACAAGACCCAAGTACAAAACACATATTAAAAGCGACATCTCTAGCAGTGCAGTGCAGTAAAGAATGCTTGATTTGTATGTGGGAGACCCAACAGCAACTGCATCAACCGTATGCAGCACAGAAGAAGAGCCCAATTCCTCGGGTCAGGACTCAGCACGTGTTGTATCTGGATCTTAAGGATAAGGACATACCTGGAAGTTGTAAGTTAACATACTGGGCGAAGGAACGGCACGTGGTTCAAGAGAGGGAGAGGTGTAGGAAGGCCATTTAGTGAAAATAAAGAAACCCAGCCTAAATAGAGGTGGGGGGGGTCGACACCAATGTCTGCCATGTACAATGCGGTTTAAACACCTTATCGCCCAACCCGATGGGCGTTTCTATAACCCTCTTAGCACTATCTAATCACACCATAACACCTGGCTGGATATGATATTGGCTTTTCCAGGGTAATAATTGCCACAGATTCTTGTACAAGTCATTCTGAATTGCGGACAGCAGTCGGATGACTAGCCGAACGTCTTCAAGAACTACATTTCAAGTCCAGTTGATCTAGTTGAATACAACAGATATTCTGTCTGTTATCTTTCAAAGATTTGGCTACACACATTCCCGAATGTTCTTTCCACATAAAGCATAGGGAAGACTGGTTAGGGCAGCCACACTTCCCAACGATTGCAGACCACTCCCTATACTAAAGAACAAGGAGACAAACACAAACAAAGGAAATTTTAGGTCCACAGCCTCTGCCTCTGAAGTTAACACTGCATCAGAACTGGTTGATTCTCAGCTACCGTACACACATTTCCATTACTGCATGAACCAGCTATAAGAACCAACTGGTAGCCATGGTTAGAGGGATAATTGAGATTGGAGAACTTCTGGATATATTAAATCTCGGTAATTATATTCTGTTATATATAAAGTCTTAAAAATGTCTTTAATTTAGCAATGTAAAAAGTACGTCAGACATTTTCTATGCACTAACAGTTTATTTAGTAGACAAGCTTTCAAGGGCTAAAGCCTCTTCATCAGGTCAGAGCAGTACTGATTTTTGGACTAATACGGCACTACAATATTTTTCTTTACTTTAACAATTCAGATTTATTTGAGGTTGGGACATTAACACAATGCATCTAAATTCTATATTGAATAATAGCGGCACAATCAAAAAAAGTAAAAACAAAGTTCTAAAAAGTAAATAATCTCGACTGCCAAAAGATAAATATAACCGATCCTATCCTCCAAACTGTCTTTTTTTTTACCACCCTATGGCCATATGAGGCTGTCACCCCTATGCCATATCTTATAGTAGTGCCACCATGAACCAGAGTGAGGAGGAGCCAATGAGAGTGAACCAGATTCTTGCCTTTTAATATAATAAGAGAATATTTCATGGTTTATTTACTTTACCAACCCCACCTCGATAGGACAAGCTTTGACATATTTTAGCATGATCACATAGCCCTTTTAAAAACAAAAGATTAGACAAACATTTCTGCTTCCATTTTTTGCTCCGATTTTGGCAAAAAAAAAGGTAAAAAACCTGGTCACTAAAACTTTTTGCCGATATGCTGCAACAGACATTTCGGTCAATTAGGCAGAAATATTGTCACTGTCTCATATGTAACGGATAGAAGGGATGTACCTTATAGGAAACAGTGAAAAATGTACAATATTTTTATTTTTTTTATTTTTTTTTTTCTTTTTCTTTTTATATACAGAGTGGGTGTATCGGTTCGCCCTGTCCAGATTATTCTTCACTACTACAATTTCTTCGCAAAGACATTAAGCAGCTGAAATAAAAGTCTTATAACACTACTTAAAAATAATAATATCTTACAATTGCTGTTTTAAATATCCCTTTTCTTCAGCAGTTAATAACGTGACCTTAAAACATTACCGTTCCTTTGAGTGAAGTGCCAGAAACAAACTATTTACTGAGAAATTGAAAGGGAAAGCTCGTCATTGCAACAATGAGGTTCATAACTGGGAATGAGAAGGCAGCAGACTGTGGGGCAATTTGTTTGGCAATGTCCATTTACAGCTGAGCTCAGGCATCCCTGGGAAAATACGTTTTTTTTTTTTGTTTGCTCATATGATGAAATAGAAACAGCTTCCTGGTGCAAGACTGACTGTATATATCCATGTCACTGTGCCAAAGGGAAGGCCCAGGGAATGCAATATACCATGAGAATCTATAATCACTGCCATTTTATAGGCAAGACACAATAGAAGAGGCAATATATTTGATACAATTTCATTTATCACCTCAATGTAATTTAAGGTAGCTTGCTCAAAATGGTTTTTAGTACCTTGAAAAGTGTTCCAGTTCACCATTCTATGTCTTTAAAGGGCATGTCCACACCGGGTAGAAAACTTTTGGGGTATAATAGTATTCTTTCCCCTAGCCCCAACCGCCATAAAATAATTTCAAGAAAGTCCTCAAACCGCTAGTAACCAAGGGGGCACAGCATAGCAGTAAAAACAATGAATAAATCATGTCTGCAGTTTCATTTCGCTATGCTGTTTCTCCTTGGTTATTAATTGTTAGAAATAACTAAAAAGTTACACTTTCCAGACTGCCCCGTCTCTGTCTCTCTGTGACAGGCATGTATTGTAAGCCGTGTCTGAAGCTAGTTACAGACCTTCAAGCATTCTCTGTCCATTCCTCTTCTTACGGACATCTTATGGGCATTAGGGAGAGCCAACAAACCTTTACAGGGGATTGTAATAAAAGTATCTTATCGTTAAAAATGGTGCTGAATTTGCCCCCAACCAATAAGATGTTACGCTATAAAATAAGATCTGTATGGTTGGGGCAAAATGATCACCATTTTAAACAAGAACTTTTATTGATTAACCCTGTTATTTCCATAGGCAACAGGTATTAAATCAACCTTGAGATCAACCTTGAGGCTCAATTGTTTGAGAGGGTACACAAAATCCTCAAGCTTGATAAACATAAACCGGATGTCACGCAAGGACCAGCTTTAGCAGTATTTAATGTAATTTATTGGAGACATGGCGTGACATCTTTCAGACCCATGCAGCCTCTCTCTCCTTAGGGAGAGGGAAAATGTATTTTCAGTCTTGTGGCTAGCTTTAAAAATGATTAACAAGTTTGGAGACAGGGCTTGTGATGCAGCTGATGATGCACTGTCCCAGCAGTGCTCAAACCTTAAATTTAAAGGAAACACCCTTTATACTGCTGTAACTTTGGATAGACTGCAGCTAGAAGCCTGATCCGTGGTTCCCCTTTAAAAATTCATCGTACATTGGAACTCCTAGTATAACATTTCTTTGAATAGGATAAGTACTTGTTTGTCTCACTAATAACAAACTGTTTTAAGCTGATGCAAATCAGAATATTGTCGACTAATACATTGCCACCATCAGCCGTCGTCGCCGGTTCGCTCCTCTCTGCGACCAAATATGAAACATAGCAATAGGAAAATTGTGAAGCTCCTGATGGATTCCCAGACAAACCACAAGTGAGTGCAACAAAAGTGCTTTTCATTGTACCATTAACAGCACAAATGTTTCGGATCCAATGTCCTTTACATGTTGTGCGTTGATGGTAATAAAATACTTTTTTTGGCCTACCTTGTGGTGTCTTGGGAAATCCCAGGATCGTCCAACCTTTTAAAAGCATTTCAATCTACAGGAAGATGAAGCTTTTCCAGGTGGATGCCAGCTTTCCTGGCATTATGGTCTTCTGTGGGAGACGCTGGAAGCTGTCAAAATGATGTTTTAATCAGGTCATCAACATAAATGCCTCCTACACGGAGTGTTTAAACTATGCCATTTCAAATGTCTTGGTCTAGGTGGAATTGGATTCCCTTTAACCCCTAAAGTGTTATGATCTCATACATAATTCCATGGTAACTATGTAGTATTGGAGGTTGTATAAAGGTATATGTTCATTTAGTCCAACTTTTATATCATACCCATAATGCCTGTCTAAAGCTAGGTACACACACTACAGATTTGTTGAAAGTTGACAGACAAATCTTTAACATCCTGTCTGTCATCTTTCAAGGATCGTGCATACACACAGTTCCAGACGTTCTCCCTATAGGGGTTTATTTGCCTAGTTGTTGGTACCTAGCGTTTACAGTGTGTGTGTAACCTAGCTAGTATAGGAGGTTGAATGTAAAACAAATGTCATTCTAGTCAAACTTTAGAACTCCTACCCATAAGGTCTATCTAAAGTTGCATAGTAACATCATTTTGAGGTGACTAAAGACCATATGTCCATCTTGTCTAATCTTTAAACACTACCCCATAAGTGTTAACAGGTAATAGTTAAATAGTACTGGAGTTGGAAAATAAAACAAAGACATCCATCCATTAGTCTAAAACTGTTTAGCCCTTAGAACCAAGTTGATTTAGGAATTCCCGTATTATATAAGGGATAATGACGCTACTACAGTGTAAGATAAGGAGTTATGAGGCCGTTAGGCCGAGGTGCCTTAAATAAAGGTCCAGGGGAAACCCGAGGTGAGTAATATCGTATATTATTCTGTGGTAGCGTATTTTTCCATATAACATAAGGTAAACTAAAATCCAGCATAGACAGGTCTGTTTTCTCGTCTCCCCCCTCCTTGTAGTCTTAATCTTAAAAAGCCTGTTTTTGGAAATACAATAGTTAACTGACGTTTTCTATTTCAAACTAAAAGAAGACAATAAACATCGGCTCTCACCCTGTGCTGTTCCGGTTTCATTAAACTGAATTATGTGTTGATGAGGGAGGAGCGGTGCATTCCTAGGAGTCATGATGACTTCAGCCATTGCTTAACTATTGTTGTTGTACAAAACTGATTGTAATCGACATACTAATAAGGGAGGGAGAGAGAAATGGGGAGGTGCAGTGGAATACGGAAAGTCACTCAGTGACGCAGCTGAGTGACTGATTAACAGATTCTCACCACTGCACCTCCCATTGAATTGCCAAGGCCTATGTATTATTAAAGATTTAACAACTATGACATTGACCTGCAACATGAGAATTCTCAAAATTACATTCTTGCATATTCTACAATGTCGTTTTTTCTCCCTTTAACAGCTGGTGTTTGAGAGGAGCTACCATGTGGTTAGTGTATAACCATAAAAATCATATAATGTAACACATCTTCCTGTCTGAGAAGGGTTATTCAAAAGATAAAAAAGATATGTTAGTTAGGTCTCCAGTCGATAGATGGTGACTGGTCTGTTATTGTTTCCCTCTTTTACTCACTAGAGCTAAGATCAAATCCCTTAAAAGAACAGAAACCCTCACCTCTCCCCAAGTGAACCCTTGCTCAATGAAAAGTACAATTCTAATGGAGACAGGACTGTGGGAGCTACTTACACAAACAAGCGATAGGAAGGACTGTGGAGATTACTACTTACCAAACAGTGATCGGCGGCTGCATGGATCAGCTTTCCACGGACACCTTCCCCCCCCTCCCTTGCTCAGGACAGAGCGCCTATCTTTAACATAGGCCGCTAGTGCACGCAAGGGAAGAGGAGAGAGGGGGCTGACAAAGAGACCCAGCAGCCTTAGGGTCCACTATTTGAGATCCCACTTAAGGGCTATTAGAGGAGACAGGATCAGGGTTTAGTGTCCTTTTAAATCTTCGCTTCTGCAACTGATTTCAAGATCTGTTTTCTCAAGAGATATTACAAAAAGTGCTTATGATTGTTACCATGGAATTTATTTTGCCAAAATCAAGGAAAAGATGAGAGCACCAAGCATCTGCTGCCAGATCACCTGTATTGCAAAAGGACGATGAAAAGAACTATGAATTACCATAGCTTGTGGGATAAAAGAGGGAGAGGAGAATGATGCTGGTCCATTAATTAATAAGCAATATAGACATTCATTCATTGTTAGATCGTCAAATCTATCCATGTCTTTAGAGTGTGTTTGCTGGCCGGTGGTTCATTTCTTCCAAGTTCCTGTCTGGCCTGTTTTGTCCAGGTGGTTCTTTGGGACGTCAGGAACTTGGAAGTAAGACTGTAGTGTAAGGGCACCTTTAGCTCAATGTTTATCCAATTAAAGAAATCCACTGGGATGTTGGTTTTCTTCTTTACGTTTCTTTCGTTTAGGATTGTTGGTAGGAGACTATAATACACAGATGGCATGTTCACACCTTGAAGAAAATGTAGACTTAGTAAGCACCTCACCAAACCAACTAAGAACTGGCTAAATTATAATCCAGGAGGGTAGACAGGTCTTTAGAACAAGGTGTATGTCTCAAACCAGAACGAAATAAACAATCTCTGACAATTAATATAAAAACAAGACAAAAAGAAGGAAAACCTGAACACTCACCACCAGTGGACCCTTCACTACAGAGATATCAGTCATCACTCCATCATCAAATTCTTCTTTAGAATAAAGAATTCTGTGCAGCTCCCATTGCCGATCATCACTGTGCGAAAATAAACAGATTCACAGTCTGCATACAGAACCCTTCAAAGTGATTTCTAACTAAAACACTATAACAGCATCTGCAGTAACTACCCCCCCCCATAAAGGGCATTACCCCACTCACTATTACTTTTGAGACAGTCTTGACGAAGTTACAATAGGGGATATGTAAAATTTAAAAAAGGCAACGCAGCATAATGAAATAATACTAGGGACGGAATTGGTTTGGATCCTCTTTCACCAAACAAAATAAAGCCAAATAAAGTAATAATCTGAGTCATCATCTCATTCATTTTTTTTTTAATTAAAATGACTAAGCTACATGATCTGCTCTTGGTACTTTAGGAAACTATTGCCAGTTGTATACAGTACAGAGGCAAAAACATGGATTTAATATGACAGATTAAGCTAGGACAAACGTTAGAAGACATTTGACCATTTATCTAATGATCTAGGCTAATGATTGTCCCAATGGCCAGAGGCAACTGTACAGAGCAGCACTGAGAGGACGGCAATCAGACACCCCTGCAGCACTGGAGGACGAATGACAATCAATTTCCTGTTTAGTGATCAGACCGCAGCGCCTCTCTAAGGCTTAGTTCAAATTAGGCATTTTTTTAATGCAGCGGAACATCACATTTGTGATTGTAGTGCGATTCCGCTGTGTTAACGACACAGGCAGCGCATTATTTTCAATGGAACACTATGCATTAACGCATGAACTTTGAAAAACACTACAATTGCAGCGGTTAAAGTGACTGTGACGTCACTTCTATTGCACATGACTTTGGTGCGATTTTCCCGTATGAAATCGCATCAAAACGCAGTATAGTGTGAACGAAGCCTGAACCATGTCAGAGCATCTGTTACAGATAGGATATTGGGTGAAGCGATTGCTTGTTGCCGGTTTGGCGACAATCTAGAGGTGTATCTAGCTAGAGAATAAAAGGTTGGGTACACACAAACTTGTTTGTACCGAAAGTAAGCACACAAATCACTGTCGGTCGAGGCAAAGTGCACAGTTTCTGAGACTGACCAGCCGTCCATAAATGGCCGCATTTTCGCCCGTGATTTATCAGCATGTCTGATCGTCCGTTCCGGACAACTGAGCCAACCGACATTGGCAGCCCACAAAAAAAAAATACATTTTTTGACTGACCGACCTTTAACAGCAAATATCGGTAAGTTGGCCCAAAATTATTTTGTGTTTACCCCGCCTTAAAAGACCCCAACAATTCCATGTTTGGCTTTTACAGCTCAGATTCCTATTCCTGACACCAACTGCAATATAACTAACTCTCAACTCCAACCAACTAGTAACGCTCTAATAATAAGGGAATTCTAATAGCACCGCGCGCTTTCGGTGGAAAAATTTCTGTTTCTCGAACTCACAGCTAATGACACTTTTCGTTATGAACATAGTCATTTTCTTGGCAATCACAATTAGGCAGCTGCTTTTAATTAACTTAATTATAAAAATAATAATAATAAAAAATAAAGCTGCTGGTTTTTCTGAGACAAAAGACTATCATCAATCTGCAAAAAGCTGCAAGGTTGGAAACGTGCAAATCAGCAGGTGGTTGCGCAGATATAAATAGCTGCATTTCAACTCAGTCATACAAGCAAACTGGCAACACTACCCCAGGTGTGTTTTATAGCAAATGGTCTGTTTAGGAGATTGTGTCCTTGGATGATGAGTTTAGAGTAAAATAGCAGTCGGTGAAAAACAACGTGAGATTCTGTTGATCTGCAAGACTATAGTTTTGTTTTTCTTCTCACACATAGAAGGAAACATTCAGCACGTTTTAAATACTGAAAAAAAATTAAGGTAAACGTGGGCTTACATACGAGGACCTCAAATTCACCAGGGAAAAAACATTCTACAGTCGTTTGTGATGATCCTGTCAAGCCCCTTATCTTTATGGATCCTGTGGAATTTCCTCTTGAGATCTGCCCCATATCTATACCTATAGTGAAGGTGTGGTATGTGTTTGGTATGTTCTGACTTAGAACATCTGGGACGTTTTTGATGTGAATTGGTATGCATATTTAGGACACCGGACAAACTTTTACAAACCACCCACTGTCCCTTTTTTCTAAAGCTAGGTACACATGATACAATAATCGGCCCGACCAACTGACATTTCAAGTGTTTCGGTTGTTGGGATGAATTATTGTATGGCGTTTTTTTTGCGGCCAAATCGGGACAGGTCGGAAAATCACACTTCCTCCTGGCCGACCGGCGACGATCGAAAGCCTGGACAGTGGGTCGGAGGAAGCATTGTATAGTGTGTACCTATCTTTACACCTTTGAGTTAATGGGATGAGATCTGAACCTTTGTGCTGCCATCTGTTGGTGTCAAGTGATCACTGCTGAGAAACAATGACTCCCGACAAGGTTTTGAATGAGAAAAAAATGGGCACACTCATTTGAGTGGTAAATAAACATCAATACTGAACAGCCCAAAAGCCTTGACACATCAGTATTATAACAGTACTATTATCTTAAATGATTAAACTATATCTATATATACAGATACATATGTGGCAGAAAAGGGAAAGGCACTAGCAAAATAGACGGACAAGGTAGCCTATGAGGGGTGCTAGGTAGGGATAAACCATACAACTATAGAAAAAAGAAGCCAAAAGATCCCTAATAATGGTCCTGCACACTGAAAGTAGTGTATAAGTAAAAATCCTTAATGTGACAAGGATAAATAGATCAAATGACATCACATAGACATTTAAAACTATTAAAATACTTCCTCATACATAGTGTACAATGCCATAAAATACATCTGGTATCCTAAACAATAGGGTAAGTATACGGAGCTAGGATAACCCCAAAGTAAGGTAGCCAGTGGTATAGAAAAAGTCACTACTTATCGTACCAAAGTCAGAACCGTAAGTCTGCTGCAGCAGGTTGTAATTATATATAAATATATAATTATATACAGATACAGTATTATTGTCCCAGAGTGGGCCAACAAACCAAAGCCACAATCTAATGTGTGGTGGTTTCCCGTCTTTGTCTAACCGATCATTAAATGGCGACCTTTCTCAATTTGCAGGCTTGCCTTCTGTGAATGTAAACAGTCCTGGTTATTTGATGATATTGTGATCATTAAATCAGTTATTGTATTGTTTTTCTCTTGTCTTTGGAACGAATGTTTTAGTTTTACTGTACTACTGTGACAGTACAGATAAAGATAATTCTCTAATGTTGGTAGTTTAACCATGTGACATAAGATCATCTCTGCCATAAACACTACAGGAAGTGATTACAAATAATCTATGTTTGAGCAACATTATTGTAAGGAAATCAACACTACATGTTTGCAGAGAAGAATTAGGAGTGGTAATCCTATTATTTAGTCATAAAGGCAAATACGTCTAATGTAGTTTCAGCCACTGATTGGATGTGTGATTTTTATTGTGATACTGGTCTACCACAAGGCTTGCAAAGCTAGATCTCAATAAATGATTGGTTAGTCATTTTAAGTAATCTTTGAAGCACAGAAACAGTTTGCCTTGTCCAGGCTGATGGCTTCAGTAATATATCAAGTCAGGTATGTATAGCAATATTAATTACGGTAATAGATGACTTTTACCACATCCACCTTGCTTATAATGTAAGTACGGTATTCAGTGTTATAATGGAGATTAGCAATGGTTATAATTGATACTGTAGAAATGTCACAGTGGACAGGTCATTCTATGCACAGACCATGTCACCAGTTCCTTAAAAACAAACATAAAAATGCAGCAGAATCTATGGAACACTCACTGCAAGACCCCTACAGTACAAGAAAACGAAACACCAGAGGGCATCAGATTGTCACACAGGTAACCAACAATGACAACATAAAAAACGTTACAGTGTCATGAAAGGATAGGTCACATAGTAAAAAAAAAAAAAACGCATTTTTATACATAAAGTTTTACACATTTCTGTTATTTCATAAATATTATATAGATATAAGTAGTACATGAGACCTACGAGTCATTATGCAATGACTAAAGCTACCTCTACACGGGCAGACTGTGTTCTGATCGAGTGGCAACGATCGTAAATCTGAACGAAGGACAGCTCGATGTTCCCTAACTTGAGCCCTCGATCTTTCTGCAGATCTTCGTTGTTTCGATAAAGGGAAATTGGGTTTCGACTTTGAGTGATCTGATCGAAATCGCTCAAAAAGTCGAGTCCGTGTAGAGGTAGCTTAAGGGCAGTTCAATGTCTGAAAAACATTAGGCTCCATGCTGTCATTAAGTTTGGTTGAATGTGTATCCCACATCCTTTCCCCTTTGCTGATAGACTCATCATTTAGCAGCAGCGTAAATTATACCAATCCCTCACTTGGCTCGGCTCCATTTATTATATATTTTTCCCTTTGTAGTGAAGCAAATGTTGTTTTGTGGAACTGCACCCTAAGGATATTTCTAATTGCTGAAATCCTTTTACAGATAAAACTGTGTTTCTCATACATTTTAACAGATAAAAAGCAATGAAAATATTTTGCAGTGGAACAACTTTTAACAATGAACAAAAGGAATCTGTGTCATGGGTTTCTCCCTTCCCCCAGGACTTCCAATCTGTGTAGAAACAGGAGCACCAACTTCAAATGAACTGAATAAAGCCATATGAGGGGAATTGCACCTATTCCAATTACAGGAACAGCAAAAAAATATTGTTCTAGTCGATATATTATGGATTAGTATTTTGCATTTACGGTATTATTTGTAACGTGCACTGATTTCCTATCAGAAGCATGTGTTAAAGGGCATGTCACCCCTGAAAATAATTTTTCCCATAAGGTAGGTGCCAGCTGCCCACCACCAACTGCAGTAATACTTCTTTAAAAAAATGCTTAGATCATTACTTACAGAGCCTTCCTCCCGCGACGTCTCCAGGGGCCCCAGACAGCAGCCGCATCAGTGATTGGCTAAGACGCAGCCAATCAGAGACGTGGCTGACGTCATTTTTAATGAAATATTAAGGCATTGGGTGGGGGTGGAAGGGGTCACTTAACTTATGGGAAAGGGATTCACGCTAGGTGCCACGGCTGCAAGGATGGATCCAGAAGGCGTGTGTGTGGGTCCCCTACGCATGCCTCAGTCCTGGACGTGTGAAGGAACAGCAGGAGAACCATAAGGAGCAGAGATGTAAGGTAAGAATTTGTTTTAATTACACAGGGGTCAGTATGGGGTTAAATTTTATTTTTGGGGGTGATATTGCCCTTTAAAATGTGGAGGACTTACCAGATTTTATTTGTACATAGTTTCCCCCATTCCAAATAGTGAGATGGTGTGGGCAAAATAAATTAGCTTCTGAGCTTTCTCTTTAAAGGGTATGTCACCCCTAATAAAAACTTTTAATATGTTATTCAGGGACCCCCAAAGCTAAGTTATATTTTGCTTAAATTTAATAATGTTCCCAGAGTGAGTAATCATACTTACAAGTCCACGATCCATAGTGCTTGCTCCCTCTTCACTGCTGCTGCAACATGCCTTTGCATTCACAAGCAGCAGCGGGGACTCCTCCTGGAATGGCAGTCAGCCATTGGCCGTGACGTCACCGTCAGGACCATGGCTGACTGCCTTACCCAAAACTGGCAGATAGCCACAACAGTGTAAGTATAATACTTATCTGGGACCCCCATTTTGGGAGCAATCTAAAGCCACCATTTTAGAAAACACACAGCATCAGGTCACAGTTCAAATCCCCAGACTTACTTATGAAACAATACAAAATAGTACATGTAAAATGTTTATCTTTTCCTAGGAAAAATGAATGAATAATAAAAACAAATGAAAAAAGCCAGTAAAATCAGTTGTTCCAACATTAACAGGGTGTTACCAAGACGGGGTACACAAGGTTGCAGTTTTAATTCCACAAACTTACTCTTATTTTTCACTGAAATATAAATAGACTGTGAAGTGCAAAGCGTACAGTTAGATGGGTGGCACCTAGCTAAGTGGATTATAGGAGCTGACCCCTAGTACCCACAGGTTAATTTCATAAATCACACAGCTTTTTGTATCTTTGTGAATGTTCTTTATCTTTTGGGACAATGTTGCTAATTTAGTAGAAATCTGGTATAAGAATGGATTATACTCTTCGTGTACCTAAAACAAAAAAACAAACAAAAAAAACACATTTTTAAACCTTTAACGACTTATTTCCCTTTAAGATATTGCAAGATAACTTGGAGTACAAATTTAAAAAGTTGTTTTAAAACGTTACCTTCAATAAAGTCTAAATGATTTATTTCTATGCAGCTTCAGGATACACAAGGACAATCCGATTAGATGAAAAGAAGAGTGAGCTTATAAATGCAATAAGGCATATGACGCCATTTATTCTACTGCGCTGATATCTTGATTTTATAGCTCAACAAGGACTTGTATATGAGGTTTTTAGAAAATCCAGAATGTAACATTTTTTATTGATGTTATAAACATACAGAATTTTACCTAGTGGCAAAAGCATATAAAAAAAAGGAGAAAAAAAAAAGAATTACAGTAACAAGCAAGAAAATGAATAATAAAGAAAATAATGATCCATAGATCATATAATCTAGACCAATGGTGCCTATTCTTGTGATATAACCCCAATATAAAATCACCACCATGCTTCTCACCGCGGCACCTCTGCCACTTTGTAGACTGGCACTCACCAAAAGGTAACATCTAGTCACTTCTAAAGAATCTTGTTTTATGTAAGGTAGACTCATTAATCACAGCAATAATATTTAAGAGAACAGGTCAGACCACTAATTGATTGGTTGAGTTATTCTGATGTTTACTCACCTTGCTTTCCATATGACTGGCAGGTTTTAGTACATTTGTATTATCACGGACCCATAGCTTGCAACAGATGCTGTCATTCTGGGCGAATTATCCACATTAAAATGACTTTATCAAAATATTCCATGTGCACGGCTGGCATTTCCAATACATGTATTTCTATAATATCTGACCTTTAGAAATACAACCCCATACAAATCTATAGTGGAAACGAACTAGCTGTCACCAGCGCAATTTTAATATCTTTTTATATCTTCTCCAATGTAGTATTACAGGTTTTTATATTTTGGGCCCCGCAACATTTTTCTTATATTTAGGTGTCTGTGCTTATAAAAGTAACCTAGATGTTAACTCCTTCCCTTCTAAAGCTAGATACACACAGTGCGATAAAGCCCAGATAAACAATGGTATTGGGGCTTTATCGGTACTGTGTGTATCTTGCTTTCCCTCGGGAAAGAGGGAAAATTTCCATTGGCCGTGGTATTTCCCTAGGGAAACACACAGTCCCAAGCATTCTCCCTATGCTGGGATAGGGTGAGCGCTCGGGACTGTGTAGCCTGATTTTTGAAAAATTACAGACAGGATCTGCTTAAAAATCTGCCAAGTGTGTACCCAGCTATCTGCCTAGATCTGCCAGTATCTGCCTAGTTAAAGGTGCCCTGATGAAGCCCTGAGTTCCCGGGTGAAACGCGCGTAGGCATTCCTCTGTGCTGGAGGGGGTGAGTGAGCAAGGAAGCGGGACTTTGTTTGTCAACGACACAACGGACTTGGTGACCGCGCTATGTGTAGAGGCTAGCAGGAGAGGGCCACACAGTATTACAGTCTAGAGGATAAGGCGAAGTTTAAACAGCCGTGTAAGGCGTTTCAAGAGGTAACAGGGGTTCCTAAAGTCCTGCAGTGTGCGCAGGTGAAGTCAAGAGGCACCATACGGGTGAGATCTTAGCCTTTTGTATATGATTGAAACTATGTTCAGCGGCATCCTATATACCAAAAGATTGGGCCTAGGCACTCCTTGTTGGCAACGTGCCACTGATGTTGAAGGTGCAGCTCCCGTTCGTCCTTCTACCTATGGACCTCCAGCTATAGCACAAGCATTAGAGATGGAAGCGCACACTTATCCTCAGATTCAACTGTTATTTATATCACAGCGGCCATCCTAGCCTGGATCATTATGCCTTCTGCATTTAAGTGGTATAACCAGAGCTGCTGGTGTTTAATTACTGCTTTGCTATAAAAGTTGGAAACGTGGAAGTCCGTAATAAGCAATAACAAGTGACAGTTTGGTTTGTATTATAGATACCGCTGGTTTACTCTTAAAACGCCTTACCATTTGAGTTTTGGATACTTGTACAAATAATACCTTAAGAGGATTTAACATCCATTTTAAGCATTACTAACAATTAGACGCTTACATTTAAAGGGTATCTTTACTATAAAAAATCGAAAATCAAAAATACCTTTAGATACAGCAAGTATCCAAAACTTTTTTCAGATTTTAAATCTGAGCAGTAGATTCTGAGAAATCATCATTTTAAGGCACGGCCACACTGCGCCGCAAATGCAATTCCGCACGCGATTCCGTGTGCGGTTTTGTTGCGTTGTGTATGCGATTGCAATTAAAAATGCGGAACGCAAATCGCATGCGCAATCGCAACGCACCAGAAAACGCGCATTTTCAGCGGTTTACCATGTTTTTAATGATCTGAAAAAACGCAAGTGCAATCGCAAGAGAAACGCGATAGTGTGTCCTAGCCCTTAACCACAGCATTTACAGGGAAAGATCTGTCACTCCAGAAGCAGAAATTATAATATGTAACCCGTGCTTGATCTCTTTGTCTGCCTGCCAGCACACTTCCGTGACATTTAAGAGAATCAGCTGAAAAAGACAGCAGGGGGGAGGGGGGGGAGATGTGTAGCAGAGCGTGTCCATGGTGAGGCTGTGCAGAACCATAAGTGTCGCAGACACTAAAAGAAGGCAGTGAGTAAGGAGGGTGGGGGAGATTAGGAGTACTCACTAAACATTAATAATTTAATGACAAAAAACACGCACAGATAAATACCGGTATGTGAGTACCATCGCTTTGCTAGTCTCAAATTGTAGTTTCAGAAAATGTAAAGTTGTTTCAGTGAGTATAGTGACCCTTTAACTTTCTACAGACTTTGGCCTTATGAACCTGCGCTCACTCACCCTAACCGGCTTCAGGTTGTTGCACTTTAATTGCATGTTTATATAAGTTTTTACATTGGGGGTTTGTTGGATATTTTGAACAAAATTATATGTATAGGTAATACTGTTTGCTCTATATGAGACACAATGGCCGATGGTTAGTAGTATGAATAAATTGAGTTTCAATGTTTGCATATATCACATACAGTCGGAGTGTTCCTTTAAGGATCTAGATTCAGAGTACTCTGAATCCACTTGTTTTACTAGATAAAGGTGCCCATACACTACACAGATATAGACAGATGTCCAAGTTATCAACAGTTAGACAAAGTACAAATCTAAACCGCTGCTTGTAAAATGCAGTTTTTAGACAAATAGATACGTCTAATCTATCAAAAGATAGTGGATTTGAATTAGACGATCGAAGCAGCTACTTTCCCTTATTGGCCCAGTAACACCGGGCGGCCAGGCTGAATATCTGGCCGTGTACCAGCCCTTGGAACACATGCATTTGATGTGAATCTTGAAGCCTATCAATGCTCTTGTAATGTTTTTACAATGCAAACGCCTCCCTATTAATGCAACGGCTTCCCTTAAATAAGATCAATGGCCATTAATATTGTTCCCAGTGACCTATTATATAATGGTACAACTAAACTAAATGCTTAACTGGATATTTACACAGATGGTGGCCAACTTAACTTCTAAGATACAATTCTATACTTAATTAAAGGTCATATTAACCTAATATGATATAGTGCATAATTAATTCACATGCTTCATAGTCCATTCCCTAACACTATATAATGTCAAGAATTAGATAAGATAAAAGATGGTGATTGCATGTGTTACAATAACTGACCGACAGGCAATGTAGATGGCCCCACTGCTGCATTGAGCTCCGGTCTGTTATTGGACTGGCTTGTGCTGAGCACCATTTTTGATGCAGATCACAGTGCTGTGAGTGCGATTGAGGACAGAATTTTGTGCGCAGCACGTTCATTCGCACAAAAATAGCAATGCTTTGAAAAAAAGAACTACTGCAAGCAGCTACGTAATTATTTGTATGTTGTATGTGAGTCAGAATAGCCACAGGTGTTGAGATTTACTGGACATCTAGGACAATTTATCAAAGAATACACACAGTAGTAATAATCCCAGGAGGATTTTTCTGAATGGACTAAGCTTCAGGACGAATAGACGTTAAGGTGGGTCTATAGTCGTCGGTGATAATGCCGACCAAGACGCCATACAGCCAGATCGAGCCCATCGCCCTACCGTTATGTGGCCAAGACAGACGTTCGTCTCCCAGAAGTGCGTTGCGGGTCCATATCGTGATCGCACATCTGTACAGCGGTTTAGACTGATTAATGTCTGAGCCCCAATTTTCCTGCGTAGAACAATGACAGTAGACATCACAGGGAAACAAGCTGCAGTGAATTATTACTGCATGCAAGCTATGTAAATAAGAATATATATAATATTAACCTTTCTGTTATTCTGTAAATACCTTGAAATTAGTTTATTACCGGAAGATGACTCATTGTACAAAGACACATTAGTCAACAGATGAGAAAAATACCTGCTGCCTGCCAGAAGAAAGATGATGTAGATGGTGGAGCATTTTACAGTAAAGGACTATGAAAAATTTCAAATATTATTAATGACAGAAGACAGCACAGGAACCTGGTGAGCAATATACAACATACCAGCTGCATTAACATGTAGGTAAATGCCGAGGGTGGAACCATAGGAGCAGCCCCCTCAACCATAGTGGCCTGGGAACCAGGGGGGCTTTAACTTCTTACTCCTCCAAAGACACAGCCCCCTCCCCAGGTAACTGCTGTAGATGAAGCAGAGAGGGGGACACCATAAAATTTTGCTGAGAAGCCATGATTTCTAGTTATCCACTGTACGTTCTACAGATCTGCATTTACCAGAAATATTCTAAACTTTACTTAATAATAATGGTCACTGACTAACAGTCAGTCAGCACCATTGTGTCTGAGAGACTGTTGTTTACATGGGTTGTGTGATAGGCATGTGTGATAAACCACATTTTTTTATCAGATCGATTGACCTGCTGGACATACCCATTGGTTTATAGCGAACTGTCACTCTCAGTGGCAGAGAGGAGGATTGGACCTGAGCACTGAAGATCTTTGTGTAAGTATTCCAGCAGTTGGGTTAAGTACCTAGAGGTGACGACATACAGGGTTATTCAATACAGTTATGTTTAAAATGGTGCTAATTTTGCCCAACCAATCAGATGTACTGATTACAATGTTAAATAAGATCTGATTGGCTGGGGCAAAATTAGCACCATTTTTAAACGATAAGAACTTTTATTGAATCTCCCTGTTAGTGATTTAAGTTATTATCCTGGGTACTGTGCAGCTATGAATCATGGCAAGGCGTGAGTAGAATTGTCCTTAAGTGGATACATAACCAAGTGATGCTAGTCTGCAGAATGAGGAGGGGGAAAGGATGGGGGGATATAAATCATAATAGATATAGAGGAAACACTTATTCTGGTTTAATCCATTGGTTTTAGAGTCAAACAACAAGATAATTTTTTTTTCATTTATTGGAAATGTCACTTTAATGATTGGAGCTTGCAGATTTCCAATGCTATATCCTGGCTGAGAGAAATGATCTCCCACAGGCAAAAAGCTTTCTCATCATCACAGTTGGTGATGCTGCTCCTGTGTGAATTCATTTACAATTTATTTCCCAGTGTTTGTATTAAACGGCATATCCACCCTAAAAATACATTTTTGTTAAAAAAACAATCAGAACGTTACTTACAGCACATTGCTCCCACAGTGCACTGATCGGCTCTCTGCTTGCCAGAATTTGCAAGCAGGGGCCAGACCGGCAACCGATCACAGCTGCCTGTCCTGGCTAAGGTTGGGCAGGGAGGATCTAACTATAACAAAAGGATTTTATGCTAGGGAGGGCGGGTATTGATGGCTCCTTTGGTGGGCGGAAGGGCTTCCCTGCACAGTCACCATCCCTCCGGAGGCAAGACAGGAGGTAGAGACCTTTGGACAGGAAGACATCTACTACTCTTCACTTTCCTGGAGTTTGGACATGCATTGCAGGAGAACCATAAGAGCAGGGATGTAAGGTAAGGATTTTTGAACACTACACAGTGGGGCCAGTAGTGGGTTAAATTTTAGTTTGGGGGGTGGACATGCCCTTTAATTTGTTGGTTATCATGTTGAACTTTTGATTCACTTGGTAATGATTTGAGCTGAAAAAGATAGTACAACCCTTGTCAGCTATAAATAAACTGTTAGTCCATATTAAAGGTATTACAGTACTCTAGTTTTATGAATAGTAATCCATAGAATAAATTACATTTGTTTAAAACTGAAAGTTAATGATCTGGAGTTTCAAACAAGAAAAATCCTTTAAGGCCAAGAGATGCAGAAATATTTAGAATGGAAAGAACAAGCTAGATTACCTAAAGGGGTTTTTTTTACAGAATCACAACACCAAAATCCCTATCTAAAGTCACGCTAATATTTTGTGCCTATTTAAAGGACAGGTTCAGTGCAAAAAAAAACACATTTTTAAATGAATTTACATAATCTTTTCATTTTTGAAAAATCAATTGATTTACTGTATTGCCGTTACCCCCCTCTCTCATTGAAAAGGACAGGTTTCTTGGCAATAGTCAATAGTCTTTAGGGATAATTGATAAAGATTTTTGGACCAGTTATCTAATGATTGGCCTACAGAGAGGAAGTTCAACAATTTAGGATTCTCTGCCATATGGAAGTCATGTTTGATCCCTTAATGGCCTTAGGATCCATCCCGAAAAGGTCCCAGGCAAGGACATAAACCAATAGGTCACTGGGGTCTCTAGGATTACCGACAATCTTCTTTGAAAGTTCTGGTTAATGATCTGGTCTAGCTCTACTCATTTGGAGTCTGGGAATCACAATCACAATACTAGCAGGACAAAAACGCCCTTTAACTGCTGTAACTTTAGATGGACTGCATGTAGAACAGTTATTGCCTAACTCACAGCACGGGACCCGGCCAAGATTTTCTGTGGTCCGTGCAGACTAGTGAAATCAGGGGTGTGGCTAAGCCTGCAGCATGGACTGAGCATGGTGTGCCGCTAGTGCGGCCCCCCGCATGGGCAAGGTTGAGCTAGAAGCATGATCCTGGTCATTTTGGGATAAGAGTGTGCCCTTTTTTTTAATAAAGGCCACTGGTATGCAGACCACAATTCCCCTAAATATGTAAGCACAAGGCTTTGAAAGGTTTTAATTATCTTACTCCTTTCAGGAGTTTTGATTCTCACTGTTCAAAATGTTGAATGTAGCACACCTTCACCTCCAGCCATGCACGTCAGATTCTATACCTCTCACCTGCCATTAGTTTTACTAATGTCTTTTTAAAGCCACATATTTCAAATGGCCCTAAAGCTGTAGATATTATGCAGACAGTAAGCAAAACCTTTATTGTGATCACTCATTTATAGATGTTATATCATGATAAACCATGTGTTATCATTAGGTTTTGTGTCTCAGTTATTAATTTTATCTTACAACCAGTCTGCATTTCCCAAGCCAGTGTTTTGGCCAATAGCAAAAAACCAATGACTACATAAACATGCTATGGTTCTCTCTATACATGACACAATCACATTGTGAATAAAATGTGCAAATACTCTGGCACAAGGGCTCATAATAAGCTCATATCGTTATTACTTGGTGTTTGTAGTCCATTGCCACTCATATATTCAAGGTGATCTCTTTCTTGTAAATATGCATCAGAACTTATATTTGCCAATAGCCCACACCTGTATTGTGCCCAAAACAGGTGAAAACAGGGAGACCTGAGTGTATACACCCAGGTCTGACAACTTAGGATGTGTCCTCATTCACCCCGTTGCAGGACTACTTTTACGTATCTACTATATCCAGCTCTTGTATACACTGTCAATATCATATGCATTTGTTAGGATCAGGACTCACCCGGGACTCACCCGCCTGCACCCGGACCATTCGCTAGATCCGACAAATACGCTCCTGTAATCCTTATAGAGAAGGCCGCACTCCTCGATCCTCGTATTTTATGCTGATCACCCAGCTTTTTATAAACGTAACTTTTATTGAAGCTTACTTACATTAAAGTAACAATCATATAAGCCTATGAGTAAGAGTGTGAGGAAAACGCTCAAAACGCGTCAGGCGTTCGTTTGTTTGTTACTTTTAATGTAAGCTTCAATAAAGATTAAGCCTGCTTTATATTTTTAATATTTCCAATTGAAATATATTTACTGTCTTTATATTTTATCTTAAAGACCATGTTCAAATATCATCCGTAGAGGAGAAGCCATAGTTCCTCAGTCAAGGCTTCCCTGCTGGTTTTCATAAAGTCCCAAAAACACACATTAAACAGCCCAATCTGAACTCAATGTATCTTCTTGGCCCTTGGCTCATACACGTGTTGGATAGTGCACAGGATGTTTGTTTATCCGATGGTTCGTGACACAGATCAATAAACAACATGCAACACCTGATTGGGTGTCGAGCGCACTATTGGACGCGTGTACAAGGCTTTAGTGTTACAACAACTAACGGTTGTTTTCATTTTCTTGTAAGCAAACATATTTCCAATACTGTTTGTTAGTAGAATACATTATGCAGCCACAGAAGGTACTTTACACGACTATGCCATGGAAAACTTTGTGCTGCTGTCCAATCAATCAATCATGACCCCGCTGCCAGTCCAGCCCATCTGCTGCTGCTGTGCATGGAAAAGGCCCGGGACAGCAGCAGCAGAGGAACGAGTTCAGTAAGTATACTTTGGAGCCTCATAAACACTTTTAAACCTAGCAAGGTCAAAGTATTGGTGGTAATTATGTTACTACATATAAAATTAGTTTGGAGGGTGGGCATTCCCTTTAAATAAGTGAATAAAGCTCTTCACATTCATTATTCATTCAAGGGAAAACTGCAGGAAACTCAGAAACTCAGTAATCAAAGAAAACAGTTTTTCTCCCTTTTTTCTCCTGTCTTTTAACACACTCACACACACCACACACACACACCAGCAAAGGCCAATATGGAAATATATTTTAACAAATCTCATTTATATGGAGCCTTGCAGAGAGATGAATGTAACTAGCTGAATATATTGATTGCAAACTGATTGCATTTAAACGGCAATAATTCATACAGCCTGGCGGCGTGTTTCCTCTGATTAACCTGTGGCTCTGCAATGATTTAAAATTACAACTCGCACCATTTCGTGTGTGCCCTCTGCGTGGAAGTAATGTTTAAACATGCCAGTTAGAGATCTCATGGAGAACACCGTACAGAAACACCATGGGTCTGATATGCAGATTAAGCTACTGGTATGTCTGCACAGGGCATGCCTACTTGTTCTGAGTGTAGTTCAGTCCCTAAGCACACGGCCTACAGATGTTTAATGACAAAGGCAGTTTGACACATCAAGCACTCATAATAGATGACATCACTACTAACCACTTTGACAAACTTACATTGTGATTTTCCTGTAACTTTCCAACAACCGTCTGGACCAATTCATTTCTGATTAACAAGATGCCCTTACTGTTGATTGCAAATAACGATTTGGCTGGGTAATGCCACAGGAAATATTGGCAAGTAAAACAGCCGCTCTGCTAAACATTACTATCCTGTTCATAAGAACCAACTTAATAAAATATTTAAAGAGCAATAGAATGGAATGTTCTGAGCCAATTGCGACTGGTAAACCCATTCCGAGCAATAGAGAACTATTGGCTGAGTACATCTGTTGTTGTGGTTTGCACAATTCTCTTTTTGAGAAAGCCGCAACCCTTGTTATTACTGTCTTAAAGGCACGTCAACCCATGGTCCATTGCAGTAAATGGTGTAATGTTGCTTTAAGACTATACCAGCCCATAGGGCTCCCAGTACATTGTCCTCTATCTATTATTCTCGTCTGGCATCAGGACTGGGGAATGGTCTTATCGCTCCTTTGTATTAGCAGATCTGTAATGTTATTTGCCCTCTGGGCTGAATTATTTTATACTATTTGCAATTGGTTTCATGAAGTCTAATGTGGAAAAGAAAAAGCAATTAAAGTCCCTATCAGAACAGTAGAAGCCATGTGTCTGGGAATGTACGTACAACGTACAAGATGAACAGTTGTGTGTTCAGGAGACAGCAAACAGATGTAAACAATTGATATTAACACCTATTGGCAGTCAATAAGTAAACAGAACGGTAATACACCGAGCCTGCAATATGATCAGTTGTCTGGGGAGACCAACGATTTGGATCAGTGCAATTCAACATACTGGAAACAATGCAACAATCGGTTTCCAATTTCAAATCAGAGACCAGATTGAAAGGTTAAAAAAAGCAACATGTCAAGAATAACACAAAACAACATGTCTTTCTAACACAACGAAATGGAGAAAAAAAATAGAATTGTATAGATAGGAATGGGAACGTTAAAGGGTTAACAGTGGGATAGGAACACCATCCACCATAAGTATGTGCAGTGTGTAATTGAATCGGGATGAAGAACACATTGATATGATTTTGTATTGTGAGCCTACAAGGGATTTCAGGAATAGCAAAGAAATTCATTTCTATTAGTCACAAACTGAGAAGAGCTCAGCGCTTTGCGTAAACAAGGGAGAGGAAATAAAACAAACTGCAGACGCACAACCATCCCTTACAGGCCTCATGCAACAGGTAACACAGTGGGCATTGAAATCATGTCTGGCAGAGGGATAATCTACGGTATCTCGGTTATGGAATGCAGGATGTCAGCTAGTGCAGAATTGATGAACAAAATCAACAATTGTGATTAGCAGTTTATTTAACCAGCATTTCCATGGAAACGATCGTCATGAATAACAAACTGCCCCTTCACCGTGGAGGTGATTAAAATGGGTCAATGTGGCCTTTTGGTGGTTAATTGTTTTCCATACTTTGCACTGTTCCCTTGGCTTCCTAACAAACATTGCTCACACCACCTTATGACCTTGATCTGCAATATTCACATTCTTATTTACATTCCTTATTACTTAGATATGGGCCCTTCTTTCCTGGCCCTTTAAAGGGAAACTATAGTGCATATACAGTAAATAAAACAGTAATTTGCAGACAGAGGTAGTACTGGTAATCCCTACCTCCCATATTGTTTCTGTGCTGGCGCTTCTCAACTAAATCATATTGGGAGGTAGTATAATAAATCCTACCACCCTGTCCCAGGTAGTTTTCATTATAAAAAATAAAAAATAATTGTTTTTGTCCTTCAAGATGTTTGAAGCCTCTCACATATCGGTACTTGTTTTGTCTATGGAACCAGCTACCAAAACAAAGTTAAGGCTGGTACACATGATACAATAATGTCGACCGACCGACATTTCAGTGTTTCGGTCAGTCTCAGCCGAATTATTGTATTGCCACCTCGATCAAAAGCCGACTCATTCATCCAAATCGGACGGAATGAACGATCGGACAGGTCGGAAAACCACAACTAATCGTGCGGTCCTCTATGGACCACACGATCAGTCACATCTAACTGACTGACGCGGCTGCCTTTGCCGCGACCGGAGTCCGTCCTCCTGGCCGCCTGGTCGAAAGCCTTGAACAGTCAATCAGGAGGATGGATTGTATAGTGTGTACTAGCCTTTAGATTGGCTCATGGAGACTGCTACTGCTCTTAAGTTCAAGATAAATTAGCCAATGCATTGGTTTCCTTCCCTATCATGTTCTTTTGTGTTTACAAGCTAACAACTCTCATCAAATTGTGTCGGTGTGCACCCTGTGGCCTTGGGCTGTTTACAGGTCTGTGTCTCTAGCTGTTGAGAAAATACCAGACACAGCTAATAGGCAAGTATTAGGTGAATCTCCAGGGTTTGAAAGGTACAACTCCCAGAATTCCCATTGCCCTCTGCTGTTGCAGAGTACTTGTAGGGGAGCACTGGGAGTTGCAGTTTTTTTAAACATCTGGATGGCTACTGGTTGACTATCCCTGGGATGTTCAGATTTTAATGTTCCATCCCAAACTATTTTCCTTTTAATAACAATTTCTCAAAACCTGTTATCTCTGATTCAAAGGGCTGTCTATGGTGTACACAAAATAAATTACCCCAACACATGATTAAAAGGTCCATACAGTATGAAAACCGTGTGTACAATATCACTGTAGCTGTCTCAGTAATGTTTTAAACCTTGGTTGTTGGAAACTACCAACTCCCACCATGCCTTGCTAGCATTGTAGTTTCCAAACATCTGACCTGACTTATGGAATGTCAGGTAGATTGTCTAGATTGCCCCCTTACATTATACACATTGTGGGAAGATTGTACAATCAGATTGACATTCATATTACAATGATATCCAGCCAGTCAGATCCCTCTACCCAAAGGATAGTAGATCCCCAGATGTTTGAAAACTACAACTCCCAGCATTCCCTAATTACAGGGTGCTTGTAAAGGAATGCTGGGAGTTGTATTTTTGAACATCTTGAGATCTGGTTGCCTATCCCCGTATTACACTGATAGCCGTCAGTCAGGTCCCTCACATTACACACTGCAATATCCAAGCGATAGAGACCATGGGAGACCCTCAAATAGACGGTCTGTTTATGGTACAGAACTTTTCTACCCCTCAATTCATTATCAACAATTCTGTCAGATAAAGTTATATCCCTGTCCTCCCCATGGAGCAGCAGATCGGTCCATTTCGCTGTCACACTCACCGATTTTCCACCAATGAAACTCTCCCTTCTACTACACCATCTCCCAGAACCGAACAACTGTACATAGCACTCTCTTCTTCCGCCCAGAGCCCCATAGATCCTCCCACCGATATCGCCCTAATCCCGCCTCCTCATTACAGCTACCCAACGAATACCCAATCGGAAAATGTTAACGCTACATAGGCACGCCTTCTTTAACCATGGACGCGCCCTTCCGATGAGAAAACCCCGCCCATCCTCCTAGTAACCTGTCACTGAGATCTGCGTGTGAACGTGATTCTTGCTGGAACGCGCAACTCCAGAAAGAAAACCGACACTGTGATTATTTAATATAGTTTTATTATTATTTATATATACAACGCATGAGACCCATGAATGTCCTGTAAACTATATTTCTGGCATTTATATATTCTTAGCACTGTCTTGGTTCAGTGCTTAGTTAAGTCATTGGTTATAATCGGTGTTTAGTTACGTCATTAGTTAAATCATGTTTAGTTAAGTCATTGGTTATAATCGGTGTTTAGTTACGTCATTGGTTATAAGGTGTAGTTATGTCATTGGTATAATCGGTGTTAGTTACGTCATTGATTAAATCGGTGTTTAGTTACGTCATTAGTTATAATCAATGTTTAGTTACGTCATTGGTTATAATCGGTGTTTAGTTACGTCACTGGTTAATCAGTTACGTCATCCTATTAATAAAATGCAAGTGTGCGTCCCTGTGTCCGTGTGTGTTTGTGTCCTGGAGCAGGAGGTTTCTGACTCACTGTAGAAGCAGAGCAGAGCTTACGTCACAATCTCACACAGGCTACAGCTACAGGACTCTCACTCTGACTCCTCCCCTCCCTCTCAGTCACCAGCAGTCTGCAGAGATTGTGGGCGGAGCGGCTCTGGGAGGGGATGCAAGAACCAGACATCCGATCCTGAGATTCCTGACCAGGAACTTAACAACACAGTGAGTTTAAAAAAAAGTTTAATGAAGGAGATCATGCGGGTTGGGAAGGAGAGGCTGGGGACAGATTACACTGCTGTAATGTCATGTAACTCTATCTCCTGGGTCGGGACAGAGGTGGTGTGACCCTGGGCTGGGCAGAGGTGTGTGACCTGGTTGGGACAGAGTGAGGGAACCTGGGTCTGGGACAGAGGGGGCCCTGGGTCGGGGCAAATGAGGGGCCCTGGGTCTGGGACAGATGGGGGACCCTGGTCTGGGGCGAGGAGGGGCCCTGGGTCTGGGACAGAGGGGGGTCCTGGGTCTGGGACAGGGGGGGCTTGGGCTGGGACAGAGGGGGGACCCTGGGTCTGGGACAGAGTAGGGGACTCTGGATCTGTGACAGAGGGGGGGTCTGGGTCAGAGGGGGTGGGACCTGGGTCTGGGACAGAGGTGGTGTGACCTGGGTCTGGGACAGAGTGAGGGAACCTGGGACAGAGGGGGCCCTGGGTCTGGGGCAGAGGAGGGGCCCTGGGTCTGGGACAGACGGGGGACCCTGTGTCTGGGACAGAGGGAGGGGACTCTGGATCTGTGACAGAGGGGGGGCCTGGGTCTGGGACAGAGTCGGGGACCCTGGGTCTGGGACAGAGGGGGGCCCTGGGTCTGGGCAGAGTAGGGGACTCTGGATCTGTGACAGAGTAGGTGGGACCTGGGTCTGGGACGAGGTGGTGTGACCTGGGTCTGGGCAGAGTGGGGGGGCCCTGGGTCTGGGACAGAGTGAGGGAACCTGGGTCTGGGACAGAGGGGGGTCTGGGGCAGAGGAGTGGGTCTGGGACAGATGGGGGACCCGGTCTGGGACAGAGGGAGGGGACCCTGGGTCTGGGACAGAGGGGAGGCCCTGGGTCTGGGACAGAGGGGGACCCTGGGTCTGGGACACTAAGAGGAACTGTGGCCTTGGGACATGGAGGATAGAGGCACTCTGGGCTTTTAGCGCCTGTTATTGTAACAGGCTTAATGTCTAGTTGGTTATAATCGGTGTTAAGTTACGTCATTGGTTATAATCGGTGTTTAGTTACGTCATTGGTTATAATTGGTGTTTAGTTACGTCATTGGTTTAATCAATGTTTAGTTAGGTCATTGGTTATAATCGGTGTTAGTTACGACATTGGTATAATCGGTGTTTAGTTGCGTCATTGGTTATAATTGGTGTTTAGTTACGTCATTGGTTATAATCAATGTTTAGTTACGTCATTGGTTATAATCGGTGTTTAGTTACGTCATTGGTTATAATCGGTGTTTAGTTACGTCATTGGTTAATCGGGTTTAGTTACGTTATTGGTATAATCGGTGTTTAGTTACGTCATGGTTATAATCGGTGTTAGTTACTCATTGTTATAATCGGTGTTTAGTTATGTCATTGCTTATAATCGGTGGTTTAGTTATGTTATTGGTTATAATCGTGTTTAGTTATGTATTGTTTAATCGGTGTTTAGTTATGTCATTGGTTATAATCGGTGTTTAGTTAAGTCATTGGTTATAATCGGTGTTTGTTACATCATTGGTTATAATCGGTGTTTAGTTACGTCATTGGTTATAATCGTTTTTTAGTTACGTCATTGGTTATAATCGGTGTTTAGTACGTCATTGGTTTAATCGTTTTTTAGTTACGTCATGGTATAATCGGTGTTTAGTTACGTCATTGGTTATAAACGGTGTTTAGTTACGTCATTGGTTATATCGGTGTTTAGTTAGTCATTGCTTATAATCGGTGTTTAGTTATGTCATTGGTTATAATCAGTTTAGTAACAACATTGGTTACAGTCAGTGTTTAGTTATATCATGGTACAATCAGTGTTTAGTTATGTCATTGGTTATAATCGGTGTTTGTTAAGTCATTGGTTTAACGGTGTTTAGTTACGTCATTGGTTATAATCGGTGTTTAGTTACGTCATTGGTTATAATCGGTTTTTAGTTACGTCATTGGTTATAATCGGTGTTTAGTTACGTCATTGGTTGTAATCGGCATTTAGTTAAGTCATTGGTTATAATCGGCGTTTAGTTAAGTCATTGGTTATAATCGGTGTTTAGTTACGTCATTGGTCATAATCGGTGTTTAGTTATGTCATTGGTTATAATCGGTGTTTAGTTATGTCATTGCTTATAATAGGTGTTTAGTTATGTCATTGGTTATAATCAGTTTAGTAACAACATTGGTTACAGTCAGTGTTTAGTTATATCATTAGTTACAATCAGTGTTTAGTTATGACATTGGTTACAATCAGTGTTTACTTACATTATTGGTTACAATCGGTGCCTAGTTACGTCATTGGTTATAATCGGTGTTTAGAAGGAGTTTAATTGCGTCATTGGTTACAATCGGTGTTTACTTACATTATTGGTTACAACGTGTTTGTTAGTCATTGGTTATAATGTGGTTTAGTTATATCATGGTTATAATCGGTGTTTAGTTATGTCATTGGTTATAATCGGTGTTTAGTTATGTCATTGGTTATAATCAGTGTTAAGTTACGTCATTGGTTATAATCAGTGTTTAGTTATGTCATTGGTTATAATCAGTTTAGTAACATCATTGGTTAGTCAGTGTTTAGTTACATCATTGGTTATAATCAGTGTTAGTTATGTCATTGGTTAGAATCAGTTTGTTGTTACGTCATTGGTTATAATCGGTGTTTAGTTACGTCATTGGTTATAATCTGTGTTAGTTGTGTCATTGGTTATAATCGGTGTTTAGTTATGTTATTGGTTATAATCGGTGTTTAGTTATGTCATTGGTTATAATCGTGTTTAGTTATGTCATTGGTTATAATCTGTGTTTAGTTATGTCATTGGTTATAATCAGTGTTAAGTTACGTTATTGGTTATAATCGGTTTTTAGTTACGTCATTGGTTATAATCGGTGTTTAGTTAAGTCATTGGTTATAATCGTGTTGTTACGTCATTGGTTATAATCAGTTTAGTTACGTCATTGGTTTTAATCGGTTTTAGTTACGTCATTGGTTATAATCGGGTTTAGTTACGTCATGGTTATAATCGGCGTTTAGTTACGTCATTGGTTATAATCGGCGTTTAGTTAGTCATTGGTCATAATCGGTGTTTAGTTACATCATTGGTCATAATCGGTGCCTAGTTATGTCTTGGTTTAATCGGTTGTTTACTTACATTATTGGTTACAATCGATGTTTAGTTAGTCCTTGGGTGAGGAGCCCTTAAAACTTGTGGATATCCAGACTGGGCCTTTGTCAAAAGAAGTAGAAGGAAAGAAAAGAACACGAATACCAACAGTGAAGGGGAAAAGCAAGACAGGAGGAAGAACATGGTCATCCCATATGTAGCAGGGGTCTCCGAGAAATTAAGAAGAATTTTCAAAAAACATCGTATCCCTGTCTGCTTTAAACCGAACAACACACTGAGGCATCAATTGGTACATCCGAAAGACCCAATACCAAAACACAAGAAAAGCGACATCATATATGCAGTGCAGTAAAGAATGCTCTGATTTGTATGTGGGGGAGACCAAACAGCAACTGCATCAACGTATGGCCCAGCACAGAAGAGCCAATTCCTCGGGTCAGGACTCAGCCGTGTATCTGCATCTTAAGGATAAAGGACATACCTTTGAAGATTGTAATGTTAACATACTGGCGAAGGAACGTGACTGGTTCAAGAGAGGTGTTAAGGAGGCCATTTATGTGAAAATAAAGAAACCAAGCCTAAATAGAGGTGGGGGGGTTCGACACCAACTGTCTGCCATGTACAATGCTGTTTTAACACCTTACTCTGGGCGTTCCTATAACACCTCTTAGCCACTATCTAGTGTGTGTACCTAGCTAGTATTGGAGGTTGAATGTAAACAAATGTCCATCTAGTCCAACCTTTATACCCTACCCATAAGGTCTATCTAAAAGTTGCATAGTAACATAATATTGGAGGTTGAATAAAGACATATGTCCATCTTGTCTAATCTTTAAACACTACCCATAATGTCTAACAGGTAGATAGTTAAATAGTACTGGAGGTTGAATAAAGACATACATCCATCTAGTCTAAAATGTTTAGCCTACTTAGGAACCAAGTTGATTTAGGAATTCCCTTATTATATAAGGGATAATACGCTACCTACAGTGTAATATAAGGAGATTATGAGGCCGTTAGGCCGAGTGCCTTAATAAAGGTCAGGGAACTCCGAGGTGAAGTAATATCCGTATATTATTCTGTTGGTAGCGTATTTTTCCATATAATACATAAGGTAAACTAAAAATCCAGCATAGACAGTCTGTCTCTCCCCCTCCTTTTAGTAGTAATCTTAATAAAAAGCCTGTTTTTGTAAATACAAATAGTTAACTGCCGTTTCTATTTCAAACTAAAAGAAGACAATAAACATCGGCTCTCACCCTGTGCTGTTCCGGTTCATTAAACTGAATTACTGTGTTGATGAGGAGGAGCGAGTGCATTCCTAGGAGTCATGATTGACTCAGCCACTTGCTTAACTATTTGTTTGTACAAAAACTGGCTTGTAATCGACATTACTAATACAGGGAGGGAGAGAGAAATGGGGAGGTGCAGTGGAATACAGGAAGTCACTCAGTGACGCAGCTGAGTGACTGATTATACAGATTCTCACCACTGCACCTCCCCATTGAAATGCCAGAGCCTAATGTATTATAAAGTATTTAACAACTAGACCATTGACCTGCAACATGAATAATTCTAAAATTACATTCTTGCATATTCTACAATGTCGTTTTCTCCCTTTAACAGCTGGTGTTTGAGAGGAGCTCATGTGGTTTAGTGTATAACCACATAAAATCATATAATGTCAACAATCTTCCTGTCTGAGAAAGGGTTTAATTCACATAGATAAAAAGATATGTTAGTTAGGTCCAGTCGATAGATGTGACTGGTCTGTTATTGTTTCCTCTTTTACTTCACTAGAGCTAAGATCAAATCCCTTAAAAGAACAGAACCCTCCCTCTCCCCAAGTAACCCTTGCTCAATGAAAAGTACAATTCTAATGGAGACAGGACTGTGGAGAGCTACTTACCAAACAAGAGATAGGACAGGACTGTGGAGATTACTACTTACCAAACAGTGATCCTGCGGCTGATGGATCAGCTTTCCACGGACACCTTCCCCCCCTCCCCTTGCTCAGGACAGAGCGCCTATCTTTAACATAGGCGCTAGTGCACGCAAGGGGAAGAGGAGAGAGGGGGGCTGACAGAAGAGACACAGCAGCCTTAGGGTCACTATTTGAGATCTCCACTTAAGGGCTAGTAGAGGAGACAGGATCAGGGTTTAGTGTCCCTTTAAATCTTCCGCTTCTGCAACTGATTTCAAGATCTGTTTCTCAAGAGATATTACAAAAAGTGCTTATGATTGTTACACATGGAATTTATTTTGCCAAAATCAAGTGAAAAGATGAGAGCACCAAGCATCTGCTGCCAGATACACTCTGTATTGCAAAAGGACGTTGAAAAAGAACTATGAATTACAATAGCTTGTGGGATAAAGAGGGAGAGGAGAATGATGCTGGTCCATTAATTAATAAAGCAATATAGACATTCATTCATTGTTAGATCGTCAAATCTATCCATGTCTTTAGAGTGTGTTTGCTGGCCGGTGGTTCATTTCTTCCAAAGTTCCTGTCTGGCCTGTTTGGTCCAGGTGGTTCTTTGGACGTCACAGGAACTTGGAAAGTTAAGACTGTAGTGTAAGGGCACCTTTAGCTCCCAATGTTTATCCAATTAAAGAATCCACTGGGATGTTGGTTTTCTTCTTTACGTTTCTTTCGTTTAGGATTGTTGGTAGGAACCTAAATACACAGATGGCATGTTCACACCTTGAAGAAAATGTAGCCATTTAGTAAGCACCTCACCCAAACCAACTAAGAACTGGCTAAATTATAATCCAGAGGGTAGACATGGTCTTTAGAACAATGGTGTATGTCTCAAACCAGAACGAAATAAACAAATCTCTGACAATTAACATTATAAAAACAAGACAAAAAGAAGGAAAACCTGAAACACTCACCAACCAGTGGACCCTTCACTACAGAGATATCAGTCATCACTCAATCTATCAAATTCTTCTTTAGAATAAAGAATTCTGTGCAGCTCCCATTGCCGCATCATCACCTGTTGCGAAAAATAAACAGATTCACAGTCTGCATTACAGAACCCTTCAAAGTGATTTCTAACTAAAAACACTATAACAAGCTCTGCAGTAACTACCCCCCCCCATAAAGGGCATTACCCCACTCACTATTTACTTTTGAGACAGTCTTGACGAAGTTACAATAGGGGATGTAAAATTTAAAAAAGGCAACGCAGCATAAATGAAATAACTAGGGACGGAATTGGTTTGGATCCTCTTTCACCAAACAAAATAAAGCCAATAAAGTAATAATCTGAGTCATCATCTCATTTCATTTTTTTTTTAATTAAAATGACTAAGCACATGATCTGCTCTTGGTACTTTAGGAACTATTGCCAGGATTGTATACAGTACAGAGGCAAAAACATGGATTTAAATATGAACAGATTAAGCTAGGAACAAACGTTAGATACATTTTGACCATTTATCTAATGCTCATAGGCTAATGATTGTCCCAATGGCCAAGAGCACTGTACAGACTGCAGAACTGAGAGGGACGAGCAATCAGACACCCCCTGCAGCACTGGAGGACGAATGACATCATTTCCTGTTTAGTGATCAGACAGCAAGGCTCTCTAAGGCTTAGTTCAAATTAGGCATTTTTTTAATGCAGCGGAACATCACATTTGTGATTTAGTGCGATTCCGCTGTGTTAACGCACAGCAGCAGCCATTATTTTCAATGGCACCACTATGCATTAACGCATTACATTTGAAAACACACTACATTGCAGCGGTAAAATGTGAACTGTGACGTTCACTTCTATTGCACATGAGCTTTGGTGCGATTTTCCCGTATGAAATCGCATCAAAACTCAGTATAGTGTGAACGAAGCCTGAACCATGTCAGAGCATCTGTATACATGATAGGATATTGGGTGAAGCGATTGCTTGTTGCCCGGTTTGGCAGACAATCTAGAGTGTATCTAGCTAGAGAAATAAAAGGTTGGGTACACACAAATTGTTTGTACCGAAAGTAAGCAGCACAAATCACTGTCGGTCGAGGCAAAAGTGCACAGTTTTCTGAGACTGACCAGCCGGTCCATAAATGGCCGCATTTTCGCCCGTGATTTATCAGCATGTCTGATCGTCCGTTCCGGACAACTGAGCCACCGACATTGGCAGCCCACAAAAAAAAATACATTTTTTGACTGACCGACCTTTACACAGAAATATCGGTAAGTTGGCCCAAAAATTATTTTTGTGTTTACCCAGCCTTAAAGACCCCAACAATTCCATGTTTGGCTTTTACAGCTCAGATTCCTATTCCTGAACACCAACTGCAATTAACTAACCTCATCAACTCCCCACCAACTAGTAACGCTCTAATAATAAGGGATTCTAATAGCACCGCGCGCTTTCGGTGGAAACATTCTGTTTCTCAGAACTCACAGCTAATGACACTTTTCGTTATGAACATAGTCATTTTCTTGCAATCCACAATTAGGCAGCTGCTTTTAATTAACTTAATTATAAAAATAATAATAATAAAAAATAAGCTGCTGGTTTTCTGAGACAAGAAGACTATCATAATCTGCAAAAGCTGCAAGGTTGGAAACGGGCAAATCAGCAGGTGGTTGCGCAGATATAAATAGCTGCATTTCAACTCAGTTCATACAAGCAAAACTGGCAACACTACCCCAGTGTTTTATAGCAAATGGTCTGTTTAGGAGATTGTGTCCTTGGATGATGAGTTTAGAGTAAAAATAGCAGTCGGTGAAAACAACGTGAGATTCTGTTGATCTGCAAGACTATAGTTTTTGTTTTCTTCTCACAATAGAAGGAAACATTCAGCACGTTTTAAATACTGAAAAAAAATTAAGGTAAACGTGGGCTTACATACGAGGACCTAAAATTCACCAGGGAAAAAACATTCTACAGTCGGTTTGTGATGATCTGTCAAGCCCCTTATCTTTATGGGAATCCTGTAGGAATTTCCTCTTGAGATCTGCACACATATCTATACATATAGTGAAGGTGTGTATGTGTTTTGTATGTTCTGAACTTAAGAACATCTGGGACGTTTTTGATGTGAATTGGTATGCATATTTCAGGACCCGGACAAACTTTTACAAACCACCCACTGTCCCTTTTTTCTAAAGCTAGGTACACATGATACAATAATTCGGCCCGACCAACTGACATTTCAGTGTTTCGGTTGGTTGGGATGAATTATTGTATGGCGTCTTTTTGCGGCCAAATCGGGACAGGTCGGAAAATCACAACCTTCCTCCTGGCCGACCGGTCGAAAGCCTTGGACAGTGGGTCAGGAGGAAGCATTGTATAGTGTGTACCTATCTTTACACCTTTGAGTTAATTGGGGATGAGATCTGACCTTTGTGCTGCCATCTGTTGGTGAATCAAGTGATCACCCTGCTGAGAAACAAATGACCCCGACAAGGTTTTGAATGGAAAAAAATGGGCACTCATTTAGTGGTAAATAAAACATCAATAATGAACAGCCCAAACAGCCTTGTACACATCAGTATTATACAGTACTATTATATAAATGATATAATACTATATCTTATTATATACAGATACATATGTGGAGAAAAGGGAAAGGCACTAGCAAAAATAGACGGACAAGGTAGCCTATGAGGTGCTAGGTAGGGATATAACCAATACAACTATAGAAAAAAGAGAGCAAAAAGATCCCTAATAAATGGTCCTGCACACTGAAATAGTGTATAAGTAAAAATCCTTTAATGTGAACAAGGATAAATAGATCAAATGACATCACATAGACATTTAAAAACTATTAAAAATATTCCTCATACATAGTGTACAATGCCATAAATACATCTGGTAATCCTAAACAATAGGGTAAGTATACAGGAGCTAGGATAACCCCAAAGTAAGGTAGCCAGTGTATAGAAAAAGTCAGCTACTTATCGGTCTACAAAGTCAGAACCGTATAGTCTGCTGACAGGCAGGTGTAATTATATAATAAATATATAATTATATACAGATACAGTATTATTGTCCCAGAGTGGCCAACAAACACCCAAAGGCCAACAATCTAACTGTGTGGTGGTTCCCGTCTTTGTCTAACCGATCATTAAATGGCGACCTTTCTCAATTTGCAGGCTGCCTTCTGTGAATGTAAAACAGCCTGGTTATTTGATGATATTGTGATCATTTAAATCAGATTATTGTTTTCTCTCTGTCTTTGGAACGAATGTTTTTAGTTTTACTGTACTATACTGTGACAGTACAGATAAAGATAATTCTCTAATGTTGGTAGTTTAACCATGTGACATAAGATCATCTCTGCCATAAACACTACAGGAAGTGATTACAAATAATCTATGTTTGAGCAACATTATTGTAAGGAAATCAAACACTACATGTTTGCAGAGAATGAATTAGGAGTGGTAATCCTTATTATTTAGTCATAAAGGCAAATACGTCTAATGTAGTTCAGCCACTGATTGGATGGTGATTTTTATGGTGATACTTGGTCTAACCACAAGGCTTAGCCAAAGCTAGATCTCAATAAATGATTGGTTAGTCATTTTAAGTAATCTTTGAAGCACAGAAACAGTTTGCCTTGTCCAGGGCTGATGGCTTCAGTAATATATCAAGTCAGGTATGTATGAGCAATATTAATTACGGTAATAAGATGACTTTTACCACATCCACCTTGCTTAATAATGTAAGTACGGTATTCAGTGTTATAATGGAGATTAGCAATGGATTATAATTGATACTTAGAAATGTCACAGTGGACAGGTATTCTATGACACAGACCATGTCACCAGTTCCTTAAAAACAAAACATAAAAATGCAGCAGAATCTATGGAACACTCACTGCAAGACCCCTACAGTACAAGAAAACGAAACACCAGAGGGCATCAGATTGTCACACAGGTAACCAAACAATGACAACATAAAAAACGTTACAGTGTCATGAAAGGATAGGTCACAATATGTAAAAAAAAAACGCATTTTTATACATAAAGTTTTACACATTTCTGTTATTTCTATAAATATTATATAAGATATAAGTAGTACATGAGCTACGAGTCATTATGCCAATGACTAAAGCTACCTCTACACGGGCAGACTGTGTTCTGATCGAGGGCAACGATCGTAAATCTGAACGGAAGGACAGCTCGATGTTCCCTAACTTGAGCCCTCGATCTTTCTGCAGATCTTCGTTGTTTCGATAAAGGGAAATTGGGTTTCGACTTTGAGTGATCTGATCGAAATCGCTCAAAAAGTCGAGTCCGTGTAGAGGTAGCTTAAGGGCAGTTCAATGTCTGAAAAACATTAGGCTCCACATGCTGTCATTAAGTTTGGTTGAATGTGTATCCCACATCCTTTCCCCTTTGCTGATAAGACTCATCATTTAGCAGCAGCTGTAAATTCTACCAATCCCTCACTTGGCTCGGCTCCATTTATTATATATTTTTCCCTTTGTAGTGAAGCAAAATGTTGTTTGTGGAAACTGCACCCTAAGGATATTTCTAATTGCTGAAATCCTTTTACAGGATAAAACTGTGTTTCTCATACATTTTAACAGATAAAAAAAGCAGTGAAAATATTTTGCAGTGGAACAACTTTTAACAATGAACAAAAGGAATCTGTGTCATGGTTTCTCCCTTCCCCCAGGACTTCCAATCTGTGTAGAACAGGAGCACCAACTTCAAAATGAACTGAATAAAGCCAATATGATGGGGAATTGCACCTATTTCAATTACAGGGAACAGCAAAAAAATATTGTTCTAGTCGATATATTATGGATTTAGTATTTTGCATTTACGGTATTATTTGTAACGTGCACTGATTTCCTATCAAGAAGCAATTGTTAAAGGGCATGTCCACCCTGAAAATAATCTTTTCCCATAAGGTAGGTGCCAGCTGCCCACCACCAACTGCAGTAATACTTCTTTAAAAAAATGCTTAGATCATTACTTACAGAGCCTTCTCTCCCGCGACGTCTCCAGGGGCCAGACAGCAGCCGCATCAGTGATTGGCTAAGACGCAGCCAATCAGAGACGTGGCTGACGTCATTTTTTAATGAAATATTAAGGCAGTTGGGGGTGGGAAGGGGTCACTTAACTTATGGGAAAAGGGATTCACGCTAGGTGCCACGGCTGCAAAGGATGGATCCAGAAGGCGTGTGTGTGGGGCCTCCCCTACGCATGCCTCAGTCCTGGACGTTGAGAAGGAACAGCAGGAGAACCATAAGGAGCAGAGATGTAAGGTAAGAATTTGTTTTAATTACACAGTGGGGTCAGTATGGGGTTAAATTTTATTTTTGGGGGTGGATATGCCCTTTAAAATGTGGGCAGACTTACCAGATCTTATTTGTACATAGTTTCCCCCATTCCAAATAGTGAGATGGGTGTGGGCAAAATAAATTAGCTCTCTGAGCTTTCTCTTTAAAGGGTATGTCCACCCCTAATAAAAACTTTTAATATGTTATTCAGGGACCCCCAAAAGCTAAGTTATATTTTGCTTAAAATTTTAAATAATGTTCCCAGAGTGAGTAATCATACTTACAAGTCCACGATCCATAGTGCTTGCTCCCTCTTCACTGCTGCTGCAACATGCCTTTGCATTCACAAGCAGCAGCGGAGGCTCCTCCTGGAATGGCAGTCAGCCATTGGCCGTGACGTCACCGTCAGGACCATGGCTGACTGCCTTACCCAAAACTGGCAGATAGCCACAACAGTGTAAGTATAATTACTTACTCTGGGACCCCATTTTGGGAGCAATCTAAAGCCACCATTTTAGAAACACACAGCCATCAGGTCACAGGTTCAAATCCCCAGACTTACTTATGAAACAATACAAAATAGTACATGTAAAAATGTTTATCTTTTCCTAGGAAAAATGAATGAATAATAAAAACAAATGAAAAAAGCCAGTAAAATCAGTTGTCCAACATTAACACGGGGTGTTACCAAGACGGGGTACACAAGGTTGCAGTTTTAATTCCACAAACTTACTCTTATTTTTCACTGAAATATAAATAGACTGTGAAGTGCAAAGCGTACAGTTAGATGGGTGGCACCTAGCTAAAGTGGATTATAGGAGCTGACCCCTAGTACCCACAGGTTAATTTCATAAATCACACAGCTTTTTGTATCTTTGTGAATGTTCTTTATCTTTTGGGACAATGTTGCTAATTTTAGTAGAAATCTGGTATAAGAATGGATTATACTCTTCGTGTACCTAAAACAAAAAAACAAACAAAAAAAACACATTTTAAACCTTTAACGACTTATTTCCCTTTAAGATATTGCAAGATAACTTGGAGTACAAATTTAAAAAGTTGTTTAAAACGTTACCTTCAATAAAGTCTAAATGATTTATTTCTATTGCAGCTTCAGGATACACAAAGGACAATCCGATTTAGATGAAAAGAAGAGTGAGCTTATAAATGCAATTAAGGCATATGACGCCATTTATTCTACTGCGCTGATATCTTGATTTTATAGCTCAACAAGGACTTGTATATGAGGTTTTTAGAAAATCCAGAATGTAACATTTTTATTGATGTTAATAAACATACAGAATTTTACCTAGTGGCAAAAGCAATATAAAAAAAAGGAGAAAAAAAAAAGCAATTACAGTAACAAGCAGAAAAATGAATAATAAAGAAAATAATGATCCATAGATCATTATAATCTAGACCAATGGTGCCTATTCTTGTGATATAACCCCAATATAAAATCAACCACCATGCTTCTCACCGGGCACTCATCTGCCACTTTGTAGACTGGCATCTCACCAAAAGGTAGACATCTAGTCACATTCTAAAGAATCTTGTTTTATGTAAGGTAAGACATCATTAATCACAGCCAATAATCATTTAAGAGAACAGGTCAGCCACTAATTGATTGGTTGAGTTATTCTGATGTTTACTCACCTTGCTTTCCATATGACTGGCAGGTTTTAGTACATTTGTATTATACACGGACCCATAGCTTGCAACAGATGCTGTCATTCTGGGCGAAATGTATCCACATTAAAATGACTTTATCAAAATATTCCATGTGCACGGCTGGCATTTCCAATACATGTATTTCTATAATATCTGACCTTTAGAAATAACAACCCCATACAAATCTATAGTGGAAACGAACTAGCTGTCACCAGCGCAATTTTAATATCTTTTTATATCTTCTCCAATGTAGTATTACAGGTTTTTATATTTTGGGCCCCGCAACTATTTTTCTTATATTTAGGTGTCTGTGCTTATAAAAAGTACCTAGATGTTAACTCCTTCCCTTCTAAAGCTAGATACACACAGTGGCGATAAAGCCCAGATAACAATGGTATTGGGGCTTTATCGGTACTGTGTGTATCTTGCTTTCCCTCGGGAAAGAGGGAAAATTTCCATTGGCCGTGGTATTTTCCCTAGGGAAACACACAGTCCCAAGCATTCTCCCTATGCTGTGTATAGGGTGAGCGCTCGGGACTGTGTAGCCTGATTTTTGAAAAATTACAGACAGGATCTGCTTAAAAAATCTGCCAAGTGTGTACCCAGCTATCTGCCTAGATCTGCCAGTATCTGCCTAGATTAAAGGTGCCCTGATGAAGCCCTGAGTTCCCGGGTGAAACGCGCGTAGGCATTCCTCTGTGCTGGGAGGGTGAGTGAGCAAGGAGAGCGGGACTTTGTTTGTCAACGACACAACGGACTTGGTGACCGCGCTATGTGTAGAGGCTAGCAGGAGATGGGCCACACAGTATTACAGTCTAGAGGATAAAGGCGAAGTTTAAACAGCCGTGTAAGGCGTTTCAAGAGGTAACAGGGGTTCCTAAAAGTCCTGCAGTGTGCGCAGGTGAAGTCAAGAGGCACCATACGGGTGAGATCTTAGCCTTTTGTATATGATTGAAACTATGTTCAGCGGCCATCCTATATACCAAAAGATTGGGCCTAGGCACTCCTTGTTGGCAACGTGCCACTGATGTTGAAGGTGCAGCTCCCGTTCGTCCTCTACCTATAGGACTCCCAGCTATAGCACAAGCATTAGAGATGGAAGCGCACACTTATCCTCAGATTCAACTGTTTATTTATATCACAGCGGCCATCCTAGCCTGGATCATTATGCCTTCTGCATTTAAGTGGTATAACCAGAGCTGCTGGTGTTTAATTACTGCTTTGCTATAAAAGTTGGAAACGTGGAAGTCCGTAATAAGCAATAACAAGTGACAGTTTGGTTTGTATTATAGATACCGCTGGTTTACTCTTAAAACGCCTTACCATTTGAGTTTTGGATACTTGTACAAATAATACCTTTAAGAGGATTTAACATCCATTTTAAGCATTACTAACAATTAGACGCTTACATTTAAAGGGTATCTTTACTATAAAAAATCGAAATCAAAAATACCTTTAGATACAGCAAGTATCCAAAACTTTTTTCAGATTTTAAATCTGAGCAGTAGATTCTGAGAAATCATCATTTTAAGGCACGGCCACACTGCGCCGCAAATGCAATTCCGCACGCGATTCCGTGTGCGGTTTTGTTGCGTTTGTGTATGCGATTGCAATTAAAAATGCGGAACGCAAATCGCATGCGCAATCGCAACGCACCAGAAAACGCGCATTTTCAGCGTGTTACCATGTTTTTAATGATCTGAAAAAACGCAAGTGCAATCGCAAGAGAAACGCGATAGTGTGTCCTAGCCCTTAACCACAGCATTTACAGGGAAAGATCTGTCACTCCAGAAGCAGAAATTATAATATGTAACCCGTGCTTGATCTCTTTGTCTGCCTGCCAGCACACTTCCTGTGACATTTAAGAGAATCAGCTGAAAAAAGACAGCAGGGGGGAGGGAGGGGGAGATGTGTAAGCAGAGCAGTGTCCATGGTGAGGCTGTGCAGAACACATAAGTGTCGCAGACACTAAAAGAAGGCAGTGAGTAAGGAAGGGTGGGGGGAATTAGGAGTACTCACTAAACATTAATAATTTAATGACAAAAAACAAGCACAGATAAATACCGGTATGTGAGTACCATCGCTTTGCTAGTCTCAAATTGTAGTTTCAGAAAATGTAAAGTTGTTTCAGTGAGTATAGTGACCCTTTAACTTTCTACAGACTTTGGCCTTATGAACCTGCGCTCACTCACCCTAACCGGCTTCAGTGTTGTTGCACTTTAATTGCATGTTTATATAAGTTTTTACATTGGGGGTTTGTTGGATATTTTGATACAAATTATATGTATAGGTAATACTGTTTGCTCTATATGAGAACACAATGGCCGATGGTTAGTAGTATGAAATAAATTGAGTTTCAATGTTTGCATATATCACATACAGTCGGAGTGTTCCTTTAAGGATCTAGATTCAGAGTACTCTGAATCCACTTGTTTTACTAGATTAAAGGTGCCCATACACTACACAGATATAAGACAGATGTCCAAGTTATCAACAGTTAGACAAAGTACAAATCTAAAACCTGCTGCTTGTAAAATGCAGTTTTTAGACAAATAGATACGTCTAATCTATCAAAAAGATAGTGGATTTGAATTAGACGATCGGAAGCAGCTACTTTCCCTTATTCGGCCCAGTCAACCGGGCGGCCAGGCTGAATTATCTGGCCGTGTACCAGCCCTTGGAACACATGCATTTGATGTGAATCTTTGAAGCCTATCAATGCTCTTGTAATGTTTTTACAATGCAAACGCCTCCCTATTAATGCAACGGCTTCCCTTAAAATAAGATCAATGGCCATTAATATTGTTCCCAGTGACCTATTATACATAATGGTACAACTTAAAATGCTTTAACTGGATTATTTACACAGATGGTGGCCAACTTAACTTCTAAGATACAATTCTATACTTAATTAAAGGTCATATTAAACCTAATATGATATAGTGCATAATTAATTCACATGCTTCATAGTCCATTCCCTAACACTATATAATGTCAAGAATTAGAATAAGATAAAAGATGGTGATTGCATGTGTTACAATAACTGACCAGCAGGCAATGTAGATGGCCCCACTGGCTGCATTGAGCTCCGGTCTGTTATTGGACTGGCTTGTGCTGAGCACCATTTTTGATGCAGATCACAGTGCTGTGAGTGCGATTGAGGACAGAATTTTGTGCGCAGCACGTTCATTCGCACAAAAATAGCAATGCTTTGAAAAAAAGAACTACTGCAAGCAGCTACGTAATTATTTGTATGTTGTATGTGAGTCAGAATAGCCCACAGGTGTTGAGATTTACTAGGACATCTAGGACAATTTATCAAAGAATACACACAGTAGTAATAATCCCAGGAGGATTTTTCTGAATGGACTAAGCTTCAGGACGAATAGACGTTAAGGTGGGTCTATAGTCGTCGGTGATAATGCCCGACCAAAGCGCCATACAGCCAGATCGAGCCCATCGCCCTACCGTTATGTGGCCAAGACAGACGTTCGTCTCCCAGAAGTGCGTTGCGGGTCCATATCGTGATCGCACATCTGTACAGAGCTTTAGACTGATTTTAATGTCTGAGCCCCAATTTTCCTGCAGTAGAACAATGACAGTAGACATCACAGGGAAACAAGCTGCAGTGAATTATTACTGCATGCCCAAGCTATGTAAATAAAGAATATTAATATAATATTAACCTTTCTGTTATTCTGTAAATACCTTGAAATTAGTTTATTACCCGGAAGATGACTCATTGTACAAAGACACATTAGTCAACAGATGAGAAAAATACCTGCTGCCTGCCAGAAGAAAGATGATGTAGATGGGTGGAGCATTTTACAGTAAAGGACTATGAAAAATTTCAAATAATTATTAATGACAGAAGACAGCACAGGAACCTGGTGAGCAATATACAACATACCAGCTGCATTAACATGTAGGTAAATGCCGAGGTGGAACCATAGGAGCAGCCCCCTCAACCATAGTGGCCTGGGAACCAGGGGGGGCTTTAACTTCTTACTCCTCCCAAAGACACAGCCCCCTCCCCAGGTAACTGCTGTAGATGAAGCAGAGAGGGGGACACCATAAAATTTTGCTGAGAAGCCATGATTTCTAGTTATCCACTGTACGTTCTACAGATCTGCATTTACCAGAAATATTCTAAACTTTAACTTAAATAATAATGGTCACTGACTCAACAGTCAGTCAGCACCATTGTGTCTGAGAGACTGTTGTTTACATGAGGTTGTGTGATAGGCATGTGTGATAAACCACATTTTTTATCAGATCGGATTGACCTGCTGGACATACCCATTGGCTTTATAGCGAACTGTCACTCTCAGTGGCAGAGAGGAGGATTGGACCTGAGCACTGAAGAATCTTTGTGTAAGTATTCCAGCAGTTGGGTTAAGTACCTAGAGGTGACGACATACAGGGTTATTCAATACAAGTTATTGTTTAAAATGGTGCTAATTTTGCCCCAACCAATCAGATGTACTGATTACAAATGTTAAATAAGATCTGATTGGCTGGGGCAAAATTAGCACCATTTTTAAACGATAAGAACTTTTATTGAATCTCCCTGTTAGTGATTTAAGTTATTATCCTGGGTACTGTGCAGCTATGAATCATGGCAAAGGCGAGTAGAATTGTCCTTAAGTGGATACATAACACAAGTGATGCTAGTCTGCAGAATGAGGAGGGGGAAAGGATGGGGGGATATAAATCATTAATAGTAATAGAGGAAACACTTATTCTGGTTTAATCCATTGGTTTTAGAGTCAAACAACAAGATAATTTTTTTTTCATTTATTGGAAATGTCACTTTAATGATTGGAGCTTGCAGATTTCCAATGCTATATCCTGGCTGAGAGAAATGATCTCCCACAGGCAAAAAGCTTTTCTCATCATCACAGTTGGTGATGCTGCTCCTGTGTGAATTCATTTACAATTTATTTCCCAGTGTTTGTTATTAAACGGCATATCCACCCTAAAAATACATTTTTGTTAAAAAAACAATCAGAACGTTACTTACAGCACATTGCTCCCACAGTGCACTGATCCGGCTCTCTGCTTGCCAGAATTTGCAAGCAGGGGCCAGACCGGCAACCGATCACAGCTGCCTGTCCTGGCTAAGGTTGGGCAGGGAGGATCTAACATATAACAAAAGGATTTTATGCTAGGTGGAAGGGCGGGTATTGATGGCTCCGGGTGGTGGGAGGAAGGGGCGGAAAGGGCTTCCCTGCACATGTCACCATCCCTCCCGGAGGCAAGACAGGAGGTAGAGACCTTTGGACAGGAAGACATCTACTACTCTTCACTTTCCTGGAGTTTGGACATGCATTGCAGGAGAACCATAAGGAGCAGGGATGTAAGGTAAGGATTTTTGAACACTACACAGTGGGGCCAGTAGTGGGTTAAATTTTAGTTTTGGGGGGTGGACATGCCCTTTAATTTGTTGGTTATCATGTTGAACTTTTGATTCACTTGGTAATGATTTGAGCTGAAAAAGATAGTACAACCCTTGTCAGCTATAAATAAACTGTTAGTCCATATTAAAGGTATTACAGTACTCTAGTTTTATGAATAGTAATCCATAGAATAAATTACATTTGTTTAAAACTGAAAGTTAATGATCTAGGGAGTTTCCAAACAAGAAAAATCCTTTAAGGCCAAGAGATGCAGAAATATTTAGAATGGAAAGAACAAGCTAGATTACCTAAAGGGGTTTTTTTTACAGAATCACAACACAAAATCCCTATCTTAAAGTCACGCTAAATATTTTGTGCCTATTTAAAGGACAGGTTCAGTGCAAAAAAAACACATTTTTAAATGAATTGTACATAATCTTTTCATTTTTGAAAAATCAATTGATTTACTGTATTGCCGTTACCCCCACCTCTCTCCATTGAAAAGGACAGGTTTCTTGGCAATAGTCAATAGTCTTTAGGGGATAATTGATAAAGATTTTTGGACCAGTTATCTAATGATTGGCCTAACAGAGAGGAAGTTCAACAATTTAGGATTCTCTGCCATATGGAAGTCAGTTTGATCCCTTAATGGCCTTAGGATCCATCCCGAAAAGGTCCCAGGCAAGGACATAAACCAATAGGTCACTGGGGTCTCTAGGATTACCGACAATCTTCTTTGAAAGTTCTGGTTAATGATCTGGTCTAGCTCTACTCATTTGGAGTCTGGGAATCACAATCACAATACTAGCAGGACAAAAACGCCCTTTATACTGCTGTAACTTTAGATGGACTGCATGTAGAACAGTTATGCCTAACTCACAGCACGGGACCCGGCCAAGATTTTCTGTGGTCCGTGCAGACTAGTGAAATCAGGGGTGTGGCTAAGCCTGCAGCATGGACTGAGCATGGTGTGCCGCTAGTGCGGCCCCCCGCATGGGCAAGGTTGAGCTAGAAGCATGATCCTGGTCATTTTGGTGATAAGAGTGTGCCCTTTTTTTTAATAAAGGCCACTGGTATGCAGACCACAATTCCCCTAAATATGTAAGCACAAGGCTTTGGAAAGGTTTTAATTATCTTACTCCTTTCAGGAGTTTTTGATTCTCACTGTTCAAAATGTTGAATGTAGCACACCTTCACCTCCAGCCATGCACGTTCAGATTCTATACCTCTCACCTGCCATTAGTTTTACTAATGTCTTTTTAAAGCCACATATTTCAAATGGCCCTAAAGCTGTAGATATTATGCAGACAGTAAGCAAAACCTTTATTGTGATCACTCATTTAATAGATGTTATATCATGATAAACCATGTGTTATCATTAGGTTTTGTGCTCAGTTATTAATTTTATCTTACAAACCAGTCTGCATTTCCCAAGCCAGTGTTTTGGCCAATAGCAAAAAACCAAATGACTACATAAACATGCTATGGGTTCTCTCTATACATGACACAATCACATTGTGAATAAAATGTGCAAATACTCTGGCACAAGGGGCTCATAATAAGCTCATATCGTTATTACTTGGTGTTTGTAGTCCATTGCCACTCATATATTCAAGGTGATCTCTTTCTTTGTAAATATGCATCAGAACTTATATTTGCCAATAGCCCACACTGTCTGTATTGTGCCCAAAAACAGGTGAAAACAGGGAGACCTGAGTGTATACACCCCAGGTCTGACAACTTAGGATGTGTCCTCATTCACCCCGTTGCAGGACTACTTTTACGTATCTACTATTATCCAGCTCTTGTATACACTGTCAATATCATATGCATTTGTTAGGATCAGGACTCACCCGGGACTCACCCGCCTGCACCCGGACCATTCGCTAGATCCGACAAATACGCTCCTGTAATCCTTATAGAGAAGGCCCGCACTCCTCGATCCTCGTATTTTATGCTTGATCACCCAGCTTTTTATAAACGTAACTTTTATTGAAGCTTACATTAAAAGTAACATCATATAAGCCTATGAGTAAGAGTGTGAGGAAAACGCTCAAAACGCGTCAGGCGTTCGTTTGTTTGTTACTTTTAATGTAAGCTTCAATAAAAGATTAAGCCTGCTTTATATTTTTTAAATATTTCCAATTGAAATATATTTACTGTCTTTATATTTTATCTTTAAAGACCATGTTCAAATAATCATCCGTAGAGGAGAAGCCATAGTTCCTCAGTCAAGGCTTTCCATGCTGGTTTTCATAAAGTCCCAATAAACACACATTAAACAGCCCAAATCTGAACTCAATGTATCTTCTTGGCCCTTGGCTCATACACGTGTTGGATAGTGCACAGGATGTTTGTTTATCCGATGGTTCGTGACACAGATCAATAAACAACATGCAACACCTGATTGGGTGTCGAGCGCACTATTGGACGCGTGTACAAGGCTTTAGTGTTACTAAACAACTAACGGTTGTTTTCATTTTCTTGTAAGCAAACATATTTCCAATACCTGTTTGTTTAGTAGAATACATTATGCAGCCACAGAAGGTACTTTACACGACTATGCCATGGAATAACTTTGTGCTGCTGTCCAATCAATCAATCAATGACCCCGCTGCCAGTCCAGCCCCATCTGCTGCTGCTGTGCATGGAAAAGGCCCGGGACAGCAGCAGCAGAGGGAACGAGTTTCAGTAAGTATACTTTGGAGCCTCATAAACACTTTTAACCTAGCAAGGTCAAAGTATTGGTGGTAATTATGTTACTACATATAAAAATTAGTTTGGAGGGTGGGCATTCCCTTTAAATAAGTGAATAAAGCTCTTCATTCATTCATTATTCATTCACTGGGAAAACTGCAGGAAACTCTCAGAAACTCAGTAATCAAAGAAAAAACAGTTTTTCTCCCTTTTTTCTCCTGTCTTTTAACACACTCACACACACCACACACACACACCAGCAAAGGCCATATATGGAAATTATATTTTAACAAATCTCATATTATATGGAGCCTTGCAGAGAGATGAATGTAACTAGCTGAATATATTGATTGCAAACTGATTGCATTTAAACGGCAATAATTCATACAGCCTGGCGGCGTGTTTCCTCTGATTAACCTGTGGCTCTGCAAATGATTTAAAATTACAACTCGCACCATTTCGTGTGTGCCCTCTGCGTGGAAGTAATGTTTAAACATGCCAGTTAGAGATCTCATGAGAGAACACCAGTACAGAAACACATGGGTCTGATATGCAGATTAAGCTACTGGTATGTCTGCACAGGGCATGCCTACTTGTTCTGAGTGTAGTTCAGTCCCTAAGCACACGGCCTACAGATGTTTAATGACAAAGGCAGTTGACACATCTAAGCACTCATAATAGATGACATCACTACTAACCACTTCCTAGACAACTTACCTTGCTGATTTTCCTGTAACTTTCCAACAACCGTCTGGACCAATTCATTTCTGATTAACAAGATGCCCTTACTGTTGATTGCAAATAACGATTTGGCTGGGTAATGCCACAGGAAATATTGGCAAGTAAAACAGCCGCTCTGCTAAACATTACTATCCTGTTCATAAGAACCAACTTAATAAAATATTTAAAGAGCAATAGAATGGAATGTTCTGAGCCAATTGCGACTGGGTAAACCCATTCCGAGCAATAGAGCAACTATTGGCTGAGTACATCTGTTGTGGTGGTTGCACAATTCTCTTTTTGAGAAAAGCCGCAACCCTTGTTATTACTGTCTTAAAGGCACGTCAACCCATGGTCCATTGCAGTAAATGGGTTAATGTTGCTTTAAGACTATACCAGCCCATAGCGGCTCCCAGTACATTGTCCTCTTATCTATTATTCTCGTCTGGCATCAGGACTGGGGAATTGGTCTTATCGCTCCTTTGTATTAGCAGATCTGTAATGTTATTTGCCCTCTGGGCTGAATTATTTTATACTATTTGCAATTGGTTTCATGAAGTCTAAATGTGGAAAAGAAAAAGCAATTAAAGTCCCTATCAGAACAGTAGAAAGCCATGTGTCTGGGAATGTACGTACAACGTACAAGATGAACAGTTGTGTGTTCAGGAGACAGCAAACAGATGTAAACAATTGATATTAACACCTATTGGCAGTCAATAAGTAAACAGATACGGTAATACACCGAGCCTGCAATATGATCAGTTGTCTGGGGAGACCAACGATTTGGATCAGTGCAATTCAACATACTGGAAAACAATGCAAACAATCGGTTTCCAATTTCAAATCAGAGACCAGATTGAAAGGTTAAAAAAAGCAACATGTCAAGAATAACACAAAACAACATGTCTTTCTAACACAACGAAATGGAGAAAAAAAATAGAATTGTATAGATAGGGAATGGGAACGTTAAAGGGTTAACAGTGGGATAGGAACAACCATCCACCATAAGTATGTGCAGTGTGTAATTGAATCGGGATGAAGAACACATTGATATGATTTTGTATTGTGAGCCTACAAGGGATTTCAGGAATAGCAAAGAAATTCATTTCTATTAGTCACAAACTGAAGAAGAGCTCAGCGCTTTGCGTAAACAAGGGAGAGTGAAAAATAAACAAACTGCAGACGCACAACCATCCCTTACAGGCCTCATGCAACAGGTAACACAGTGGGCATTGAAATCATGTCTGGCAGAGGGATAATCTACGGTATCTCGGTTATGGGAATGCAGGATGTCAGCTAGTGCAGAATTGATGAACAAAATCAACAATTGTGATTATGCAGTTTATTAACCAGCATTTCCATGGAAACGATCGTCATGAATAACAAACTGCCCCTTCACCGTGGAGGTGATTAAAATGGGTCAATGTGGCCTTTTTGGTGGTTAATTGTTTTCCATACTTTGCACTGTTCCCTTGGCTTCCTAACAACACATTGCTCACACCACCTTATGACCTTGATCTGCAATATTCACATTCTTATTTACATTCCTTATTACTTAGATATGGGCCCTTCTTTACCTGGCCCTTTAAAGGGAAACTATAGTGCATATACAGTAAATAAAAACAGTAATTTGGACAGAGAGGTAGTACTGGTAATCCCTACCTCCCAATATTGTTTCTGTGCTGGCGCTTCTCAACTAAATCATATTGGGAGGTAGTATTAATAAATCCTACCACCCTGTCCCAGGTAGTTTTCATTTATAAAAAATAAAAAATAATTGTTTTTGTCCTTCAAGATGTTTGAAGCCTCTCACATATCGGTACTTGTTTTGTCTATGGAACCAGCTACCAAAACAAAGTTAAGGCTGGTACACATGATACAATAATGTCGACCGACCGACATTTCAGTGTTTCGGTCAGTCTAGCCGAATTATTGTATTGCCACCTCGATCAAAAGCCGACTCATTCATCCAAATCGGACGAATGAACGATCGGACAGGTCGGAAAACCACAACTAATCGTGCGGTCCTCTATGGACCACACGATCAGTCACATCTAACTGACTGACGCGGCTGCCTTTGCCGCGACCGAGAGTCCGTCCTCCTGGCCGCCTGGTCGAAAGCCTTGAACAGTCAATCAGGAGGATGGATTGTATAGTGTGTACTAGCCTTTAGATTGGCTCATGGAGACTGCTAACTGGCTCTTAAGTTCAAAGATAAATTAGCCAATGCATTGGTTTCCTTCCCTATCATGTTCTCTTGTGTTTACAAGCTCAACAACTCTCATCAAATTGTGTCGGTGTGCACCCTGTGGCCTTGGGCTGTTTACAGGTCTGTGTCTCTAGCTGTTGGAGAAAATACCAGGACAACAGCTAATAGGCAAGTATAGGTGAATCTCCAGGGGTTTGAAAGGTACAACTCCCAGAATTCCCATTGCCCTCTGCTGTTGCAGAGTACTTGTAGGGGAGCACTGGGAGTTGCAGTTTTTTTAAACATCTGGATGGCTACTGGTTGACTATCCCTGGGGATGTTCAGATTTTAATGTTCCATCCCAAACTATTTTCCTTTTAATAACAATTTCTCAAAAACCTGTTATCTCTGATTCAAAGGGCTGTCTATGGTGTACACAAAATAAATTACCCCAACACATGATTAAAAGGTCCATACAGTATGAAACACCGTGTGTACAATATCACTGTAGCCTGTCTCAGTAATGTTTTAAACCTTGGTTGTTGGAAACTACAACTCCCACCATGCCTTGCTAGCATTGTAGTTTCCAAACATCTGACCTGACTTATGGAATGTCAGGTAGATTGTCTAGATTGCCCCCTTACATTATACACATTTGTGGGAAGATTGTACAATCAGATTGACAATTCATATTACAATGATATCCAGCCAGTCAGATCCCTCTACCCAAAGGATAGTAGATCCCCAGATGTTTGAAAACTACAACTCCCAGCATTCCCTAATTACAGGGTGCTTGTAAAGGAATGCTGGGAGTTGTATTTTTGAAACATCTTGAGATCTGGTTGCCTATCCCCGTATTACACTGATAGCCGTCAGTCAGGTCCCTCACATTACACACTGCAATATCCAAGCGATAGAGACCATGGGAGACCCTCAAATAGACGGTCTGTTTATGGTACAGAACTTTTCTACCCCTCAATTCATTATCAACAATTCTGTCAGATAAAGTTATATCCCTGTCCTCCCCATGGAGCAGCAGATCGGTCCATTTCGCTGTCACACTCACCGATTTTCCACCAATGAAACTCTCCCTTCTACTCACACCATCTCCCAGACCGAACAACTGTACATAGCACTTCTCTTCTTCCGCCAGAGCCCCATAGATCCTCCCACCGATATCGCCCTAATCCCGCCTCCTCATTACAGCTACCCAACGAATACCCAATCGGAAAATGTTAACGCTACATAGGCACGCCTTCTTTAACCATGGACGCGCCCTTCCGATGAGAAACCCCGCCCCATCCTCCTAGTAACCTGTCACTGAGATCTGCGTGTGAACGTGATTCTTGCTGTGAACGCGCAACTCCAGAAAGAAAACCGACACTGTGATTATTTTATATAGTTTTCTTATTATTATTTATATATACAACGCATGAGACCCATGAATGTCCTGTAAACTATATTTCTGGCATTTATATATTCTTAGCACTGTCATTGGTTCAGTGCTTAGTTAAGTCATTGGTTATAATCGGTGTTTAGTTACGTCATTAGTTATAATCAATGTTTAGTTAAGTCATTGGTTATAATCGGTGTTTAGTTACGTCATTGGTTATAATCGGTGTTTAGTTATGTCATTGGTATAATCGGTGTTTAGTTACGTCATTGATTATAATCGGTGTTTAGTTACGTCATTAGTTATAATCAATGTTTAGTTACGTCATTGGTTATAATCGGTGTTTAGTTACGTCACTGGTTATAATCAGTTACGTCATCCTATATAATAAAATGCAAGTGTGCGTCCCTGTGTCCGTGTGTGTTTGTGTCCTGGAGCAGGAGGTTTCTGACTCACTGTAAGAAGCAGAGCAGAGCTTACGTCACAATCTCACACAGGCTACAGCTACAGGACTCTCACTCTGACTCCTCCCCTCCCTCTCAGTCACCAGCAGTCTGCAGAGATTTGTGGGCGGAGCGGCTCTGGGAGGGGATGCAAGAACCAGACATCCGATCCTGAGATTCCTGACCAGGAACTTAACAACACAGTGAGTGTTAAAAAAAAGTTTAATGAAGGAGATCATGCTGGGTTGGGAAGGAGAGGCTGGGGACAGATTACACTGCTGTAATGTCATGTAACTCTATCTCCTGGGTCTGGGACAGAGGTGGTGTGACCTGGGTCTGGGACAGAGGTGGTGTGACCTGGGTCTGGGACAGAGTGAGGGAACCTGGGTCTGGGACAGAGGGGGCCCTGGGTCTGGGGCAAATGAGGGGCCCTGGGTCTGGGACAGATGGGGGACCCTGGGTCTGGGGCAGAGGAGGGGCCCTGGGTCTGGGACAGAGGGGGGTCCTGGGTCTGGGACAGAGGGGGGGCTTGGGCTGGGACAGAGGGGGGACCCCTGGGTCTGGGACAGAGTAGAGGACTCTGGATCTGTGACAGAGGGGGGGTCTGGGTCAGAGGGGGTGGGACCTGGGTCTGGGACAGAGGTGGTGTGACCTGGGTCTGGACAGAGTGAGGGAACCTGGGACAGAGGGGGCCCTGGGTCGGGGCAGAGGAGGGCCCTGGGTCTGGGACAGAGGGGGACCCTGTGTCTGGGACAGGGGAGGGACTCTGGATCTGTGACAGAGGGGGGCCTGGGTCTGGGACAGAGTCGGGGGACCCTGGGTCTGGGACAGAGGGGGCCCTGGGTCTGGGCAGAGTAGGGGACTCTGGATCTGTGACAGAGTAGGTGGGACCTGGGTCTGGGACAGAGGTGGTGTGACCTGGGTCTGGGGCAGAGTGGGGGGCCCTGGGTCTGGGACAGAGTGAGGGAACCTGGGTCTGGGACAGAGGGGGGTCTGGGGCAGAGGAGTGGGTCTGGGACAGATGGGGGACCCTGGGTCTGGGACAGAGGGAGGGGACCCTGGGTCTGGGACAGAGGGGAGGCCCTGGGTCTGGGACAGAGGGGGGACCCTGGGTCTGGGACACTAAGAGGGAACTGTGGCCTTGGGACATGGAGGATAGAGGCACTCTGGGCTTTTAGCGCCTGTTATTGTAACAGGCTTAATGTCTAGTTGGTTATAATCGGTGTTAAGTTACGTCATTGGTTATAATCGGTGTTTAGTTACGTCATTGGTTATAATTGGTGTTTAGTTACGTCATTGGTTATAATCACTGTGTAGTTGAGGTCATTGGTTATAATCGGTGTTTAGTTACGACATTGGTATAATCGGTGTTTAGTTGCGTCATTGGTTATAATTGGTGTTTAGTTACGTCATTGGTTATAATCAAACGGTGTTTAGTTACGTCATTGCTTATAATCGGTTTTAGTTATGTCATTGCTTATAATCGGTGTTTAGTTATTTATTGGTTATAATCGTGTTTAGTTATGTATTGTTTATAATCGGTGTTTAGTTTGTCATTGGTTATAATCGGTGTTTTAGTTAAGTCATTGGTTATAATCGGTGTTATTTACATCATTGGTTATAATCGGTGTTTAGTTCGTCATTGGTTATAATCGTTTTTTAGTTACGTCATTGGTTATAATCGGTGTTTAGACGTCATTGGTTATAATCGTTTTTTAGTTACGTCATTGTTATAATCGGTGTTTAGTTACGTCATTGGTTATAAACGGTGTTTAGTTTACGTCATTGGTTATATCGGTGTTTAGTTATGTCTTGCTTATAATCGGTGTTTAGTTATGGTCATTGGTTATAATCAGTTTAGTACCAACATTGGTTACAGTCAGTGTTTAGTTATATCATTGGTTACAAATCAGTGTTTAGTTATGTCATTGGTTTAATCGGTGTTTGTTAAGTCATTGGTTTAATCGTGTTTAGTTACGTCATTGGTTTAATCGGTGTTTAGTTTAGTCATTGGTTAAATCGGTTTTTAGTTACGTCATTGGTTATAATCGGTGTTTAGTTACGTCATTGGTTGTATCGGCATTTAGTTAAGTCATTGGTTATAATCGGCGTTATTAAGTCATTGTTATAATCGGTGTTTAGTTACGTCTTGGTCATAATCGGTGTTTATTTATGTCTTGGTTATAATCGGTGTTTAGTTATGTCATTGCTTATAATAGGTGTTTAGTTATGTCATTGGTTATATCAGTTTAGTAACAACATTGGTTACAGTCAGTGTTTAGTTATATCATTAGTTACAATCAGTGTTTAGTTTATGACATTGGTTACAATCAGTGTTTTACTTACATTATGTTACAATCGGTGCCTAGTTACGTCATTGGTTATAATCGGTGTTTAGATAGGAGTTTAATTGCGTCATTGTTAACTCGGTGTTTACTTACATTATTGGTTACAATCGGTGTTTTGTTACGTCATTGGTTATAATCGTGTTTAGTTATATCATTGGTTATAATCGGTGTTTAGTTATGTCATTGGTTATAATCGGTGTTTAGTTATGTCATTGGTTATAATCAGTGTTAAGTTACGTCATTGGTTATAATCAGTGTTTTTATTCTTGGTTATAATCTTTATTAACATCATTGTTAGTCAGTGTTTAGTTACATCATTGGTTATAATCAGTGTTTTAGTTATGTCATTGGTTAGAATCAGTTTGTTGTTACTTCATTGGTTATAATCGGTTTTAGTTACGTCATTGGTTATAATCTGTGTTTAGTTGTGTCATTGGTTATAATCGTGTGTTTAGTTATGTTATTGGTTATAATCGGTGTTTATTTAGTCATTGGTTATAATCGTGTTTAGTTATGTCATTGGTTATAACTGTGTAGTTTATGTCATTGGTTATATCAGTGTTAAGTTACGTTTATTGGTTATAATCGGTTTTTTAGTTACGTCATTGGTTATAATCGGTGTTTGTTAAGTCATTGGTTATAATCGGTGTTTAGTTACGTCATTGGTTATAATCGTGGTTTAGTTACGTCATTGGTTATAATCGGTTTTTTTAGTTACTTCATTGGTTATAATCGGCGTTTAGTTACGTCATTGGTATAATCGGCGTTTAGTTACGTCATTGGTTATAATCGGCGTTTAGTTACGTCATTGGTCATAATCGGTGTTTAGTTACATCATTGGTCATAATCGGTGCCTAGTTATGTCATTGGTTATAATCGGTTTTACTTACATTATTGGTTACAATCGATGTTTAGTTACGTCATTGGTTATAAACGTGTTTTTAGTTACGTCATTGGTTATAATCGGTGTTTAGTTTGTCATTGCTTATAATCGGTGTTTAGTTATGTCATTGGTTTTCAGTTTAGTAACAACTTGGTTACAGTCAGTGTTTAGTTATATCATTAGTTACAATCAGTGTTTAGTTATGTCATGTTTATAATCGGTGTTTAGTTAAGTCATTGGTTATAATCGGTGTTTAGTTACGTCATTGGTTATAATCGGTGTTTATGTTACGTCATTGGTTTATATCGGTTTTTATTTACGTCATTGGTTATAATCGCGTTTAGTTAGTCATGGTTAATCGGCGTTTAGTTACGTCATTGGTTATAATCGCTGTTTAGTTACGTCATTGGTCATATCGGTGCCTAGTTATGTCATTGGTTATAATCGTGGTTTACTTACATTATTGGTTACAATCGGTGTTTTAGTTACGTCATTGGTTATAAACGGTGATTAGTTACGTCATTGGTTATAATCGGTGTTTAGTTATGTCATTGCTTATAATAGGTGTTTAGTTATGTCATTGGTTATAATCAGTTTAGTAACAACATTGGTTACAGTCAGTGTTTAGTTATATCATTAGTTACAATCAGTGTTTAGTTATGTCATTGGTTAGAATCAGTGTTTAGTTATGTCATTGGTGATAATCGGTGCCTAGTTACGTCATTGGTTATAATTGGAGTTTAATTGCGTCATTGGTTACAATCGGTGTTTACTTACATTATTGGTTACAATCGGTGTTTAGTTACGTCATTGGTTATAATCGGTGTTTAGATTGGAGTTTAATTGCGTCATTGGTTACAATCGGTGTTTACTTACATTATTGGTTACAATCGGTGTTTAGTTACGTCATTGGTTATAATCGTGTTTAGTTATATCATTGGTTATAATCGGTGTTTAGTTATGTCATTGTTTATAATCAGTGTTTAGTTATGTCATTGGTTATAATCAGTGTTAAGTTACGTCATTGGTTATAATCAGTGTTTAGTTATGTCATTGGATATAATCAGTTTAGTAACATCATTGGTTAGTCAGTGTTTAGTTACGTCATTGGTTACAATCAGTGTTTAGTTATGTCATTGTTTCGTATCAGTTTTTAGTTATGTCATTGGTTAGAATCAGTGTTTAGTTATGTCATTGGTTATAATCAGTTTAGTAACATCGTTGGTTAGTCAGTGTTTAGTTATGTCATTGGTTAGAATCAGTTTTTAGTTATGTCATTGGTTATAATCAGTGTTTAGTTATATCATTGGTTACAATCAGTTTAGTAACATCATTGGTTAATCAGTATTTAGTTACGTCATTGGTTACAATCAGTGTTTAGTTATGTCATTGGTTAGAATCTGTGTTTAGTTATGTCATTGGCTATAATCTGTGTTTAGTTTTGTCATTTGATTTAATCGGTGTTTAGTTACGTCCTTAGTTATAATGTTATGTCATTGGTTATAATCGGTGTTTAGTTATGTCATTGGTTATAATTGGTGTTTAGTTATGTCATTGGTTATTATTAGTGTTTAGTTACGTTATTGGTTATAATCGTGTTTAGTTATGTCATTGGTTTAATCAGTGGTTAGCAACGTCATTGGTTATAGTCAGTGTTTAGTTACGTCATTGGTTACAATCAGTGTTTAGATATTTCATTGGTTGAATCAGTTTTTGTTTTGTCATTGGTTAGAATCAGTGTTTAGTAACGTCATTGGTTTATAATCAGTGTTTAGTTATGTCATTGGTTATAATCAGTGTTTAGTAATGTCATTGGTTATAATCAGTGTTTAGTTTGTCATTGGTTTAAGCGGGGTTTATGTACGTCATTGTGTTATAATTATGTTTTAGTTATGTCATTGGTTATATCAGTGTTTAGTTATGTCATTGGCTATAATTGTTGTTTACTTATGTCATTGGTTATAATCTGTGTTTAGTTATGTCATTAGTTACAATCAGTGTTTAGTTATGTCATTGGTTATAATTGGTGTTTAGTTATGTCATTGGTTATAATCAGTGTTTAGTTATGTTATTGATTATAATTGGTATTTAGTCATGTCATTGGTTATAATCAGTGTTTAGTCACGTCATTGGTTTTATTTGTGCTTAGTTATGTCATTGGTTATAATCAGTGTTTACTTATGTCATTGGTTATGATAATGCTTAGTTATGTCATTGGTTATATTTAGTGCTTAGTTTGTCAGTGGCTATAATCAGTGCTTAGTTATGTCATTGTTTATAATATAATTAGTGTTTAGTTATGTCAGTGGTTATAATTGTTTTCTTAGTTACATCATTGGTTATAATTAGTGCTTAGTTATGTCATTGGTTATAATTGGTGCTTTTTATGTATTTGGTTTATAATAATGCTTAGTTACGTCATTGTTTATAATTAGTTCTTAGTTACATCACTGGTTATAATTAGTGCTTAGTTACATCATTGGTTTTAATTAGTGCTTAATTAGTCATTGGTTATAATTAGTGCTTAGTTACATCATTGGTTATAAGTAGTGCTTAGTTGCGTCATTAATAATGTCATTATATAATGATAAAATGACATCAGGTTCACTACATATTCTCCACCTGCAGATCTGCTATGTTTTTTTTCTATAAGTGTAACTATTAAGGGTGTATCAGTGGGTATGGGATAACTGCTTTGGTGTCTTGATGCTGTGCCCAATCTTGCCATGGTGCATTACATTACACATGAAATCTTCATAATCAGATAATACTTATGTTACCCACTAAGTGTAACAAGATGTTTTTGGTATATTAGTATACCAGAGACCTTTTAGGGCTCAATTGATCTCTTTAAAATATAAATAATGCTTACTAAATAGGCTTGAGGCTCAGGTGCTCATGCCCCAAGCCTGTCGCTGCTACATATAAAAATCCAGATAAAGGTAAAAAAGCAATGTAGATCAAGTATACTGGAACTCACCGCTCTTGTCGGTGGCTCGGGTCTGCCTGCCCCAAACTAGGTTCCACACTAGAAATCAAAAGAAGGACTTGTGCACTCCAATAGAGATAGCCAAACAGGTCTGTTTAACTTTGATTACCAACTTTTATTGTGCTCCACCAACCCCTCTATGTACAGATCACCGCCTGATGCGTTTCGGACCTCCCGGTCCTTACTCATAGGCTCGAAATCTTCCTCAACCTCATCTTGGTAGCAGAGTTTGGCTGTTCTTCTTGGTCTGGATCCTCTTGTTTTGCCTTAAAAAAGTGCCTAGAGTGAGGACCTAAACGGCTAGGTCCTCACCCCCTAGGTTCAACTTCTAAGTATTGTACTTACCTATAGAAGTTCAGCCCGCTTGCGTGCTATTCCCTACATCCTCCTTCTATAGTAAGTACAAGACTTGGCGAGGAATTTGCACGAAAACAACTGATCACCAATATCTTTACCGTGTGTACCAGGCATTAATCACTCAAGAACAGCTCGGAAATTCTGGGGGCAGTTAAACCTCTGATGCTGTCCCCTTACCGCAACCCCCATGTGTGTTCATATATCATACTTAGATTGTAAAATTTGACCCCTTGTGCTTGCTTCTAAATTCTGCCCATAGTGTAAGTCAGATTAGTTATTTTGACTGTTATCACAAGAAGTAACATTTTGGTTTAAAAGAGAAATATCCCACGAGGAAGCAATAAAAAGAACGTGTCAGTCAGGGCTTAATAATAATATTGTTACATCAAACAAACAGGGATTATATGAAGAAAACCATCTGTAAATAAATATTCGTTAAGAGCACACAAGGGTACAGTACTAGAGGCATCTCCCCCTTCCAATAACCAGGGAGGACCCAACCACCAAGGTTCTCATCCCTGGTTTTACCTTGTAGCAGCAGATCTTATGCTTTGAATTGGGAGCAGAGTCTCCCAATTAACTACTACCCCAACGGGAAGGACTTGGCATGAAGTGGGGGGGACTAGCTTTCAAGGTAAACCAGGATAACTGTGAGACCTTGCAGTTTAAGTACTCACCCTTGGTACTCTTATTAAGAGAGGGAAGGTAAGGTTTCTGTTTGGCAAGGCAGGATAGCCACAATTACACTGTACAAACTGACCATATTCAAGGACTGTCACATTGATCCAGATAATCACATCAGAAGTTTTCTGCAACATCTTGCATAGATTTGTTGATGCAACCTAATACGCCTTATGGCTATCAACCCATAGATCTCCCTCTAATACTGTGGAAGGGATGTTCATTTAGTTTTCAATAGTTGGGTGTTATTTTACTATTTCACAGGGGAGTGAAGCATTCTAAATCTTTTTTTAACAAAATGGTATAGTTGGGGTGGGCAGGGATGCCCTACACTACAGAAAAACTTTTACGCTAGGTGGATGGATAGATATGGATGGATCCAGATGTTCGGAGGGAGGGGGGAAAGGGCTCCCCTGTGCTTGGCACTGTCCTCTCAAGGACAGGAGGAACAGGACCCTTTCATACAGGAAGACAGCTCCTACTCTTCAGTTTCCTGACTTTGGACAGACACTGCAGGAAACATAAAAGATGGCATAAGAGAGCAGCCAATCACATACGTGGCTGTCGTTAATGGAAAGTGACGATGGAACGAAGGGCTAAGTAACATTCTAAATCTTTTTTTTTCACAAAATGACACAGCGGTTGGGGTGGCAGGGAAGCCCTACACTACAGAAAAACTTTTTACGCTAGGTGGATGGATAGATATGGATGGATCCGGATGGTGGAGGGAGGGAGGGGAAAGGGCTCCCCTGTGCTTGCCACTGTCCTCTCAGAGGACAAGGAGGAGGCAAAACCTTTTGGCAGGAGACAGGTACTACCCTTCTTTTTCTTATACTTTGGACAGTCACTGCAGAGGAACCGTAACGAGCAGAGATGTAAGGTAAGGATTTTTTTAAACTATACGTGGGGCCAGTAGTGGGTTAAATATAAAATTAGGGGGTGGACAGCCCTTTAAGTGTTACAAAAAACTATCAACTATAAAAATATAGATTATATATTAATCCAGACTTTCTTAATTTTAAAACCCACCTTAATTGCTTTATTTACCAGATTTTTGGAATGAATGTTTTTGTATCCTATATATATGCCCTTGGAAGGGTGAAGTTTTTCACTAGTAAGAAAAGGTCAGAATTGTCTGGCATGTTTATTTTAAACAGAAATATCATTTTACACACTTTATCTGTTGCTTGTTCTTTTTCACTTTCATGAGGCTCATCATTTAGTTCCACAGTTAAAAGAGGATCATTGAATCCAAGGACACAGGAAACAGGCTGCTAACGAAAAATGGACTAGTACGAGCATGAGAGTAAAAGAATCGTATGTAAGCATAATAAAGGGATTCATACTCAACAATGGTAGAAAAAATGGGCAGATGTAAGTTTACTCTTGCTTTTTAATTTTGCAGCCGCTATCACTCCGGGTAAATCTCCTTCCGCAATTCAAAATCGCGTTAGCGAACATGGGTAGTCCCCTTTGATTTACCCCAGCGTGATTTTAACTCCGGCTACTAGCCGGCGTAAAATCTTGCACTAAAAGTAGCGCAAACGCGATATTGAATCGCGAGCACCGGATGCATCTTTTGCGTAACCCCGCATTCGCCACTAATAGGGAGTTTAAGTTGCGCTAACCAATAACGATCGGGTTAATGCGACTTTAACTACATATAATTGCCCAGCGGCTCTGGGTAAATGAGCCTGGATTGTATCTCTTAAATGTATCTATTTTAATACAATCCTATATGTAGATTATTTAATCTGGTCTGAACTATAGAAATCCTTTGTATAATTATTACACCCTATTCATTGTTCTAGGATGCAGTGCTCCTAATTAATAGAATCTGTGTTCCAGTTAACAGGCAGGTAGTGATCCTATATATGGCCAGCAGAGTAAAACTGGATGGTGCTAGACACTAATTTTGCACTGTGCCATTTAATGTACCTTATGACAACCCTGGCCTTCAGACATGGGTCCAAAGGTACTTATAGGGAAATGCACTGCTGGCTCCTACACTACTACTAATAAAAAAAATTTGTGGGACATAAAGATGGATTTTTCATGTGCTAATGGACGGCTTTATGGTTCCGCAAATGTTTTACACACCAAATCACAATGAAGAGAAACTGCTATCAGCCTATTACATTGGGAGTGTGATTCCCCCTCACACCATCACTCTGTACTAAGAAAGAAGTAAAGGGGCAGTGACTAGTGACAGTCCCACTGAGCAGCCCCAAACCCAATGATACACACCACCAGCCTAGGGTTATCAGACCAGGGATTGGAGGACATTCTTATTAAACTTAATAGTGCAGCTGGACTGATTTGTATTTTTTAGCCTTGCTGATTATTTTAGGTTATTTACACACAAATGGTTTGTAGCATATTCTGGATGCATACAGATGTTTAGCATCAGAAAAACTATACAATGGTGACCATTTAAAAAAACACCTGGTAAATGCTACCTGTACGAAAGCATGTGGCTTGTGTGATAGGAGTCAAGCTGGCCTAGGGGAGAAAAATGAATAAATCTGGCCATGTACAAAAAGCCTGATCAACCAAGCAACCGATCCCTCTGGATATGATCATCATATGCGCACTGATAATATTTGGTGTACGCTATATATGGCTAGCTTATAGGGTATCTAAAGTTTACTCTCATTTAAAATAAAATCTATATTTTTGTAGGATAGAGTGATACATTTACCTCCAATTATTACCCGTGAAGCCGGTAGGGATGAAAGATGTGAAAGATAGCTGTCTACATCAGTAGCACCGGTGTGCCTATCAAAGTTTCAAACTATACAACTGGAAACTTTAAAACACTAACAAACAGCAATATGAGCAAAATGCTCAAGGCGGCAACCCTGATAAACATCAGAGAGTGGCAGGCAGAGCTCACTTTAAAAAAATGCAGAGCAGAAGAAAATAAAATTGTGTGTGCACACTCATGGACCCCACTTTTTCCCCTCTTAGCTCTGAACTGACACCTTCATGCAGGCCCTGCTCTGATCGTCATAGGGTAAGTGGTGTAATTATTTGTGTGTGCAGAGCTGGGCGCATCTTATTTTCAATGTAGATTGGGTGATCTGGGCATTAGGACATGTTATATGTACCAGACTCTGTGATCTGGGCATTGGGGCACTTATATTTAGCTATCTTTGTGATCCTGGCATTAGGGCACATTATATGTGCCTATATGTGTTATCTGGGCATTTTATATGTACCTATCTGTGTGATCTGGCCATTATGGCATGTTATATGTACCAGTCAGTTTGATCTGGGCATTAGAGCATGTTATATGTACCTATCTGTGTGATCTGGGCATTAGACATGTTATATGTACCTATCTGTGTGATCTGGGCATTAGGACATGTTATATGTACCTATCTGTGTGATCGGGCTATTATGGCATGTTAATGTACCATCAGTGTGATCTGGGCATTAGGACATGTTATATGTACCAGTCTGTGTGATCTGGGCATTAGGACATGTTATATGTACCAGTCTGTGTGATCTGGGCATTAGGACATGTTATATGTACCAGTCTGTGTGATCTGGGCATTAGGACATGTTATATGTACCTATCGGTGTGATCTGGGCATTAGGACATGTTATTGTATAAAACTGTACATCTGTATAACTGTACAAATACCACCGTGAAGTTAAAAAAACCAGCAGAGTTATTCAATAAAAGTTCTTATTGTTAAAATGGTGCTAATTTTGCCCCATCCAATCAGATTTAGCTGTACAATCTGTATAAACTGTACAATACCACCGTGAAGTTTAAAAAAAACCAGCAGAGTTATTCAATAAAAGTTCTTATTGTTAAAAATGGTGCTAATTTTGCCCCATCCAATCAATTTAGCTTTCAAATGTTTAATAATATCTGATTGGTTGGGTAATTTAGCATCATTTGTAACGATAAGAACTTTTATTAAAAACTGCAAATGTTTAACCACGCCTATTCCTGGAAGCCTCACACCTAATCCCGGTTACAGTGGCACAGTTCATAGTGGTACATAGAGGCGGCATTCAAAGTTTGGCTCAGGTGGCAAAAACCCTAGAGACACCCCTGATTTTAATCAAACAGTTTAATGTAAACAGTGTTGTAAGAATCAGTGTTTCCTTTAAGGGCTATGTAAGTATACATATCGCCCAAAATATGTGTATTTATATTTCCCATGCAAATAAAAACTCATATGTCCAGTTAACTGCAGCTATAAAACACATTCACACTCGTTTCATAGACACCTTTTATTTTTTCACAATGGACTCTGTACAAGCACTGTGTGGAAATCTACAGGGAGATGTAATAAAAGTTCTTATCGTTAAAAATGGTGCTAATTTTGCCCCAACCAATCAGATGTTAGCTTTCAAATGTTAATTAAGATCTGATTGGTTGGGGCATTTTAAATGATAAGAACTTTTATTGAATAACCCTCTTTAAATGTCTTTAAATGGCATGTGCACCCTTCAAACAAAAACTGGTAATTGTCAGCTACCTGCCACCAACCCCAACTGATACATTTTGCACTTTATTACCTGCATTACTAAACGCTCGTACACACGTGCAATTGCGGGTCCCGACCCGCGACGCACTATGCGTATGAACGAAAGTTTTGGCCCGTGTGTGCCACTTTATTGGCCAAAATGGTCATTTGTTCGGAGATCCACCAGGTCGGTGGGCAACGATCCCCAACTGAACGTCCGTTTCGGCAGATAAGTGCCTACACACGGGCCGATTATCGGCCTAAACGTTCTGTTCTTACATATTGTGCGTGGGGGTCTGGACCCGTGATCGCACGTGTGTACGAACCATAACCAGATATTTAAGGATAATTGACCCCATTCGGGCCCCTCCTCCATGCCAGTCAATCAAGGGGTGAACACTGATATCACAGACAATGATTGACTGCTGTTTTAACCTGCTGCCTTCTCTGCACATGCTTAAGCTTACAAAAAAACTCATTACAAAAGAGGAAGCAAATTCCTTTGCCATAAAAGAATTTAATTTATTAAAATATGGTTACAAATACAAATAAAAACAGGAAAAATAGCAGTTGGGGTTGCGGGCAGATAACTGAAATGTCACCAGTTTTTGTTTTAAGGGTGGACGTGTCCTTTAACACTCCACAAACCATTACTGCGTGTCCCAGGCACATTGCATAAGGTTCTACTTGCTGAAAAACACTACCTTGTTTGTTTACTCTCATCATACTGCAAAGGATCTTTCGATTAATAAACATTTTTACTGACTTGACACTGGCGTTTCTTTGTGTAAACAGAAGCTAGAAAGACGAGTGATATGTTGTTTAAATCGCAATTTTGCTTTCAAATTCAAGAAAATCTGTTTTTGTTTGATAGTTGGTGAAATCTCTGCTGAAAGCTGAAAAAAACATTAATAATACAAAACAAAGTGTTATTATATGGAGTCCAATGAATTTCCCCGAATCTTCTGATAAGCATCTTGTCCAGTTCTATGAATATTTAAGGTCTTGAATAGCTGCTAAAGCTGCATTTGCGTCTGATGCTCCCATGACTCCGCCTCCTGGAAAAATAAGCTCATTAATAATTGTGCTGTTTTAATTGCTTAACAAATGCTAATGTCTATTCACACCTAATTACAAGTAAATGGAACTAGTGCTTGTACAGTAGGAAAAGGCATGCTAACCCCTTTTAATAAGCCAACAACACACTGTTAATAGCATTTAAACTGTTCATTAATTAACGTTCATTAATTAGATCTGAAAGACCTCATAACGCATCTTCTAGATGATCATTTACTGCAGGATGCCGGGATTTATGGTTTGCTTACATCTGGAGGCTGCAGGTTTGACATCCTGATATACTGCATAGACCTATAAGCCATATTTTAGGAAAATGTCATGGAAACACTTTTTGGGTGGCATTTTACCCTTACTAATGACACATTTTACCCCTTGCTAATGCCAATTTAAAAGAAGAGAAACTGGTGATATGGATGATAAAGTGGAGGCAATATGGGTGGAATTAGGCAACAGGAAGGGGGTCCACGTATATACTCGAGTATAAAACCGACCCGAGTAATAAACCAGGTACCCAATTCAGCTAAAAATCCTAATAAAGTTATTGACCTGAGTATAACCGAGGTAGAAATTGGCATTCAAGATGTTTGGAACTACAACTCCCAGCTAATAAAGCATGCTGGAGTTGTAGTTTCCAAACTCTTGAATGCCAAGTGAGGGTGGCATTCAAGAGTGTTGGAAACTACAACTCCCAGCATCTTTATTAGCTGGGAGTTGTAGTTTCCAAACATCTTGAATGCCACCCTCACTTGGCATTCAAGATGGTTTGGAAACTATAACTCCCAGCTAATAAAGCATGCTGGGAGTTGTAGTTCCCAAACATCTTGAATGCCCCCCTCCCCCTCAGTTCAGTTTGTACCTGTGGGCTCTTCTCCTGTGGACTCTTCTCCCTGTGGACTCTTCCTGTGGCACTCCTTCTCCCTGTGGACTCTTCTCCTGTGGACGACTCTCTTCTTCTATCTGTGGGCTCTTCCTCCATCCAAGGGCTTCCTGGCAGGTACGGTATCAGCATTCCGGCAGCCGTGCGCCCATTCCTGTACCGGCGCGCCGGCTGACGTCACTGCCCGGCGCCAGGCATGACATCAGCGGCGCGCCAGTGCAGAAAAAGATCGCGCGGCTGCCGGAATGCCCAGGTAAGAAGCGTTTGACTTGAGTATAACCGAGTCCGAGTTTTCAGGCTGATTTTTCAGCCTGAAAAACTCGGTTTATACTCGAGTATATACGTAATGTCATTGTTGGTGTCTGCTATAAGCCCCAAATGCTAGCAGAGAGCGGTGAGTCAACTTCATATGCAGTTGGCAAGGGCTGCAAGTTTGGGGATGTGCTCATTATGGGGGACTTCAATTACCTGACATTGATTGGTGTGGTGGAACTGCCATCACAGAAAAAGGCACTGAGTTCCTGAATTTGCTGCAGGATAATTTTCTCTCACAGTGGTTGAGGTTCCTACTAGAAAAGGAGCTCTTTTGGATCTGGTAATATCTAACATTGTGGAGCGCATTATAGATATAAAGGTAACTGGAGGCTTAGGGAATAGTTGACCATGAAATAGGGCATTTGGACTTTGTTATCGAAAGGAAAAGTGCGCTGGGTTACAAAGACATTTAATTTCAGGAAAGCAATTTTCCCAGGTTAAAAGTAGCTCTTCAGAATGTCAACTGGGATAATGTATTATCAGGTAAGGTACTGAACAGAAGTGGACTGTGTTCAAGGGTTTTTAAGCCAGTTCACATCTAATTTATACCCTTGGGAATAAATGTAAAAAAATAAATTCACGCCCATGTGGCTGAATTCTGATATAAAGAGGCAAATGGTAAGGAAGAAAAGGCATTTAAAACCTTTAAGGCCGAGGGAACGGAAGGGCCTTTAGGGATTATAAAAACTGTAACAAGGAGTGTAAGAAAGCAATCAAATAGCTAAAATTAATAATGAAGTTAGGATAGCTGAAGAAAGCATCACTAACCTAACCATTTTTTTAAGTATATATAGTAAGACGATGAGGACTGAGAATGTGGCACCATTTATTAATGGGGATAAGTTAGTTACGGAGGATGGCGATAAAGCAATGTCTTGAATAATTTTTTTTTCCTCTGTATACACTATAGAAGATCCAAGTACAGAATCATGGAGTATAGTAGCAATAAAGGTAACAAGATTCAAGTTCACTTTGGTTAACCAAGGATATGGTACAGTAAGAACTAAATAAGGTTAATATAATAAATCTCCTGGACCGATAAAATACATCCTCGGGTACTTAAGGAGCTAAGTTCAGTTTTTATCTAGGCCATTGTTTCTTATTTTTGCTGATTCCCTCATTCCGGTGGTGTGCCTCTGGATTGGAAAAAGGCTGATGTTATTCCAATATTCAAAAAGGGTAGTCGTTCAGAGCCGGGTAATTCAGGCCTGTAAGTTTAACTTCAGTGGTGGGGAAGATCCTGGAAAGTTTAATAAGGGAACATGTTCTAGAGTATGTTTCAAGGACTGACATTATAAGTAGTAACCAGCATGGATTTAGGAGGAATAGATCTTGTCAAACTAACTTGCTTGGCTTTTATGAGGAAGTAAGTATAAATTAAGACTCTGGTATAGCAGTAGATGTAGTTTACTTGGATTTTGCAAAGGCTTTTGATACAGTCCCCCATAGGCGACTAATGATAAGCTAAGGTCTGTTGGTCTGGGGAATCACATTTGTACAGGATAGAAATTGGTAATGAATAGGACGTAGAGAGTAGTTGTTAATGGGGCTTCATCATATTATGGTCTAAAGTGCTAAGTGGGGTGCCACAGGGTTTCTGTGTTGGGGCCGCTTCTATTTAATCTATTAATGATTTGGGAAGTGGGTATTGTCAGCAAGTTTCTGTGTTTGCTGACGACACAAAACTTTGTCGACCATTAAAAACTTCAGAGGATGTGCAATCGTTGGCAAGGGGATCTAGATAGATTATCACATTGGGCTGCTAAGTGGCAGATGAAATTCAATGTTGATAAATGTAAGGTGAATGCATTTTGGACTTAAATACTTGTGCTACTTATACTATAAATGGCTCTGTGGTAAGTGAATCCCTGTTGGAAAGGATCTTGGAGTTTTGGTGGATAAACAACTTAAAGGTATGCAAGCATGCCACTGCAACAGCCAGAGCCGTATGTATTGTCTTGTATAAAAGAGGATGGATTCAAGGGAAAAATGTAATTCTCCCTCTTTACAAAGCATTGGTAGGCCTCATTTGGAATATGCGTGCAATTTTGGAATCCTGTGTACAAAAAGGACATCTTTGAAATGAAAGGGTTCAGAAGGGCAACTAAATTTATAGGGATTGGGGGAGCTTGAATATGAAGAGAGACTGGAAAAGTTACAATTATGTACGCTGGAGAAAAGGCGCTTCGTGGCGATATGATTACTGTGTATAAATACATTAACGGGCCATAACAATAACTATCTGGGGCATTGTTCACCATAGAACATGTCAAAGGACACGAGACATCCCTTAAGACTTGAAGAAAAAGGTTTAGGCTTCAAGCTCGGAAAGGGTTTTTCACTGTGAGAAACGGTAAGCTATGGAACTGTCTTCCAGTGGACGTTGTAATGGCAGGTTCATTGGTCAGTTTAAAAAAAAAGCTGGATGAGTTTTCTGCAACACAAGAAATGTTGCAAGTTACTGGTATTGATACATAAAGTAGAGTTGATCCAGGGAATATTCCGATTGCCACTTGAGTCAGGAAGGAATTTTTTCCCCCTTCATAAATTTGGTGGGGGGTTTTTGCCTACTCTGGATCACAGTTAGGCAGGAAATGAGGATATTGCTAGATGGGTTGGACTGGATGGACGTAATGTTATTCAACCTCAAATACTATACATTATTGGGCTGTATATCATGGAATAATTAAGGTGAACAATGGTGTGTACCCAGCTTTTACAAAGTGTAAAGCTGGGTACCGCACGACATGAGCTTGAAGATGACAGACGGGATCTGCGAGGTTCTTTCTGTCATTTCTCGAAGATCATTGAACACACAGTCAGTGAGTTCCCCCTATACACACCTATACACAGCAATGGGGAACATTCGGGATTGCATATTTCCACGATAGTGGCCACTCCCCTATACTTTAGTACCGGGAGACACCACTGCTGAGGGAAATTTTCAGTCTTTTCCGAACATCACTGTGTATCCAGCTTTATGCAAATGTTCCTTTTAGTAAATACATCCCGTTTCATAAGACTATATTTGTATTGAGGGGATTTAATAGAAAAAAATAGAGAATTTCCAAACCTCTTTGCGCTATGGAACTTAAAGGGCATCTAACTGAAAAATAGGCTATTTAAATTGACCATAATTGGAAACTATAATTCTTCCCACCACCACTGGTATCATTTTTGTTGTTGATCTGCCCCTATTTTCTTATATATCCAATCTAAACTACTTTATATTTTGCGTCAATCAAGTTCCTTGCTCTCAAAAACTATTCTTCTGTGAGTAGTTTTACTGTAGCTGGAATGGTGACAGAGTTTTGACATATGGAATGCTTATCAGGCTTGACGTTCGTTTGTGGGGGAAAGTCAGTTCGATGAAATGGGAGTGGTTAAAAGAGGAGGGGGATACTGCTCCTAAACAAAATGTGGTCTGGATTGAAGGCATGCAGCAACACACGCAAATCAGTAAGTGCTACTTACATGTATTCATATAAATTAAGAAGAGGCAAAGTCATTTTTTCAGTATAGTGTCCCTTTAAACAGAATCCTCTCCGGCTCCGCCCCATTCTTAACATATGCTCAACCATTTAATAAATAGAGAAGTGTTGTTGGGCTGACAGGAGAGGAGCCAGAACTAGTCAGTTACTGCATGAGTAGAGTGTCCCTTTAATATTACTTGCACTGTCAAAACTTTGGGCAGAGCCCTATTGTTGGGGAAGTAACAAAAAAAATTCTGCAGTAATTTTGACTCCCACCCTCGTTTATTTGATCGTTTTCATCTAATTGCACGCCACATAAACAAAATTATTGAACAAATTTCTACTACTTAGCAAGTATCCCCCTCCCTCTTTTAACCACTCCCACTTTCATCCGACCTGACTTTTCCCCCCACAAACGAACTGTCAAGCCTGCATACAGCATTCCTATGTCAAAACTCTGTCACCATTCCAGCTACAGTAAAACTACTCACAGAAGAATAGTTTTTGAGAGCAAGGAACTGATTGACGGCAGAAATATAAGTAGTTTTAGATTGGATAATAAAGAAATAGGGGGCAGATCAACAACAAAATGATACAGTGGTGGTTGGAAGAATTATAGTTTCCAATTATGGTCAATTTAAAATAGCCTATTTTTCAGTTTAGATGCCCTTTAAGTTCCATAGCGCAAGAGGTTTGAAATTCTCTATTTTTTTCTATTAAATCCCCTTCAATACAAATATAGTCTTATGAAACGGGATGTATTTACTAAAAGGAACATTTGCATAAAGCTGGATACACAGTGATGTTCGGAAAAGACTGAAAATTTCCCTCAGCAGTGGGTGTCTCCCGGTACTAAAGTATAGGGGAGTTGGCCACTATCGCTGGAAATATGCAATCCCGAATGTTCTCCCTATGCTGTGTATAGGCTGTGTATAGGGAGAACTCACTGGACTGTGTGTTCACTGATCTTCGAGAAATGACAGAAAGAACCTCGCAGATCCCGTCTGTCATCTTTCAAGCTCATGTCGTGCGTACCCAGCTTTACACTTTGTAAAGCTGGGTACACACATGTTCACCTTAATTATTCCATGATATACAGCCCAATAATGTATAGTATTTGAGGTATACATACGTCCATCCAGTCCAACCCATCTAGCAATATCCTCATTTCCTGCCTAACTGTTGATCCAGAGTTGGCAAAAACCCCCCACCAAATTTATGAAGGGGGAAAAAATTCCTTCCTCTCCAAGTGGCAATCGGAAATTTCCCTGGATCAACTCTACTTTATTTATCAACCAGTAACTTGCAACATTTCTTGTTTGCAGAAAACTCATCCAGCTTTTTTTTTAAACTGACCAATGAACCTGCCATTACAACGTCCACTGGAGACAGTTCCATAGCTTTACCGTTCTCACAGTGAAAAACCCTTTCCGAGCTTGAAGCCTAAACCTTTTTTCTTCAGTCTTAAGGATGTCCTCGTGTCCTTTGACATGTTCTATTGGTAACAATGCCCCAGATAGTTATTGTATGGCCCGTTAATGTATTTATACACAGTAATCATATCGCCACGCACGGCCTTTTCTCCAGCGTACATAATTGTAACTTTTCTCCAGTCTCTCTTCTATTCAAAGCTCCCCCAATCCCCTATAAATTTAGTTGCCCTTCTCTGAACCCTTCCATTTCAAAGATGTCCTTTTTGTACACAGGATTCCAAAATTGCACTGCATTATCCAAATGAGGCCTTACCAATGCTTTGTAAAGAGGGAGAATTACATTTTCCTCCCTTGAATCCATACCTCTCTTTATACAAGACAATACCATACGGCTCTGGCTGTTGCCGCCTGGCACTGCTTGCTACCTTTAAGTTTGTTATCCACCAAAACTCCAAGATCCTTTTCCAACAGGGATTCACTTACCACAGAGCCATTTATAGTATAAGTAGCACAAGTATTTTTAAGTCCAAAATGCATCACCTTACATTTATCAACTTGAATTTCATCTGCCACTTAGCAGCCCAATGTGATAATCTATCTAGATCCCCTTGCAACGATTGCACATCCTCTGAAGTTTTTAATGGTCGACAAGTTTTGTGTCGTCAGCAAACACAGAAACCTTGCTGACAATACCCACTTCCAAATCATTAATAGATTAAATAGAAGCGGCCCCAACACAGAACCCTGTGGCACCCCCTTAGCACTTAGACCATAATGATGAAGCCCCATTAACAACTACTCTCTACGTCCTATTCATTAACCAATTTTCTATCCATGTACAAATGTGATTCCCCAGACCAACAGACCTTAGCTTATTCATTGTCGCCTATGGGGGACTGTATCAAAAGCCTTTGCAAAATCCAAGTAAACTACATCTACTGCTATACCAGAGTCTTAATTTATACTACTTCCTCATAAAAGCCAAGCAAGTTAGTTTGACAAATCTATTCCTCCTAAATCCATGCTGGTTACTACTTATAATGTCAGTCCTTGAAACATACTCTAGAACATGTTCCCTTATAAACTTTCCAGGATCTTCCCCACCACTGAAGTTAAACTTACAGGCCTGTATTACCCGGCTCTGAACGACTACCCTTTTTGAATATTGGAATAACATCAGCCTTTTTCCAATCCAGAGGCACACCACCGGACATGAGGGAATCAGCAAAATAAGAAACAATGGCCTAGATAAAACTGAACTTAGCTCCTTAAGTACCCGAGGATGTATTTTATCCGGTCCAGGAGATTTATTAATATAACCTTATTTAGTTCTTACTGTACCATATCCTTGGTTAACCAAAGTGAACTTGAATCTGTATACCTTTTTGTACTATACTCCATGATATCTGTACTTGGATCTTCTATAGTGTATACAAAGGAAAAAAAATTATTCAAGACATTTGCTTTATCGCCATCCTCCGTACTAACTTATCCCCATTAATAATGGTGCCACATTCTCAGTCCTCATCTTCTTACTATTAATATACTTAAAAAAATGTTTGGCTTAGTGATGCTTTCTTCAGCTATCCTAACTTCATTATTATTTTAGCTATTTTGATTGCTTTCTTACACCTCTTGTTACAGTTTTTATAATCCCTAAAGGCCCTTTCCGTTCCCTCGGCCTTAAAGGTTTTAAATGCCTTTTTCTTCCTTACCATTTGCCTCTTTATATCAGAATTCAGCCACATGGGCGTGAATTTATTTTTTTTACATTTATTTCCCAAGGGTATAAATTTAGATGTGAACTGGCTTAAAATCCCCTTGAACACAGTCCACTTCTGTTCAGTACCTTTACCTGATAATACTATTATCCCAGTTGACATTCTGAAGAGCTACTTAGCTCCTAAACAAAATGTGTGCTGGATTGAAGGCATGCAGCAACACACGCAAATCAGTAAGTGCTACTTACATGTATTCAATTATAGATTAAGAAGAGGCAAAGTCATTTTTTCAGTATAGTGTCCCTTTAAACAGAATCCTCTCCGGCTCCGCCCCATTCATTAACATATGCTCAACCAGTTAATAAATGAGAGAAGTGTTGTTGGCGCTGACAGGAGGAGGAGCCAGAGACTAGTCAGTTACTGCATGAGTAGAGTGTCCCTTTAATATTACTTGCACTTGTCAAAACTTTGGGCAGAGCCCATATTGTTGGGGAAGTAACAAAAAAAATTACTGCAAGTAATTTTGACTCCCCACCCATCGTTTATTTGATTCGGTTTTCATCTAATTGCACGCCCACATAAACAAAATTATTGAAACAAATTTCTACTAATTAATTTAGTAATGACATGTCATTAAAACACTGACTGCCAAGTTACTAGAACCATAATGTGGTTAAATGAGCCATTTACATTGAATGTTTGCATCCAAACTATGGACGTGTTTGGTGATGCTTTCTTAATGAGAAATGTAATCGACTGAAGATGAAATAAAATGCTGTATTTCGGAATAAGCTAAGACTGGTTAAATAAAATGTGTGTTTGGAATAGCTGGAGTGTAGATAGAGCTTCTCAAGTCACACTACTGAAATGTACCCACAAGCCCTTCCTTAGATGCAGTTCGTATAAAGACCCATTCATGGAGCCATCATGCATCTTGGAGTGGAGTGAGTCCCTGGGTTACGAACCAGGTTTCTTTGGGTTTGTTCCCTCTAATTTAAAAAATAAATTATGTGCATACAAAATGAAATTGTGAGTGCAACACACCGCAGAACTTATATTTCAGCAGATTTTTGTGTGCCCACCATTTTATCCTGTGTGCGCAGCCTAGCAGAGTTGTGTGTGTGAGCACAAGCGCAAGACTTAGAACCTTTCCCATACTGGGGGCCACACCAGCCTATTTGGGGCCCATTAAACAGTGGTGGGTATCCAAACCCCGGAGGCTGTACTCTCCTGCAGTCGCCATGCTGTACATTTGTAATAAGGAGTTTTATTTATGTCAGATGTTTGTAACACCGAGGCTGCCAGTAGAGCCAAGTAACCAGCAAGATATTGGCTTTCCGGAGGCAGCAGATCTCTATTTGTGGAGAAGATAAAATATAATATGATTGGAAGTCCAAATGTTGTGTATCCACATGGGATGGTAGCACGTTAGCATGTACAAGATTTGAATATTAAAATGTTGTCCATACCTGGGTGTGATCCGCTACCACACAAGTAAAGGCCAGAAATGGGGGTCCTATAGTTTGAAAATGTTGGTACAGGTCGAGCAAAGTATAACTGATCTAATGACATGCTGCCATGGAATATGTTCTGTAAATGAAATCAAGAAAAGGGGAGAATATGTAAATACAGTAGCAGGTTACATTATCCCAACATACGACATGTTCAAGGCTATTTTCGATAATTTTCGAAAATAGCTTCGAATGTTCGATAACACTCAGATATACGATCAGAAGCTTGAAAGTAGTCTCCGATTGTAGTTTCAAGGGTTATCAAACGTTCCAGGGTATTTTTGAAAATTCGAATATTACCGTATATGGAAAGGGGATCAACAAATCAATACAATAAAAGTAAACACAGTCTGCAGGCTGACAATCACAAATAAGTAATGGTGCTAGGGGAATAAAATAATCACACAAACCTACTCGGAAGGGAAAGCCCTCCATAGAAGCACTCGCAGCTATATGCAGACTAATTTAGAAATAAATATCAGGTCAAGTATTACACATGCCCTGAAACAGACATAAATCCAAGGAACACATACATAGGGGAGTTCTGCCTCAATAATACACTTACTAGCAAATGGTTAATCCAAATAAACTGCTTTATAGATCAATGTGACCAAATAACCTGTACATTTACACATCATACATTAACCTAATAATAAAGTGCTCAGTGCATTAAAAACTAACCCAGTTTGGTGGACCTGATCTGACCCTGTTATAAAGTCCAGTAACCACTGTCCGTGATTGTTACAAGGTAAGTCAATGACCAGCACCCCATTGGGAGTGTAATAACCCAGGGAGGGGAGAGAAGAGAGAGAGTAAATACCCAATCAGAAGTTCTGTATGATACTGTCTGTATAGGGGCTGGAAATACTTGTTGCTGCCACCAGTGTAGATTATAATAATGCGCCTGCACACCTAGAGCTTTACCTTGGAAAGTGAACAGGATTTTTGAAAATTGTCGAAAATAGCCTTGAACATTCGGTAATAATCCAAAATTCGTTCCATTTTTGGATCTTTGGGATTTCCCTGAGATCCGGGAATCCGAAAGCGTAAGGAAACTGGTGAGTTTTGGCCATCTCTAATACCAACAGACAGCAAGCAATTCAACCTTTTCAAATATTGTGCAAACTACACACTGAACTTATCAAGGGCTATACTGCCCACTTTCTCAGGTCTACCCAAAGGCCATTCCCTGGACACAAGCAGGGGGCAGGCCCAGTCCAGACATTTGATTGTTTTCCTAATATTATTTTAGCCAATCTAATGGAACTAGTGTCTTAGGACCTTACCCTGAATACATGAAATTAAAAAGAGAGGCTGAATAGAGTATAATTACCCTTTAATAACTGGTTTTAGCATCAGCAACTCTCTACATTGTCCATTGTTTCAGGTCCCCATTACAAGAGGACGTAAGTTAAAGGGTATGTCCTCCCCCCAAACAAAAATTTCAGGGTTAACAGAAACCCTCCGATAGTGTTAGTGATTGGTTGAGATGTGATGTCTCAACCAATCACAGTTGCAGCTGCCAGTCTGGCCACTTCTGCTGCTTCTGTGCAGGGAAAAGCAGCAGAAGGCAGTTAAGGGAACGAGGGCTGGTAAGGAAACAATTTGAACACTTAAAACATTACGAGGTCTAGATTATCAGGGTGGACATACCCGTCAATTCAAAGTAAAATATAGCAATTTGAACAACAACAATAGGATTCTGTTTAAGCTAAACAGCATAGCAGCTTGTTCAAGTTTAATAAAACCTTTATGGATCCAGAACGAAGCTTTACTTTCCCAAGGAAATTCACTAAACTATAATGCTACATTCTCCCAGTTACAGAGAAAGATCCTGATACAATTCCTTACTGTCTAGTTCATTTCTACAATTAAAATATAATGAAGCAATTCTGATGACTGCGGTTTTAGTGACTTTGAAGTAAATTTTACTAATGGCAACTACTGTACTTTAAATATGAAGTCCTCTGATGTTCGCTTAGCTGAGTCACACGCTAATTGGATTTGTATTTCTTTGACAACTTGTAGACAAATAATGAAAGTCAAGAAAATGTATCTTTTACTTACACCTCCTGGGAGTCCGAATACCCTTTCCAGGTCTGGTGGGGTAAGGATATCTCTGCCAATCACAGAGGACTTGAAACCAGGAGCATATTTCTCTATCCAGTCAAATACTATAGGGCAATAAGTGAACTATGTAACAAAAGATATACATATTTTGCATATAAAAACAAGCGGTTATTAACTAAAAATGTATAAAAGTTATTTCTTCGTTATGATTGGATAATGGAAGTTTCTTAACTATGATTGGACCTTGAATGCTTCTTAACTATAATTGGATCTTGGATGCTTCTTAACAATTATGAGATCATGGATTTTTCTTAACCATTATGTTTCCTTGGATGTTTCCTAAAACTATGATTGGATCTTGAATGTTTCTTAACTATGATGGGATCATGTATGTTTCTTAACCATGATTGGACCGTGGATCTTTCTTAACTATGATTGGATCATCGAAGTTTCTTAACTATGATTGGATCTTGGATGCTTCTTAACTATGATGAGATCATGGATGTTTCTTAACCATGATTGGATTATGGATGACAGTGCTTCCCTTTCTGCCCATTCGCTTTAACAATGTCAGCTCCACTCAAATCTGAGGTTCTGCTGGAGAAAGCAGTTCTCTATAGAAAAACCATAAATGCAAGGAGAATGAGTAAATCTTTGTTTTGATAAGTAAAATCTGTTCTGCTGGATCTCCAAACTGCAGGCCTCCATATATTATATATATCAACAGTTCCATAATCTGCTGGATAGTCCCAAATGTTAAACTTCAGTCCCACATCCGGAGATCCACAGGACGGCTGAACAGTGGATTGTAAATTAAACAATTAATTGTCTGCAAATGTAGACAAATGATCTAGCTGTGATTTGAAAGAAATCTGTACTATGAACCTGAAGGTTGGATATGCCTACGGATTAGCCCATTGACAGCTTTTCCTATAGATCATACCAGGAGAAAGTAAACCAATGTCCCATTTTGTTTAATTAAAAATAAATTGTCTCCAGTAAAAAGCAGACTCACCCTAAGGCCTGGTAACCACTGTCTGACTTTGTCCTAGCGCACTGGTAGCGCGTTTCAGGGTGCACTAGTACACATAGCCATGTGCTGCAATTGCACAATGATGCGCATTCAGAGAACATACGATTGGGCAAAAATTGCAGATTGCATGTGCTCTAATTAACAGATCGCAGTGCTGCACACCTAGTATGTCCAGAGCAATTAGCCAACACCAGTGAGCGCTTTTTAATGGGTTCCGTTTGGATCACACATTAGAATGCTGTGGTGCGGCCTAGCCCTCAAACACAACCAGTGGTGTTTTATATGCACATCTAATCATTTAAATAGACTCATTTTGCTAAAAATTTAAAGTGAAATAACCAGCCATTTCCTAAATCACCAGGCTGACCTGACCAGAATAAGGGTGATTAATTGGTCCAAGAACAATTATTAGAGTCCCAGCATGAAGTGCAAAATAATTCCTACTTACAAACATATATTCTACTTGGATAGGTCACTTGTATTTCAATACATACATATTTATAGTTATGGACATTTTACAGCAGAAATTAGAGATCTAGCGACCAATGAATGGACCAGTTAATAATGCATTAATGCTTCTATACACACAGGACTAAATATTGTAAGAATGCCCTTGGATTCATCCTTACCATTGGGTGCAGGCGCAGTGTCCATTACTGTGTTATTGAATGGCTAGAGGGAGGCTAGTATACTAATGAACTAGTATACTAAGCTAGTATACTAATGAACTACGCACCACCCTAAGCTGTATCTTTGTAACGTTAAATACTGCAATCGCAAGGATAAAAGCCTTCTACTGAACATTTAACTCTCCTATAGAAATCCAATAGAATTACACATGTGGGGTTACTGCCATAGCTTTTATCAGGTGTCACTATCTCTTTAAGTTCATTCAGTGTCAGTCCTGTAATATCTTGTTGACCCGATGCACTTACCCGTGTCTGCATAACTGTTTCTCTCCTCGTCATTCCACTGACGGCCTCCAGAAAGGTTGTATGGGGTGTATTGTGTAAAGAGGGAAATAACATGGCCACCTGGAGGTGCAAGTGTAGGGTCTAGTGATGACGGAATACATAGTTCGATCATTGGCCTGTGTTTTGAAATAAAGATCTGTTAAAAGACAATATATTAATCCTGTACAAACAAGCTACCAATGGTGGCTCCATTCCCTGGTCACAGTCCGTGTGCTGAAACAGCTAGGGGAACGCTCTCCCCTTGGGAATAAAGAAGGAAAGGCTGCAGCACCAGCGGTGGGTGTATCATAAAAAAGTCCAATCTTTATTTCACAAAATGATTGAAAAGTTGCAGATGGTGTAAAGCAAACAATGGGTAGCAAAGTGGGGATTACCCTGACGGGCTTTGGGCAACCATAGTGTCCTTAATCTATGATTGGACTTTTCTATGATACTCATACCGCTGGTGAGGCAGCCTTTCCTTCTTTTGAACAGTATTAGTAGTCCTGTAACCACTTAAAGGGTAACTCCACTCAGGAAAACAATCTCCCAATTCAATTTACAAGCTGAGATCTGCCTGGGTTTACTTACATGGTCATGCAGCTCTCTGTCTCCCCTGCTGGATCTCTGTCTCCCCCTGCTGGCAGCACTACTAACCAAGCTCCATTGAATTACACGTTGGCATGTGCAAAACTCTAGAAAGAGGGGGAGCTGCCAATAGGGGGAGACAGAGAGCTGCAGGATTGTGTAAGTAAACACAGGCAGAGCTTAGCTTGTAAATTGAATTGGGAGATAGCAGCTAGTGATCCTATCTCCCACTGAATTATAGAATCCATTTTTTGAAAGTTGTTTTTCTGGGTGGAGTTACCCGTTAAATGTTCAAAGGCTGAGTCAGTAGGTCAGGGAACTCTAATGTATTCAATAAGGAAAAGGGTATATCGGTTATTTGGGTTAAAATCAAATATCTTGGCCTGACCTCGGTAATGGTAACACCGAAATATTGCCTACCTGTGTCGGTGCGACTGTTCATATTTACACCCGACTGTGCTTTATTCAGGAGAGTTTGTTCTCAACTTTCCACAACAAAAAATCTCTTATACATTTCTCTCACTAACCCAATATTACAACATCAGATGGAATTTAAGTTCTTATCGTTTCAAATGGTGCTCATTTTGCCCCAACCAATCAAATGTTGGCTTTCAAATGTTAAATAATCTCTGATTGGTTGGGGAAAATTTGCACCATTTTAAACAATAAGAACTTTAATTGAATCTCCCTGTTTGGATATTACTGAACCTCCCCCAGGGTGGCTCCTGGACAGCAAAAGTGGGCTACTTATACAATATGTCAGAATGTGTGTATTGTCCTCCAGGTTAGACCTATCAAGGTAGGTTTCCAAATTGTGAGTGCATAGACTGGTTTCCTTGTTAAGATCACAGTGTTTTTCATCAAGGAACCTAATAAAAAAAGGTGATTTCCAGTAGATTTGGCATTGTCTGGTGCTATGTGCAACATATCATTGCTCTGAAGTTTCTGTGGTCACACAGCAACCAGCATGGCAAACGCTGACTCAAACGTATAAATGCAAATATGCAGACAGGAAATGTTTGCTTACCACAAAATGCTAGATTGTTTTGCAACTTATAGTCAAGCCATATAACTAGAATCTAAAAGTTGATCGCTTAATTGCACATTGCATTTTTGTCTCTTCTCTTCTAAAGTTCAGAATCCTTTGACCTTTTTCTTTTCTGAAGCTATTTAAAGACAGTTGCAGCAAAAGTATACAACTGTGCATGCTCATGCCAGAGGCACTGGGGCGGAGCAACTGTGCTGGTGATGTCACAGCTCACAGTGCTAGCTAGAAACACCAACCTTTATACTATAAAGTTTGCATAGATTGCAGCTAGAAGCCTGATCTCTTTTTAATAAAGGGCACTTGTATGGAGATCACAGTTACTCTTTAATTCCCCTTTGAATGACTTATTTTTTAAAAGGATAAACTTTTCTATTACCTTGTGGAAGGTTTTCCTTTACAGGCATCTTCATAAGCCTCATTGAGCAGTTGCGTGTCCTCACTGTTCAGATGAATGGAACATTGATGGTGCGGTGATGGTTTGCCATCGGGCGTGTTTGGTAGAGCTAAGAAATTTGGCAGCCGGTCGACAGCAACTATGATTGTTTACAAAACAAAGATCATTAGTATTTGTTTTCGTAAAGAAGCTCATAACATTTACACTCAAGTGTAGTATGCAGAGTCTCAATCATTCAAAAGTAATTGCAATTTATATAAAAAGGATATTCAGAGAACTTTCTAAGGGAAAGGAGAACATTATCCTTATATGAAAAAGCTAATGTTTTAGCCATTGATACTCTAGTGCATTCAGCTCTCGATACAAAAACCTGCACTAAACAAAATATATGTTCTTCTAAAGGCGTTATGAATATAGATGAAGCAGAAATACGTTTATGGCTCTATAATTCATTTTATTTCCCGGCATCAGACAAATCTGAATTAACTGCATGCAATTGCTTACAGTGTGACTTTTACAGCTCTTTCAGTGTTTAGAGCCGAACAATATAATACTCGTTTTACAATGGTAGGAAATAAATCTACAGAGAAGAGGAAAAGGACATTGACTTCGACATATTTGTAACACTGGAAAAAATGAATGGTAAGAATTGAACGAAAGTGGGGTTATGGTGGGTGATACTTCAAACTATGTTCAGTTGGATGTACCCTTTAACACAGACCCCATCCCCATTTTCTCTTTTTTGTGTGAAGAAAATAGACTATATAGGGAGTGCCTACTATGCCTAATGCTAAATCTGGGTCTGGTCCCTCCAATATATCCCACAGTAAATTGACACTATTTTCCTGCTGTTATTATGCACCAAATTCCTACACTTACTAAGTTCCTATTTCCTACACTTACATAGCCATCTTTCTCCAAACCTGCTAAGCTCTCTTTCTCTACAGTAACCGAGCCCTCTTTTCCTACACTTTTCCTGCTGTGGAATATGAAAGGGCACCATGTATAATGAACAAGGGCTATGGGAACAAAAATCCCTGGTATACCTGGAGTATAACATTAATACTGTGAGTTGTGTGCTCTGATTGATTTGAGATGCAAGGATGTTAGTTCTGAAATTAATTTAACATCAACAGAATTTGTTGTTTTGACTATTTAGCTAAAGAAATCATTATCCCACTGATCTAGACAAGCAGGAATATTATTGGTCAATGTAGAATCTGATAAGTCACAGGCGGTCCTTTGAAGGCAAGATGTGTCTACCAAGAAAAGAATCAATACTTTAGCCAATGGGGTGCTGCTTAAAGGACAATTATACTCACCTCACCCTCGCTCCTCTTCCTCCATAGCTGCATAGTACCCAGGGTGAGGACCTAAAATCGCTAAGTCCTCACCCTGGGTTCTTTCTCTAACTCCTGCACTACTTACCGCAAATCTGCTTCGGCGATCCAGACTGTTCCACCTCTCTCCTACTGTCAGTGACAGTCGCGAGGCAGCCAATTGGAAGACACGCCTCCTTGCAGAGCGTATCTTCCTATTGGCTGCCTCGCGATCTGTCATTGAAGCAGGAAGAGCGGAGGAACGGAGCGATCGGCGAAGCAGATTTGGGGTAAGTAGTGCAGGAGTTAGAGAAAGAACCCAGGGTGAGGACTTAGCGATTTTAGGTCCTCACCCTGGGTACTATGCAGCTATGGAGGAAGAGGAGCGAGGGTGAGGTGAGTATACTTGTCCTTTAATTGCCACTAGTAAATTTGATTTTACTTGGCATTATAAAGAGTCTGACTGCTGCCATCTATTTTAATGTGTGATGACCTTAAAGGGCAAAATAGAGCACACTAGCAATGTAATATAGTCAAATACTATAGCAGTTAGTCAGAGAAACAAAATGTAAACAAGACAAGTGCAAAATGGGTAAGTATATATTTACATTATCAGAAAGATTGAGTAGTTACAGATTAGGAATAAACTGAACAGATTGCCAGATTCAAACAATCCTGTCCAGGAAACATGAAACCAAGAGGAACGGAATGTAATTAGAAGGTTGGAACATGCAGTATAAAACAATACAAGAACTTAATAAAACAAACTATACTACAGCTCTACATGATCAAGGAAAACAGTGTAGCATTGTAAATGTTCCTAAAGCAGTAAAGCAACCACAGGTACGAACCATTCTGGACTTAATTTGTAGATCTGGAAACAGAACTTTCTAGCAATATAAACTCAAACTGCTCAAACTGTAATCTAGACTTTATCATCAAAAAATTGTGTATATATATATATATATATATATATATATATATATATATATATACACACACACACAATATACATATACTAGTGATTTTATTTATTCACTTGTGCAAAACCGGCAACGTTTCAGCCTACATCTTAGGCGTTTATCAAGCTGATATCAGACGTAGGCCTGTGTGCACTATTATATGGATATATATATGAAGAATCACAAATTGGTAGCACCGGGCAAAGAAAGGATTGAGAGGAAGAGTGCATACTAACAGTTGGTCTATATATATATTAATTCCACCAGCAGGGTTTACAAAATCCCTGTAAATCGTAAAACTGATGTTTCCTGGAAAAAGCTAAAATGAAAATTGTGTAGTTGAACCAAATTCATGCAATGTATAGAGTAGAGGAGCACACTACTTAGGTGATGAATTCATTTGTTTAGTGCAAAAAGCATAACATACAACTTTTCGGGACCCTAGGTCCCTTCCTCAGTCCTCCCTGAGTCCCGAAACGTTGTATGTTATGCACTAAATAAATAAATTCATCACCTAAGTAGTGTGCTCCTCTACTCTATACCTTGCATGGATTGTGTAGCCCTGGAAGTAGGGGGCTAAGAGGATCTGCACCTACCAACTTACCAACAGTGTGCCAAAGTACATCTGGAACTTTGCTGGAACCAAATTTACCCTCTAAACTGGTAAATTCACATTTTGTACAAAGATCCTTCCATTTACGTAAAATGATCTGGATGTTTATATGAGTTGGGATATATACTAAGTGAAGCAGTTATAAAATCAATAGGTGCTTCAACCAAGTATAATGGAAATGATGTACACACAAATTGAACCAGGATTTGGTAACATTTCTATTTTACTTTTCTTCTCTAAATTGTTTCTGGTTTGTTGTTGGCTTTTAGGTACAGATGGTAATTCTGCAATAAAGTTTCAGATAGGATTTGCCTTGGTTTCTTTTTTTAATTAAACAAAACCCTGCCAATGGTATTTGTAAGTCTATGCTTTCACTTGTGGACATGTATCCTGTCTTGGTCTTGGTAGCTATATAGCTATAAGATAGTAATGCTGTATTTCAGTGAAAAACTCTTGGTCATAACTCTTGGTTCACCTCCAGAGACATTATCATTTGGCTAGCCAAGACATTTGCAGAACAGAAAAGGTTTGGAAGGTGCTTGACAAGAACGGATACAGTAAGGTCAAGTAAAGCAACAGATGGACAGAAAATGAACTTTAGCAGCCATCTCATTCCAAGTGTAAATCTTCACATTTTGGGCCCTTGTTCTAGTTAATCTTAAATAGAGATTTAAAGGAGAATTACATGGGAAAGGACACCCACCCTCGAAAACTCCTTACCCTTAAATGCTGTCAGTTACACTTGTTTGGTATTACCTATAATTAAGTGCTAAGTCCGCACGAAACACGCCAGGGTTCCTTTTTATCAATGTGAATAATAAAGCTTAAGATTTTAAACTTTCAAACCAAGCAATATGGTTTGATTTATATCCTGATGTAAGGTCTGTTGGAGAGTGTCTCTGTGGATTTGACTGTTGTTGATTCGGAGCTGGAGCAATGGGCTCAGGGCTGCTGCACCCGGGCCATTGGAGAGACGGAGTGAGATCAGTATGTTTTACCAAAATTCAACTTCTAACTACTGTTCAGTTTGCTTGTGAAGGTTCATTCATCCAGGCCATGGTATATCTGTTGTATTCAGTTAGATTAACTGGACTTAAAGTTTAGTTCTTGAAGACGTTTCGCTAGTCATCTGACTGGATCTCAATTCAGAATGACTTGTACAAGAATCTGTTGGCAATTAAGTACCCTGAAGTCCCAATTAGCATATTACAGCCAGGTGTTAGGGACCTTCTGAATGCAATGTGTGGGTGCACTGATAAAAAGAGGTGTTATCAAAACCTTACCTTACCCTGGGCAGTTTTGATAACACCCCTTAGCCTCAAGGTGCCTAACACTTGGCTGTTATATGAGGATTGGAAAACATTCCAGGGTATTTATTGCCAACATATTCTTGTACAAGTCATTCTAAATTGAGAAAGCCAGTCGGATGACTAGCGATATGTCTTTAAGAACTAAATTTTAAAGGGGAACTGTGGTCTCCATACAAGTTGAGTTTAAATGAAAGACCAGTTTCCTACCTTCAAAACGAGCCATCAACCACCTCTCTACGTGCTCCACAGCCCAAGATATAAAAAATTACTGACAAGGAAGTTAATGGGTGGGAGGCTGACATGTGACATTCCTAAGGCTGCCGGCGAGCACATCCTCAGACTCCCTCAGTGTGTGAGGGAGACAGGAAGTCCCTCCTCCTCTCTGCTGTGTGAAGTCCTGACAGAGAAGGTAAGGGAATCTACAGCCCTTCTCTCCCACTATGTGAAAACAGCCTTTTCAGGCAGAGTTCTCACTCTGCCTGAAAAGGCTGTTTCCACAGAGTTTTCTGTAGGGGGGGTCTGAGTGGCCCATGGCACCAGCGAGTGGGCGTGGCTTAGGCACCCACAAGTGGGAAGGGCCATATGGGGCTGTAAGAGAATGGGCCAAGGGGGGGCCTGCCACTGGAGGGACCTTGGGGTCCATGAGTGGGAGGGACCTTGGGGTCCATGAGTGGGAGGGACCAGGTGGGCTGCAAAGGGGAGGAGGAGACACAGGGCAGATTGACTGACATAGTTTCAGAGCAGGAAGCAGGAAGGGACCTGGTGATGCTGCTACCATATCACACACAAAAATGTAAATATATTCAAACCTATGCAAAATAAACAATGAAAATAAATTGCAAAAATTCTCAGGGGAACAATTCCTATCAATTTACCTAAAGTCATTTTTGGACCACAGTTCCCCTTTAAGTCCAGTTGATCTAACTGAATACATAGAAACAAAGAGAGAAAGAAAAGTACCGCACTCATGTCTAGAAAGGCATACATAAAAACCCTTTATTGTAATAAAAAAACACTGGGGTATATAGCAAAACAGATAGCAATTTCAAAACACTTAAAAACCTATATGCATATCAGTTTCTCTAACTTCTATGGGTATACACAGTAAGTACAATCCTTCCCCATCTGTTCAGTACATGTTAGTAATGATAGCAGTCATACACTTAGCTGTCAGGAAGTCATGCTGCAGCAAGACAGTCACCCAAGACCAGAGGGAGAAGAGCAGAAGCAAGAGACACCAAAAAAAGAGCCGTTGAGTACGCCGAATGCCTTTTGCCCTAGACCAGGGCTTTCTCACCAGCGTCAGTGGGCACCATGGCCCACTGGGTTTGATATTATTGTCCTGAACCTCAACATATTTTGTGATTATTTGATCTAACTGAATACAACAGATAGACAGGTTAGTTTGATATACGGTACATTTCCTTACGTGACAAGATCAACACAATTAAGTTTCAATTAACCTACCGTTAATTTTAGTGACTGGAGATTTTGAATCAAACTTTGAAATTGTTGTAATAAAATCTTCTGGCAATTGTTCCTGAGAGCATTAAAAAAACAGAAATTATACTGCAGAACCATTTATCTATCTCAAGAAAAGGAAACAGAGCTGTACAGTGATTAGACAGTCATCATACAATAACTACCATTCAGAATGGAATGTATTATAAATCACATGCAAGGCAGTATGACTCACATTTGGCTACATGCCATACGAAGTAATAAACCTTGGGTGCCAGAAATCAGCGTGTCTATTAACAAAAGAGGGAAAGGTTCCTATGACAGATTATAATCTCATAAAATGACCAAAATCATATCTATACTCAACAAAACTATCAAACCAAATGCAGTTGTCACAGCCTTGATTGACTGCATGGTGGAAGGGGCCAATTTACTGGTAATTAGAGATGGGATCTGGGTCCATCTCGAACCCGGATCCAACACAGAACCCCTTGGTTCCGAAATTCGAACATTTCATCCGTAACAGATGGATCATTCGGATTTCAGGACTTCGGAGCCTATTTTCTAGAATTATAAAACGTTTAAGGGTTTTTGGAAAATAGCCCTGAACGTTTGATAATCCTTGAAAATACGATCGGAACCTTGAAATTAGTTTCCGATCGTATTTCCGAGGATTATCGAACATTTGAGGCTATTTTCGAAATTAGCCACGAACGTTTGATAATGATTGAAAATGGGCTCCGAAGTCCTGAAAATATGTTCCGTTTTCGGATCTTCAGGGTTTTCCCGAGATCCGTAAATCTGAAAACAGAACGAAACATAACAGTTTCGGCCATCTCTACAGGTAATAAAGTGCCAAATATATCAGTTGGGGTAGGAGGTGAACATTCCCTTTAAACAGAAGTTCACGCACTTAAAGGGATCTCCACTGATAAAAGTCACCTGGGTTGTAAGGATAGATATGTGTAAGGTGCATTACCTGCAGTATCCTGTGTCTTTGAGCAGTAGTTTAGATGAAATCCAATGAGTTTCCCCCAGAACGCTGTGGATGGTTCAGGTCTGCCCACTTTTAGTGACTGCTGCCTGCATGGGAAATGTCCGACAGGCGTTTTCCTTTAGTGCATGCGCAGAACGTGAGAGGATCCGTCGGGACTGCTGTCTGTGTGATCTGACTGGTTGGTTGGTTGATCACGCACGCACGCACGCACGCACGCATGCACGCACACACACACACTTCAAGCTACTGAGTTCACTGATTAATGGAGGAATAATCACATGACCATCACAGCAGCTTGCTGACTTCACTAATTAATAAAGTAAATGGAGTTTTTCTCTCTCCCACTCCCTCCCATACCAGATTGCCTCATATTCCCAGCATCCCCTATGAAATCAATCATTGATCAGAGTTAGACACAAAAAAATCTTTATTAAAAACAACGCAAGTCCCCTGTCTTTGTTACAGTATTGTGGGAAGAGGGTTTCTCCCCTGTCTCTCTCTGCATGATTAGCTGTAAAAATGAACTTAGAGAGTCAGGGAGGAAAGGATTTCTTACTGCAGCCAAGTGGGTGTGTCTGCTACCATGATGATGCACATTGAGAGACAGCACTCTCAGCACTGGGGAAGACACACCCCCAGGAACCTGCACAACTTTCCCATGCTGCTGCAATCAAACGAAAGGGAATTCTGGGGAAAAAAAGGTAGGGGGAGGGTTGGGGGATGGTGTACTTTAAAATAAACCAAAAAAAAAAAATGCTTTTTCCTCAGTGGAGATACCCTTTAAATAGAACTTCCAATGAATATTTTCTGAAATACACATTTTCAGGTCCATCAAGAAAAGTATCCAACAACATTGTGTATATGTCCCAATAGAATAATCAATGGTTCCATTTAGGTGCGCGTGAATTAAGCTAGGTACACACCTAGCGATTTTTCCTCCTGACCGACCGTTCAATACTTTCGAACGGTCGGCCAGGAGGAAGGACTGTCGGTCGCGGCAAAAGCAGCCGCGTCCGATAGTCACCGCGACCGATCGTGCGGTCCATAGAGGACCGCACGATCGGACGAGGTTTTCCACCCTGTCCGATCGTCCTTTCGTCCGATTCGGACGAACGGTCGATCGGACATGGGCACATTCGGATTCGATAATTTCAGTCCGATCGACCGATACACTGAACTATCGGTCGATCGGACCGAAATATCTAATCGTGTGTACCCAGCTTTAAGCTTTTCAAATCTGCTTAATCGTGGACAATGGATGATCTGAACTATTGCTGTGGTTTACTGACCTTCTCCAGCAATATCAACAACTGGAATTGAAATCTGTATTGCTTAATATTGGAGCCAGATTGTAATCTGGTTTAATATAATTTGTACTCGATTTCAACACAAATTCACATTGAGCCCTCTACTGTGCTGTGTTTGTACTGTACATTACCAACCTGCTGGCACAGAAGAAAAAAACATTGAAAAGGACAATAAAGACATTTTTTACGCATGCAAAGAAAGCGAATTGGGTACAAATAACCAAGTAAACTGCAAAAACCTTTTTTTTCCCATAATACAAAAGTATAATAAGGGAATTTGGTAGTAAGAAAGACAAGAACAAAATAACTATTATCAGATGACACAGTTTTGATGTATTTTCTACCAGCTTTTTTACCTTTGGAGTTAGTTGTAAAAACGTGTGGTGTGGGGAAGCATTGGATAACACCAGATTGCTGTGCACCTCAGTCCCATCCTGTAGTACTACACCCTGCACTTTCCCTTTGTTCACAAGAATTTCTTTCACCACCTTAAACCAAAGTGGAAATCAGACAAGAATGAACATTCAGCTTTGGGGTATAATGTAAAGAATCGAGGCATTAGAAATACAGGTAAATCTACAGCGGGGGATTGTAGGAAGAAGCTGTGAGAGAATGGTCACCAAACCAGAGACATATCAGAGGACACAGAGTCAATTCAAATAAATAGAATTAAATGCAACCAGTGCAGCCCTGCTAATCATGTTAGTTAATGGGAATTATACATTCAAAGATGAACCCCCCTCCCATATGATGAACCAGGGTAAGGGTCTAAACCACTAGGTCCTCATCCCAAGGTGTATCTTAGATTGCCAAATACTATTCTGGTCCAGCATCTGGATTTTAGATTATAACATTTCCCTTTTAGATGATCTGGTAACCCTAAACCGAGAAATATGGAAGCTCCCAAAGTTTTGCATAATTTACAGCTTCAGTTTTTGTGGTGGCAAATCACATTGATTTAAAGACATATGAAACAAGTGAAGGAGTGACACCACACTGGTTACTCTGGTTGAGTTATAAGGGCAGGCTGATTGCTATAAAAGAGGGGTAGATACATAGCATTGGAGGGTGAATAAAGACGGAAGTCCATATAGTCCAACCATTTTACCCTGCCCATGATCCCCTAGAGAGGACAAGTACAATGTAGGTGTTGAAATCATTGTTATCTTGTGTTAGCGATGGTTAGACGGTGATAAGTTCAAGGTCTAAAGATGGATGGTGGAATGTAATGAATTTGGTTGGCCACAGCACAAACTGTTACTATATCATATACATAGCAAGGCTACAGGAAATATTCCTGCAATTCACATGTTGTAGACCATGTGGCAAATATAAGTCCCCGTGGCTTTAGGAGAAAATAGGATTCTTCTTATTTCACCAACCAACTTGCCGCATTATTCACATGTGATCCACTGAAGATCTGGCTATTTTGTTATATATTGTCACGATTAGTACGTGGATGTAGAATTTCCTGTCCTGTTTAGTCATCAGACAAACTTTATCCATCTTATCGCAAACTCTGTTAAAGTTCACTGCACCAAAATGTTAGCAATTTACTAGACTAAAATGGTTTTCACTTGGCACTTGGCAAGTTTTTTGGCAAATCTCTGCATTGGGTAAACATCAATGAATCTTCCAACTGCAATTTACTATAGAATAACATTTCAGACCGTTTGGAACAGGAATTAAATAACTTTATTAGTTTATGTCAACAGCCAGCAGGGGATCCGGGTGAAACATGGAGAAATGCTGTCTGCTAAAATTTACCACATGCTATTAAAGAACCTCAGCTCTATACAGAACAGAAAGAATGGCTCCTACTTAGTTCTGAGCCCACTGGTTGCATTCCAGAAATTACAAGTAGCCCCGTGCCAAAGCTGTAGATAAAAGTCAGTCTCTGGATTCCTGTTTCTAATTGTCTGTAATATGACTGAATGCCGTTCACACATAGAGAGTTTATTATTCTTATTCCGCACATTTTCACCAGAAACACAAACAGATGATAATGACGGAGAACGTCTGAAACCAACACATGTGACAGATTGCATGGTTTTAGAGAACTTTAATTGATTACATTTATTTAATTGTAACACATTTGCCATTTAAAGAAGACTCAATGGGGTTTTCAGTATTTTTATTGGGAAGGGAGAAAGTGTTTGTTACTTATCCATGGGGTTGCACTAGTTCAGGCTCCTGCTCTTGAAATTTCTTGCTGCATAATCTAATTTTAAACTTTCCTTTAGGACTTTCTACTGTCACTCATTGGTACAATCGAATGAAAACCCTTAGATTCGAGTTATCTTTCTCTTTACCCCAGACAACCTGGCTTTATTTACTTTGTCATACAGTAAAATACCATATAGAATCCATTAGTCATTTACAACCACTTTGTAATCTATATATATATATATATATACCTTTTCCGTGTAGATCTCAGCCCCAAGAGCAGTAGCAGATCTAGCGATGGCTTCGGAAACTGCGCCCATCCCCCCTTCCACATACCCCCAGCATCCTTTCTTCCCTTCCAGTTCTCCCATGACATGATGTAAGAGCACATACCTAGGGTAAAATGAGTTCAGAATTATTGCTATAATCAACCAATCCAATATCTTCTTAAATATGGGCATTATTGCTCAAATAATAAACATTCCTACTGGTTTATCTGTTGTATTCAATTAGATCAACTGGACTTGAAGTTTAGTTCTTGAAGACATTTCACTAGTCATCCGACTGCCTTTCTCAATTCAGAATGACTTGTACAAGAGTCTGGAAAGTCCCAATTAGCATATCAAAGCCAGGTGTTAGGGACCTTCTGATGCAAGGTGTGGATGCATTGAGGCTATGAGATATTATCAAAACTGCACAAAACAGCATGTCAAAACAGCATTGTACATGGAAAGTGAGTCGGTGTAACCCCCCCCCCACACCCCACACACCCTCTATTCAGGCTTGGCTTCTTATTTTCACACAAATGTCTTCCTTGGCATCTTTGTTGAACCAGTCCTGTTCCTTTGCCAGATGTTGACATAACACTCTTCAAAGGTATGTCCTTTTTCCTTAGATGCAGGTACATGGCTGAATCTTGACCCAAAGTATTTGCTCTTCTCTGCTTGACCATATGTTGGTACAGCTTATCCTGGGCAGTTTCAATAACCACAATGAAAATCAACACCTTGCATTCAGGTGGTCCCTAACCCTGCGTTATATGCTGATTTGGACTCCAGGGTATTAATTGCCAAAAGATTCTTGCACAAGTCATTTTGATTGAGTTGGTCAATGACTAGCAAAATGTCTCAAGAACTAAACGTCAAGTTCATTTGAGCTAACTGAATACAACGAGATACCATGACCTGGATGAATGAGAAACCTTCAAAAGCAACACTGTTCCACACAACTACTGATATGTTGGAGACTGAATTAAATACACTGGGGATAAATATAAATTGATAATGAATGAAAACCTACACAAGCATTCCTATTAGCTGGTTCTGCAGATCCTGCTTTGTGACTGGGGAATCAGCTGGTACAGGCTGGACTAGCTTTATGTAGAGACACAAACATATGTCCACTTGTAACACCATTATTAATGACCAAAATTTGAGCTAATGTTTTATGAGTCTATTTCATGCAATGTTAACCAGTAATTCATTCCATGATTACCATCCCAAGGATGTCTCTGTATTATGTTATGTTTTATCTTGTGCTCTTTGTGACATTGATTCTTAAGCTGATGTTAACTACAAATTCGAACAAAAATGAAACAACATTAGTAGAATGAAGTACCGTATAACTCGAGTTAAGTCGAATTTTTTAGGCTTTAAAATTAGCCTAAAAACCTAACCTCGACTTATACTCGGGTCAGTCGAAATTTAGATCCAAATTCTGCAATTGCAGATAGTACCAGTAGGTGGCGATGTGTTAACCTGCATAGAAAGTAACAGGAGCTGATCTGCCTTTACACTTCCTGCTTCATGTAGTCTGGCTGCTGGACTCACCAGCACTGCTCTCTGTATGCTGTAAATCTGATGTTTTTCTTCATTTGGGGCAAAAAACAGCTGCTAGTACAGTGCAAATGACAGCTTGCAACTACAAACTCTCAGTGACATTTTTTACTATATGGGGTCAGAGAGTCCTTTACTATATGGGGTCAGAGGGCCCTTTACTATATGGGGTCAGAGGGCCCTTTACTATATGGGGTCAGAGGGCCCTTACTATATGGGTGAGGCCCTTTACATATGGGGTCAGAGGGCCCTTTACTATTGGGCAGAGGGCCCTTTACTATATGGGGTCAGAGGGCCCTTTACTATTGGGTCAGAGGCCCTTACTATATGGGGGTCAGAGGGCCCTTTACTATATGGGGGTCAGAGGGCCCTTTACTATATGGGGGTCAGAGGGCCCTTTACTATATGGGGGTCAGAGGGCCCTTTACTATATAGGGGTCAGGAGAATTGTAATGATGGTATGTTTAATTAAAAGTTTACTGAACCTTGCCACTCCACATGTTTAGAAACTGAAACTCCCAGCAACAAAGCATGCTGGGAGTTGTAGTTTCCAAATATCTGGAGTGCCAAGGAATTGGAGGTTACTGGTACTGTTTTGGCTATTACTGTATGGGATTCATGTGGTGGAATTCTGCTGTCCATTTAAAGGGCAACTAATGCCTAAAAACAACACAACACTCGACTTATACTCGTCAATCAGTTTTTACAAATTTTTCAGGTAAAAATAGGTACCTCGACTTATACTCGGATCGACTTATACTCGAGTATATACGGTATTGGTGCAAAAATAGTTGCATTTTGTGTGATCTTACTGCAGCTTTTTTTGCTATTGAGTCCTTTTAAAGTCAAGCAGAGCATTCAAAGACATGACAAAAGCTAAGTCAGGCTGAATTAGTGCCTTTATAGCTCTTGTCTGGGCCTGATGTACATTTTCATCCAGCACCAATGAATGACCCACATGTGACACTTACTTATGGTCCCGGTGTAAAGTCACCTAGGAGGGAAGTAAATATCACAGAGAATTTCTGCTGTGCTTTTGCTTTATACTAAAATGAATATCGATTGAGCGAAGATTAAAACAGCATGACACTGACTGTGGGAATAGAATAATATGAAATAATCCAGACTGTTAGATGACGGAAAATGCTCTTCACATACCCACTTCCAGGGTGGCTGGACTGGCCATGGCTCCAATTACGCATCAGTAGCCAGTGTACATTTCAAGGCTCAGACTCAACCAGTGATCCAAGATCTGAGATAATAAAAATGCACACGAGACATTAAATGATTTGTAATGGAGAAAAATAATCACATAACCCAGCAGCAATCACAGTGAAACTATCTAGAAAGCAGGTTAGTAGAACCAAACATGCCCAAGTTCCACAATATAAATTCCCACGTTCGACTCCAGTCCAGTATAATAAACCTGCTTGAATAAAACCCTGCATAATTCCATTCTTCCGTAAATACTGTCCAAGGGTCAGTAAATTGCAGATTATCCGGATTTAACATTCAAATTGGGCAGGTATTAAGTAAAGGTAGAGTAACGTTTATAATGTGAGATTACATTATAGGTGGAATTGTGGACAATGCAAATTGACAGTACATAACCATATTTTCTTATGGAACAAAGAAAAGATGATCAATGCACATTCCATTGCCCCTAACAGTATCATATTATCATTGCACAGCCCTATTTATTCTAATTTCTCTTTGTGTCCATGAAGAAAGTATTTATACGATTAGTGTGTTTCAAATTATTTATCTGGCTCAACAGTAAAGCTAGTAGCGGTGTTCTATCTAATACAATGGACAGAGTGGGGTCCAGTGGAAGTTTGTCCATGGCCACCTAAGCCCCAAATGAGGTTAAAAGAATAAAACGACACACTCAACCGGGGCATAACTAGAAAAATGGGGCCCCTGTGTCATTTACAGCGAGCACTGTCATGGTTCCTAGATCTGTTGGAGATGGGTAAAAATGTAAGGTCCCACTGGCCCTGGTCCCTAGAGTGGCTGCACTCCCTGCTACCCTGGTAGCTACACACTGGTTAGACAAGTCTGACAAGCCATGGAATTCCTTGAAGACCTGAGCACCACAAATCACTGTCAAATTTTGGCCTGAAAAGTGTTTCAATTATTTGGGCTTTTCGGTCAGGTAGACCAGGGGCGTACCTGAAGGGGCCCGGGCCCCCCCAACGATTTTGGGGCCGGGCCCCTGACTCCCTCCTCCCTCTGCATACTGCAGATGTGTGCAGGTTTTAATCAGTTGATCTTGCGTATAAATGAAACTACATGCAATCAGCTATTTAAACTGGACCCGAACTTCCGGAACTGTATTTCATTCATACATGCGATCAACTGATTAAACCTGCACGTCGCTGCACAGATTAGGGGCTTGTGGCGGGCCCTACTACCGTCCGGCCCCCCTGTGTGTTGCTCCCCCAGCTCCCCTCTAGTGACGCCCCTGCTATTATCATTTCCTGAATTCTGATAACTTACTGTATGCTGGTTTACCACAGGGCAACAGAACATCTATACAAATGCAAACAGGAATTGAAAATATCAGTAGCAGCAAACTGTAACCTACTGAACCCCCGCAGCTCAAATACCACCAGTCGCTAAATAGGAAAGAAACATTACAGCAATAATGGGGAAACATGAGGTTCTGCATAATGGGAAGGTGATAGTGTGACTCAGCTAAACTCTAATTGTCAGCTTTACAGGGAAAGTTCAGTGGAAATGATCAATATTTGTTAAATTGTTAGTTTCTGTAATGCATACTTAGTTATTCTACGTATTCTCTCCCATTTTGAAAAATCAGTTGATTTCATACCCTTTGCTGTTCCCTGCTGTTGGCATTAATGAGCTGACTTTCAGGTTCTTCTTCTTCCCAGGATGCACCACATCCTTGGAATTTTCCTAACATAATTTATATGATTGGCTTGTGGATGGTCAAAGATGCTCAGATCTCTACTGAGCAACTGAATCAACCCAGGCGCTGGGTCAAGGGCAAAACCATAACGGTCTCTACTAGGGTCCTGCAAACAGGAAGTCGGTATTTCGGTTGCATTTATTTATACACAACAAGGGCAGGTTAAGGTCATTGGGATGGAAAAAGCTCTATTTTGTGAAAAGCATATGTATTTGCACTGAACTTCCCCTTTAATGCATTAGATGGGTTTGAAGCCAATGAGGAGGAGGAACTCTAGGGACTGATATAGATTCCCAGAATTCCAATTTCAGCAGCCACTAAATCCTTTTAGGCTTGAATCTGATCGAAACCGAGTCTGTCTACTAACATCGTGCCATAGAAATAAACATACACAGCGCAGCCAGTGCCAGAATGGACTGTGGGGGCCCACCAGGAATTTGAGACCAGGGCCCACCAGGACGAGTTCAGGGCCCACCTAACATTTCATATCCCTATATCACTCCTTTACATATCTATTTTCTCCTACTGACAATTGCTTATTAGAATACATTTCCTATTGTCCCTATGGCTCTGTATTAAATTTTAGACGTTTTCTCTGTTTTCTGGGGTGAATGCTCTGTGGGCCCCGTAGGATTCCCCTGTAACCCTGTGGGCCAGTCCGACACTGAGCACAGCCACACTCCATAGTTAGACCCACCTACTGTAAGCATGTACTTACAGAAAGGGCCACACATTTTGGAAACAGAGCTTCCTTTCTCCTTGTGTCCCAGCATTATCCTTGTAACTGATTTATGTACATTCTCGTATACATAGAGCCCAGGGAGTCTCAGAGAGGAGACTCCCTGTGTTCTAATAAATATGTACAGCGCTGCGTACCCAAGTGGTACTAAATAAAATTATACATACATATTTATATTCAATAACAGCTGTAGGCTGCCAATTTACCATGGGGTCAGTAATAAAAGATATTAACAGTCATGATAAATAATAATGGATCTTTATATTTCCGATAGAGTTCTGGGTCTCTGAACAAACATCCTTCCTGCCCTATCCTTAAATGGCATGTCTCCTACTGCCAGAGTAAGGTGGCCCTCCCACCATCCATCAATTAATGCTGTGACTGCTGACATCACAGCCAATGGTTTACTTTTTACCCCCGCTGCCTCCTTTGCACATGCTCAAGCTGATAAAAACTCATTGAGCAGAGGGACGTGACGGATGCCTTATGTCAGAACAAAAAGATGTTATCATATATTATCTGGTTACAAAATGCATAAATTAACTGGTAAACAAAGCAGGGTTTGCAGGCAGATAACTGACTGTCACCCATTTTAGGGTGGACCTTTTATAGTCATTCCCAGTGGAAAGTGGTTAAATAATTCCATACCTTTGATATTGGGGCGTGTGAGGACTTCATAATATTTAGGAATATCACTTCCCAGTGTAATACCTAATGAGTAAGAAGGCACAGAAAATGTGATTACAATTAAAATAAAATACATATAGATATGCCAAGGGGTAAAACATATAAAATATGTATATTATGTGAAATAGAGATGTAGCTACTAGTTGCTACTATCTGATGGTGGTATAAACTTCAGGAAAGGTCACTGGTTGGACACTATTTACAGTAGCGAGTCATGTGTTAAAGAACAAGCATCACTGAGGAGTATGACGGACTTGCTGGAGGCTACCAAACCGAGGATAGAGGTACCGCGAGTAGACTGCACACCCGGGGGAACCCTTTACCCTAAGCTGGGACGATTGGAGTTGGAGTTTGATAGTATTTGAAAGTTTAACATATACTGCAACAAAGTTACTAGAAAACTTACCTCCCGCTGTCAGGTGCTACTGTGCATACAAAGGATCTGATAATTGATCCAATCTACCAATAGGAGATGCCGGATTGAATTTTGTTGGAAAGTGAAGAGATTGGAAGCGTGTTCTAATTGGCACACAATTTTGAAAGACTAGAGACTGTAGAGTCAAATATATTTTAACCATTATATACAAGGTTTTTATATGTGAGAAATATCTTTGGTTTTATTGATTTTTTTTTATTGTATTACGTGAATGAGATCTAAAGTGTATATATTTAGGCTTGCCAGCCACTGTGGATGTCTTAATGTTAATATAGTCTGTGTATTAAAGGGTGGGGAGTCTATGAATAAAACTGTATTCCCTTTTAATTACATTGCATTCCCTTTTAATCGTCTATTTGGGGGTGGTTATTTATATATTATTGAGGTATTCTGTAAGGAATACATTTGTTGCTTGGTGGGATTCAGACTGTTACCCCAGTATATTTTTAGGAGGGCTCCATATTATTTGTTTTTACAAACAGATCTTTGACAACTCCCTGGGAATGTACTTCATTATGCAGTCGAAATCCTTTTATTTTTTTATTTTCTAGTTATGATGCTTTGGGGACCCTGGTATGGAACACCTGCTTTCATCAAGGTTTGAGGGTTTTAAGACGCTTCGTCTTTCAGAAGTGACCCTCTTGTTATAGCTGAGTGTCCACTGGGGGGGAGTCCAGGAGAGGTCAATAGCACACACCAAGCGATTCATGAAGTTCTCATACTCTGGGTATGCCTAGATGGAAACAAACAATACACCGTGCTCTGTACTCTCACTGTGAATACAATGTGTCCCAGAAAGTCAGTCAGACATAGCCAAATACTAGATGATTCCCTATGACTTCAGGTCATATATACTAACTCCCGGGCACACTGAATTCATATAGTGAATATTTTCATATATTATATAAAATAAACTCACATATATGAATTCAGTGTGCCGGGGTAACTATGATGATTGCAATCATTTGGTGTAACGGATGGAGTAACATAACCGGGTGGCACCTGTAAATGGAAATGTTCACTGAGTGGGTGCGAAACCTTCACCACATAATCTATCTCTTCAGGTTCTTATTTACCTGAAGATTAAAGTCTAGTAAACATGTACGAGTTAGCAGCAACCCACGCACGAGACGAACGGCCATTTTTGCATAGATAATCATATGTGTGAATGTGTTCGGTAGGGGTCGTTCATCAATCTACTGCGGCGGATCAGCGTACGACCCCCGACCGAACACATACACACATGCGATTTTCGGTCAAGATTGCTGTTCGTCTTGTGGGGAGTCGTGGTCGGGGGCGTGGCTAACATCATTTGTGTGTACAACGCTTGATGCAAGAGGTGGTTTGGTAATTTGGGTTGGGAAGAGTGCACTAGAGGGAACTTGCTTAGGGCAGGCTAGAACTGGCCCTGGTCTGCAGATTTGCAATAATTTTACCCAGAAAGGACACAATGGCAGTAGGTCGCAGGGCTTATTATCTCTCTGGTTAGTAAATATAATTTGCCACACTCTTGGATAACACAATATTGTGTTTTATTTATTTTGTAAAATCCCCAGACCAATCTATATACAGTAAGAGAACAATTTCTCAATGGTTGGAATATAAAAGTCTTTCTTACCTTGGCGTCTCTCTTGCTAATTATTTTTTTTAAGAAAGACAAGAACAAATAACTATTATCAGATGACACAGTTTTGATGTATTTTCTACCAGCTTTTACCTTTGGAGTTAGTTGTAAAAACGTGTGGTGTGGGGAAGCATTGGATAACACCAGATTGCTGTGCACCTCAGTCCCATCTGTAGTACTACACCCTGCACTTTCCCTTTGTTCACAAGAATTTCTTTCACCACCTTAAACCAAAGTGGAAATCGACAAGAATGAACATTCAGCTTTGGGGTATAATGTAAAGAATCGAGGCATTAGAAATACAGGTAAATCTACAGGGGGGATGTAGGAAGAAGCTGTGAGAGAATGGTCACCAAACCAGAGACATATCAGAGGACACAGAGTCAATTCAAATAAATAGAATTAAATGCAACCAGTGCAGCCTGCTAATCATGTTAGTAATGGAATTATACATTCAAAGATGACCCCCCTCCCATATGATGAACCAGGGTAAGGGTCTAAACCACTAGGTCCTCATCCCAAGGTGTATCTGAATGTGCCAAATACTATTCTGGTCCAGCATCTGGATTTTAGATTATAACATTTCCCTTTTAGATGATCTGGTAACCCTAAACCGAGAAATATGGAAGCTCCCAAAGTTTTGCATAATTTACAGCTTCAGTTTTTGTGGTGGCAATCACATTGATTTAAAGACATATGAAACAAGTGAAGGAGTGACACCACACTGGTTACTCTGGTTGAGTTATAAGGGCAGGCTGATTGCTATAAAGAGGGGTAGATACATAGCATTGGAGGGTGAATAAAGACGGAAGTCCATATAGTCAACCATTTTACCCTGCCCATGATCCCCTAGAGAGGACAAGTACAATGTAGGTGTTGAAATCATTGTTATCTTGTGTTGCGATGGTTAGACGGTGATAAGTTCAAGGTCTAAAGATGGATGGTGGAATGTAATGAATTTGGTTGGCCACAGCACAAACTGTTACTATTCATATACATAGCAAGGCTACAGGAAATATTCCTGCAATTCACATGTTGTAGACCATGTGGCAATAAATAGTCCCCGTGGCTTTAGGAGAAAATAGGATTCTTCTTATTTCACCAACCAACTTGCCGCATTATTCACATGTGATCACTGAAGACTGGCTATTTTGTTATATATTGTCACGATTAGTACGTGGATGTGAATTTCCTGTCCTGTTTAGTCATCAGACAACTTTATCCATCTTATCGCAAACTCGTTAAAGTTCACTGCACCAAAATGTTAGCAATTTACTAGACTAAAATGGTTTTCAATTGGCACTTGCAAGTTTTTTGGCAAATCTCTGCATTGGGTAACATCAATGAATCTTCCAACTGCAATTTACTATAGAAATAACATTTCAGACCGTTGGAACAGGAATTAAATAACTTTATTAGTTTATGTCAACAGCCAGCAGGGGATCCGGTGAAACATGGAGAAATGCTGTCTGCTAAAATTTACCACATGCTATTAAAGAACCTCAGCTCTATACAGAACAGAAAGAATGGCTCCTACTTAGTTTCTGAGCCCACTGGTTGCATTCCAGAAATTACAAGTAGCCCTGCAAAGCTGTAGATAAAAGTCAGTCTCTGGATTCCTGTTTCTAATTGTCTGTAATATGACTGAATTGCCGTTCACACATAGAGAGTTTATTATTCTTATTCCCACATTTTCACCAGAAACACAAACAGATGATAATGACGGAGAACGTCTGAAACCAACACAGTGACAGATTGCATGGTTTTAGAGAACTTTAATTGATTACATTTATTAATTGTAACACATTTGCCATTAAGAAGACTCAATGGGGTTTTCAGTATTTTATTGGGAAGGGAGAAAGTGTTTGTTACTTATCCATGGGGTTGCACTAGTTCAGGCTCCTGCTCTTGAAATTTCTTGCTGCATAATCTAATTTAACTTTCCTTTAGGACTTTCTACTGTCACTCCTTGGTACAAATCGAATGAAAACCCTTAGATTCGAGTTATCTTTCTCTTTACCCCAGACAACCTGGCTTTATTTACTTTGTCATACAGTAAAATACCATATAGAATCCATTAGTCATTTACAACCACTTTGTAATCTATATATATATATATATATACCTTTTCCGTGTAGATCTCAGCCCCAAGAGCAGTAGCAGATCTACGATGGCTTCGGAAACTGCGCCCATCCCCCCTTCCACATACCCCCGCATCCTTTCTTCCCTTCCAGTTTCCCATGACATGATGTAAGAGACACATACCTAGGGTAAAATGAGTTCAGATTATGCTATAATCAACCAATCCAATATCTTCTTAATATGGGCATTATTGCTCAAATATAAACATTCCTACTGGTTTATCTGTTGTATTCAATTAGATCAACTGGACTTGAAGTTTAGTTCTGAAGACATTTCACTAGTCATCCGACTGCCTTTCAATTCAGAATGACTTGTACAAGAGTCTGGAAAGTCCCAATTAGCATATCAAAGCCAGGTGTTAGGGACCTTCTGATGCAAGGTGTGGATGCATTGAGGCTATGAGATATTATCAAAACTGCACAAAACAGCATGTCAAAACAGCATTGTACATGGAAGTGAGTCGGTGTCAACCCCCCCCCCCACACACACACACACACCTCTATTCAGGCTTGGCTTCTTTATTTTCACACAAATGTCTTCCTTGGCATCTTTGTTGAACCAGTCCTGTTCCTTTGCCAAGATGTTGACATAACACTCTTCAAAGGTATGTCCTTTTTCCTTAAGATGCAGGTACATGGCTGAATCTTGACCCAAAGTATTTGCTCTTCTCTGCTTGACCATATGTTGGTACAGCTTATCCTGGGCAGTTTCAATAACCACAATGAAAATCAACACCTTGCATTCAGGTGGTCCCTAACACCTGGCTGTTATATGCTGATTTGGACTCCAGGGTATTAATTGCCAAAAGATTCTTGCACAAGTCATTTTGAATTGAGTTGGTCAGATGACTAGCAAAATGTCTTCAAGAACTAAACGTCAAGTTCATTTGAGCTAACTGAATACAACAGAGATACCATGACCTGGATGAATGAGAACCTTCAAAAGCAACACTGTTCCACACAACTACTTGATATGTTGGAGACTGAATTAAATACACTGGGGATAAATATAAATATGATAAATGAATGAAAACCTACACAAGCATTCCTATTAGCTGGTTCTGCAGATCCTGCTTTGTGACTGGGGAATCAGCTGGTACAGGCTGGACTAGCTTTATGTAGAGACACAAACATATGTCCAACTTGTAGACACCATTATTTAATGAATCAAAATTTGAGCTAATGTTTTATGAGTCTATTTCATGCAATGTTAACCAGTAATTCATTCCATGATTACACATCCCAAGGATGTCTCTGTATTATGTTATGTTTTATCTTGTGCTCTTTGTGACATTGATTCTTAAGCTGATGTTAACTACAAATTCGAACAAAAATGAAACAACATTAGTAGAATGAAGTACCGTATATACTCGAGTATAAGTCGAATTTTTTAGGCTTTAAAATTAGCCTGAAAACCTAACCTCGACTTATACTCGGGTCAAGTCGAAATTTAGATCCAAATTCTGCAATTGCAGATAGTAACCAGTAGGTGGCGATGTGTTAACCTGCATAGAAAGTAACAGGAGCTGATCTGCCTTTACACTTCCTGCTTCATGTAGTCTGGCTGCTGGACTCACTCAGCACTGCTCATCTGTATGCTGTAAATCTGATGGGTTTCTTCAGTTTGGGGCAAAAAACAGCTGCTAGTACAGTGCAAATGACAGCTTGCAACTACAAACTCTCAGGTGACATTTTTTACTATATGGGGTCAGAGAGTCCTTTACTATATGGGGTCAGAGGGCCCTTTACTATATGGGGTCAGAGGGCCCTTTACTATATGGGGTCAGAGGGGCCCTTACTATATGGGGTAGAGGGCCCTTTACATATGGGGTCAGAGGGCCCTTTACTATTGGGCAGAGGGCCCTTTACTATATGGGGTCAGAGGGCCCTTTACTATATGGGGTCAGAGGGCCCTTACTATATGGGGGTCAGAGGGCCCTTTACTATATGGGGTCAGAGGGCCCTTTAACTATATGGGGTCAGAGGGCCCTTTACTATATGGGGGTCAGAGGGCCCTTTACTATATAGGGGTCAGGAGAATTGTAATGATGGTATGTTTAATTAAAAGTTTACTGAACCTTGCCACTCCACATGTTTAGAAACTGAAACTCCCAGCAACAAAGCATGCTGGGAGTTGTAGTTTCCAAATATCTGGAGTGCCAAGGAATTGGAGGTTACTGGTACTGTTTTGGCTATTACTGTATGGGATTCATGTGGTGGAATTCTGCTGTCCATTTAAAGGGCAACTAATGCCTAAAAACAACACAAACACTCGACTTATACTCGAGTCAATCAGTTTTTACAAATTTTTCAGGTAAAAATAGGTACCTCGACTTATACTCGGATCGACTTATACTCGAGTATATACGGTATTGGTGCAAAAATAGTTGCATTTTGTGTGATCTTACTGCAGCTTTTTTTGCTATTGAGTCCTTTTAAAGTCAAGCAGAGCATTCAAAGACATGACAAAAGCTAAAGTCAGGCTGAATTAGTGCCTTTAATAGCTCTTGTCTGGGCCTGATGTACATTTTCATCCAGCACCAATGAATGACCCACATGTGACACTTACTTATGGTCCCGGTGTAAAGTCACCTGAGGAGGGAAGTAAATAAATCACAGAGAATTTCTGCTGTGCTTTTGCTTTATAACTAAAATGAATATCGATTGAGCGAAGATTTAAAACAGCATGACACTGACTGTGGGAATAGAATAATATGAAATAATCCAGACTGTTAGATGACGGAAAATGCTCTTCACATACCCACTTCCAGGGGTGGCTGGACTGGCCATGGCTCCAATTACAGCATCAGTAGCCAGTGTACATTTCAAAGGCTCAGACTCAAACCAGTGATCCAAGATCTGAGATAATAAAAATGCACACAGAGACATTAAATGATTTGTAATGGAGAGAAAAATAATCACATAACCCAGCAGCAATCACAGTGAAACTATCTAGAAAGCAGGTTAGTAGAACCAAACATGCCCAGAGTTCCACAATATAAATTCCCACGTTCGACTCCAGGTCCAGTATAATAAACCTGCTTGAATAAAACCCCTGCATAATTCCATTCTTCCGTAAATACTGTCCAAGGGTCAGTAAATTGCAGATTATCCGGATTTAACATTCAAATATGGGCAGGTATTAAGTAAAGGTAGAGTAACAGTTTATAATGTAGAGATTACATTATAGGTGGAATTGTGGGAACAATGCAAATTGACAGTACATATTACCATATTTTCTTATGGAACAAAGAAAAGATGATCAATGCACATTCCATTGCCCCTAACAGTATCATATTATCATTGCACAGACCTTATACTTATTCTAATTTCTCTTTGTGTCCATGAAGAAAGTATTTATAACGATTAGTGTGTGTTCAAATTATTTATCTGGCTCAACAGTAAAGCTAGTAGGCGGTGTTCTATCTAATAACAATTGGACAGAGTGGGGTCCAGATGGGAAGTTTAGTCCTAGGGCCACCTAAGCCCCAAATGAGGTTAAAAGAATAAAACGACACACTCAACCGGGGCATAACTAGAAAGAATGGGGCCCCTGTGTCATTTACAGCGAGCACTGTCATGGTTCCTAGAATCTGTTGGAGGATGGGTAAAAATGTAAGGTCCCACTGGCCCTGGTCCCTAGAGTGGCTGCACTCCCTGCTACCCTGGTAGCTACACTACTGGTTAGACAAGTCTGACAAGCCATGGAATTCCTTGAAGACCTGAGCACACAAATCACTGTCAAATTTTGGCCTGAAAAGTGTTTCAATTATTTGGGCTTTTCGGTCAGGTAGACCAGGGGCGTACCTGAAGGGGCCCGGGCCCCCCCACGAGTTTGGGGGCCGGGCCCCTGACTCCCTCCTCCCTCTGCATACTGCAAGATGTGTGCAGGTTTTAATCAGTTGATCTTGCGTATAAATGAAACATACATGCAATCAGCTATTTAAAACTGGACCCGAACTTCCGGAACTGTATTTCATTCATACATGCGATCAACTGATTAAAACCTGCACGTCGCTGCACAGATTAGGGGCTTGTGGCGGGCCCTACTACCGTCCGGGCCCCCCTGTGGTTGCTCCCCCAGCTCCCCTCTAGTGACGCCCCTGCTATTATCATTTCCTGAATTCTAGATAACTTACTGTATGCTGGTTTACCACAAGGGCAACAGAACATCTAATACAAAATGCAAACAGGAATTGAAAATATCAGTAGCAGCAAACTGTAACCTACTGAACATCCCCCGCAGCTCTAAATACCACCAGTCGCTAAATAGGAAAGAAACATTACAGCAGATAATGGGGAAACATGAGGTTCTGCATAATGGGAAGGTGATAGGTGTGACTCCAGCTAAACTCTAATTGTCAGCTTTACAGGGAAAGTTCAGTGGAAATGATCAATATTTGTTAAATTGTTAGTTTCTGTAATGCATACTTAGTTATTCTACGTATTCTCTCCCATTTTGAAAAATCAGTTGATTTCATACCCTTTGCTGTTCCCTGCTGTTGGCATTAATGAGCTGACATTTCAGGTTCTTCTTCTTCCCAGGATGCACCACATCCTTGGAATGTTCCTAACAGTAATTTATACTGATTGGCTGTTGGATGGGTCAAAGATGCTCAGATCTCTACTGAGCAACTGAATCAACCCAGGCGCTGGGTCAAGGGCAAAACCATAACGGTCTCTACTAGGGGTCCTGCAAACAGGAAGTCGGTATTTCGGTTGCATTTATTTATACACAGACAAAATGGGCAGGTTAAGGTCATTGGGATGGAAAAAGCTCTATTTTGTGAAAAGCATATGTATTTGCACTGAACTTCCCCTTTAATGCATTAGATGGGTTTGAAGCCAATGAGGAGGAGGAACTCTAGGGAGCTGATATAGATTCCCAGAATTCCAATTTCAGCAGCCACTAAATATCCTTTATAGGCTTGAATCTGATCGAAACCGAGTCTGTCTACTAACATCGTGCCATAGAAATAAACATACACAGCGCAGCCAGTGCCAGAATGGACTGTGGGGGCCCACCAGGAAATTTGAGACCAGGGGCCCACCAGGACGAGTTCAGGGGCCCACCTAACATTTCATATCCCTATTATCACTCCTTTACATATCTATTTTACTCCTACTGACAATTGCTTATTAGAATACATTTCCTATTGTCCCTATGGCTCTGTATTTAAATTTTAGACGTTTTCTCTGTTTTCTGGGGTGAATGCTCTGTGGGCCCCGTAGGATTCCCCTGTAACCCTGTGGGCCAGTCCGACACTGAGCACAGCCACACTCCATAGTTAGACCCACCTACTGTAAGCATGTACTTACAGGAAAGGGCCACACATTTTGGAAACAGAGCTTCCTTTCTCCTTGTGTCCCAGCATTATCCTTGTAACTGATTTATGTACATTCTCGTATACATAGAGCCCAGGGAGTCTCAGGAAAGGAGACTCCCTGTGTTCTAATAAATATGTACAGCGCTGCGTACCCAAGTGGTACTAAATAAAATTATACATACATAGATTATAATTCAATAACAGCTGTAGGGCTGCCAATTTACCATGGGGTCAGTAATAAAAAGATATTAACAGTCATGATAAATAATAATGGGATCTTTATATTTCCGATAGGATTTCTGGGTCTCTGAAACAAACATCCTTCCTGCCCTATCCTTAAATGGCATGTCTCCTACTGCCAGAGTAAGGTGGCCCCTCCCACCATCCATTCAATTAATGCTGTGACTGCTGACATCACAGCCAATGGTTTACTTTGTTACCCCCTGCTGCCTCCTTTGCACATGCTCAAGCTGATAAAAACTCATTGAGCAGAGGGACGTGACGGATGCCTTATGTCAGAACAGAAAAGATGTTATCATATATTATCTGGTTACAAAATGCATAAAATTAACTGGTAAAAACAAAAGCAGGGTTTGCAGGCAGATAACTGACATGTCACCAGTTTTAGGGTGGACCTTTTATAGTCATTCCCAGTGGAAAGTGGTTAAATAATTCCATACCTTTGATATTGGGGCTGTGAGGACTTCATAATATTTAGGAATATCACTTCCCAGTGTAATACCTAATTGAGTAAGAAGGCACAGAAAATGTGATTACAATTAAAATAAAATACATATAGATATGCCAAGGGGTAAACATATATAAATATGTATATTATGTGAAATAGAGATGTAGCTACTAGTTAGCTACTATCTGATGGTGGTATAAACTTCAGGAAAGGTCACTGGTTGGACACTATTTACAGTAGCGAGTCATGTGTTAAAGAACAAAGGCATCACTGAGGAGTATGACGGACTTGCTGGAGGCTACACAAACCGAGGATAGAGGTACCGCGAGTAGACTGCACACCCGGGGGAACCCTTTACCCTAAGCTGGGACGATTGGAGTTGGAGTTTGATAAGTATTTGAAAGTTTAACATATACTGCAACAAAGTTACTAAGAAACTTACCTCCACGCTGTCAGGTGCTACTGTGCATACAAAGGATCTGATAATTGATCCAATCTACCAATAGGAGATGCCGGATTGAAATTTTGTTGGAAAGTGAAGAGATTGGAAGCAGTGTTCTAATTGGCACACAATTTTGAAAGACTAGAGACTGTAGAGTCAAATATATTTTAACCATTATATACAAGGTTTTTATATGTGAGAAATATCTTTTTGGTTTTATTGATTTTTTTTTATTGTATTACAGTGAATGAGATCTAAAGTGTATTATATTTAGGCTTGCCAGCCACTGTGGATGTCTTAATGTTAATATAGTCTGTGTATTAAAGGGTGGGGAGTCTATGAATAAAACTGTATTCCCTTTTAAATTACATTGCATTCCCTTTTAATCGTCTATTTGGGGGTGGTTATTTATATATTATTGAGGTATTCTGTAAGGAATACATTTTGTAGTCTTGGTGGGATTCAGACTGTTACCCCAGTATATTTTTAGGAGGGCTCCATATTATTTGTTTTTACAAACAGATCTTTGACAACTCCCTGGGCAATGTACTTCATTATGCAGTCGAAATCCTTTTATTTTTTTATTTTCTAGTTATGATGCTTTGGGGACACTGGTATGGAACAGACCTGCTTTCATCAGAGGTTTGAGGGTTTTAAGAGACTTCAGTCTTTTCAGAAGTGACCCTCTTGTTATAGCTGATGTGTCCACTGGGGGGGAGTCCAGGAGAGGGTCAATAGCACACACCAAGCGATTCATGAAGTTCTCATACTCTGGGTATGCCTAGGATGGAAACAAACAATACACCGTGCTCTGTACTCTCACTGTGAATACAATGTGTCCCAGAAAGTCAGTCAGACATAGCCAAATACTAGATGATTCCCTATGACTTCAGGTCATATATAACTAACTCCCGGGCACACTGAATTCATATATGTGAATATTTTCATATATTATATAAAATAAACTCACATATATGAATTCAGTGTGCCCGGGAGTAACTTATGATGATTGCAATCATTTGGTGTAACGGATGGAGTAACATAACCTGGTGGCACCTGTAAATGGAAATGTTCACTGAGGTGGGTGCAGAAACCTTCACAACATAATCTATCTCTTCAGGTTCTTATTTACCTGAAGATTAAAGTCTAGTAAACATGTACGATGTTAGCAGCAACCCACGCACGAGACGAACGGCCATTTTGCATAGATAATCATATGTGTGAATGTGTTCGGTAGGGGGTCGTTCATCAATCTACTGCGGCGGATCAGCGTACGACCCCCGACCGAACACATACACACATGCGATTTTCGGTCAAGATTGCTGTTCGTCTTGTGTGGGAGTCGTGGTCGGGGGGCGTGGCTAACATCATTTGTGTGTACAACGCTTGATGCAAGAGGTGGTTTGGTGAAGTTTGGGTTGGGAAGAGTGCACTAGAGGGAACTTGCTTAGGGCAGGCTAGAACTGGCCCTGGTCTGCAGATTTGCAATAAGTTTACCCAGAAAGGACACAATGGCAGTAGGTCGCAGGGCTTATTTAATCTCTCTGGTTAGTAAATATAATTTGCCACACTCTTGGATAACACAATATTGTGTTTTATTTATTTTGTAAAATCCCCAGACCAATCTATATACAGTAGAGAGAACAATTTCTCAATGGTTGGAATATAAAAGTCTTTCTTACCTTGGCGTCTCTCTTGGAGAACATCGCTATCTGCCTTTGGTTTTCTGCCATATCTCCGCCTAGTAGTAGAGACCTTGGCTTCTGTCCATTTCTGTTTTCCAGCATTGGAGTAAAGGAATGAGGGTCTCGGAAATACACTTTTACTCCATGTTTCTAATGAGAAAAAGGGATAACAGGAAATAACATAGAGAATTAAACAGTGTCCACAGCATCATGTGCCACAACTTCTCTATCTGTCTGGAAACCAAGACAAGGCAGCTAGAAAGCTTAGGGAGAGAGGGGTCAAAAGGAGCAAAAAGCCCTTCACTGAGCATACAAATGGAGAAACACCTTCTTATAACAGAAGGCATCTTGCAGTCTCATGCTATATGAATAGCATTGCCCACAATATCTAAGAAACAGGAAGTAATTTCTTACTCCCAGGTTCCCCAGAGTAAGGGGCGGAGATATGCAAAATACCCCTTTATGTCCCTTAGCTTATGCATGTGTCCAGAACCGCTGGCTAATAACATGCAATATAGCTTAATATATAGAGCCAATAATCTGACCTGCACAGCGCTCTGTGAAACTATAATTGCCTTTGGGCTTTAGGGTGCTTTAATAGTCTCTCTATTTCTCTCACAATGAGAAAGTGAAGACATCTTGGATTTAGATTAATACTTTTTATTGGCTAACTAAAATGATTGAAATGCAAACTTTCCAACCCCTTAGGCTGGGTACACACAGTGAAGATTTTTGAAAGATCTGCAAAAGATCAGTGAACACACAGTCCAGAGCGTGCTCCCTATACACAGCATATACACAGAACATACACATCATATAAACAGTGTATACACAGCACATACACAGCGTATACACAGCACATACACAGCATATATACAGCATATACACAGCACATATACAACATATACACAGCACATACACATCATATACACAGAATATACACAGCACATGCCTGTCAATGGCTGTCATAAATAAAACAGTTAATACATATTCAATGATCACAGGCAGTAATTAAAGAATTAGCAAAGGTTAAACAAACGGTCAGACACACTTCACCTCTAGTGTCCATGGAGGGTCTGGTATAAATGAGATATTTATGGGTTTGGGTGGTTTAGAGGAATTTAGTCTGATTAACTCTACATGACATTTAGATTAGAAACATAGTGACACATAAAGTTTAGATCTTTGTTGAGTCTAGTGTTAGTTTACATTCCCGTTCTAACCTCTCCTTTTGGTCTCTAACCTCTCCTTTTGGGGTTTGACCAAGTCTCTGGGAAATGTGTACTCCACGCACAGTGGGTCATGTGTTCAAGTACTGAAAGCTAGAAAGTTAGTCCCAAGAAAGCAAGCGACGTTCATCTCATACAAGGCAGGTACTGATATAAAGACAAAGTTTGAGAATTACGTCTCCTAAGAAGGTAAAAGGTTACTAAGGTAAAAAAGGTTAAAGGTTAGGACCCAGCAGAATAAAGCAAACCGTGAAGTGGTTGGTGGGCTTAAAATAATTTGGCCAAGTTATTGAACTAATTGCTTTAATTTCTCCAGAGAGAAGGGCAGGCTTTTTAAGTCGAATTACAGTGGTAAAGTAAAATGTAAGCAAATTAATTGGATGTGCACTAGGCTTCTATTGTTTGTATACATTCCCATTCTAACCTCTCCTTTTGGGCTCTAAAATTTCCCATGAGTACTGTGATTTTTAGATCTTTCAGTCTGTGCCCTTTACTGCAGAAATGGCGCCCACAGGGACTTCTCTTTAATTGTTATTGATTGTGAATCTATGTGAGTTCATTCTTTGCCTCAGGGTCTGTACAGTTTCCCCTACATATAGCCCTGAGGGGCACCTAGAACATAATATCAGGTACACCACATTTGATGATATGCAGTAGAAAGTTCCCTTTATTTCAAACCAATGTTGGGGACCTGGTATTGATATCCTGTCTCCAGTGTGGATGTATTTACAGGTTACACAATGAGAAGTAATATGTTTTGTAATGTTCTATGATCATGTTATCTGTGCTAATGGGGGGGAGAGACACTGAACGGACAGGTTTATTCATAAGACGAGAAACCCACCTTTAGCTCTAGGTCCTTGTAGATCTGGGGTCTAAGCAGACTAAGGAGGTAAGACGCTCTAGAGAACCTAAAGCCTTGGTAGAAATTTTAGAAAATGAATGTGGTAAAAAAGTTAGAAATTAGAATAATAATAACCATATTTGCAGTTTGGACGGTAAATTCTAAAGACAACTAAGAGGAAGGTTAGAAATGACTGTGGGGACTTTAAAACAGGAAACTTGAAATTTCTATGCAGCAAGGCAAAAGAGCATTTAATTAGATATATATAGCATGCTCCCTAATTACCTAAACTTGCTGGTATAAATCAACATCTACAGTATATACCGCTTGGTGTCACCACAGCAGATGCCAGCATGTTGGGTATCATCAACTAGTCAGCTAACTTGCTATTCACCACAACTGTAAGCAAAGATGACTAAAATAATCTAACTGAACATCAAGATAAACTGTAAAAGGACAAGGTTAGTGACTCATGGAGACATAATAACATTTATAACATGATGGTTTAAACATGGTAGAAATAAAGTTATCACAAGGCATTTATCATTCAGAATTGTATGAACTAGATATTTGAAATTGAATTATGTACTGTGGGTGGTATTAGCTGTCTATAATACATTAATGTGATATTTGATAATGGGAGCTGCAGTGGTATATATCCTTATAAAAATCACTCGGCGACGTCACTAAGTGACTCATTTCTTATATTTCTTATATCCCACTGCTCCTCCCATTCCAGTGTTCATGCCTGAACAATGGCATTTTTTGCAGTGTTTTACTTCACTAATGGAACCTGCTGGAGCTGCTTCCTGTCACATAACCAATGTCTCTCTCCTCTTCCACAAAGATTTGTTTAACCGCATAGATGCTGGGCTGGGATGTTCCTTTCTACTGGGTTAAGTTATATAAAGTAGTTTTGGGGGTTTTAAATTCAGATGGGAATAGGGACAAGGCTAGAATTTAAAATGCGAATGGGATGAAGGATTTATATACTTACGTATTATAAGAAATAATGCGTCACTTTACATTATAATATAAGAATATTACACTGTAAGGGCTGCATTATCCCTTATATATTAGACAGTCAATATAACACAGTCTCTATATCCCAATCTATATTGCACAGTCTATGTTACAGTCTATATTTCACAGTCTATATAACACAGTCAATATAACAGTCAATATTACACAGTCTACTGTATATTACACAGTCTATACTAGTGAAGACATCTTGGATATGAAGTAATACCTTTTATGTCAGAAAGTATTTGTTCTAGTATGTATAAAATAGAGTGCTTTACAAGATTCAGTACTGTATCATGCCTGAGGAAGAAGCCTAGTGCTTTCGATATCTTGCATTTTCAATCATTTTAGTTAGCCAATAAAAGGTATTACTTTATATCCAAGATGTCTTCACTTTCATCTATGGCTCACACGGTACAATTCTCTACTACTACAGTCTATACTACACAATCTATATAACACAGTCGATATTGCACAGTCTATATTAAACATTCTTTATAACACAGTCAATAGTACACAGTCTATATTACACAGTTTATATTACACAGCCTATTTTACACAGTCTATATAACACAGTCAATATTACACAGCCTATACTACACAGTCTTTATTACACAACCTACATCATGCAGTCTATATTACACAGCCTATATTACACAGTCAACATAACATAGCCTATATTACACAGTCTGTATTACACAATCTATATAGACAGTATTCTTTATTACACAGTCTATATTACAGTCTATATTACAGTCTTTATTACACAGTCTATAGTACAGCCTATATTGCAGTCTGTATTACAGTCTATTTTACACAGTCAACATAACACAGTCTATATTACACCATCTGAATCACACAGTCTGTATTACAGTGAATATAAAAGCCAATATTACACAGTCTGTATGACACAATCAATAGTACACAGTCTACAGTATATCACACCGTCTATTTACCCAGTCTATATTACATTATCTGAATTACACAGTCTGTATTAAACAGCCTATATTACAAAGTCAATATAACACAGCCTATAATAAACAGCCTATATTACACAGTCAATATAACACAGCCTGTATTATGTAGTCTATATTACACAGTCTATGTAACACAAACAATATAACACAGCCTATATTACACATTCTGTATTAAACAATCTAAATTACACTGACGATATTACAAAGTCTATTTTACACAGTCTATATTACATAATCTGTATTACACAGTCTATATTACACAGACAATGTTACAAAGTCTATTTTACAGTCTATATTACACAGTCTGTATTACAGTCTAAATTACTCAGTCATTATTATGCAGTCTATATTACACAGTCTATTTTACACAGTCAATATTACACAGTCTAAATAACAGTCTGTATTCACATACACAGTTTGTATTAAACAGTCTATATTACACATACAATATGACAAAGTCTATTTTACAGTTTATATTACACAGTCTGTATTACACAGTCTATATTACTTTACAGTTTATATTACACAGTCTGTATTACACAGTCTATATTACTTTACAGTTTATATTACACAGTCTGTATTACACAGTCTATATTACTTTACAGTTTATATTACACAGTCTGTATTACACAGTCTATATCTTTACAGTTTATATTACACAGTCTGTATTACACAGTCTATATTACTTACAGTTTATATTACACAGTCTGTATTACACAGTCTATATTACTTTACAGTTTATATTACACAGTCTGTATTACACAGTCTATATTACTTTACAGTTTATATTACACAGTCTGTATTACACAGTCTGTATTACACAGTCTGTATTGCACAGTCTAAATTACTCAGTCTGTATTAAACATTCTGTATTACAGTCTATTACTTTACAGTTTATATTACACAGTCTGTATTACACAGTCTAAATTACTCGTTATTAGACAATCTATATTAGACAGTAGAGATGGATGAAACTGATGGGTTTTGTTCCATTTTCGGGTTTTCGGATCTCAGGAAAATCCCGAAGATCCGAAACGTAAATTCAGGACTTCGGAGCGCGTTTTCGATTTTTATCGAACGTTCGAGCTATTTTTAGTATTCTCGAAAATACCTTTGAATGTTTGGTAATCCTCGAAAATACAATCTGTGACTATTTTTGCGTTTCCGATCGTATTTTCAGTATCGAACGTTCAAGGCTATTTTCGAAAGAAGCTCAAACGTTCCATAAAAACTAAAAATGTGCTCCGAAGTAAGAACGATAAGACCGAATATGTCCGATACATTTCGGATTGAACATTGGATTTTCGGAACCGCTGGGTTCCGTGTCAAATCCGGGTCCGATCCCATCTCTATTAGACAGTTGATATTCCGCAGTCGCTATTATGGTCTAAATTACAATATATATTGCACAGTCTGAATGACAATCTATATAACAGTCTGTATTCACATACACAGTCTATATTACACAGTCTAAGGAACGCCCCACACCACCCCCAACCCTTTCTAGCCGTCCGCCGCACCTTACAGGGCAAATCTCGTGAGATGCGGCGCCAAAGATGACGTCATCGCACGGCGCCGCGTCTCTATATAAAGCAGCGCCATGCGGTCACCGGCGCCATTTTAGGTTTGCCGGTGACCAGGGAACAACACATCTCTTCCTCCCTCCCTGTTTATTGTTATATTTATTGTGTGTTTTAAATTGCTAGCAGGTACACCCTTTCTGGAGATATTTATGGAGCCGGTACATGCCCTCTGGTAACAGAGGTTGGCATTCAAGTGTTTTATTTATGACTGACTGGGTTCCCCTCTGGTTTCTCACCAAGGTCTCAGTAAGCAGCACTGGGAAAAAGAAAGGAATGATAACCAATAAGACCTTCACCTGGAATAATTTCTTCTGTAACTGCAGCTCCACCAATTACATGTCGTCTCTCAAGGACCGCAGTGTTTACTCCGGATCTCTGAAGATAAGCTGCCTGCAAGTTGTACAACAACCATACAAACACAATTATCATTTTCCATACTGCTCTCCCTACATGTCCATTCCTGATCAGGACACTGCACACCGACTCCTTACAATGGGCTCTGGTCACCCCACCACTTATAACAATTGTACCATATCAGGATATCCCAATGTCTCACATCATAAGAGGTAACTTGGTCTATTTATCAGACATGCTGAAACATTATTGGGTTGAAAAACAATCGTACAATATTGGGATCTTTTGTATCTGTGTGTGTATGGCCAGAAGGAAAAGTCTCCCCCCATGTTGTTTATGAACTGAATACTATTTCTGCTGTATCATTGAAAGTGCTCAGTCAGCCCAATGTCTTATGTTTAGCAGAAACTTACATAAAGGATAGTTAATAAATGACTCTGGGTTTCATTAGGTTAAAAACAGTCATTTTAAGATTATGTTTATTCAGTTTTGAACATTTTCCATTGGTTATTAACAAGGAGATGTATCTAGAGAAGGTTTCATGGTGGTTACAGTATCAGAACCTTTGTGAGTCTTCACAACATGTGGAGGTTGGAATGGAATTACAATGTAATGTGAGGCCCTAATGACTTACTGCCTTGTGATAATCTGGGAACTAATGGCATCTCGCAATGGCACATTCCTCCATATCCGTTCACCATTCCATAAGTGTTTATGTTGTTCTAGATGAGAATATACTTACCGCTACAAGTCCATTGTGCCCTGTGAAAGAATGAAAAACAAAGTTTGAATGGAATAGGAAAGTTTTCCATAAAAATATTTGTGTTATTTTGTACTGAATAAATCACAAAAACTAAATTTCAATTCTAATCACTGCAAAGTGACCACAATTCAACATCACTCACCGGGAAAGGGTTTCTCAAACTGCATGCTGGGTACATGAGGAATTTCACCAAACTGTGGTAATGGAGATATTTTCACTGCCGGTTATGGCCAATAAAGGGGCCATTATCGACCGAAACGGACGTTCGTACACATCGTGCACCGCAGGTCGGGACCTGCGATCAAACGTGTGTACAAACCTTAACTTATGTTGTTACAATTTATTGATTAGATTCAATTCTGATTACAACACTGTAAAGTGCATTAAATATGGGTAATGATAACATTAAATCCAACATTAAGGGCTCGTTCACAAAACAATGGAACTTACAATGGGACCACATAACAGCGATACGTTTGGGGTGCAGTACAAGGCCTTTCATTGCTGCGTTTATTTGTATCCGTAAATGCAAGTGTTTCCATTTTATATATACGAATGCAAAACGCACAGTTTTACTGCTATACGTTGGTTTACTTTGTGTTGCCACCACTGAAATCGGTATTGCCCATGTGTGACAGTGAACCACTGAACTAGAGTTTCAGACCCCATAGGTGGTGATGAGCGTTTTACACCAGTTTATTGCATTTATCTTGGGAGAATGTCTGAGAGCTTATGTGACATTCCATGGAACTGATATTCCTGATAATGGAGAGCTACAGGCTAAAGCTCAGGTTTTACCGGAATCACAGCTCAGATCTGCTGGTACAAAATCGTATCACTTGTTCTCTAGCTGCTTTTGTTATGTGGGTTAATCTTTGTGGAGTCAGTAAGTTGTTTCACTACAGCAAGTTCTGTTGTTGTTTTACCCACATTAATAAATGCAATAAGATAGGGAGAGAATTAGGCTTCGCAGCTCCCCATCAGTCTATACAAATAACCCACATTGAGTGTCCCTCGAAACTAAGGCTAGGCACACACAGGCAGATATTTTAGGCTGGCCGACAGTTTGCCAATATCGACCGGTAGGCCAGGCTAAAATGGCGTCTGTCATGGGAAAATCCACTGCTGTCATTTCATCAAGAATAATTGTGTCGTCCATAGGAGACCTCAATCACCTGTGATTAACTGGCATGTCCGATTGTCCTTTCATCCGATTTGGATGCAAGAATGACAGACATCTGGAATAATCCTGTGTGTCCTTGACGAGAAGGAGAGGATGAGCAAAGAAATGGCTGATCGATCTGCTCAAAAGCACCTGCACTGCTGCAAAGTGAGTCAGGTAAGAAGTGCAGGCTTCCAATTTTGCATCTCCCCATATCACTTGCCTTTCTAGATGCTTTCTGCACACACAAAAAATCACCTCTTAAAGGGCATGTTCACCCCCAATATTTTATATTTAGGTAGATCACCCCCCAAAAACCATTTGTTTCCCACCTCAAAAGTGCTTATGTTTGCTTTAAATCCTCCCGATATTTTCCGTCTGAGAGCAGTAATGTAGTGTGCATAGCTTTGGCACATGCTCAAAGGAGGATATCTGGTGATTCCTCCTCTGATTGTGCACCAAAGCTCTCAGAGGGAGGGGGGCGGGTGGGAGTAGGAGTGGTGAAGCTGTCATTCACAGACAAACTGTCAATCTCCCTCAAGTTCTATGCTGTTGAGCCAACTCAATGCTGTGGAGCATTGCCAAACTTAAGTTGGGTACACACCATCCAATTTGTCAGGGTGTCGCCTTTTTGTCAGATGAACAGACAGTTGGGTATGACAGAAAATTACGCCCGCTGAAGTAGTGACGAATGGTCAGTTTGGACAAAAAAATTTATGGTGTGTACACATCCTTACATACTGTAGCATAGCATGATAGAAAATAACACGTGATCATGAAGAATGAGATTTAAAAGTTTTATTTCCTAGCAACCAAGTTATGCAAAGTTTTACCCATGTCATTCATTTTGTCTGGAAGAACTTTACTGGCCCAGATGTGGGCCTATACATGGCGCTATTAGAGATCATTGGAAATGTTCCATCACACATCCTCAGCACCCAACCTCCTCCAGCAATTGAGCTTCCGCCCCAGGTCTTCTCCAGAAGCTAATAGTCCCCAGCTGTACTATTTAGAGTCCAGGTCTGCTCAGTCTTCCTTCCTTCATAGCGTAACCTAAAAATATCAAGTTCCCAGTTCTATGCTGTTGAGCCAACTCTGGAGCCTTGCCAACCTTACATTGCATAGCATGATAGAAAATAACACGTGTGCACATTTTCCTATGGGAAGCAGAAATATCATCTTGGCTACATCTCACTTCATAGGCTGAGGTATCTCTGTAAAGGATCTATATAGGGTGCAGGAAGAGTTTCACTGTATCTCAATAGTTATATAAAGATATATGTATGTATTAATGGGATAGCATAGTCTATTTAGCAAATACATTGTTAACCTTCAGGCAGTGGCATAACTAGGAATCACTGTGCCCCCCGCAAAGTGGATTTCTGTAAGGAGGCTATATCTGTCATAGAAAACATAAGAAGATTGGGGCCCCCTGCTCCCCTCATAGTTATACCCGTCTTCAGGGACACATTTGTACCATAAAACCAAACAAGGAACAAAGAACTATTCACTTGGTATTTACCTCCTCCAATGAGAACAGCATCGTATTTCCCTTTAAGCTCCCCTGGTATTTTGGAGTAAGATCTTCGCCATTGCAAGAGACTTTGCTTTACACTCTTTAATCTCCAGCCATGCATATTAACACAGTGGAATAGAGCGAACAGCTCTCAATAATTCTGAACTCTGATCTGTGCACTTTGGGACAGGCTGGTTATCATTACACTGCATACAAAGAAATGCATTTGGGTTTTTTGTGCGTGTGTACTCAGGCAATAAGGGGAGGGATTATGTATCGCTCCTTATTGGCTAAAGTTTGAGCTGGGAAAAAAAAGTGTCTTTTCACACAAGCACATAAAACACCAGGGCACTGGTAATACTTTGTGTACACTGTGCATTAAAGCTTGGATTTCTATTTCATAGAATTCCTAGGTTTTCCAAATCAGTGGAACAGAATTCATAGGTTTTCCAAATCAGTGGAAAAGAATTCATAGGTTTTCCAAATCAGTGGAAAAGAATTCATAGGTTTTCAAAATCAGTGGAAAAATCAGAGGGCGCCTATTTAAAACACATGCTTCAAGACTGAGTCATCAGTAATGCAGTTCGAAGGCAATCACTTCATTAAGGCAACCTAGGTAGCTGCCTAGGGCCCAGTAACGCCCCCCCCCTTCAGTAACACAGCCCCAAATGGTTTCCCTGTCCAGGGCCCAATTTGATCTTAATCCATCTCTGATCCCTGCCAACTACATTTATTTAACGTGTCCTACAAATCGCACGTGTTCTGGAAACCCAATATGCATATAAGCCTACAGCCTCCCGCCAATGATAGGAACTTTTCTATTTATAAAATAATAAGTAGGGCTTCCAGATCATGTGCTTATTGGTGGAGGGTCTTAAGGAATGTGATTGGCAGAGCTGCACTCATTGCAGACTGACTGCATTTAAACTGCATTAACCTTCTTTCACAATTACAGCTTTTGGTCCATTTATTCAAGTGGTTCCAGATCATCTGTGAGAAAGTAGGCTTACTGCTGTGTTTAGTAGGCACCCTGATTTCTACCTGATCTGGCAACCCCAACAATGCCCTTTACCGATTATTGTCTTGCTGTGTTTGAAAAACATGCAATGAAAATACTAATATCAGGACTTTGGTTGTCATATCCTAATAGTGAATAGTGGAGTATTAAAAAGGGGGGAGAGATTGACAGCTGCCCCTGCACATGCCTAATGGTAAATCTGGTCTTTGGTTTATCTTTTTCATTGTTCTCCCTATAGTCAATCTGGCAGTTATTGTAGTAGAATCTATTTTATTAAAGTGGCCCATACACACCCATTCTCCGGTCATATGATATGTTCTGATGTTCAGGTGCCACTCCTGTTGTGAAAGAAAACTTCTGGAGCAGGAGTAAGAGCTATAATGGCAGGATGTGCAGGGCATGATCATATTCTTCTCACAAGTGCCACCTGTCTTAAAGTTCTGTGGGCATGGGCACAATAATTAAACTGAAAAATAAGCAGGAAAATTACTTCCTGCATTTAGTGTTCCCTTAAACCATTATTATATCATCTGTATAATGCTATCATTACGTCATGACATCATCATCATGATTATCAACTAAAAATGCAGACGATCTTGTTCCCAGGCGATACCCAACATATCTGTGATGTCTCTCACACAAGGTAGAATGAAGTATGATATTTATAAAGGTCCGTTAAACTTTTCGCCTTCTTTAACGCTGCCTTTTCGGCAAATTTGGACTTTTCGCTATTTATAAAGCAGTTATAACCAGTGGCGAAAGTTCATTACCGCTACATTTCGCTTTTCGCCATACATCGCTGCGGTAACCGCTCACGCATATTTATAAAATGGCGAAAAGTGTATTTTTGCGTTAAGTTTAGCCATTCCAATTCGCCAAGTCTGAGGTGGCGAAAACGCATGAGTGGCCATTTATTTAGCCTGCCAATGGGTCCATGGAGGTGTCAGTACATTGTGGAGTGTTTCTCAATACTAATAAGTACTCAGGGGGTGTTAGACTATTTTCCAGCGTTTACTGTAATACGATCTGAGATTTCGCTTTTTTAAGGTTAATTTTTCGCTTTTTAAAGATCTTTTTTTTTTTTTTTAAGGTTCCGATTTTCTTTATTTACCAATAAAGTCAAATGGGGGTCTGAGGGACAAGTTTATAAAGGGGCATTATTTTTGCTTTTTCCCCACCAGCCTTTACCATCATTTTTTAAACTTTCAACTTTTCATTTCATCAAAGTTATTAAAAAGGCGAATTTTCATCAAAAGCGAAAATGATTTAGCAAAAAGTAGCACTAATAATGCTGAAAAAGCTCAGCACATATGATTGTAAATAGGTAATACTCACTGGGGGGTTTTCAAAGTAGTATTAAATTGGTTAATACACTGAACCCATCTTTGTTATTTAAAAACAGCCTAACACATTTGGCGCTTTTTTTCAGCCGAAGATATAATAAATAGTATAAAACTCAAAGGCGAATTGTCTCTATTTTATTAATAGGATATGATAGTGTAAAACTCAAAAGGCGAAAACGAGTTTTATAAATAAGGCGAAAATACCGCTATTTGTCATTGCAATGTCCTGCGATAGCGAAATTTAGAAAATCGCGACCGTTTATAAATATGCCCCATAGTGTATAGTTTCTACTTTCTGATGTCTCTGCTTTTTTCCAAGAAAACTGAGAGACAAAACAGGATTCTACGTTCTTCCTTGTTAAACCCACTCTGTACTTACAAGGCCCATGGATTTTTTTGGGAATCTGTCACATTCTCTATAGGGAAGGTCGTTACGACATTGTATTACAAAGAAGGGGTGGGAAATGTTGTGTTTTCTGTAAAAGAATTGAATTGCTCTAGCCTGAAGTTACTATAACAGTTTGTTCAGCAAGCGCGCTGACATTTAGTACAGTGTGTTCTCCATAACGAGTATTCTGTATTGTATCCTTTATAAACTGCAAGCAAATTTTTAATCAACATTTGCTGTAAGCTGAATTTATATTCAATAAATAAGTAATCAGGGGAAAGTAAATACGTTATAAATTAACGCAACATTTATTTTAAAATGTTTCACAAAAAAGTCGAATATGACATGCTCCAGAGGTACCTAGTTTTAATATTTCGATCTATCTACAGAATATTGCAGGAAACAGAATGCTCTCTTCGGTGTTTATAAAGCTTCTGAAGTGGAAACATTTCTTCTTGAAAAGTTTGTTGGAAGTGCAGCATTTATAGGAGGTCGGGTTGCAGGGTAGATGCAGCTACTAGAGGTTGGAACAGGCATTGCTTGGCACAGAATAAAGACTCGGACTGGTATAACCAACCTACCTCTTGTTAGTTATATAGATTCAAAACCAACTGTGATATAACAGAATCATTAAATGTGCAATACACAATTCTGTATAAAAAAGGGCCTGAACGGATACTATTATACATACATGATATACATCAAAGATACAATCATTAACAATAGATCTGCCCCACTTACCTTTCTTTCTATCTCTTTATCGCCTTTTTCCCCTCTAAGATCTAACTATATTTAAACATGGTTTACGGATTATCAGATAATACATAATTAGATGGATTCCTCTAACATTTCCTATCTTACCCTGATGAAAAAAATGTGAAAAATGTTTAAATGAAGAATTAAAAAAAACCCCAAAAAAACAGGGCCTGGAAAAAAACTTCTCACTTTTGTTCCTGGACAGATTTCTATTTGGATCCATTTACTGCTCCTAGTAAAGACACACATAATCACCTTGTGTAAAGGACAATCCTGTGGGCTGATTGAGGATATTGCTGTGGGAAGCCCCATACTACTACAAGGTGCTAGCAATGGCAGCAAGACATTTCCCCCTTCAAGTTGTAGCAACTTGGTATGGTGTAAAAACACATTTGGAAGCTTCCCCCCCATTGTTTGCATAAAAACCTGACTGGATGGCCCCCCTGGTTGGCCTTTATCTTTTTTAGGTATTATCAGTACATCATAATTGGAATTGGATACAGAATGCAGAGATTAGGCCATAATGAGAAACATGAAGGCCCTTGCTCTGGGTTAGATTAGGGTCTATAAAACAGTTCATAGCTTTACACATAACATAACACTACTGGCCGAGCTACTTGCTCTCAGTTCATCTCGTTTCTCTCTGATCCATCAGACTAGTTCTAACTGTTACATATATTTCCCAGGTCCTGGATTCAGGAATCCGGCTATTTGCACCAGACGGGATGCGTGTCAATTAAGCAGAATGTGCCCAAAAACTTGCTACTGCTTATACAGCAAAGCAACACAGCATGGCACAGACCCAATGCCTGTAACTTGGATTGTGCAGATGTCTTGTATACAGTGTTGGTGAAGATGTTTCATTAAGTCCATCCTAATTTATAGGAGTGGGATCCTGGAGGGCTCCCAGAGTTTGCGGGCAAGATCGTGGCACTGTTGGATCACAAATTCCGGTGGCACAATGCCCAGGTGTAAGGTGAGCAGCTCATAGCACTTAACAAGGTCTGTCTGGTGGTTTTTGCTATAATAGCGAAGAAGTTTCCTACAGGTAACATATCGGAGAGACACGTATTAGATTACAGTAACAAATCATTTCATTGATATAAACGTAGGCAGCATAAAATGTCTTCTTCATTCCTTTAATATTAAGTGTAATACAATATAAATCTCAGTTGAATGGACAATATAACAGATTGCTGTAAACCAAAATAACCATAATAAGCGGAAACAATCATCTTAATTTACTCTACATGTTCTCTCAAAAAGACATCAATAGCATCCCTAGATGCCCAAATTGGTACTTGTTTTTTTGTCATCTATGGATAAAACTTACAATCCAAGCAACAGGTAGTTCCATCTAATTGTTTAAAGGAGAACTAAACCCATTTTAACACTCCAGAATCTGAACATATCCTCTCTAAAAACACCAATAACCTGTAAAATCCCACTATAGTAAATAGCATTAAGTAAATGTAACATCCTGAAGAACTGGATGAAATAACTGTGTGTATGTACAGTGACTGGCCACACCCCTGATCTCAGTCACATGCTTCCTTGCCTATTCTGTCCTGTAAAAGGATTGGCTAGAGGCTACTAATTGGTGTGACCAACTGTATCAAGTTCCTGCAGTATATTAGGACTGAGCATGTGTAAAGAACATAATGGTCAGTGACCACACTTTGTGATACTGTAAAAATGGGAAATAAGAAACAAACCTGATGTTAGAAACTAATCGCACAGTAATTAGGATTAAATTACCACCAATCTCAAATCTGCTTTTTTTTCTTCTCTGACCTTCATATCCCTTATTTTTTTTTTAAGCTCTACTTTTTAAAGGGGTGGCACACACCTAGTCAGAAAAGAACTGTCAATCACACAACCCCTCCCCTGGCACACTTCATGTAGAAACTAACCATTCTATGAAAGTAAAGCTTATTTCCCTGTCACTGCATGGCTAATTGGTTCAGCATTAAGATCAGGTAAAGGAATAAGCATTATCGGTTACTCTGTGCTCTTTCTTTGCAGATAAACCCAATCCTGCAGTTAGCTGCTGTCTGTGTTACTGTCCCAATGTAGAACTGTACATAAAGAAATCACAATCAATAGTCCCCACACACACACACACACCTTCACACTCCTACAGTTAATACAGCTAAAAAAAAAATCTTACTTGACTTCTAATAACCTTATTATTTACAGTAGGAGGTACATTATTTACTATATAATAATCACTCAGCTATGTCAGCTATGTAATTATTATAATCACTGTTTCACTGCTGCTCCCATACCCTTCGGGCCCCATAATGTTTTTAAAAAGGTAAAACGGACTTTTTAAATTAAGGGGTTTGGGGAAAAAAAGTAAATCATGGTCAGTTTCTTTTAATTATTTACTTTTAAAAGTTACTTGCTACTGAAGACAAAACTGTGCGCTAAAGCTGTACACAGCCTGAAGGCAAAAAAATAAATACTGGTACATATGAAAATACTTATGTATTATAAGTAATAATGCGCCCCTTTTTTAATATAAGGATTCTAAATCACCTCAGAGTTCACTGCCCTGCAGCCTGGTGATTTTATATGGTCAGGGAACACAATGAGGCTATAGCCAGCCTATCTCTGTGTAAGGGTGAATTGATGAGACCACTTACCACTAAGCAAGACTTAGAGAAAAAGAATCCAGAAACAAGGGCAAAATATCCTTAACAAAGATGAGATAGAAATGGAATTTGTAGTGTGAGAGGCAAGGTAAGCTCTTATAGAACACACCCAATGCATAGTAACTGCAACATCTACAGACAATTACCTGTAATATTCACCCGCTAACATTCCTATAGGCGCAGAATCATCTCCTAAGACTGGAACTTCAATCACATCAAGTTTCTCACCCTGTTTCAAATACGTAGAAGATATGGAAACATGGAGAATAGATTGTACGGTAAAGAAATAATCCTTTTTTACAGCTAAATGTAAAGTTAAATACCGTATATATCTTGTCTTGTTAGAATTAATTTTATTTAGCATGAAAGGGGAATTGTACAGTAAAGAAATGATCCTTTTTTACAGCTAACTGTAAAGTTACATACCGTATATATCTTGTCTTGTTAGAATTAATTTTATTTAGCATGAAAGGGTTTCTGTATCACCAATAGATACAAATAGAGACAGTAAAGAAATAATCCCAATACTAAATGTAAAGTTACATATACTTTATATCTTGACTTGTCCTGACTTCATTTTATTTAGCAAAGATGAATAAAAGATCTCTTAGAAGTTCCTACCTACTAATTCTACTGGCCATATTTAAAAACCAGCGGTAACTGATCTTTCAGTTATTGTAAAAGTACAGAAGCAGCTATACATTTAAGACCACCCTGCCAAAGCGGTAGTACATATTGTATAGTACAACCGCGATAGTAATTTTACGACTGCAATAATACTTGTAAAATCGCAGCCTAAAACTTGATTGCTGAAGGCACGGTATAGCGAAATAGTGGTACCACGCCTTTATAAATCGGCCCTTCCTTCTGTTCTATCCCAGATGGAACTAACTGCCTTTTTCAATGGTTGCTTAAGGCAAGCAGCCTCAAAAGCATTTCCAATGAATCTGCATTCCCTAACACAGTTAGTGTCCAATCACTGAGCCCACAAGAAATGCACTGATAATTTTAAAGGACAAGCAAGCACTTGATCCAGCACCTAACCTGTTTAAGTCACAGACGTTAAGGTGGAATCACAGTGTTCAGAGACCAGCAGGTTTGTTAGTACATTGCTAATGTAACTCTAAGTAAATCCCCCATTATTTGCCTATGGGTGGCTCAAATTTGCATAACCCAAACATTTGTACACTCCAATGGTTAACTTAGCTGAATTTGTTTATACAAAAGAAAGAATGTAATAGCCATTAACTCACTGCTTCATTCTCAAACCAGAGGAAATAGCAGCAATAATAGTCCCCATCTCTCATTGTCAGTGTGGTGTACCCTTTATGGAGATATCTTCGAGACAGTCCAATAAGCGACCAAATCTAGAATATTTGTAAATATTTGTGGGAGATTAAAACCATCACTTAGATATATTTGGAAATATAATTCCTTAATCAGGAATGTTTGAATTAAATCTTTATCCTGAACACAACATACCCTATTGTCACCCACATTATCTTGTTTAGAAGAGAAAGGCAGAAATCAATACAATACAGGTTTATGATACACAAGAAGCGTGAATATCATGTGAATAATTTATAAAATAGTATTTAGCTATTAGATTAGAAATACCCTTGGAGATTCATGGCTGATAAACAGCAGCTATAGTTTTTTGCTGGAATTCTTTTCCCACCATTTCTTACTACATGATGAGACCTGTCAAAGTGGATTCTTTAATATAAATACCTTTTTCTTAATAAAATTTGCCAACACTGGATTTCCTAGCTCGGTAGAAGATTTACTGTCAATGATTATAGAAGGAGCCACCATCTGGCCTACGGTACGATCCACATAGATAAAATGAATCAAGCCTGGGAAATCTTCTAAGTAAGTAGATCCTTAGGTTAAGGAAATTAAAAACAAAGGAGCGCCATTAGCAGCGCTTTTTGTATATCAGACTTTCCACCAAAATGTCACAGTTTTTAAAAAGCAGCAGGTTAACACAGAACATTTTCTAATATGAGATACTGGCGTACTGATGCTATGTAGGAAACAGCAGGACATGGTTCTGTAGTTATGATAAATAATCTAACACCTCTGACACACAATATTTCAGTGCCGTGTCTTTGCAAACTCCTGTCCCTGATGATATATTCCTTTGCTTTTCATACAAAAAAGTAGTCTTTGTAATTAATTTCTTAGCTACCAAGGATGTAAGAAACAGAATATTATAACATCTGGGGAACTGAATTTGTAACTTCACGTTCTCATGAATTAAAAGAGCATTAAACCACTATCCCACCAGAGCTAATATACAGAATGTCAGTAAATGTAGAAATGTTTTCTAGGAACATAATGGAAACAAAAAAGGCAGTAAAAGTAGCTGACTATTCAGTATTGTTCCTGGTAGCCTATTCTTTGTGCCACTCATGCTGACTGTAAAACAAACTGAAGTGGATAACATATGGGTGTGGAGACATCTGTAGCAAATACTCACTGTTTTCATAGACACAGTGAATAGTGAGGTCAGGGGGTGTTTCCAATAAGTGCACATGCTCACAAGGTTCCTTGAAGACTACATGGGCTGTGAGGTGTACTGGCAACAACATGCACGCTTACGTAAATACAGAATCTATTTCTAACATGTACTTAAATACAACTTATTAGAGAGGTATCTCTCATAGGGACTGTGTAGACGTTCTGGGGAAAACAGATTTTAAATTATAATGACAAATGCAAAAATCAGTGCATTTGTCATTTTCAACCTATCAGTATAAATAAACTCCAAACAGAAGGATATTTAACCATTGTAACGTTTCTTTTACTCTTCACCAACAGAAACTCCTTCCAGTCCATCAACTTCTCCCTGTAAAATGTCAAACAAACATGATTATTAAGTCCAAATACAAATTTTGCACAGGGTCATAAAAAAACAAACAAAAACCACACAGCGGTGTTTATCATGATAATGCAGTTTTTATTGGCCATGTTGGACTTTCAGGTCAGCTGAATGCTATTGTAAATGGGTGATATAGTGTACAGATAACTGGTATTTTTCAATGCCGGTAAAAGGCACAGTAATGTAATTATGATATAATACAAATTTATAAACAAGTGTGTAGACAATGATTCTGTACTAAGGACTACAGTATATTGAAACACTACCACAATGTAACAATAGTTTATTTTATAAATATAGACTAGGGACACTAAAATTTTACTTAATGAGCAGGTCACATCACAGGACAAAAATCTATGAGTAAGATTAAAGTCTACAGTATAATAATATGTTACTGTATAATTAGAAGCTTAATGATATATGGACTATGTACAGTTGTGTGCCAAGAAGAGGCAGAAGCTAAATATCGGAGGTTTAATGTTTAGCCAACATATCTATGATAGCAATGTCAGTGATTCATACTGAAATTCAGAATGCCTAAGATGATGTACTTACTGAACTAGTTTCCTGGCACGGGACTGCATGTTTAAGGAGAGGGCATGTGTTCCACTTATCGGAGAGACTAGAAATAACTGGCGGTACACACAACACAGCTGCCGGTTCATGTTGCTACAAGCTTGGATGAGCCTGGGAACAGAATATGTTATTGCCAAAGCACTAACAGAGACCTGCATTTTTAAAATTCAGATTCATACAATGACATATTGAAAAGTGAACATGTGCACCTGCCTCCAAACACAGGGGGTCCTCTGAGCTTGCAATACTTTAATGAGACAGGAATGAACACTTTTCAAGGCGGTTTCTAAAAAACACAATAAGGGATATATCAAGGGCTGGGCAGCCCCCAAAATACACCCCAACACTTGCTACTAAACTATAGTTCCATGACGGACACCTGCTAACATGCTACCAATAGACTGGAACTGTCAGATTCCATCATTGTCTGTGAATGAAGCCAAAACTAATTTCCTTATGCCACAAATATATGTCTGTAGGTGATAACTGTTGGTTTCTGGTTTACTAGCAAACCCACGGCGCCACATTAACCACCATCGGGCTAACCTCTAGCTTCAGTAAATACAGCCTGGAGAAATATTCATTTAAAACGGGAGAAAAAGATATAACTGGTTACAATAACCCATTTCTACACTGCCGGTAAAGTTGGAGGTGCCCATATTGCTTTATTTAGTCTTCTTGCTAGTTTGGACAGATGAAGCCCATTGTGTTAAGAAAATAGACTGGGCATCATCCGCATTGCAGCCAAGGCAATTCGTTTAGACACTGAACCACACAGAGGCTTTAATGGGAATAAATATAGCCTTATGCTTGGTGTAGCTTGTTTATTTGAGCTAAATACCCCAGATTCAAAAATCAAATTTTCTATTAATAGTATCATCAGATCTCCTAAAAAGTCAGAAACTTGCAATGAACCCATTAACTGTAAAATCAGCATAAAAACACATAGGGTTTGTGTTTCTTTTACCATACGTATTGCCATTTGCTGATCACTGAATTTTTTTTCTGCAGGTGTCTGATTGGCTGAATTACTAAAAATGGGGTTGGGTCATATTTGCCTGGTCAATAGAGGTGACAATATATATTTAGACACACACACACACTTTAACCAAAACACACACAACACATGTATAGCCAATACATTTGAATATAGACCTAATATTACAATACAGCATTAGCGTATGTGTGACCTTTTCTTACTCTGAAGGTGTGCCCGGCTCGTGCCTTGAGAAAGCTTTATTCTTGAAATCCAGCCAACAATTCTGTAACTACATTAAAAGGAAATTCTAGTCAGTTGTATCACTGGTGGAAACCGTATAAAGTATTGTACAATATATATATATATATATAGTTGCATGCCAATGATTGCTGGATGATTGCATGTGTAGTTTCTCATAACTTCACAAATCATCTTTTGTGAACAGGAGTCATTACAAAAGTGCCATTGTCTAGCAATGCCGGTTAAGGGCAGAAGAATGCTATAGCCTACTTCAATGCTAACTTACGCAAACATAATGGATAAACAGCTTAATGTGCCTGCTGAACCCTATTAAAAGACTTTTATTATATATTATTATTATATTGCACATTATATTACATCCAGTTTTTATACTGGAAGCAATAATACTGAAGCAATAATACTTTTGCCGTTACTATTTATCTGCAGAAACCAATCAGACGTTAAGTTACTTTTCTGCAGCTTATAGTGGGAATATCATCTACCTTTTTTTTATGCTCCCCCAACCTCTCCATTTTCTATCACTATATATCTTTCAACATACATCCATTTCAAATGAGTGTGGTCTTAGGGCAGAGCCACTATCATCTGCCACACCCAAAATTAACATGCGACAAGTGTCAATAAGCAAGACGCCTGCTGGTAAACAGCACAAGAGAGGCAGGGTAGGGAGATTAGCTCTGACTCGCTCTCCCTGCCTAATAAAAAGGAATTTGAAATGGAGAGTCCAGGACTCTAAAGGGAGGTGGCGCTTAAGTGATGAACTAGGCTGCAAGAAACTTGGCACCAAATCGGGGTGGAAATAAAAAAGGTTTTCAATGTAATGCAATGATCCCTTTAAAATGCACCAGGGTAAATGTTGGCAGTATTGCCCTTTAACCAACACAAACTACCTAATTAACGGAAGACATTGTTAAAATTAATATACATTGGCGAGGGGAAATAAGAAATGGCAAATTAATAACACTATGTAGTCAGGAGAAGCAAGAGAGATATGTAATGCTTCCTGGTGGGCCCCAACACCCCATTCTGTCAATGAGCGAGACAACAGCATGGTAAGAACTAAAGAGCTTATCTCTATTAATTTCCCACCTGTAAGTCTCGCCCACCGAGATTCTTTACAAATCGATCTGTCCTCTGCCTTAGGTCTGTCATAATGGGGTGTGAGCGCAGGATCTGGTGAATCTCTCCACCCTCTTTAAGTTTCTTTTCCATCATACTGAATCCATCAAGAAGCTGGTAAAGAGACAGTGCAATACCGCTGCCTGAGAACTGTAAAGAAAAGGACAAAGAGATGTCAGGACCAAATATAGATTAGAATTTACAAAGAACAGTTTTGTGACGACTGAACAAATAAACAATAATGACATGTTAAATCCAGAGAATATAAAACACTGAACAAACTGATCACCTTGGCCAATAAGACCAACGATATTCCAGGCCAGAGTGGTAGGCAATACATAGAGTGAGGCATCATGGGACAATAGCCCTCTTTTAGGCTTGCATCCAAAAATACTCTTCTTGTGTTTGTAGATTGAGGTAAATCCCCAGTGAGTGTTTTCAGACTGTCTTCAGCAATCTGGAAAGGGGAATATATATTATATTGCATCTTAGTCATTTTGAATTTAACAATTATAATAAATGATAAAACGTGGCCGGGTCTTGTGGCTTTTATTATAAAAAGCCTTACCTGGATTTCAGGATCAACATAACTAAAAGCAGGAGAATCATCGTCCATCCAACTCCCAGCACCTACAGAACACAGACATGCCATTGGTTGCACTCAATAAATGGAGAGATATCGGGTAGATTTACAAAATAAGATGTAATTAGTACAAGATAAAGCAATTGAAGATAATGAACAGCTGATTGTATAAACATATGGATATACAATGTTACTTGCCATTGTGAAATAATGAATACATACATGTGGGTAAACATTACATATGTATGATGTTAAATGGAGAATGTTACATTAATAATACAGTACCTCTTGAACAGAGAGTTTCACAATAATCAAACCTTAAAGGGGTATAAAGAATGAAAATACATTAAGCAGAAAGCATAAAACCTATTACAGAATGGTCCCAATAGAGATATTGAGCACCAAAAGCTGTGTACATAGCGAGATATTCAATAAAATATTACATAAATCTTTAATAACCATACAGGAAGGTTCTTATAAGAAGCAGGGTTAGATGGACAGTGAATTAAATATATATATATATATATATATATATATATACACATACATATGTATAGTATCGGAGGTTGAATAAAGAAATACGTCCATCTAGTCTAAACTACTCGGCAATACCCACATTTCCTGCCTTACAGTTGATTCAGAGTGAGGCATTTTTTTAAACTATCCAATGAACCTGCCATCACCACATCCAATGGAAGACAGTTCCATTTGTGTATATTAAAGGAGAATTATACTTACTTCCACTCTTCTTCTTCAATAACAAGTACCAGGGGTAAGGACCCTAACCCACCCCCTCCTATTAAAAGTACCCAGGATTTGAACTTAAAAGTCCTCATCCCTGGTTCACCTGCTCGAAGCTGTTTTACTAATTTAAAGTCTCCCTCGCTGGTCTGGTCCACTTCTTTCTCCTATGTCAGTACGAGACCTGGCCTACGGAAGACGCATTTCTTGCAGAGCATGTCTTCCCATAGGTCTTGTCTCTGACAGATTGTGGGACGGAGCTGAACCGGTAAAGAAACTTAAGGTAAGTAAAACAGCTGCCTGCTGGTAAACCAAGGGGTCAGGACCTAGAGGTTTAGGTCCAAATCCCGAGTACGGAAAGTGGCGAGTTAGGGTGGGCATAGTTCACCTTGCAATATGCAGACATTGAAATCCCCAATACATTAATTCCTTAATGGTTAATTAATTTATTTATTTTTTAATCAGATATTTTTCTAAAATAATTTAATAGTTCGAATGTAGCCTTCGTTTTCGGTAACCCTCGAATGTAGCCTTCGATTTCGGTAACCCTCCAATGTAGCCTTCGATTTCGGTAACCCTCGAATGTAGCCTTCGATTTCGGTAACCTCGATGTAGCCTTCGATTCGGTAACCCTCGAATGTAGCCTTTTTTCGGCAAGAATACCCCTATTTTTCGATTCGGTAACCCTCGAATGTAGCCTTCGATTTCGGTAACCCTCGAATGTAGCCTTCGATTTCGGTAACCCTCGATGTAGCCTCGATTTCGGTAACCCTCGAATGTAGCCTTCGATTTCGGTAACCCTCGAATGTAGCCTTCGATTCGTCACCCTCGAATGTAGCCTTCGTTTCGGTAACCCTCGAATGTAGCCTTCGATTGTCGGTAACCCCTCGAATGTAGCCTTCATTTCGGTAACCCCGAATGTAGCCTTCGATTTCGGTAACCCTCGAATGTAGCCTTCGATTTCGGTAACCCTCGAATGTAGCCTTCGATTTCGGTAACCCTCGAATGTAGCCTTCGATTTCGGTAACCCTCGAATGTAGCCTTCGATTTCGGTAACCCTCGAAGGTAGCCTTCGATTTCGGTAACCTCCAATGTAGCCTTCGATTTCGGTAACCCTCAATGTACCTTCGTTTCGGAACCCTCTACCCTCGAATGTAGCCTTCGATTTCGGTAACCCTCGAATGTAGCCTTCGATTTCGGTAACCCTCGAATGTAGCCTTCGATTTCGGTAACCCTCAAATGTAGCCTTCGATTTCGGTAACCCTCAAATGTAGCCTTCAATTTCGGTAACCCTCGAATGTAGCCTTTGATTTCGGTAACCCTTGAATGTATCGTTTTGCTGATATGGACATGTTTCCCAGACCATTGCCCAGGTGCCAGAGCAATTTACAGTAAGCTTCCATTGCCAATTTATTTGTAATAACTAGAACTTTTCAAACTATTTTCTCCCATTTCGTTTTTGAACTATAGAACTTTAACTAACGTTCTATAGTTCGAAATGAATTGAACTTTAGGATATTCGGCCATTTGTAGTTGTTTCTAGCAGTTGTTGGAATCAGTAAAGAATCACATTAGAAATGATATGAATCAGTAAAGAACAGTTTCCTGTGTGTATTTCCGTTTAATTCACTTTTGATCAAGAACCAAAAGTTTTATTTAACAAGCTGTAAAATGTAAAACAATCAAAAGTATAAAGTGACTTGCCTATGAGGCATGAAACATTTCATGAAAGCACAATAACATTAATGACATTGACAAGGCACCAGCAGATCAACCATCCTGATTATTAGATCTATCCTCTGAGCTATAATTAGTTCTTCAATATTTATCACAATTCCAAAAGAATTTCACATTCCTAGCTGGACAACTGTAGTCGTAGTGATCTAGATGGGCCATACATATCTTTGTTCTATGCTGCTTTGGGGGGTTGAGACCAGTTGTAAATGATTTTATTAAAGGGGAAGTTCAGTACAAATACATATACTTTTAAGAAAAAAAGCAGTATTTTTCATTCTAATGACCTTAACCTGCCCATTCAACATTTGTCTGTGTATAAATAAATGCTTTCAAAATACTGACTTCCTGTTTGCAGGACCCCTAATAGAGATTGTTATGGTCTTGCCCTTGACCCAGCACCTGGGTTGATTCAGTTGCTCAGTAGAGATCTGAGCCCAACAGTCCAAATCCCCCCAAGGAGGCGTGCATTCTGGGAAGAAGGAGGACCGTTACAGAACCTGGAATGTCAGCTCACTAATGTCAACAGCATGGAATCTTATATATATATATATATATATAATTATGGAAAGAGAATATGTAGAATAACTAGGTATGCATAATATAAATTAAGAATTTTTAAAATAATGCTATTTTCCATTGAACTTTCCCTTTAAGTACATAAAATACAGGAAAAGATGAGAATCCAAATTATAAATTGTGGCAGCTGAGAAGTAAAAAACAGGAAGTTTTTTTTAGTTTATCCTAAATGGACTGGAGAATAAAAGTGATAGCAGTAAAGACAGATTCTATATTATAAGGGGCAATAAATCAATAGAAGTATTAAAGGGTGATCATATATGGGTATGTACCGTACATATGGTTAAAACTGGATGTAAATGCGGAGACTGTAGCTTGATCATTGAATTGTAGAAAGAAGAAGAGGAAATCAGTAGAGAATGAAAGATTATATATCACTGTCAGAAAAACATTTTGTTGTGTTTCCATTTTGGCTAGAGGGAATATTGCTGTATAATTATATTTTGGTTACCTGGATTTCTCTAGCTTGTACAAATAAAAACTCTGATGGCAGTGTCTGCATTGTATGGCCTCTGCTATAACCCTTTTTTCTGGTTTTCTTATTTCTCTATTTCCTTAATACTTTCTAGTTCATCTGCCATGTCTGTTTTTACAGAACACTCAGGGTTTGCAGAAGAGACATTGCCCTTTGCAATGCTTTTACCTTAAAATAAGATCTAAGTAAACACACCAAGCAAAGCGTGACAGCAAAAATCCTCTAAGGTTTCCTTATAGATCTAACAGAGAAAGATGTATATTTTTTCACTTGTGCTAACCACAACAAAGAAATATATTGTTAGATCAAAGCAGAAAGTCTTCATATTGACTTTACCTTTTATATTTTATGTATTAAGTATTATTAGCGGTTTACCTCCATTATACATATTCGCCAAACTGAAAATGATGGCCAAGAAAATACCCATAATCCTACACGTCATTTCCTGGTAAAGAGAAAGCCAATAACACAACAAGATACACCCAAGCATTGTCCACTTAAAAGGTTATTTGCTAGCACAGATGTGCTGCTTCAAAAAAACTCAATTTTACTTTAGATAAACCAAATTTGGAAACCTAATCCCACTTTGGTAAAGTGTATTACTGGTATGTTCAGCATCTCACACGTCAGTAAGCATCTCACACGTCAGTACACTCTCACAATTTTATAAAATTATTTATTATGTTTTCATGGGACAATAATAAAGATATGTAAAGTAGTCAGTGTACAGCTTATATAACAGTGTAAATTTGCAGCCCCCTCTAAATCGTGCCAGTACTCATGCAGCCCCAAACCATCACACTCCCATCACCACGCTTGACTGTAGGCAAGACACACTTTTCTTTGTACTCTTCACCTGGTTGCCGCCACACACACTTGACACATCTGAACCAAAAAAAGTGTACCTTGATCTCATCAGACATCCGGACATGATTCCAGTAATCCATGTCCTTAGTCTGCTGGTCTACAGAAAACTGTTTGTGGGCTTTCTTGTGCATCATCTTGCTTAACAGCAATGCAGACCAATTTGATGCAATGTGCAGCGTATGGTCTGAGCACTGATAGGCTGAATTCCTACCCCTTTAACCTGCAGCAATGGTGGCAGCACTAATATGTCTATTTGCAAAAGACAACCTCTGGATAAGACGCGGAGCATGTGCACTCTTTGGTCATCCATGGTGAAGCCTGTTTTATTGCTGTATAGTCTTGGCCACCATGCTGCAGCTCAATTTCAGGGTGTTGGCAATTTTCTTATAGCCTAGAACAAGGATCCTCAAACTACAGCTCTCCAGGTGTTTGAAAACTACAACTCCCAGCATTCCTAAGCTTCCCTCTGTTTTTGAGAAATTGAGTTGTAGTTTTCAAACACCTGGAGAGCCGTAGTTTGAGGCTCACTGGCCTAGACCATGTTTGTTTTTTTCTTTACCATGATTTGCCATGTCCAACTTCCAGTGACCAGTATGAGAGTGTTAGAGCGATAACACCAAATTTAACACACCTGAGACCTCATAACACTAACAAGTCATATTGCACCAGGGACAGAAAATGGCTGATTGGGCACAATTTTGAAATTTCCACTTAGTGGTGTACTCACTTTTGTTGCCAAGTTATTTTGAAGGGAATGGAAAGTTTACACCATTACACAAGCTGTACACTGTCTACTTTACATTGTATTAGTGTCATATCAGTATTGTCCCATGAAAAGGCATAATAAAATATTTACAAAAATGTGAGGGTGTACTCACTTTAGCAGGGCCGGCGTTAGGATTAATTTCACCCTGTGCAAGATTTGTTAGCTAGCACGCCCTCCAAAGCACTCCACTGGGCACAAACAATCCGCTGTTGAATGCTGCTTGCCTTGGCCTGCTTCACATCAAGTCTACCACCTCCGCTTACGGTCTTTCAGTATCTTCAGTGCGTGCTTGTATATATTGTGTGTACAATGTTCTAAATGCACAGACAGAACAGCACAGCATACAAATATCTTAAGTAAGGCTTATGTGTTGGGGCTTAGTATGTGAGGTGGTGCTGATACATTCTAATCTACAGAAAAACTAATGCAAAAATGGTTCGGGGGGGGAAGTTTGAGTTGGGAAGAGGGCAGCAGGAGAGACTTGCTTAGGGCATAAAAATGGCTAGAACCGGCCCTGCAAACAAAATATGTATTGCAGTTGCCATAAAGCTAAAGCTTGCCTTAATAAATTATGGGGAGTAATTTTTATTTACTAGATAGAATGCCTCTTGAAAATATGTTGATATATCATAGTTTGTCCTATGAATTCATTACTGTATGCCTGCTATGCTTCTGGATGCATCATGGAAACCAAGCAATTTAGAAACCTGTACTGAGCCTGGGCATGCTCAGAAGAGGCAGACAGGTGATTAACATTCAGTTATTGGCTGTGATGTCAACTGTCGAGTCCATAACTGACAGTTGCTAACTGGAAGAACCAGGAAGCAGAAACAGGGAAACAGGACATTGTGCAGGATTTCAGGTTAGACTTATATATTTCACATTTCAAACTATTACCGTTTAGGGCTTTGGGGGGTGATTTACCTGTATGTAAGTTTTCATTTTGGGGCTGGACTTGCCCTTTAATGATAACTATTGTCCCCATTCTGGCAGAGTAAGCTGGCCCCTCCCTCAATGCAGTTTAAACAAGGGTTTGATTGCCGACATCACAACCAATGATTAACTGCTGTTTCACCTGCTGCCTCCTCTGCACATGCTCAAGCACACAAAAAACTCTTATATATACACCTTTTCCAACTGTAGAAGTGTTTGCCTACATAGTACAATAGTAATTGAGGTTGAATAAAGACAAACGTCCATCAAGTCCAACCTTTTTACCCTCCTTTTTAACCCTACCTAACAGTTGATCCAGAGGAAGGCAAAAAAAAACAGCTAAAAAGGGGGTGTGGGGGTGGCAAACCTACAGTATATGTATTAATACCAGTAATTCTCAATATGTTTTAATTTTAGAAACTTATCTAGCCCACTTTTAAAGCTGTCCAGTGAACTTGCCATTAGCACATCTGCTGGAAGACAGTTTCACCGTTCTGATGGTAAAGAAACCTTTCCTAACCTGAAGATGAAACTTCTTTTCTTCCAATCTCAAATGATGTCCATGCTCTGATATGACCTAATAGTGAACAATTCCCCAAGAGAGATCATTGTATGGCCAATTAATATATTTGTATAAAGTGATCATATCCCCACGCAAAGTCACAGCCCTAACTTTTCTAATCTGCCTGCATAGTCAAGCAACCCCATTTCCTTTATTAATTTAGTTGCCCTTCTCTGAACTGCTTCCATTCTCAAGATGTTCCTTTTGTATATGGAATTCCAAAGCTGCACAGCACATTCCAAATAAGGCCTTACCAGTGCCTTTAAAGAGGCTGAATAATATTTTTTTCTCTTAAATCTATTCCCCTCTTTATACAAGACAATATCTTGGTAGCTCTAGCCGTTGCTGCCTGGCATTGTTTGCTATAGCTAAGTCTGTTATCTACCAGAACCCCCAAATCTTTTCCAATTAGAGATTCACTTAACACAGAGTTATTTATGGTGTAGGTGACACCAGGATTGTTAAACCCCAAATGCATCAACTTTTATCAACATTGAACATTCAAAATAAGACAGAGGATTATGAAGAACGACAACTCACTTAGGCTCCTGCTGTTAGGTGATGGATCTGGGGTATAATACTCGTCTGAAGGAGCATTGTCTTCATTTTCCTGTAATATCAAGGGCAGAGTTAGTTTATTCCGGTTATGAATGATACATGTAATCATGACAGACAAGAGGCTGTTTTTCCCCTGAATTTTTTTACATGCACATTTCTATTTTTGGTAATATTTGCCTTGCAGTGACCTATATAATATAGAAACAACAGGGTGTGGTTTTATTATGAAAAATTCTGTTCCTTGTAAAATTACAAGGGCTACAATCAAACAACAAAGTTCTATATCTGACACCAGTTTGTGGTCTCTCTACATGTTTGCAGTTTTGACAACATTCCCTTTAAGGTGTGTTTAAAGGGATGTGAATCAGCAGCAGAGAATTTGCAAACCTACATACTATAAACAATATATTAGGATTCAAACATGACTTTTTATGGCCTTCTCAAGCTGTAGATGTAGTTTTAAAACACTTACAATGGGAATGTAATGGGAGTGTTCTAGATATCCCATGTTACAATGTGTGGGGTGAACTAGGATAGCGATAACATTTATGACAATGTTTTCTGTTCACAGGCTTTCCGTTTCTCTTACCCTTTGTATCTCCCTTACCTCTGTAGCTTGGTCTTTTGTTCTGAAGCTGGGATACAAATCCTGAACTATGAGAATTAAGGAGAGGAGATCGGCAGGTCTCAAAGAACTGGCATTTCGACTTAAAGCAAAAAAACAACAAGAGTTTAAACAGCAGAGAACATTATGTAGCATGTACGATATATTAAACACAGATGTTGTGAGTAGGAGGTATTAAGCAATATACTGTACATTTTACCAAATTTAAAGAAGTTGGATTGGTAAAAAGACATTTAAAAACATTTAAAAGCTTCATTTAACATCAAAAAATGTTACAAGCCTGCCTCTTATGTGCCTTATTTATACTACGTAAATGCTCTTTGGGCCCCTATCTGATTTCCAGGGAACCTCTCTTAAAAGTTTTCCAACAGAAATTCCTTAGCATGTGACATGTAAATCTATGTTGAGTGCATATAACACCATAGGCAAAACATCTACTTTATTGCTGTTGCATGCAAAAACGAATGGGGCGATGCATGGAGAGCCAATACGGAAAAGCTATGGCTTTTCTAGTCTTAAAGCCATGTACAGGCGATGTACAGAGTAACAGTATAATAATAGGGGTTGCGGCAGAGCACAAAAAGATTGTACACTGCCGGGAACCAATGTACTGAGCCGATAGAGGCTCTTTATAGCTGGCATTAAAGATTTGCAATGCATTAAAGGTCATGTCCACCAATAAAACTAGATTTTACATATAGTATATTAAAGGCAGGAAAAGGAGACTCCAAGGATATCTCAAAGTACTTAAAATTCAGACACTACATGTTTTTATGTAGTGTATGGTTAAAGGGATGCTTTTTATATCATTCTAAATTTAAATACAGGTGCAGCACACCCCCAAACCCCAGTTACCTTTTACTTACCTTCCCCAAAGATGAACCTGAACATACTTACAAGACCTGGTCCATCCCACTCTGCTTCCTAGTCCCAGCTGTCAGTCAAAATTGCACCAGTGACATCATGCCCAATAGATGACAGCCAAGACCAGAAAGCGCCTCACTGCTGTCGTTCTTCCTTGAAACGAGCTTGCAACAGCAGCAGGGAGTGGTACCCAGGTGGCGAGGGACTGGGGCTTGTAAGTTTGTTTAGATGCATCTTTGGGGAAGTAAAATGTAACTGGGGTTTCAGAGGGTTACCTATATGTAAAATTTCAATTTATGGGTGGAAATGCCCTTTAACCCTATTCACAATGTATCAAAAGCCGCTATAGGCTCAGTGTATTGCCTTACAGGGCAAACAAAAGATATAGTGGGTCTATATACATCGCCCCGTTTATAGTGGTAGGGAGATTTACCAGTGGCTGTGCAGCTCTGGATAAACCTTAGGAGTTATTTGCTGGTGTTAAATAGTCATGCAACTCCAATCATGGTGAATGCGGCTTGCGGTTGCTGTGCGGGTGTCCCTTATGATACTCACACATCTGCCCTAAGCAACGGTTAAAGTCACGCTAACCGTTTTACTTCAGTTCTGCCTTTAGTAGGTAACTTCAGTTGTTGGCAGGGCTGGATTTACATCCCAGGAGCCTATAGGCACAAAAAGCCTGGTGCTCTAAACCCCACCCATCAACACATGCCACACCATTTAAAAAAGTAGAAATTAACTTAATGCAGGAAAAGTCAGATGCTTTATACAAATCTAAAATAAACAGTGGGGGATGAAAAAGGTGTGTGTGTGGGTTCAGCTGATCCTGAGCAGTAAAATAATAATCAATGATTTCAACAGTATACAAACACAATACGTTTATTAAAGGTCCACAAGAAACAAAATGTATACATATACAGTAAACTCTTTTCAGTCCTAAAAGCGTCTCTAGAATGGAGGAAATGGAATCCTGGAAAGTTATTTTAATAGTTGTAGTTTCTGATTACTGGAAAATATTGGAGTGGATTGTTAGAATAAAACAATATCTCTCCCAATAAAGAAACATCTCCAGTATGATCTATAAAACCGCTAGTTGGTGTCCCTTATTAATGTATTAGGTTTTATGTTTTGTTTGTATATTTAATGGACACACTGAAGGTTTTACCTTTGTCCATTAGACTCAGGCCTTTCAGTGTATTGCCTTACAGGGCAAACAAAAGATATAGTTGCTCTATATACATCGCCCCGTTTATAGTGGTAGGGAGATTTACCAGTGGCTGTGCAGCTCTGGGTAAACCTTAGAAGTTATTTGCTGGTGTTAAATAGTCATGAAACTCCAATCATGGTGAATACGGCTTGCGGTTGCTGTGCGAGTGTCCCTTATGATACTCACACATCTGCCCTAAGCAACGGTTAAAGTCACGCTAACCGTTTGTGAATCAGTTAGCATGACTTCTAGCCAGGGCTGTATCTGTCAGTGATTACCGCTAGTACATTTTTACCATTAACTTCTATTAATTTCTTTTAATTAAAAGCAGTAAAAAAAAAAGAATCTCACCTTGAGAAAAGTGCCAAGAGTTTAGTGTTGACCAATATAAAGGCATGGAGCACCTCCTCTGTACCCCGTTCACTGCTGCTGTTAATGAAACAGACAATCTGTTTCTCCAGAAATTCAATGCACTGCTCACAGAGCTTTGGGTGAATCAGACGTTCTACAGCCTAAAAAAAAGAAACCAATCAGCTAATAGCACACAATGTTCATGGCATTATAATCTCTGGGAAAACAAGTGAAAGGGAAATAGACATCAATGGCTTTAAATCTACAAAAATGCAAATCAGTTTCCTTGTGTCTTAGAGCTCGTTCACACTAGAAACTGACAGCACAGCATTCGTTTCTGTCCATTTTTTGCATGCATTTGTGTCCATTTTTTCACAAACCGTTTCCCATAGATTTACGAAGAAAACACATGCAAAGAACAGACAGGAATGCTGCATGCAGCATGTTTTTAAAACACAACGGACCAGAACGCAAACGGACACAATCGAGTGAACGGTACTATTAATTTCTATGTGTCCTCGCGTTTTTAAAAATGGTCTGTTACAAAAACGCACCAAAATATGGACCTAGTGTGAACAAGCCCTTACATAACTGGCCACACATGCAGAGGGCCAACCAGCCTAATGGTTGGATCATTCATAAAGCAGCCTAATGGTTGGATCAAAGGCAGATTACAATAATGTTTCTGCTGGTTACAGCATATCTGGTAACAATGTAGTCAATGGCCAAATCGATTTACCCACATTTGCCAAGTCATGTTGTGTAGAGACAGTAACAAACAGATGTTGGCAAATTGTAATCAAAAATATTTTGTTCTATTGATGCAATAAAATTGTACTACATTTCATTATTAAGTCCCATGAACAGCCTCCCTCCCCTCCAGTGTTCCAAAACATAATTCTTTATCTATAAAGGACTAAAGACAAATCTTATGATCTTGTCTCCTAGACTATATTATTTCTGTGTCGGTGGTAACATCTCAGTATATTGAGGAAGTCAGCACAGGATCTCGTGTTTTTGAATAACTAAATTACACATCTAGAATTTTGGCTCAGCAGGGGGATTCTTATTTTTACTTCAGTTCTGCCTTTAGTAGGTAACTTCATTTGTTGGCAGGGCTGGATTTACATCCCAGGAGCCTATAGGCACAAAAAGCCTGGTGCTCTAAACCCCACCCATCAACACATGCCACACCATTTAAAAAAAGTAGAAATTAACTTAATGCAGGAAAAGTCAGATGCTTTATACAAATCTAAAATAAACAGTGGGGGATGAAAAAGGTGTGTGTGTGGGTTCAGCTGATCCTGAGCAGTACAAATAATAATCAATGATTTCAACAGTATACAAACACAATACGTTTATTAAAGGTCCACAAGAAACAAAATGTATACATATACAGTAAACTCTTCAGTCCTAAAAGTGTCTCTAAAATGGAGGAAATGGAATCCTGTAAAGTTATTTTAATAGTTGTAATTTCTGATTACTGGAAAATATTGGAGTGGATTGTTAGAATAAAACAATATATCTCCCAATAAAGAAACATCTCCAGCAATCCTCATGTAAAACAATAATCCGGTCGGCAAGATAATAAGTATGATCTATAAAACCGCTAGTTGGTGTCCCTTATTAATGTATTAGGTTTTATGTTTTGTTTGTATATTTAATGGACACACTGAAGGTTTTACCTTTGTCCATTAGACTCAGGCCTTTCATTTGAATGATGGGTTATTTAGCATATTATTAAAGTCCAGGGCTGGAGGTATTTTTATATTTGGAAAGGAAAAGAATGATAATATAAATAGAGTCACGACGGAAGAGGACAGGTCACCTCAACGGCAAAGCTTTGATCCTCATTTCGCAAACGGCTGTAAGTCAAAAGTAAACTTTGAAACGTCTTCCACACCAGGTTCCGCTGATCTGTATCGGCAGGTCGCAGTCTGCAAGACACAAGGGAATGCTGCATTGTGGAACGGGAAAGTAGAGGGGAGACAGTGAATCCCCACCCCAATAGATGTAATAGGGTGAATGACCTACAATGTCCTAGTACTTCATTAAAGGACAACTATACTGTAAAAATGAATGTTTTAAAAATGAAAAGTACCCAGGGCAGAGAGGTAGGATCGAATATTCCCACCTCCCAATATTGTTTTGTTGAGGATCTACAGCAGATAGTTTTTGCCAGGTTAGTGCCCAGGGCCTTCCTGTATTAGAGATAGTGCTGAAGCATTTAGAAAGTCTGGCAGAAGCAGTTTTCTTTGTGCTGCCGCTCCTAATAGAAATTATTTTGAGAGTTAAGAAGTACCAACCCTACCTCCCTGCCCCAGGTACTTTCATTTTACTGTTCTTGAAAAAAATGGCATACGTACTATAGTTCTCCTTTAACTAGTCTGTATAAAGGTGATATATGTAAATACTAACTGTCTGGTAATGAGGGAAATGCACAGGCTGTACATTAAGTAGTCTGTACAGTATAACAAAAATGTATCTATTGTTCTATAAAATATATGTACATCTCCTATGGGGATCTGTACAAGCAGTGTACAGCTGGGCCTGTAATGGGTGGTATTAGTCTAGGTAGAATGTACGAGAGAACAGGCAATGGTTGACCCATGTCTACCTAGCCTCACTCTATAAAATGAAATCAATGCCATGAAAGGCTGTTTGTTTGCCAGTGGGCTGCTGGCTCTGAATACCCGAATTCAAGTTTACTCCCTGCTATGTAGGTATTTGGTTTCTTGTATAGCTCTACATATCCCGCTGGTAATATGAAATAGGGGGCGCCCTCTGCACAACATATTGGTAAGGGACCTAAACAGGCTTTGATCTGTCCCTAAATTATACATCACATTGCACTTTTGTTCTTTGAGCGCTACAATAGCAGAGTCAAATGGATTTGCCTTAGCATTGATCTATATAGGAATATGATGGTGAAGCTGTTTGGAGCAAGAGAGCCATCTAGTGGTGATAATTAAAATTGTATCATATATTATTCACATAGGACAATGCAAAATGTCATCCAGTTTGGCCCTTGCAGCTGTGATGGACAGAGAAAATGGAGGGGGGAAAGTGTTAGTACTGAAAGTAATATAAAATAAAAATATTACAAAAATAATTCTGGCAAGAACAAGGCAAGTCAACCTTGTTCTTAGGTACGTTATGCATTTTCTACCCAGAATACCTCACAATTAAGGCTGAGTGGTTAATTTTAATGGTCTGTTCATTTTAGATAAGTAAATAGAAATACACTTACAAGGAGATTTACACAGTACAGCACTTGCTCTGGTCAAATCTCCTGTAAACTGTATCAAATAATGTTCAACTAATCACACAGTAATTAGGATTAAAGTAAACTGTGGTCTCGAAAGAAGTTTATTTTAAATGAAAGGCCAGGTTCCTGCCTAGCCATCAAACACGTCTCTGTGTGTTGTATAGCCCAAAATCTGAAGAAATAAAATGATCAGAAAGTTAGGGGTGGGAGGTTCTGAATCTGCCGTCAGAAATACTACTTACTCCTCTAATCTGCGGTTGGCACATGCTCAGTGCATAACTGAAGGGTAGGAGGGGGTATGGAGAACAGCACAGCCTTGCTTTTTTTAATGCCTCTTACTTTCTGGCCCTTCCCACTCGAGGGCCCTGTCCCCTCCCTTTGCAGACCCAACCTGGCCCCTTCCCTTGCAGCCCTGTGGCCCCTCCCACTCACGGACTCTGTGCCTTTGCCCATTCGCAGGTCCTGTTGCACCTCCCCCACTTGCACCTCAGACCAATACCCTCTTGCCCCCTACAGAAGACTGTGTAAAAGCAGAGAAAGAATCAGACAAAGTAGGTGCTGATCATTTCTCTGTTGAAAAGGCTGCTATTACAGTTTTCTGTAAAGGGGGGTATTGGTCTGAGGTGCAAGTGGGGGTGGGGGACCACGGAGCCCGTGAGTGGGAGGGACCACGGAGCCCGCGGGTGGGAGCCATGTGGCCCACATGTGGGAGGGACCACATGACCCGTGAGTGGGCATGGCCACAGAGCACATGAGTGGGAGGGGCCACAGGAGACTGCAAGGGAAGGGGCCATGGGGGTCCACGAGGAGTAGGAGACACAGGGAAGGGGGACTGTCCCTGTTTAAGCAGCATTAAATTTCACTTTGAATTGCAAACTGTAGTTTGCCGGTGTCTCCCTGTCAATTTTGCTGTTCCTAAGGGGGACTGTCACATGGTTTCAGAGCAGGAAGTGCTGGGGATCTGGTGATGCTGCTACCATATCACACATATAAATGTAAATATCTTCAAAACTAAGTAAAATCAATAATGAAAGTAAATTGCAAAAATCCTCAGGAAAGCAATGCCTGTCAATTTACCTTAAGCCATTTTTGGACCACAGTTACCCTTTAATTACCACCAATCTTAAATCTACTTCTTTTCCCTCTTCTCTGACCTTCCTATGCCTTTTTTTTTTCTCTAGGAGTTATACAAGGTTATTCAATAAAAGTTCTTATCGTTTAAAATGGTGCTAAATTTGCCAACCAATCAGATGTTAGCTTTCAAATGTTAAATAAAATCTGATTGGTTGAGGCAAATTTAGCACCATTTTAAAAGGGCAAGTCCAGCCCCAAAATGAAAACTTACATACAGGTAAATCACCCCCCAAAACCCTAAACAGTAATAGTTTGAAACCTGAAATATATAAGTCTAACCTGAAATCCTGCACAATGTCCTGTTGCCTCTGTTTCTGCTTCCTGGTTCTTCCAGTTAACAACTGTCAGTTATGGATTTGACAGTTGACATCACAGCCAATGACAATGTTAATCCCGTGTCTGCCTCTTCTGAGCATGCCCAGGCTCAGTACAGGTTTCTAAATTGCTCAGTTTCCATGAGGCATCCAGAAGCATAGCAGGCATACAGTAATGAATTCATAGGACAAAGTAGGATATATCAACATCTTTTAAAGAGGCCATTCTTTCTAAAAGATGTTCTTATGAGGGTGGAGTTGTCCTTTAAACGATAAGAACTTTTATTGAATCTCCCGGTTAGTTTTTAAAGGGGGTGGGGCACAGCTAGTCAGTAAAGACCCAGCCCCTCCCCCTGGCACTCTACATGTAGAAACTATCCATTCTATAAAAGTAAAGCTTATTTCTCTGTCACTGTATGGCTAACTGATTCAGCATTAAGATCATGAAAAGGAATAAGCATTAGCTGTGCCTGCAGACAACACCTAATTCTACAGTTTGTGCTGTTTGTGTTACTGAACTCCCAATGTAGTACAGTAACTAAATAAATCAATTTCACACAGACACACAACCCCCCCCCCCCCCCGTGACAACCCTTGTCCCTTCAAACTGTTACAGCTGTAAGAAAATCTTACTTGATTCAAGCAGTGATTACAGCTCCCAGTGCTGCTTACCTTCCCATAGCAAAGCAGTTTTACTTTCACTATAACACAAAATCACTGGGTGAATGCTATTGGCTGTAGGGGGCACACATTATCTCCACTGCACATGCTCACAGTTCATTTGTCCCTCAGTTTTGGGAGGGGTGGATACATAGAGAGGAGACATGCATACTAGCTAAGAGTGAGCTGAACAGGACATGAGGAGATCTAGCGACAGGGAGCACTGAGAGCAATAAGGGATCAAGTTCCTGACAGCACTAAAAATATAGAAGGGAATTAATATTAGGTTTATTTTGTAAGTCTATTATATTACAAATAACAAAATGTTAAATGACAATTACAATATATTGAATACTCAGATACTACATGTAACTATATATTTTATACCCGAATGCTGCAATATATGTATCATTATCAACTTAATGTCATAAAAAATATATATATATATATATATATATATATATATATATATATATATATATATAATAAAAACATTTTTTTTTTTAATTTTACGGTCCCTCTAAGGTCAGTTATCAGCAGCCTCTGGTAAATAGGATTCACAAGTGTCTCTCCGATACTCATGTAGGGGTTAAAGTTGTGCTACTCGATATTGAATCGGTTATTGTGACTTTTACACTAAAAAAGACCACTATAGAGCACTATAAGTGCCATATTCAATAAAAGGTGCAAAATTTTGCCTGGTCTGGTCTACTACAGTAAGAAAACTTTTGTCAACATCTGATTGTTTGCTGGTGATTATAACATTGGCAAAATTGTGCCCCTCTTATTAAACACGAGTAAACTTTCTAATTAAGAAGCAGGATTCACCCAGAGGAGTCATAACTAAACATACTCCTTCTTTATTAAATGGCTGTCAAACGTCGCCAGGCCAAAGTGAACCTCAGTGAGTCGTTTCAAGACGTAAAGTTTTCTGCGCAGATCATCCTCATTTTCTGATTCATCCCCATTCAATGCAATGAACAGAAGGTCCCCAAACTGAAGAAGAAAAATATCAGGGAAAAGTGAACTGGTTCTGAAAAAAATACACAGTAAATTGCCAAACCTCTCCCTTAAATCAACATGTCAGATTATAGTCAATTCATATTGCATCTGTTTGTTTCTTACTATGAAGGATAAAGGTTGGGTTCTATTTCTAATTGGTGGTACATATACAATTTCTGTACATCTACATTACTAATACATAGGTTAATTTAAAATTATCTATTTTTCTCTGTAGGTAACAACACAGTGAAATTTAGCAGTTATGTAAAGAGACATGCTTCTGCCAATAGCTTATATTACCACCAAGCACATGCAAACACATCCTGTACATAATATTAACCTCCAAACAGAAGGCTGTTAGGTTTTTCATTTTAGTCTTAGCAACAGAACATTCTGCTCACTTTAATGGATTATTGAGTACACACAGAACAGCCCATTGCACTCCACATATACACAGATTTCATATGGCAGAATGCAAACACTGTTAGGAAGGGAAGATATAAGTGTATTTCACATGTGCCCGAATTATGGTACAGTCCAAAGTGGCAGCAATTAGCATTTCTCACAAAGAATCAGCTTGTCTGGTCCCAGCCTTATAACCTAAGGGACATTACTGTGGTCAAATCAAGTAACGTGTTAATAAAGTAAAATTCCAAATAAAGGAATACTTTGTACACACTATAATTAATGTCTCTGTGAACACACCCAAATAGTGCCAGCCTTAGAGAACACGATCAAAAACAAAATGTCTAACCTTCTAGTAAGTACTCCTCATGCTGGTGGCTAATTATAAACCGATTACGGTTGTTTGTGTATCAAATGTATATGATTCATCCATGACATAATACATTTCGGGGCAAATCGGAACCCCTTATAGACCCACTCAATGTGACAAATCAAGAGAGTTAAATCAGAAATAGAATTCTTGCTTTTTAGATTTAGAAAGTGTCATTAACGGTCAGCGGATCACTGCACATTCACACAGTCTGGACCTACCATGTGAAGAACGCACAGATGCCCATTGTCAGTTTTAAAACATGTATACGAGTCATTAATTTTCTCCATCATTGTAACACAGGAGATGATTAAAGGAGCAAAAAGTGTGTTGACGCTGTCTCCAAAGCTTGGTACCTATAAACATACAAACCCCCCAGATTAAAATTCACAACAGTGATTCATTCTGTTACAAGCTGTATATGTTGTTTCTAGTTTAAGCAACGCAATCTGCCAATAGTTTATAAGAAGTTTAGTAATAATGAGCAGATCCCCCATTTAACTGGGAGATACAAGAAAAGAAGCATCAGCAAAACAAATGCCAAGGGTCTGTATTACCGTATGTTAAAGGGCAAGTCCAGCCCAAAAATGAAAACTAACATACAGGTAAATCATCATCCAAAGTCATAAACAGTAATAGTTTAAAATCTGAAATATATAAGTCTAACCTGAAATCCTGGACAATGTCCTGTTTCCCCTGTTACTGCCTCCTGGTCCTTCCAGTTACCACATGTCAGTTATGGATTTGACAGTTGACATCTCAGCCAATAACTGAATGTTAATCCCCTGTCTGCCTCTTCTGAGCATGCCCAGGCTCAGTACAGGCTCAGTACAGGTTTCTAAATTGCTCGGTTTCCATGAGGCCTCCAGAAGCATAGCAGGCTTACAGTAATGAATTCATAAGACAAACTATGATATATCAACATATTTTAAAGAGGCAATTCTTTCTAAAAGATGTTCTTATGAAGGTGGAGTTGTCCTTTAAATCTGACACAAAAACCATTACACTTGCATACTACCTGGCTTTAGCTGACAAACTGATGTTCTGATTGCACCAGATTCAAACTTCCCAGGCCCAATCATTTTAGATGTGTAGATAATTAATTATACAAAACTGTTTCCCTGCTTTATCTTGTAGCACTGCCTCCGAACATGTAGCTCATTTGTGCTTAATAGCAAGCATCATGGTGTAGATTTACATTATGTTAATAGTAATACGATAAACTTAAGATCCATACAGCTGTGTAATCGCAGGCCCGACCCGCAACGCACAACTGTAGGATGAACAGCTGAAACGGTTGACTATCGTTTAGTGTATGGGCACCCAGTCGGGCATCGTTGATCGATATGTGCATTTGTCTTAGCCTTGATCGCAAATAAGTTCGTATTATTTACACAGTGTAAATCTACACCATAATGCTTGCAATTAAGCACAAACAGGGCGATGTAATAACAGTTCTTATCTTTAAAAATGGTGCAAATTTTGCCCCAACCAATCAGATGTTAGCTTTCAAATGGAAACTAACCTTTGATTGGCTAGGGCAAAATTAGAACCATTTTTAATGGTTTAATTATTTAACTGAAAGAGCTACATGGACAGCTCAAATACTTTGCAGCTCACATACCTGCATCTCCTCAGTAGAATCATATCTGCTCTGCAGATTCTGCTCAAACTCCTCATCTGCCCAACAAAACAGGACTTCCGCTCCATCCGAGGCAATTAATACACATTTCATCTGCCATACAAGACACAGAGATTCAGTAACACACATCCGATGGTAAAAAAGGAAAAATTATTAAAATGGTTACATCACTATTATTATAATGAGGTTTGCACATTATAAGGAAAATATAATGAAGGTACACGTTGGAGTGGCCTTTAAAAGAGGGCGTGGCAAAAAAATGCTGGTGCTGCATTGAGATCACCACTGCCCATGATAACCCTTCTAGTAATCTCTCCATTGGAAAGATTTTGTATGTAAATGCTAAATGCACACCTGTTCAATCCAACACCAATTTATGGCTGCACAGCCTGCATTTGCTTGTGTAATTTATTTTCAAATGGTACTGTACAATCTGAAACCTAATCGCGTGTAGTAGAATAAAACTTTGTATAGAAATACCACACACACACACACAATCATTAGAACTGAGGCTTTACCCTTATAACTATGATTAAAAAGTAACGTTCACAAGCTCTCCATTTATTTTTGTTAGGCATAGAAAAACTTCAAACATTTAACTTAAATATCGATCCCGTGTATGGCGTTTTTCCAATAGACCACTCGACAATATTAAGCGGCTTATCAGAAAAACTATGATTGTGACTCTACAAGTGCCCATCTCTCTCTGAATTTCATAGGGAAATCTATGGAAATATCTGCAACAAAAGGTGGGGAACTGGTTCTTCAGATCGTTGCGATCGATCGGAAATCCAATCAGAAGAACATCTGCCCATGTATGGGTAGCTTAAAGCTAGGTACATAGTATATGATCCTTCTTCCTGACCGACCATTTTGTGTCTTCCGACCTTTTGGCCGGGAGGAACGACTGTCAGTCGCGGCAAAAGCAGCAGCGTCCGACAGTTAGGTGCGACCGATCGTGTGGTCCACGATCGATTGTGATTTTCCGACCCGTCTGATCGTTCTTTCGTGCGGGCCGAATTATTGTATCGTGTGTACCTAGCATTAGGCTTTTAAGATAAAGAAGTTATCATTGGACAATCAATTTAAATTAGATTTACCCAACAATCCCCTACAGACAGGCAGAATCCAAACGGTCTGTATTGCACAATGGGATGGGTGAAGCGATCAGAAGAACAATGACAGTCTCTCTCTGACATCATTTAGCAAACCAGCAAGACAGATTGCTAAATAATGTTGTCAGATGCCTCCACACATGCTAAACTGTTGGCCAAATTAACTAGCATGTGTGGACTGCCTAAAGGTGGCCATACACATGCAATTTCCACAGCATGTGAGTGGACAGATCACATTGGTATCTGTCAGCACATATGCTGAGGGAACAGCACACACGGACCCAACTAATTACTATGCGCTGTATGGGGATTGGTCAGCTGTGTGGCCATACACAGTGCGATCAGATCGGCTCCCTCTACTTAAAGTAAAAGGAAACGTTGTGCACCTTGCATGTCACAATAAAAGCATGAGTTGGATGGTGTGTGCATCTCTCCGCTATTATATTATTTGGTAACATTAAAGTAAAGGGAGCCGATACGACCAACGGAAATTTTCCTTCATTCCCGATCGGAGTGCCGACTACGGTCGTTCGTCAGCTCTCCGATCAGTCTGGAACAGCCCCTACACTCTGACGATAATAGGTAAATCCCGTTGTTCCCCCCGATGTGATTTACCCATTATTGTTCGTGTATATTGCCACCTTAAGTGTACACATCCCATTTTAATGCCCTCAGCCCTTGATTTGGATAAATACGTTTGTCTGTCACTTATATGCAGTCACAGATCTGCAGGCATATTCCAATTCCAGGTCTCACCAGTAAAGTATATTTATGTACGTACAGCATAACTTACAGCAGCCGAGTATTAACGCACTTGTGTTGGTATTTACAAACATACACATCTAGTGAGGTTTAATGAAAGGGTTAATAACCTTTAACCCGCCAGAGATTGCTCCAGTCCCCTAACTGTACACAATTCAATACAATTACACACACTAAAAGGAGAAAAACTTTTACAGAGAAAAACCTCTTTTCTTACTTTTCAGGATGTTTCTTCTCTCTTGCGTCCCAGATATTTCATTGGGTTTAACCTCATCAGATATCCATTCAAGTAATTTCCCTTGATTTATAATTCATTCACAATGTCTTCACTTCCTCTTAGAATTCAATGGGATTAACCGTTTCTTGACAGAAAAAAAGATATTTAGATAAATTCATTTAACGCCCAACTGAGATAGAAGAGCAACGTTACTGGATGTTGAATTGTTTACTAATTTCATTTTGAAGTGGATAGTGGGGGGTTAAGTGTGGTAACTGTTAAAACGCTGGAGCTTGTTTGGTAGCGCCTGACAGTAAAAATGGGCACTATGAATCTGCAGTGGCTATAGGTGAAATGTCATTTCATAGGGAAGATACATAATTAAGGGGTTGATAGGACAATTATAAAAGATACAAATGCACACTAGCATGGGAGGGCTACTGTATACAGTGCATGTTAACATCATATTATTACAACAAAAATGTTCTATTTTTGAGTTACTGCTTTCAGTATATCTTCCTGTAGAAGGTTCATTATTTCTTCTGAAATGAATTGAACCTTTGAACACAATAAAATAATATTTAAAGGGGAAATAAAGGGTTCATTTTAAACCTTCTCTTCATCTGCTGTAACCAAGGTGAGGCCTTAAAACATTGGGGGGCCATATTTAATATGAGGTGTAAAATGTGCCCATGTAATCTGCAACAACCAATTAGATGATTAGATCAAATGTTTTCAGTATTAGACCAGTAAAAAGGTAACATCTGATTGGTTGGGGCAAATTAACAGCTCTTTGCAGTTACTAAATAAACCTATTGGTCCTCATATCTAGGAATAAAGTAGATCTGGGGAACTCTCTTACTCAGAGATAGCAGCTCCTATGCAGTCTGGCTATTCCCCATTAAATAGGGTAAACCATGCAGAGTGCATGGCACATACAGTATATTAGCTTGTCATCCCAGAGGAGAGGGCTGGATGTGGACTGCAACTTTGGGGTAAGAGTTAACCAAATTTACTTAATTCCCAAGATGAGGACCTAAAATACATGGTCCCCACTCTGGGTACTGTATACAGGGGGAACCTTTTTGTTTCCATTATATTGTAATTCTGATGAGGCATAAACCACAAGGGTCAATTTTAAAAATAGGCAATAGGTTAATTTATTAAGGTACAGTACTGCTCAAGGCTAAGATACCATTAATTAAAGATGTATTTAATTAGTCTTGCATTCATATTTGAAAGTGTTAAAACAAGCTGTCAAACATATACGTTAAAATGTATAGAGATTTTTGCTAGCAGAATGTATATGCAGAATGAGGGACAACCTTTCAGGATAAAAATGGGAGCAAGTCAAATGTTTGGCCCACCTAATCTAGAAAGTAATTGGTCGAGGGTGCTCTGGAAAAATCTACCAATGCAATCAATGTTAAACCACATAAACACAATATAGATTCATTCTAATCTATATAATCATCTTATAATCAGTATGTATAATATTCATGAAGAAACATTACTAAAAGGAATAAAGGATCCCCAAGAGGGTTTAGGCTGTGATCACATTACAACGCGCAGGAACACGCGTGAAAAGCGGGATCGCAATGTAGCACATTTCATGTGCCTTAATTTGTGCTGCGATTTTTCCAATATTCTGTTATATTCTGCGCATGCGGTTCGCAGAAAAATTGATTGTATGTGATCTAATATGGATCAAATTAGTGTGGCCTGCCATATTGCAATATACTGTCAACTGTTATGCACTCACATCACAAAGCATGATCGTAAGCACGCATGAACCGCAACTAGGTGGCCTAGACCTTACTGTTAAGGGTTCGGTGCTGTTTTCCTAGTAGAATGATCCAGTAAAGTTACTAAGAAGTTGCCATTGAATGAAATAGCATTGCCAGTACCCAGTCAGATTCAGGACAGATTGTGCCCTCAGTGCATCATATAAGGAGGCACAGGAACACACGGCTGCCATTAGATGACATTCTGCAATACATTATATAATAGTATCTACTGCACATAATACTTGTCATTACATCTAATGGAGCTTGGGTGTGATCTGGGTCAGTGAACTGACTCAGACTCTATTATAGGAACAACTCTGCACAGATTAAAGTTTCCCCAGTGAATTTCTGCACAATGCAATGCCAAGCTCTGCCTATAGTGCTAGAGATCATGGCTGTACAGATAAACAGACATAGACATAGTAATAGGTTTCACATTACCTGCAGACAGTCTCAGAGCTCCCACACACACACACACACTCCTACATTCCACTTCCTGGACTGAGCATGTGACAGGCACAGACCATGTGACTAGTAGAAGCTGCAGCAGCTGCTCTCACACTGGGACTGGAGACTGAAGGAGGAGGAAGTCTGATGTGTCGTGATTAGGTCACCACTGGAATTTATACTACCAAGTCAATAGCAAGTACACATCGCCTTCTAGTGCATTAGTCTGGTACTGGAGATATACAGGGCGATGCACCGAGCGCCGCCATCGGCAACCCGGTGCAAACATCCTGGTGATGTTATATGCCGATAGCATCGCTCGGAACATTGCTACCTGGCGCTGTTCTATTCCGGCACTTTTGGGTGAGTATGTGTAAAGTATTATTCATGTTAAGTGTTACCTTTGGGTTTTACTTACGCTCTTTCCTTTTGTTTGGTGAAGTAGTTATACTTGACCCAATGAAGCTTCCCATTTTTCTGGCTACTCCCCGGCTGCCCCGGAAATCCTTTGAGATACTTCATACTCGCACATGGAATAAAGAATAACGGATATTTTAATACTTGCAGTACATTTAGTTGCTCTAATTAAAATTAACAGTTTAGTAATATTTTTATATATTGACATTTTCATCAACCTTTGGCTGCAGACTTTGAACTGCACAAAAATAAATAACAGTAACGAAAAAAACATTGTAAACAATTTGTACATTGTATTTGAACGCCATTTTTATAACTACTCTCCTGAGAGTCAGTCGTCATGGCTGAGTCTCTGGGTGCGGTAGAACTTTTACCGCACTAATCAAGCAACTACCAGTGGGATTTCCCACTGCTTCGTGGAGGGGAGGCCTATACCACCTCTACCTTGGAAACTAGCCCTGCAAATACACACCCTGCGGGGCCCCCGCCTCTCCAGCCCTTTGTATAAATTTACCAATTTGCTCATAACTGCTAACAAAAGTGGGTAGCTAATAAGATCCTTTATAGCTCGTTGATATATAAATTTTCAAGTCCACAAATCTGCTTACCTCCAACCCCCCCCTCCCCATTCCTATCCGTCAAATTAGAACATACCCCTCCTCCGTATTCTATCCTGGAGGGGTCCCATACATGAATCCTGAATGATATTTCTTAAACAGGTGTTGTCATATCGTGACTGAGATATCAATCCCTCTAGTACAGTTAAGATTCAATCTAAATTATTTCAGATATACAATGCCCTTTCGAGTGAGTGAAAATGAATCTTGAGCTTTTTCAATCGGAATTCCCTTTGTTTGTATCTGTTTGCCGCCTTTGTCATATCTGGCGCTCACGGTGGTGGGTCAAAATTATTGTGCTGGGTCACTCTGAATATATACTTCGCATTCTAAATTTACAGACCTGGGTAGTATTTATAGATATATACAGTTCGTCGCTTTTATCGATTATAGAGTGAAAGTAAACTTATGGGTCACCTTATGTAATTTACAACCAGAACTGTAGGATGATAAGAGTAGTTAGCGGGAGAAGGAAGGCGGTAATAAAGAAGAGGAGGGGGAGCGATCAGAGGGGGAAGAAAATGAAAGACCAGTCGCCTCTGATTCTTGGCAGAGAATGTCTCAGTTCCAGGTTGTCATTATTGTAGCCTGGGAGGAGGAGAGATAGGCTATGGGGCAGAAATGGGGATTGGCCAAGAGCGAGACAGACATAATTAACCGTTTACACTCTATACCCTTCTTTTTTGTGCACCTTGTGCTTGATCATCTACATCCTGTATTGGTAATATATGTTTACACTTCTGTCCACAATGCTATATTCTATATAGAACACCAAATGGGATTACATATTACCGTATATACTCGAGTATAAAACCGAGTTTTTCAGGCTGAAAAATCAGCCTGAAAACTCGGACTCGGTTTATACTCGAGTCAACCACTTACGGGCATTCCGGCAGCCGGCGATCCTTTTCTGCACCGGCGCGCCGGCCTGACGTCACTGCCCGGCGCCAAGCCCGCGGGGCAGTGAGTCAGCCGGCGCGCCAGTACAGGAATGGGCGCGCGGCTGGGAATGCTGATACAGTACCTGCCGGGATGGATGGAGGAAGATAGAAGAAGAAGAGTCGTCCACAGGAGAAGAGTCCACAGGAGAGAAGAAGAGTCCACGGGAGAAGAGTCCACAGGAGAAGAGTCCACAGGGAGAAGAGTCCAAGGGAGAAGAGTCCACAGGGAGAAGAGCCCACAGGGTACAAACTGAACTGAGGGGGAGGGGGGCATTCAAGATGTTTGGAACTACAACTCCCAGCAGCTTTATTAGCTGGGAGTTGTAGTTTCCAAACATTTGAATGCCAAGTGAGGGTGGCATTCAAAGATGTTTGGAAACTACAACTCCCAGCTAATAAAGCATGCTGGGAGTTGTAATTTCCAAACATCTTGAATGCCACCCTCACTTGGCATTCAAGATGTTTGGAAACTACAACTCCCAGCATGCTTTATTAGCTGGGAGTTGTAGTTTCCAAACATCTTGAGTGCCAAGTTTCTACCCTTGGTTTATACTCGGGTCAATAACTTTATTAGGATTTTTAGGTGAAATTGGGTACCTCGGTTTATACTCGGGTCGGTTTATACTCGAGTTTATACGGTATACACATTTTGATACTTTGATCCATTTTCCCTCCGCCCCGCAGACCCTCCGAGCCTTGTCTGAAACTCTCACATATCATTCTCTATTGGAGATGACAGTCCCGCATTTACAGTTTCTGTGGGGATTTTGCTTTAACCCAAGTTTTTTCCGTACGGTTTATTTCTCAACTGAAAATTGGTGATTGGGGTAATAGCTGAGAGGGATAGCTAAATCAGTCATTTTTATCTCCAGCCTTCATGGCCCGAGGGAAGGTACTTCCCCTCTGAAATAGTACAACCAGAACCCCAGGTGGAGGTTGGTAGAAGTGTGCTGGAAACTGCAATTCCCTCCGGTTCCCACCATCGCGGGTAGCTAACTCTAGCTCCCCCAAAGATTATGCGGTGTGGAGGGTGCTCTCAGTGTGCAGTGACTGGGTTATAGCCATGGTGTAAGTGCAGAATGCGTGTTGCAGCAGTCACCAAACCCCATCGTAAGTGTCCATCTCGTCCCCAACCACCCAGCGATTTATTTTAACGATTTCGGCATATAACATCGCGGCTACGAGGTTAACTTTTGCGTTAGCCACGCAGCCACCGCAAGGAATGAGTTTAAGTCACGCTAACCAATGTTATATCGTGCGCCCTGATGGTGTCACAGCTACATCTTTGTACTTGAAAGGAACACAGGGTCAGTGGGTAAATAATCATCAATAATTATATAAAATCGAACAGGGGACACAATACCATAACCTGATGCTTCTTACCTTACTGTGCTCCCACCGTTTTAATATCATATTGGCCCCAACTCTTAAATGGGCCCTGCGTGGGGGAAGGGTAAGGCACTCCTGGTGCAGGGGTTTTAAGTCCCACCACAGACGTTTCACACTACATCATATGTTTACTGCATCCGGTGCGCTGGACTATTTTCAAAAAATTTTGGAAATGGCACTGGATCAGCAAATGAGATTAAGACCCACAACAACCTACATCTTTAAACTAATATGGACATTAGCGCCCTATATTGTACCCCCCCCCCCCCAAAAGATATTAACAATGCAATGCACAGAGTTAATATCGTCTTCCATATTTGTGTGGAGACATCTGTATAGAAAGTAATCTGTGCATAGAGACAGTGATAACTTGGGTCAGGATGCGTGGCCAATAGGGGTACATGCTCACTTGAAGTCTACATCAGCTGTGAATTGTACGATCAACAACATGCAATCCTTCTTAAACTGGGTACACACATTCCCAATAAAGAAGCAATCTGACAGGATTGACCCTTGGTAAAGTGTGTACGGGTTGGCGTTGGGAATGATCGTTTCGGACTAAAAATTTCCCTCTTTCGTGGTCGACTCCCTGTACTAAAGTATAGGGAGACGGCTTGATCATAGATACTTTATAACACTTGTGACTGTGTGTACTCCCAGCTGTCAAAGATGACAGACAGAATCTTGCAAACTGTGTGTACCCACCTTTGGGGAGAACCCTGAAACTAGAATCATTTAACTGCCACCCCAAAGTTTAGCTCAACAATGTGCAATAATTGGTTTTTCTGTACTTTTTGTATATGACCTAGTTAGCTTTTATATATGGTAACACCCAGAGGAATTACAGTATATAGGCTGCAAGGCTGTGGTTTTTTACTACCTCCACTGTGACAGGGTAGCATCAGTTACACCGACCATTGTGTGATGAACCTATTAGGAAGGTTTAATATATAATCTACACTAAATCGAGGGGTCATAGTTCAATTAATTAATAATGGATCCCTCCTAATAAACAGCTGTAAAAATATAAACACTAATTGCATTTTATTTAGAACTAAAAAGGGAAAGTTCAAGTATAAACTTTGAAGTTGGCTTGAAAGGCCACATTTTGTAAGGGAATTTGTGTGTTTGTGCTGCAGATTTTAAAACGCAATAATAGCAATGATGAGGACATTGTTGTTTTTTACTTACCCTTTAGAAAAGGCTGTCACAGGAATGAATGGGTAGGTCAGTTGGTGTGTGTAATCGTGTCAGGTTGAGGGATAAAAAGCAGGGAGATTCAATAAAAGTTCTTATTTTTTAAAATCGTGCTAATTTTGCCCCAACCAATCAGATCCTATTTAACGTTTGTAAGATTACATCTGATTGGTTGGAGCAAAATTAGCACCATTTTAAACGATAAGAACTTTTATAATAGAATAAAACAGAATAGGAAATAGAAAGAACAGTAATTTGGCTCTTCAAGCCAAATTAATAACTGGCTGGGGGCAGCAATAGCAGTGCAGTGCCATAAAAACGCACTGCTGTGTGGATTATAATCCAGAAATGTATTCCGTTCTATACCGATAATATAAATCTGTGCACACACCCAATATAAAATTAGAGGGAACATTGGTACCCATTGGTCACTATTGGATAGCCAGTTCTGGGTTGTGCAGGTGCACATCCTGCTCAGGTGCACAGGTTAAAAGTGGCAGTTGGAGATAAAATGACAGTTGGTACCCGGGAGCAGGAGTCTGTACAAGCGAGATTCTATTGTGATAAAAGGAGCGAGAAACATTGTCAGAGAGAGAGAGAGAGATTTGTGTGTCAGTGTGAGATTTTATTGTGATAGAGAGAGAAACGTTGTCAGAAAGAGAGAGAGAGAGATTTGTGTGTCGGTGTGAGATTTTATTGTGATAGAGAGAGAAACGTTGTCAGAGAGAGAGAGAGAGAGAGAGACTTGTGTGTTGGTGTGAGATTTTATTGTGATAAAAGGAGAGAGAAACGTCAGAGAGAGAGAGAAAGATTTGTGTGTCGGTGTGAAAGATTTTATTGTGATAGAGAGAGAAACGTCAGAGAGAGAGAGAGAGAGATTTGTGTGTTGGTGTGAGATTTTATTGTGATAGAGAGAGAAACGTTGTCAGAGAGAGAGAGAGATTTGTGTGTCGGTGTGAGCTTTTATTGTGATAGAGAGAGAAACGTCAGAGAGTGAGAGATTTGTGTGTCGGTGTGTGAGATTTTATTTTGATAGAGAGAGAAACGTTGTCAGAGAGATAGAGAGAGAGATTTGTGTGTCGGTGTGAGATTTTATTTCGATAGAGAGAGAAACGTTGTCAGAGAGATAGAGAGAGAGATTTGTGTGTTGGTGTGAGATTTTATTGTGATAAAAGGAGCGAGAAACATTGTCAGAGAGAGAGAGAGAGATTTGTGTGTCGGTGTGAGATTTTATTTTGATAGAGAGAGCAACGTTGTCAGAGAGATAGAGAGAGAGAGATTTGTGTGTTGGTGTGAGATTTTATTGTGATAGAGAGAGAAACGTTGTCAGAGAGAGAGAGATTTGTGTGTCGGTGTGAGATTTTATTTTCAGGAAAGAAGAAAGAAAACATCAGGAAAGGTTAGTGAAGAAAGAAGACTATATCCATCTATATCCATGGAGAGGAAGATGCCCAAGAAGAGGAAGAGGATGAGGGAAGATGGCGGCGATGAAGAAATAAGGAAGAGACAGAGGAAGAACAATGCAGTGGCAGAAGGTAAGAGAAAGTATTTGTAATAACGTTATAATAACTTTAGATAGAGCTATAAAGTGTATATCAGTGGTCCATATAGACATTGGCAGGTTTCAGGAAAAGCCATTAACTAAGACTGTCCCCTGCATTGGGGCCCTGCAGGTAATTACATTTCTCCAGAAATCTTCCAACACCGCTCAGTGAATTGTCATTGGTACAGTTTGTTACTGAAGACACTTGACTTTCTCTTCCGTTAATGAAAGAGGCTCTAGGACTTTATTCAGTAAATATTTAGTGATAGAATTTTACAAAGCAAGGCTGGTGACCCATTAACCTAAAAAGAGGGAAAATCTGTTTGGGGGATGAACGTGTCTGACATGTCCTGTTAGTTTCTAATAGGTGAAGATTAAGTAGGATTTCAGGCTAGGAGTGTTTGTCTAAAGAGCCAGGCCTTTGTAATCAATTTATAACATGAAATATAAAATCAAATGCACCAATCACGCCCAGCACTTTATCTGGAAAGCACCTCCCACTTGACACCAGGGACTATAAATTCCACAGTGTCTTTGGAGAAGGAGGATTTGGCAAGGTGAGTGATGTGCTCCATGTTAATGTTAATTTTAGATAAGATATGAAAGGTGTTTCCCTCAAGCTGCCCAAACATACTCAATGTTCTATGTAAATATAGCAGGAGATTTAAGGATAGAGTCGACCCCCACCTGTGCACCTAATTAATTTCCTTAATACTACAAGTCAGACAGTCCCCAATGTGAGTCAGAGCAAATGTTAAAAGTCAAACAAATCACTGAAGGGGAAGTTAACATGTTTAACTTAAGGTTCGTACACACGTGCGATCGCGGGTGCCGACCCACGCCGCACAATGTTTACGAACGGCCGGTTTGGGCGATAATAGGCACCTATATGGACTCTGCTATCTTCCTGGTGGGCAGTTTTGGGGATTTTTGTGGGGGGACTACAGGAGAACCTTAGGGAGCTGGAATGTGAGGTAAGGATTTTATTGCACTACATGGTGGGGCCATTAGTGGGGGGGATTATAGTTTTGGGGGTGGACATGCCCTTTAAAGGGCCTTATTTATATTTTAAATCCAAACCAAGCACACTCACTCACCTGTAGAAATCTCCGGTGCAGTATCAAACTCAAACCACAGGTTCCAAAGTGCCAATTGAAGCAGTAATATAAAATAGAGTCATGTAAAAACACTACTCATATGAACAGGTGCAATAGGTGAAACCCCCTCTTTATCAAATGTATTTGTCCATCTAATAAAGGGGGGTCACCTATTGTAGCTGATCTCTCTATTTTATATTAATGATTTAGGTTACCACATTTTTAGAATTAATTATAAATTGTCAACGTGTTCTCGATATGATAAAATGGGAAACCCTTCTTTATTTAAAGGGCATGTCCACCCCTTTAAACATTTTTTGATTTGTTGAAGGGCTTCCTCCCCCAGCCCCAACCGCCATAATAGAATTTTCAGAAACTCCCCCAATCATTACTTACCTTCCCTCTTTCCTCCGCCACACTGTCCCGGCCCTCTGCTTGCATGAAACGGCAATAGAGCAATTTTTCTTTTTTAAAAACAGGTATGCTCAGCCATAGAGCAATAAACTGTTAACAATATTCTTTCCTGTAGCCTCCTCGTGTGTACACACATTATAATCATCTTGGACTTGGTAGCCAGGTATGCACAGTACCAATCTCTGAAAAATGACAGAATATGTAAGATGAGGGTACACACAGTCCAAAGCGTTCTCTCTATATACAATATTATTATTATTATTGTGGATTTATATAGCGCCAATGTCTTCCGTAGTGCATTACAATTACATGTATACATTCACATCAGGCCCTGCCCCGAAGAGCTTACAATCTAAGCACATTTATTTGAAACAAATACAGTATATCTTTTTGATAGTGGGGGAAACCGGAGTGCTCGGTGGAAACCCACGCAAGCACGGGGAGAACATACAAACTCCTTTGCAGATGTGTCCAAGGGTGGATTCGAACTCAGGACCTCAGTGAGTGATCGCAACGCCTACAGTGAACATTCTGCGCAGCCTCATTTACCCAGAGTCTCATTTACCCAGAGCTGCTTTCTCTCTGGGTAAAACTGCCAAACATGATTCAATGTCGCGTTTGCGGGTAAATCCCAAAAAGGGATTTGCTCACAGCGGGATTTTAATGCCAGCTATTAGCTGGTGTTAAATCCAGCGCTCCTTACTACTTCATTTCCAGCAGTGAAATATTAGAAAAGAAAAGGTAGTTAAATTGTGCAAAAAGTATTTACATAGTCTTTATTGAACTATAATAGGTGGACATCGAAGCATTAAAAAGAACTTGAAAGGGAAAGTTTAAGTATAGAATTTGGCTTGAAAGGTGGCATTTTGGAAGGGAATTTGTGTGTGCTTGTGCTGCAGATTTTAAAACTCAATAATGGAAATGATGAGGACATTGTTGTTTTTTACTTACCGTTTAAATATGGCTGTCACATGAAGGAATATGTAAGTCAGTTAGTGTGTATACTCTAACTGACTTACATCCCTTAAGACTTGAAGAAAAAAGGTTTAGGCTTCAAGCTCGGAAAGGGTTTTTCACTGTGAGAACGGTAAAGCTATGGAACTGTCTTCCAGTGGACGTTGTTATGGCAGGTTCATTGGTCAGTTTCAAAAAAAAGCTGGATGAGTTTCTGCAAACAAGGAATGTTGCAGGTTACTGGTATTGATACATAAAGTAGAGTTGATCCAGGGAAATTTCCGATTGCCACTTGGAGTCAGGAAGGAATTTTTTCCCCCTTCATAAATTTGGTGGGGGTATTTTGCCTTCCTCTGGATCAACAGTTAGATGGGTTGGACTGGATGGACGTATGTCTTTATTCAACCTCAAATACTATACTATACTCATATCAGGTTGAGGGATAAAAGGCTAACTTTTTTGATGATTTGTCAAAATATGTTTTTAACAAAGTTCTTTGATAATTGATTAAAATTTGTTTTTTGACTATAGTTACCCTGTAAGTATGGCTGCCACGGAAATGGAAAGGTAGGTCAGTAGGTGTGTGTACCTGGGTCAGGTTGGGGGTTAAAAAAAAGAACTTTGTTGACAATTAGTCCAAATAGTTTTTTTGACTATAGTTATCCTTTAAGTATGGCTGCCATTGTAATGGAGGGGTAGGTCAGTAGGTGTGTACCTGTGTTAGGTTGGGGGTTAAAAAATGAACTTTTTTGATGATTGGTGAAAATTAGTTTTTTGACAATAGTTACCCTTTAAGTATAGCCACGGAAATGGATAAGTAGATCAGTAGGTGTGTGTGCACCTGTGTCAGGTTGGGGGTTTAAAAAAAACAAACATTTTTGATTTTGATTGTTAAATTTTTTTTTTTTTTTTACTTTAGTTGCCCTTTAAGTATGGCTGCAACAGTAATGGAGAAGTAGGTTAGTAGGTGTGTGTACCTGGGGGCTAAAAAAACAGACGTTTTTAATTATTAGTCAAAAATTTTTTTTGACTATAGTTAACCTTTAAGTATGGCTTCCACGGAAATGGAAAGGTAGGCCAGTAGGTGTGTGTACCTGGATCTGGTTAAGGGGGTATGTCTTTTTTGTGTTTACAATCATAAAACTAACTTATTGAGGATACTTCAGAATTAGTTTTTTTGACTTTAGTTACCCTTTAAGTATGGCTTCCACAGGAATAGAAAGTTAGGTCAGTAGGTGTGTGTACCGGTTGGGGGTATGTATTTTTGCATGTATGACCATATAACTAACTTTTATTGAGCATATATCAGAATTATTTTTTTTTTTACTTTATTTACCCTTTAATATGGCTGCCACAGGAATGGAAGGGTAGGTCAGTAGGTGTGTGTACCTGTGTGAGGTCGGGGGGTGTGTATTTTTGCATGTATGACCATATAAATAACTTTTATTGATTATTGATCAAAATAAGTTTTTTCACTATAGTTGCCCTTTAAGAATGGCTTCCATGGTAATGGAAAGGTAGGTCAGTAAGTGGGTGTACCTGTGTCTGTGTGGGGGGTTGGGGGTATCAGCGTTTGTGTTTATGACCATGAAACAAATTATCTCGATCTCATGACTCTTAAACCTCAAAATATCCACATTTTAGGATTGTTGCCATTATAGTCTATGGGAAAAAATATCCAGAAATTCGCCAATAATACCGTAACGCTTCCACTGATTCCTTAGCTAGGTAATAGCACACTTCTCCTATATGCACGTCTCTGTCTCTGTTTCATGTCTCTTATCTCAAAAATTGTGGGAGGAGATACAGTCCAAAAAAGCAGAAGAATAAAACGGAAGAAGAAGAAATAGAAAGCAGTAATTTGGCTTTTCAAGCCATATTTACTCTCCTTATTTTCTATTAATTTTATATGAAAAAATATATATATGAACTGAAATACATTTACATCGATTGTACAACAGAATCAAGTATCCCAAATAACCAATGAAGCATATAGTCCCCAGGAAAATGAAAGGAACATAGTAGTATAAAGCATTTGGCTTTGGTCGTTTTATATTAATTAAAATTCATGCATTGATTTTTTGACAAATGTGAATGTCTCTTTTGTGAAAAATCTATTTACTCTCTTACCAGTAGATGGAGCAAAAAGACCAAGAGTATGTGATTCTCTTTGCGTCCCCTTTAAAGGACACACTGAACCGTTTCTCTTCGTTTATTTGTCTTGGTAATTACATTAGCGGTGCTGAGGAAGTTAAGGTAATGTCTTTATTGTCTTTAATTTCAGAGCAACTCAGAATCAAATGCAAAACATTAAAAGACAAATGCACGAAATGTGTTTTTGGTAAAAAAAAAATCCAATTTCCTTGTATCAGCTTGTTCTTACCAAGAATTTTAAACAATCTCCCCACCCACATACACACAAGGTTCAGTCCTAAATGGTACTTGGCCTTCGCTGACCGACTGTTCACGAACAAAACATCTGCAAATTAAATGATTTAATGAAATCCCAGGACTGCTGTGAAGTATAATTGTCACGCGTGGTCCTTATTGAGTTTTTCTGTTCAGCCTACATGTAGCTGAGCAAAGTGAGAATTGTGTAAGAATAAAATAGAGTACCGTATTGCTCCTAAATTATTACCAATGTGATTTTACAAATACCGTAAGTTTTTCATTTAGAAATCTAATGTATGTATGTGCTTGTGAAGGTTCTCATTCATCCAGGTCATGGTATATCTGTTGTATTCAATTAGATCAACTGGACTTGAATTTAGTTCTTGAAGACGTTTCGCTAGTCATCCGACTGGCTTTCTCAATTCAGAATGACTTGTACAAGAATCTGTGGCAATTATGTACCCTGGAAAATCCCAATTAGCATATCACAGCCAGGTGTTAAGGGTATGATTGGATAGTGGCTAAGAGGTGTTTTAACACCTTACTCTGGGCGTTTCTATAACACCTCTTAGCCACTATCCAATCACACCCTTAACACCTGGCTGTTCCTGTTATATCTAATTGGGATTTTCCAGGGTACATAATTGCCACAGATTCTTGTACAAGTCATTCTGAATTGAGAAAGCCAGTCGGATGACTAGCGAAACGTCTTCAAGAACTAACTTCAAGTCCAGTTGATCTAATTGAATACAACAGATATTGTATGTATGATTACAGCAAACCAAGCTTGTATTTGTCACACTGAATCATTTCAGCACAAATACATACGCTTTAAATACGCCATAATCTGCCGTCCAGCAATTTCTCTGTGTGTAAATAAATGCTTCCAAAGTACTGACTTCCTGTTTGCAGGACCCATAAATGTGTCTGTTATGATCTCGGTCCCATAGATCTGAGCGGCCAATCAGTAGAAATTACTGTTAGAGACATTCCAAGTGTAGCCATTACATTACTGAAATGGCCACTCACTACTGACCACAGCAAGCATTTCAATTGGTATGAAATCAGTTGATTTATCAAAATCACAGACGGAACTGAACCCATTGGACTTGTTCGACTCTACTTGTAGGTACTGCGGTATATCTGGTTTAAAGTGTAGAAAACATTATTTTGTATCCACAGAGGTGACATAGCTTTGCTCACACAGCCATTACAAATTAAGAGGGAACCTACAGGAAATGATAGAACCTGCTTTTATCCATAAAAAACTCCATTCTTTAAATGCCAGTGGGGATTTTCTACAGAATAACTCTTCTATGGCCCATTTGACTTAAAATTGATAAATAGCTCCTGGAGTTGCCTGTTGCTCCTGATTATTGGTCCTTGTCAGTTACTGGGATGATTCAGATGCACTTCATTGCATTGCTTCAATCCCTTTCCAGATTCCTAAAGCATATTTAGCTTGCTGCACAGAGAACCCACAGAATAGATGCAGAGATGTAATAAAAAATGAAAAAATAACAAGAGCACACAATACAAGGAAAATGGGTATAAGGTCTTTATGTACTGGTATATCACCCCCGTGTGCTAAAGACAGGGGAACCCTTTACCATATATACTGGATTAGCTCTAAGCTACAACCATACTAGGGTGAAGCCCTCATACACGATATCCTACATTATTCCATGACCTATAGGTGCTTTGTTAAATTTGCCAATTGCGGAACAAGTTGGCCGTGAAGGCAATCTAGTAACTCATCATAGTAGCACCCAGATGTCTCATCCCCAGATTCCCCAAACACTGAAAAACAGTTAATATCTCTAATAGGATGATTTACTCTCACAAATACAGGATATGAGATTAATTACAGCTACGTAGATTAATGTTAGTATAGAATAAAGAGTTCCTAGATACTGTAACTAGATAAAAAATGTGGTATATGAGGGATTATTAACATAAACTGAAAGGGGCAGCAAGGGGAGAAAAAGAACATGACAAAATGAGAAAATATATATAAAAACAGCTTCTCCTTTAATTGCACTGGTTTGGTTAGTTCATTGAGTTTAAATTAGAAATGTTAATGGGAGGATGGGTAGGGCTTGGGATTGTCTGATCATGGGTGATTTGAAATCCCCAGGGAATCAAAGAAATGGGGTGACTTCTGGAGATCTCCAATGGCCCTTGGTTTCCTGAAACCCTTTCCGAAATAAAAAACACAATTATAGCACACACAAAAAATAGCAAAGAGCAACAATAAACCCTAAAGTTCTCCTACTCCCCAGGAAAACTACAATACATTAGACAGCTCTAGGATACTACCTACCTGGGCAGAGGCATTTTCTTGTTATGGTACTGTCACCTGGGGTACAACCAAAAAGGGCATATAGGGTAACAAACATTTTACCCGTGAAAAACAAAATAATGTTTATTTTTTCCTGTTGCTTGGTTTGAAATGTGAAGGATGGTCCGTGTTGTGTGTTACCCAGTTAAAATAAATATTTTACAAATGGATTGACAGTAACTGGTTTTACTACGCGATGGTCTAGTCTTAACCACCAGACTCTTTAGCTATGTACATATGTCAGATATTGTAGGGGGACTATTTAGTTTAACAACCATATGTGCTTGGTGTCCTGCCGGATTGATGAACTATACCAGGTTGGGTCACTCCCCCTTCCCTCTTCATAGATCAAAACAGGCTGTCAGCTAAATCTTTATTGCAACGGGCCCATAACATAACAACCTGGTCATACCATAACAGGATATACCAATACCGTATGAACGTCTGTGATCGTCCAATTCCCCCCCCTCTATCGGATGCAGTAGATATGTTTAATAGATCAATAGCGATCATACTATACCAAATTGAACAAACGGTATTATTGTGTGTATGCGCCCACTTATACTCACCCTCCCCTCACTCCTCCTTCCACAACCAAAACACCCTCACCTCTGAATACTTAACAGACCATCTGTAATACTTACTTAAGTTTCACCCATCTTGCCGGCTCCTCATCCTCCTTCTGTGACATGAACGATGAGAAGATGACTGCGAGAAGACATCCTCCCATTGTCCCCATCACGGACTGTCTGACAGAAGGATGGAGGAAGAGTGGTCAGGTTTGGCGAAGGAGTGCTTCAATAAGTGTTACCGATGATCTGTTAAGTACCCCTAGCAGTTTAAGGTCCTCACCCTGGGTACACTTTAGGTGTGGATCGGGTTGAGGTTAGTAGAACTGTCCTTTTAAAAGTCAGTCCTAACAATTTTACATAACACACTGTACATACCCTAAACTTTACAATGATTATCATTATTATTAAATGATATACAGTAATTAGAGCATTTAGTCTGAACCAAAAATGTAGTTATGGGTTAAACAAAGCTTATAGTCAACATGTTATATTCAACAGAAGACAAAATCTACACCTAGTCAGAGGGTTTGGTTTACTAGTCTCTGAATCCCCAGCCCGGGTTAGTGTCCTGTGAGCGTAAAGGTCACTTGGTGAATCAAAAATAATTTATACATTAGAGATCCATTTTTTTACATGTGCCTGGTGACGCTTTCATCTCCATCCACATTCATTCTAACTTCTGAAGCTGTTTTTTTTTCCCCTTTGGCAAAACTTAACATTGCTCTCAGACGCTGTCAAGTAATACGCGTTTTTACACACGTGATATTTCTGATGCTACGCGAAACGCGATTTTAATAAGTTCCATCTGCTATGATTTCATGTGATTCTATCGAGACCATTTCTCATAGGGCATTGAATTTTGAGATATGAGGCGGGAAGAACTCGAAGGAAAATAAAAACTATATTGCATCATCGACTTAGAAAAGGGTCTAGTTGGGGTGCTTCTTGTATTGAGGCTCAGAGGAAATGTGGAATTCACTGTTGTTCTTATAGAATTCAAAGTGCAACTGATCTTGTTTAACACCTTTTCGATTGGACAGGTCCTTAAAGACACTTCAAAGCATAGGCTCACTTACAACCCAAGAACTTGAGTAATTTATAATGTTCTGGCATACAAAGAAAACTATGCTGGTTGGCATTCCCCACAATCAGATTAGCTTTGCTGTCTGTTTCTTATATTATCCCTTTTTTTTTTTTTTTTGCTAGGTATGTTACAGAGATTATGTTCAAAGAACCCTGCTAGCTAACAAATCACAATCTTGCATTAGAGAACATGGATGAGAATTGTTCAAGGAATCATTTTTATCTGTAGTTGATTTTAAGCATAATTCTAATAACCGCGATGGTCTGGGTAGCGAATGTTTCTGTTGTGAGTGTGGTCTCAGAACATATATTGCATACATTGTGTAATATATACTATTTAAGTGTATGTATGTATGATCTATAGACAGATAGATGTGAAAAAGGAAATGTCATTCATTTGTCAAGATAGAAGACTCAACGCAATGTTATGTGTTAAACCTTATGTTTATAGGTTTTGTGGAAACTCTCATATACACACACTAGAACTAGTCCTAGGAATGAGAAGACTAGCACTCGCAGAATGTTTTAATAAAGCCAAAGAAATGCACTGTAAAATATATGAATGTTTTCATCTGCTCAGAGACCTACATCAGGCAAACAAAACTTCCTGCCCAGTAACATATTTACTTTCCTAGTATACCAGTATGATATGGAGTTGTACTGTTACTGCTGCCCTCTTCCTAAAACCTTTATTACATGCTAACATTGATACCATTGAATTAGAATCATACTACATAATTTTACAGCCTGACAAATACCACAATACTAAATGGGAATAGAGAATATAACATTCACTACACGTTTTAAAGGGACCCAAAAAAAACTAGACTGAAAAATGACATTGTTGCGATCACCCTAACTCTACATTAGATTGTGAAAGTACTAATGTATAACATCTAACGATATCGAATCTTGATTTGGGATTGGTTTGTTGTTACTGCATGGCTTCAACCAGCACACACTGGTGTCTGTCTATAGGAAGCAGTACCCACGCCAGTCGTTTTAACCAGACTGCACCAGAAAAAATGGCTCAGACCGACCTACTAGGGTTTCACACCCCCAACATAACAACGTTCATAGGTCCTACCTGCACAGACTACATTCCTCGATAGGAAAGGGTTACCTAAGAAGTTTAGGGGACTCAATTACTGTCGACCAATTCCACTAAACACGTATGAAAAGTAACACTAGCTAGAACAAAGAGGGTTTAGCTAGAGCCAAATCTTCATGTGGTCGTGAAAGGTGGTCATGTCATACAGAAGTTTTGAGAGTGGACTCAATCTATCAGTAGTGAAGATGTGGGGGGACAGTCATAAACATAAACTACATTTCGTCTTAGGGACACATCAAAATGATTGTCCAAATAGTGGTCTACAATATACGTCTAAGGAGCAATCTAATGAACGCGCTAGTGTGTGTTGCCAGGTCATTTAATAAATTGGGAGATTTCCTGCCAGGGTGCTTAACCCTCGAAACTATATTGTGACTTATGAAACATGTCAACTACTACAGATGTCCAGCAAAAATCGCCCTGGTTAATAACCCCGAGAGGATACGGTTTGAGAGGCAGCTGAGAATGAGCCTGTATAAGAGTCCTTAGTGTAATAGAAAGAACGCTGTAGGTGGTGGACCAGACACATTGCAGGTAATGAGTTGCGAAGGAAAAGTCGCAACTCCGTTCATCAGGATAGACAGCATTAATGGAGAGACCACACCAAGGTTAGTAGTGTAGCTTACGTATGGCTTTCTGTCGGGGGGGGGCGCTCTAGGACAAACTACCGATCAGAACAAACTTGGAGTGTGATCCGACGGCTAGAGTCATAGTCAATATACACAGGGGATATCAGAAACCTGCCATTAAGAAGCGACCATACTGTGTATGTATAATGGCCCATAGTGGGTGCGTCTCTAGTGTTGTGTACCAAATTGCAGGACACATGTCTCTACATGTGCCCACCGCTAATCTATGCGTCAAGTATTAGAATGGTAAAACCTATCAATCACTGGAGATTCTTTGGCTGTGAACATCAAAAGTTAAAAAAACAAAAGCTACGTACCTGGGTGTACGTATTAGGGTATGTATCATCAAAGTTGGTATCACAATAAGGGTCGTTTGGGTTTCAAACACTAGCACAACTCACCAGGATCAGTGTTGGAAGGAAAAAGCAATGGTCCCAAAATGTTTTCTTTATTTTTCTAATAATTCTATGATCTTTCCTTAATTGTAACATTGTTGGAATAATCTACAGGTAAGGTGTCATTAAATTGAAAAATTGAACATTAAACTAAAAACTAATTTAATAATATGTGTTTGTTAAATACAAGTTCAACTATAGAGAGAGAGAGGAGAGAGAGAGGAGGAGAGAAGAGAGAGAGAGAGAGCCTGTTATGGATCCTGTGGTGTAAAAGAGAAATGCAACAAGTTTGCTAACGTAATTGAAGTAAAAGAAATTTAAAAAGGTGTAGAAGTTCAGACTGGGGTTCCATACAAAATAGTAGCCTAGTGCACACCCCATCAATTGCTTACATTTTATTCCCTCTATGATGCTGCTTTAAAAAGCCCACCATTCACTCTGGATAAATAAAAGCAATAGTTCAATAACTTGGCCAAATTATTTTAAGCCCAACCACCACTTCAAGGTTTGCTTTTCCAGCTGGGTCTACTCTCCAGTACTTGCCTTTTTGAGCTGAAAGTCCTTGCTGCACGGGGCTAGCTTCTTGGACTAACTCTCCCTGATCACATGACCTTAACTTGGGTGGAGTACACGATCCCAGAGGCTTGGTCAAACCCCCATAGTACATATATAAAGATGGGATAGTATATCCTATAAAAGTGCAACTAGTGACCAATTTAATGTAGTATACATACAAAATAGAAGACTAGTGCACACCCCATTCAATTGCTTACATGTTTATTCCCTCTATGATGCTGCTTTAAAAGCCCACCTTCTCTCTGGATAAATAAACCTTAAAGTGGTGGCTGGGCTTAAAATAATTTGCCAAGTTATTGAACTAATGCTTTTATATATATTATAAAAACAAAGAGCACTCCTGGGACTTCTTTAAGAAATGTATTTAGTGGAAATAACAATAGGCAACGCTTCGGTCCTGTTTCTTGGACCTTTCTCAAGCCACACTCAACTCATAGTGAATACCATTTTATAACATTATCAACTCCTTCCACCATGGGACATCTTGTCTGTTAAAGGTAAAAGGTGTATATGATTCTAAGTACATTCAACGTTCTCCATATTATAAAATATAAAGTGCATATAATCCAACTTTCACATAGGTTTAAATATTAAAGTGCATACAATGATGATAAAGTGCTAAAACAAGCGCTAGTTTCAAAAGTGCAATCATATAAAAATCTTATATAATAAAAAAGATTAGCCTTAACATCCAACCATGGTGTGTCAAATGAATCAAAAAGGGATCAAAAAAGAAGAACCCCTTTATCAGATACACTTAAATAAACTAATAGACTTATTAAAATTAGCGGCAACATTGAGTGAATAAAATTCATTTTAAGTAAGCTTTAGGGGGAAAACGTTGTTAAGATATCGGATCCCTTGTTTCACATTGCAGTAGCATTTTATGTCCACTTTCTAAAAAGTGCTGTCCACAGGTTGTTACTTTTTTTTATCACGGCATGCCGTGTTTATTGCAGACCTATGGCCATCAATACGCAAACGTATATATAAATAAGGAGACAGAAAACTAAAGGGTCTTAATCACTTCTTACAAAGAACTAGATAGATCATTCTATGGGTTTATAGATATATAAAGCTAGATGGATGATTCTATGGGGTGTATAGATTTATAAAGTTAGATGAATGACTCTATGGGGTTGCATAGATTTATAAAGTTAGATGGATGATTCTATGGGGTGTATAGATTTATAAAGCTAGATGGATGATTCTATGGGGTATATAGATTTATAAAGCTAGATGGATGATTTATAAAGCTAGATGGATGATTCTATGGGGTGTATAGATTTATAAAGTTAGATGAATGACTTTATGGGGTGCATAGATTTATAAAGTTAGATGGATGATTCTATGTGGGTGTATAGATTTATAAAGCTAGATGGATGATTCTATGGGGTGTATGATTTATAAAGCTAGATGGATGATTCTTAGGGGTTATATAGATTTATAAAGCTAGATGGATGATTCTATGGGGTGTATAGATTTATAAAGCTAGATGGATGATTCTATGGGGTGTATAGATTTATAAAGTTAGATGAATGACTCTATGGGGTGCATAGATTTATAAAGTTAGATGGATGATTCTATGGGGTGTATAGATTTATAAGCTAGATGGATGATTCTATGGGTGTATAGATTTATAAAGCTAGATGGATGATTCTATGGGGTGTATAGATTTATAAAGCTAGATGGATGATTCTATGGGGTGTATAGTATTTATAAAGTCTAGATGGATGACTCTTGGGGTGCATAGATTTATAAAGTTAGATGATGATTCTATGGGGTGTATAGATTTATAAGCTAGATGGATGATTCTATGGGGTGTATGATTTATAAAGCTAGATGGATGATTCTATGGGGTGTAGATTTATAAAGCTAGATGGATGATTCTATGGGGTGTATAGATTTATACAGCTAGATGGATGATTCTATGGGGTGTATAGATTTATAAGTTATATGATGACTCTATGGGGTGCATAGATTTATAAAGTTAGATGGATGATTCTATGGGGTGTATAGATTTATAAAGCTAGATGATAATTCTATGGGTGTGGTATAGATTTATAAAGCTAGATGGATGATTCTATGGGGTGTATAGATTTTATAAAGCTAGATGGATGATTCTATGGGGTTTATAGATTATAAAGCTAGATGGATGATTCCTATGGGGTGTATAGATTTATAAGTTAGATGAATGACACTATGGGGTGCATAGATTTATAAGCTAGATGATGATTCTATGGGGTGTATAGATTTATAAAGCTAGATGGATGATTCTATGGGGTGTATAGATTTATAAAGCTAGATGGATGATTCTATGGGGTGTATAGATTTATAAAGCTAGATGGATGATTCTATGGGGTGTATAGATTTATAAAGTTAGATGAATGACTCTATGGGGTGTATAGATTTATAAAGTTAGATAATTCTATGGGGTATATAGATTTATAAGTTACATAGATAATTCTATGTGGTGTATAGATTTAAAGTTGGATGGATGACTATGGGGTGTATAGATTTATAAAGTTGGATGCTTCTATGGGGTGTATAGATTTATAAAGTTAGATGGATGATTCTATGGGGTGTATATATTTATAAAGTTAGATGGATGTTTATATGGGGTGTATAGATCTATAAAGTTGGATGATTTTATGGGCTATAGATTTATAAAGTTAGATGGATGATTCTATGGGGGTGTATAGATTTATAAAGTTAGATAGATGATTCTATGGGGTGTATAGATTTATAAAGTTACATAGATAGATGATTCTATGTGGTGTATAGAATTATAAAGTTGGATGATTCTGTGGGGTGTATAGATTTTAAAGTTAGATGATAATTCATGGGGTGTATAGATTTATAAAGTTAGATGGATGATTCTATAGGATGTATAGATTTATAAGTTACATAGAAAGATGATTCTATGGGGTGTATAGATTTATAAATTTAGATGGATGATTCTATGGGGTGTCAGTAAGATTTATAATAAGTTAGATCATTCTATGGGTTGTGTATATTTTATAAAGTTAGATGAATTCTATAGGGTTTTAGATTTATAAGATAGATGATTCTATAAGGTTTATAGATTTATAAAGTTAGAGATTCTATGGTTGTATATATTTATAAAGTTAGATGATTCTATAGGGTATATAGATTTATAATGTTACATAGATAGATGATTCTATGGGGTATATAGATTTATAAAGTTAATTGATGATTCTATGGGGTGTACAGTATATATTTATAAAGTTAGATGTATGATTCTATGGGGTGTATATTTATAAAGTTAGATGGATGATTCTATGGGTGTATAGATTTATAAAGTTAGATGATTCTATAGGGTTTATAGATTTATAAAGCTAGATGGATGATTCTATGGGTGTATGATTTATAAGTTAGATGATTCTATAGGGTTGTTAGATTTATAAAGTTAGATGGATGATTCTATGTGGTGTATAAATTTATAAAGTTAGATGGATGATTCTATGGGTGTATAGATTTATAAAGTTAGATGATTCTATAGGGTTTATAGATTATAAAGCTAGATGGATGATTCTATGGGGTGTATAGATTTTAAAGTTAGATAATTCTATGGGGTATATAGATTTATAAAGTTACATAGATAGATGATTTAGTGGTGTATAGAATATAAAGTTGGATGATTCTATGGGGTGTATAGATTTATAAAGTTAGATGGATAATTCTATGGGGTATATAGATTTATAAAGTTACATAGATAGATGATTCTATGTGGTGTATAGAATTATAAAGTTGGATTATGCTGTGTGTATAGATTTATAAAGTTAGATGGATAATTCTATGGGGTGATGATTTATAAATTAGATGGATGATTCTATGGGGTGTATAGATTTATAAAGTTAGATGGATGGCTCTATGGGGTGTATAGATTTATAAAGTTGGATGATTCTATGGGGTGTATATATTTATAAAGTTAGATGGATGTTTATATGGGGTGTATAGATCTATAAAGTTGGATGATTTTATGGTGTTGTTAGATTTATAGGCTAGATGGATGACTCTATGGTGGTGATAGATTTATAAAGTTACATAGATAGATGATTTTATGGGGTGTATAGATGTTATAAGTTAGATGGATATTCTATGGGGTGTATAGATTTATAAAGTTAAATAGATGATTCTATGGGGTATATGATTTATAAAGTTAGATCAATATAACTCTATGGGGTGTATAGTTTATAAAGTTTATGGAAAGATGATTCTATGGGGTGTATAGATTTATAAATTAGATGGATGATTCTATGGGGTATATAATTATAAGTTAGATGAGATTCTATGGGGTGTATGATCTTAAAGTTGGATGATGTTTATGGGGTGTATAGATTGTAAGGCTAGATGTGATGACTCTATGGGGTGTATAGATTTATAAAGTTACATAGATAGATGATTTTATGGGGTGTATAGATTGATAAAGTTAGATGGATGATTCTATGGGGTGTATAGATTTAAAGTTTAAATAGATGATTCTATGGGGTTATAGATTTATAAAGTTAGATCAATAACTCTATGGGGTGTATACTTTTATAAAGTTTCATGGAAAGATGATTCTATGGGGGTAGATTTATAAATTTAGATGGATGATTCTATGGGGTGTATATATTATAAAGTTAGATGGATGTTTATATGGGGTGTATAGATCTATAAAGTTGGATGATTTTATGGGGTGTATAGATTTATAAGGCTAGATGGATGACTCTGGGGTGTATAGATTTATAAAGTTACATAGATGATTTTATGGGGTGTATAGATTTATAAAGTTACATAGATGATTTTATGGGGTGTATAGATTTATAAAGTTACATAGATGATTTTATGGGGTGTATAGATTTATAAAGTTAGATGGATGATTCTATGGGGTGTATAGATTTATAAAGGTAAATAGATGATTCTATGGGGTATATATATTTATAAAGTTAGATCAATAACTCTATGGGGTGTATAGATTTATAAAGTTTCATAGAAAGATGATTCTATGGGGTGTATAGATTTATAAATTTAGATGGATGATTCTATGGGGTATATAGATTTATAAATTTAGATGGATGATTCTATGGGGTGTATAGATTTATAAATTTAGATGGATGATTCTATGGAGTGTATAGATTTAAAATTTAGATGGATAATTCTATGGGGTGTATAGATTTAATAAAGTTACAAGATAGAGGATTCTATGGGGTGTATAGATTTATAAAGTTACATAGATAGAGGATTCTATAGGGTGTATAGATTTATAAGTTACATAAAGATAGAGGATTCTTAGGGTGTTAGATTATAAAGTACCTAGATAGAAGATTCTATGGGTGTATAGATTTATAAGTTACATAGATAGAGGATTCTATGGGGTTGTATAGATTATAAGTTACATAGAAGAGGATTCTATGGGTGTATAGATTTATAAATTAGATGGATGATTCTATGGGGTGTATAGATTTATAAAGTACTTAGATAGATGGTTCTATGGGGTGTATAGCTTTATAATTTAGAGGATGATTCTGTGGGTTTATAGACATTTAAGTTAGATGGCTAATCTATGGGGTGTTATAGATTTGTAAAGTTGGATGGCAATGTTAAAGAAAAGAAACATTTTTCCATTGTGCTTTTCCAGTAAGTAACACCTAGCATTATTACTTGTAGTAAATGGCTCATATTGGATTGGTTTCCTGACTGAATATTTAAGTGATTCATTTGTTCTATGGGAAATATCACTTTAACATGCACTTTTTTCATTTAGATCAGTTCTGACTCTTTGTTTAACATTTCTCTTCATGTTCTGTTGGCCAACATGACTTAAATCTTTCTATTTTCTGTTTTTATGGATCAAACAAACATCAATAGGTCATTGCTTTCTTTTATGGCACAATGTAACAGAAAGATTCCAGCATTAGTCACTAAAGAAATCACACAGAACATTCTCAATTCAAAAGGGACAATTAGATCAGGATTTGATTATGACTATAACTGTATAAATGGTGTGTCGTAAAAGGCAGTTCTTTAAAATGAAATAACAGTCATAATGAAATACAAGATCGTTAACCTAAAAGTAGGAAAGTCGTTTGCACGAGACTCAAGGTTCTACACATGCTCAATTTGCGAGTGAGCAACGACGGCCGAGTGCTACACGCGACGAACGGCCGTCTGGTTGAGAACGTCCGTGGTAACGACCCCCGACCGAACGCCGCTGAACGTGTTGCTCGTTCGCAAATTGAGGCGGTGGTAACAAACCTTTAGATTTCTTTGATTTTGACTACTTATTCAGAGTGACCAATTGTCTAGAGGGCCCTGTTTAACAAATGGAACTTTTGGTCTGATGGTCTGAAAGAAAGTTGACAAGTTCTTGCTGTCCTGTTACATTTGTAATAGAAGTATATTAAATACAATGACAATAGAAACTATGGTACATTGACAACATGTCAATGATATAAACAGTCTCCTTTTAGGTAAAAAGTTTAATAAAAATGAGAAAATCAATAAACCAAAATATGAATATATTATTGTGTTGTGTTCTGCTCCACAATATTGGTCAATCCCATTGAAATGCTGGGTCACTGTGTCCAATGTCAAAATTGAGCGATAGTTTAAATAGGTTGCGCTGAATTAGGCTAGTGCACTTTGTCATCAGATTACCGATCTGTCGGTAACAAAATTGTACCAAGGCCAAACTCCCTCGTTCTATTCCCCTTCATTATCATATTGAATTTTTTCTTAATGCTCTGCAAAATTTTATATGATTGTCAATTAAAACTAAAGATTTTTTTTAAAAATTATTGGACATTACAGTTGGAACTTTATGTCAATGTTAAACAGTACGGCATGCAATCAATTTTAATAGTATGGTCAAATAAGATTTTTAAAATGATGTCTATTTGCCCATGTGTTCTTTTCAATAAGTATTATTTTTTAATTATTTTTGCCAAGTAACTGTTTTTTGTCCTCCTGAACTCTTTAGCTTACAGATCATTAGCAAATCAGGCACAGGAATAAAAATATTCTTTGGGGCAAAAAGTTGAATTAACCAAGTCTTAGTATCCATGGAAATTCTTTCATAATAACTAAATACTTCCTGAAACTAGTTTACCCTCATTTGTAAACTATTACAAAAATGAGCAAGCCCCTCCTTGGTTTACTGTCTTTCTAACACACCATCATGGAGCCTAGTAAGGATAATTTACTGTTAAAAGAGATTAAAACAACATGATGTGCACTACTAAGGACCTCCCCCAGATCAATTAGATTTTATGGTAAGGTAAGAAACCATAGAGATTCATCTGCCAGATTAGGTCTGAGCTTTCCACCTTTAAAGATAGTGTTGAAGCCATGGGGAAGCTTGGCAGAAAGTTTTCTCATGCTTGCGACTCCTCAAAGAAGCAATATTACGGGATGTAGGAAAAAACAGGTACTGTTTGATTTTAACTTTGTACTAAAACTTTATTTGCCTATAGTTCTTCTTAAAAACAAAACTATTTTTTTTTCCTATAGTTGCCCTTATTATTTGAAAGTTACTACCTTCATTCCTGTTAAAGCAGATGTCATGAAGTCCCATTCTAATAGGCTGGATTCCTGCATTACTTTACCCCAAAAGTTAATATATTGGGGATCCCTTGACCGTCGTCTGCTCTTTCCAGCTACTGGCCTGTCTCCCTTCTCCCTTTTGCTTCCAAATTACTGGAAAGAGACTGTCTATGCTGACTGGTTAACTCAACCTGTCTGCTAACTCTCTCTTGACCAGCTCCAGTCAGGCTTCTGCCCTAGAACCACTCACGACCCCATCACGTCCTATAAGTGACCAATGATTTAGTGCTAAATCTAAAGGTCACTACTCTTTCTTCTTGATCTGTCCTCTGCTTTTGATACTGTTGATAACCCTCTTCTTCAGATCCTGGCCTCCTTAAGTATCGCAGGACACTGCACTTTCCTGGCTATCCTCTATCTCTCTGGTAGAACTTAGTGTTTTTCACTCTGAAACTAGCTCCACTCCTCTCCCCCTCCCTGTGGGGGTCCCGCAAGGCGCGTAACTCGGCCCTCTTCTTTCTCCATCTACACCTATGGCCTCTGACAACTCATTAGTTCATTTGGGTCCAGTATCCCTGTATGTGGACGATACCCAAATTTATATCTCTGCCCCGGATCTCCCTACACGACATCCAGGTCCACCGGACTGCCTTCTCTGCCATCTCTGCCTTCATTCTCTTCCTTAAACTAAAAATGGACAAGACTGAACTGTCCTTTTCCCACCCGTCACATCTGTTCCCCTCCCTAGCCTTACTATTATATTAACAACACACCCTATCCCCATCCTCATGTCCGCTGCCTGGGAATAACGCTAGATTCCAATCTTTCTTCAAACCTAATGTCAATTCGCTTGCCAACTCCTGTCGGCTCCACCTCAAAAACATCTCCCGCATTCGACCCTCCTCTCAAAGAAGCTACAAAAATCCTAGTCCATGCCCTAATCATATCCCAGCTACTGCAACAACTCCTGTGTGGTTTACCAAACAACCGCCTGGCACTGCTTCAATCCATTCTCAACTCTGCTGCCAAGCTATTCATTTCTCGCTTCTCTAATGCCTCTCCTCTCTGCCAGTCCCTCCAGGTGCCCATCACACAAAGGATCCAGTTCAAATCAATGTTACCTTATCTATAAAGCATTATCCAACACAGCCCTTCCATATATCTCAGAGCTGATCCAGCGATACCGTCCCGGCCACTCCACTCTGCAAAGAACCCTCCTCTCACTCACTCTGGTCACCTCTCTCATGCCCGCATTCAGGACTTTACTCGGCTGCCCCTCGGCTTGTCTGGAACTCCCTTCCTCTGTCTGTCCGTCACTCACCATCCCTAAACACCTTCAAACGTAACCTTAAAACCACCTCTTCAGGAAGCATATAACCTGGCCTAACATTACCCCTACTCCCTAATTGATCCAACCCGCTTTCACACTCCATTGCCAATCTATTTACAAGCCTACCGATTCCCGCAACCTAATGTCTCACCCCCATATCCTCTAGTCTGTAAGCTCTTTGGGCAGGGTCCTCTCTCCTATTGTATCACAGTATTGCTGTAAGAAACTCCTCACTCTGTTTACTTATATTATGTATTACTTATGTATGTAATATGTATTGACTTTATATGACATGTGCTACCCTGTATGTAATGTAATCTTCACCTCTTCCCATGCCCGCATTCAGGACTTCTTGTGCTGCCCCTCTGCTCTGGAACTCCCTTCCTCCATCTGTCCGTCACTCACCATCCCTTAAAGAGAACTAAAGTCCCAAGAAAACATTGTCCCAATAGAGAGAGCACTTCACAAACGAACAAAAACTGTGTCTCATGTCTCCCTTTGCTCTGCATGCTGGGTGATTTATGAAAATAACCTGTGTGTACTAGGGTCAGCTCCCATAATTCACCTTATCTGGAACACCCAGCTAATTGTGCCGCCGGACACTTCACAGGAAACTGCATTCTTGGTTCCTGGAAGCTGACAACCAATCATGTTACAGCTCAGAGATCCCTCCCTCTGACACGAACACAGATATCAGTGCAGTTTTTGTGTAAACACTTAGAAATGACTCCTTCCCTTACAATGATAAATTCCTATGCTTACATACAAAAAAAGAAATAATCTTTGCAGTGTATGTCTTTGCTAGCACGGATGAAAGAAACAGAACATTAACATTTCAGCATTCAGTATGGGGAATCGAACCAGCAACCTTCTATATTGTGTCTTTCTAAAAAGAAGGCTTTCTACCACTAGGCCATAAGGGATTACAAATAATGAACCTTACATGAAGAGTCTTTATCTTTGCTAGACACATAATAGAAACAAAAAAAGGGAACATGGGGAATCGATCCTGTGCCCCAATAGTCTGATTTTTTCTAACCCAGCACTTTAACAGAACACGCCCACAGGTGAACTCTCAATTGATAGAAGTAATGCAAGTAAAATCAGTACACTATTTTGTATTGCTGCGGAGACTGTCAGCAATCCTGTTGGTTGGTAAATAAATGACAGAACTGCTATATATAAAGTTTGTACATATGTAGAAACTTCATATTTTTTCTAGAAACATGGAAACAAACAAAGAGAAAAAACACTAAACTCAAGGCAGTAGACCATGTTTATATTGTTTCATAAGTAAACTAGGGATTTGAACTTGTGACTTCTTGGTCTGTTGTTCCTAAACACACAGCATTTACATGGTGCACCACTCTAACTGTGATCACAGGTACATTTAGAAACTTTATCTTTCACTAGAAAGAGATGCTAGAAGAAACTCTGCACATAGAGACAGTGAATGCTGGGGTCAGGGGCGTGGCCTTTGAAGCCAACATGGCTATGAATTGTACTGGCAACAGAAATGGAGCCTCCTTGTTACAGAATCTATTACTTATATCTACTAAATGCAAATAACTAGAGAAAAATCTTTCAACGTGTAGGTGTTCTGGGGAGAAAACTTTCACATTAGGATCTGAAAACTGAAGTTTAGTTCTCCTTTAACACCTTCAAACGTTAACCTTAAAAACCCACCTCTTTAGGCTAGCAAATAACCTGGCCTAAACATTAACCCCTTACCTCCCAATTTGATCCAACCCACCTTTCACACTCCACTGCCAATCTATTTACAGCCTACGATTCCCAACCTAATGGCTCACCCCCATACCTCTAGTCTGTAAGCTCTTGGGCAGGGTCCTCTCTCCTATTGTATCATGGTATTGCTGTAAGAAACTCCTCATCTGTTTACTTATATTATGATTACCTGTGTATGTAATATGTATGACTTTATATAACATGTATTACCCTGTATGTAATTGTAAAGTGCACGAAAGATGTTGGAGCTATATAATAATAATATATAAAGTAACATTTGCATTAATTTCAAACAAACAAAAACATAGAGATGGCACTCGGCCTAAGCTTCGTACAGTCATACGATTTTGACACATACTCCCGACCCGAGCGCATTCAGGCAAGAGATGAACATCTGTTTTGGCTGATAGTCGCACTTGTGTATGCATTTGGTCATGGCGGATCAACGAACGACCCCCGACTCGGCCAAAATGGAAGATCTTCATGGAAGCACGTTGTGGTAGGAGGTCCGAGTCTGAGTCAAAATTGTACGTCTGTAACGAAGCTCTTAAAGCACCCTCTAGCTTACACTGATCTTTATCAAACAGATCACTCCTTTCCATTAACAATATCGAACCACCATGTGGGAGTTTAGGTGTTTTGGTGTCTGTTTCCACCTTGTTTTGTTAGAATACAACAAATACATGGATACACACACCAAACACTCAGACAGGAAAAGCTTAAATAATGGGAACCCCACCAAGTGAGTAGTAGTGTGTATGGAAATGGGGGACATGAGTATGGAGAAGGAATCTCCAGTTACATGAATTATTTCTGTTTTACTGTATTGGGACCTTTACCCGTATGTTATGATCACTAAGGAAATAAACCAGATTAGGTTACAGTACAGCAGTTAGAAGTGATCATTAACTTCACATTATTTTAACGTTATGAAAAGCCGAACCAAGATTGATTTGTTCATGAAAAAAAACGTGTTAATCCTGTGGGATGTCTATAACCAGAATATCCCTGGGTTTTCCTGTATGGGGAGTGATGTGTCAAGGATATGTGGACTTTTTCACATATGCTGAAGAACAATCTCTGTAAATGAATCACAATTTACTGCTCTCACTGCATGTGTCTCTTGTTGTTAAGAGAGGGCACATTGGGAGAAGTATAAACAAGAGCAGTTTCCGCATTCCTCTTTCTAAACTGACTTGCACAGTATTATTACACATAATCCAATGAAAAGAAAAAGCGTCATGGTGTTTAGGATGCATCCTGGTTTTTGTTATGAGGCCGACCATCTGTATTGGTGGGTGTTGCACTTTGTCGGTTCTAAGGAACTTTTTCATTCATTTTTTCTCTTGAAATTTTTTAAGTTTGCTCACACTTTATCCACATTGTTCTATAGTGATCTCCAGAGATCATACAGTGATTGTTTCTTCTAAGTTACTGAGTTTTCAAGAGTTCCTTGTGTTTGGTCAAATATGAGTGGAAAATGAAAGTAGATCTTCATTCTACTTCCCAATGGATGAGCTAAGATGCTGACCACTAAACACCGTACAATATTCAGTGATATTCAGTGATACATGTCCATTCACCCCCAATAACATAATGAGCAGTTAAGTAAGAAAGCTACAAATGTCCCCTTTACTGTCCATTATAGTGCCACATGCTCTATACAGAAACGGGTTGGCCAAGGAAAAGCCTGCATAGAAAAGAAGCTGGAACCACTGAAAATAAAAACATGCTGAAAGGACAAAACCAGAAAGGCAAAATGCATATAAAGTACAGAAGGTTAATTTATCATAATGTAGCAAAAGGTTGTTTTAGCTTAAAGGAGAGCAGTGATACTCCACATCATTGAAAAGGCCTGTGGGCAAGGCTATGCTGAAGACAATAAATTCAGATTATCTTCTTGTATCAGATTGTGGTTGTGTGGTTGATCCATTCTGTATTTGTTTAACTTCCACAGCCAGGTGTTAAGGGTATGATTGGATAGTGGCTAAGAGGTGTTTTAACACCTTACTCTGGGCGTTTCTATAACACCTCTTAGCCACTATCCAATCATACCCTTAACACCTGGCTGTTATATGCTAATTGGGATTTTCCAGGGTACATAATTGCCACAGATTCTTGTACAAGTCATTCTGAATTGAGAAAGCCAGTCGGATGACTAGCGAAACGTCTTCAAGAACTACATTTCAAGTCCAGTTGATCTAATTGAATACAAACAGATATTGTATGTATGATTACAGCAAACCAAGCTTGTATTTGTCACACTGAATCATTTCAGCACAAATACATACGCTTTAAATACGCCATAATCTGCCGTCCAGCAATTTCTCTGTGTGTAAATAAATGCTTCCAAAGTACTGACTTCCTGTTTGCAGGACCCATAAATGTGTCTGTTATGATCTCGGTCCCATAGATCTGAGCAGCCAATCAGTAGAAATTACTGTTAGAGACATTCCAAGGTAGCCATTACATTACTTGAAATGGCCACTCACTACTGACCACAGCAAGCATTTCAATTGGTATGAAATCAGTTGATTTATCAAAATCACAGACGGAACTGAACCCATTGGACTTGTTCGACTCTACTTGTAGGTACTGCGGTATATACTGGTTTAAAGTGTAGAAAACATTATTTTGTATCCACAGAGGTGACATAGCTTTGCTCACACAGCCATTACAAATTAAGAGGGAACCTACAGGAAATGATAGAACCTGCTTTTTATCCATAAAAAAACTCCATTCTTTAAATGCCAGTGGGGATTTTCTACAGAATAATCTCTTCTATGGCCCATTTGACTTAAAATTGATAAAATAGCTCCTGGAGTTGCCTGTTGCTCCTGATTATTGGTCCTTGTCAGTTACTGGGATGATTCAGATGCACAGTCATTGCATTGCTTCAATCCCTTTCCAGATTCCTAAAGCATATTTAGCTTGCTGCACAGAGAACCCACAGAATAGATGCAGAGATGTAAATAAGAAAATGTAAAAATGAACAAGAGCACACAATACAAGGAAAATGGGTATAAGGTCTTTATGTACTGGTATATCACCCCGTGTGCTAAAGACAGGGGAACCCTTTACCATATATACTGGAGTAGCTCTAAGCTACAACCATACTAGGGTGAAGCCCTCATACACGATATCCTACATTATTCCATGACCTATAGGTGCGTTGTTAAATTTGCCAATTGCGGAACAAGTTGGCCGTGAAGGCAATCTAGTAACTCATCATAGTAGCAGCCAGATGTCTCATCCCCAGATTCCCCAAACACTGAAAAACAGTTAATATCTCTAATAGGATGATTTACTCTCACAAATACAGGATATGAGATTAATTAACAGCTACTGTAGATTAATGTTAGTATAGAATAAAGAGTTCCTAGATACTGTAACTAGATAAAAAATGTGGTATATGAGGGATTATTAACATAAACTGAAAAGGGGCAGCAAGGGGAGAAAAAGAACATGACAAAATGAGAAAATATATATAAAAACAGCTTCTCCTTTAATTGCACTGGTTTGGTTAGTTCATTGAGTTTAAATTAGAAATGTTAATGGGAGGATGGGTAAGAGGGCTTGGGATTGTCTGATCATTTGGTGATTTGAAATCCCCAGGGAATCAGAAGAAATGGGTGACTTCTGGAGAATCTTCCAATGGCCCTTGGTTTCCTGAAACCCTTTCCGAAATAAAAAAAACACAATTATAGCAAACACAAAAAAATAGCAAAGAGCAACAGATAAACCCTAAAGTTCTCCTACTCCCCAGGAAAACTACAATACATTAGACAGCTCTAGGATACTACCTACCTGGGCAGAGGCATTTTCTTGTTATGGTACTGTCACCTGGGGTACAACCAAAAAGGGCATATAGGGTAACAAACATTTTACCCGTGAAAAAACAAATAATGTTTATTTTTTCCTGTTGCTTGGTTTGAAATGTGAAGGATGGTCCGTGTTGTGTGTTACCCAGTTAAAATAAATATTTTACAAATGGATTGACAGTAACTGGTTTTACTGCGATGGTCTAGTCTTAACCACCAGACTCTTTAGCTATGTACATATGTCAGATATTGTAGGGGGACTATTTAGTTTAACAACCATATGTGCTTGGTGTCCTGCCGGATTGATGAACTATACCAGGTTGGGTCACTCCCCCTTCCCTCTTCATAGATCAAAACAGGCTGTACAGCTAAATCTTTATTGCAACGGGCCCATAACATAACAAACCTGGTCATACCATAACAGGATATACCAATACCGTATGAACGTCTGTGATCGTCCAATTCCCCCCCCTCTATCGGATGCAGTAGATATGTTTAATAAGATCAATAGCGATCATACTATACCAGAATTGAACAAACGGTATTATTGTGTGTATGCGCCCACTTATACTCACCTCCCCCTCACTCCTCTCCTTCCACAACCAAAAACACCCTCACCTCTGAATACTTAACAGACCATCTGTAATACTTACTTAAAGTTTCACCCATCTTGCCGGCTCCTCATCCTCCTTCTGTGACATGAACGATGAGAAGATGACTGCGAGAAGAACATCCTCCCATTGTCCCCATCACGGACTGTCAGTGACAGAAGGATGGAGGAAGAGTGGTCAGGTTTGGCGAAGGAGTGCTTCAAGTAAGTGTTACCGATGATCTGTTAAGTACCCCTAGCAGTTTAGGTCCTCACCCTGGGTACACTTTAGGTGTGGATCGGAGTTGAGGTTAGTAGAACTGTCCTTTTAAAAGTCAGTCCTAACAATTTTACATAACACACGTACATACCCGTAGAACTTTACAATGATTATCATTATTATTAAATGATATATACAGTAATTAGAGCATTTAGTCTGAACCAAAAATGTAGTTATGGGTTAAACAAAGCTTATAGTCAACATGTTATATTCAACAGAAGACAAAATCTACACCTAGTCAGAGGGTTTGGTTTACTAGTCTCTGAAATCCCCAGCCCGGGTTAGTGTCCTTGTGAGCGTAAAGGTCACTTGGTGAATCAAAAAATAAGTTATACATTAGAGATCCATTTTTTTACATGTGCCTGGTGACGCTTTCATCTCCATCCAGACATTCATTCTAACTTCTGAAGACTGTTTTTTTTCCCCTTTGGCAAAACTTAACATTGCTCTCAGGACGCTGTCAAGTAATACGCGTTTTTACACACGTGATATTTCTGATGCTACGCAGAACGCGATTTTAATAAGTTCCATCTGCTATGATTTCATGTGATTCTATCGAGACCATTTCTCATAGGGCATTGAATTTTGAGATATATGAGGCGGGGGAAGAACTCGAAGGAAAATAAAAAACTATATTGCATCATCGACTTAGAAAAGGGTCTAGTTGGGGTGCTCTTTGTATTGAGGCTCAGAGGAAATGTGGAATTCACTGTTGTTCTTATAGAATTCAAAGTGCAACTGATCTTGTTTAACACCTTTTCGATTGGACAGGTCCTTAAAGACACTTCAAAGCATGAGGCTCACACATTACCCAAAAGAACTTAGAGTAATTTATAATACGTTCTGGCATACAAAGAAAACTATGCTGGTTGGCATTCCCCACAATCAGATTAGCTTTGCTGTCTGTTTCTTATATTATCCCTTTTTTTTTTTTTTTTGCTAGGTATGTTACAGAGATTATGTTCAAAGAACCCTGCTAGCTAACAAATCACAATCTTGCATTAGAGAACATGGATGAGAAATGTTCAAGGAATCATTTTTATCTGTAGTTGATTTTAAGCAGTAATTCTATAATACCGCGATGGTCTGGGTAGCGGAATGTTTCTGTTGTGAGTGTGGTCTCAGAACATATATTGCATACATTGTGTAATATATAACTATTTAAGTGTATGTATGTATGATCTATAGACAGATAGATGTGAAAAAGGAAATGTCATTCATTTGTCAAGATAGAAGACTCAACGCAATGTTATGTGTTAAACCTTATGTTTATAGGTTTTGTGGAAACTCTCATATACACACACTAGGAACTAGTCCTAGGAATGAGAAGACTAGCACTCGCAGAATGTTTTAATAAAGCCAAAGAAATGCACTGTAAATATATGAATGTTTTCATCTGCTCAGAGACCTACATCAGGCAAACAAAACTTCCTGCCCAGTAACATATTTACTTTCCTAGTATACCAGTATGATATGGAGTTGTACTGTTACTGCTGCCCTCTTCCTAAAACCTTTATTACATGCTAACATTGATACCATTGAATTAGAATCATACTACAAATAAAGTTTACAGCCTGACCAAATACCACAATACTAAATGGGAATAGAGAAATATAAACATTCACTACACGTTTAAAGGGACACTATACTGAAAAAATGACTTTGCCTCACCTTAATCTATAATTGAATACATGTAAGTAGCACTTAATCTGATTTGTGTGTGTTGCTGCATGCCTTCAATCCAGCACACATTTTGTTTAGGAGCAGTATCCCCCTCCCTCTTTTAACCACTCCCACTTTCATCCGACCTGACTTTTCCCCCCACAAACGAACTGTCAAGCCTGCATACAGCATTCCATATGTCAAAACTCTGTCACCATTCCAGCTACAGTAAAACTACTCACAGAAGAATAGTTTTTGAGAGCAAGGAACTTGATTGGCAGCTGAAATATAAGAAGTTTTAGATTGGATATCTAAAGAAATAGGGGACAGATCAACAAAAAAACAGTGGTGGTTGCGAAGAATTATAGTTTCCAGATATGGTCAATTTAAAAGAACCTATTTTTCGGTATAGTTGCCCTTTAACAGTAATTGTTGTAAATTAGCTATAGTGACACAAAATCCTTTTACCATTGCACATCCATATAGTCCTAAAGTGTGAAAAAGGACGGCTAGACTTCAAGGTAATATCTCCTTTCAGGAACGCATTGGAGAAAGGTAAGTATTGTGTACGTAGGGTTTTGGGGGGGTCCTGGCTGTAAAAACTAGAAAATTTGTCAGGTAGTAGAACATTCAAATAGTGTAAATACTGTCATTCACCGTGCTGTTTGCCTTTGCTATGGGTTGTTCTACATGTCTACATTGACTATAATATCATCAAGGTTAAAATTTTACCTTATCAATGGAATTTTTTGTTACAAAAGTTAAACAATAGTTAACCTTGTTGATATTATATTGTATCTCAAAGTTATACAAATAAGTTTATGTTCAATGTACAGTACACTAGTGTGGAAGGAAATAAGCAATGGTCACAAAATGTTTTTCTTTATTTTTTCTAATAATTCTATTGATCTTTCCCTTAATTGGTAACATTTTGGTATTTATATCTACAGGTAAGGTGTCATTAAATTGAAAAATTGAACATTAAAACTAAAAACCTAATTTTAATAATATTGTGTTTTAAATACCAAGTTTCAATATAGAGAGAGAGAGGAGAGAGAGAGGAGAGAGAGAGAGAGAGAGAGAGAGCCTGTTATGGATCCTGTGTGTAAGAAAGAGAAATGCAAAAGTTTGCTAATCGTAATTGAAGTAAAAGAAATTTAAAAAGGTTAGAAGTTCCAGACTGGGGTTACATACAAAATAGTAGCCTAGTGCACACCCCAATCAATTGCTTACATGTTTATTCCCTCTATGATGCTGCTTTAAAAAGCCCACCATTCACTCTGGATAAATAAAAGCAATTAGTTCAATAACTTGGCCAAATTATTTTAAGCCCAACCACCACTTCAAGGTTTGCTTTTCCAGCTGGGTCCTACTCTACCAGTACTTGCCTTTTTGAGCTGAAAGTCCTTGCTGCACGGGGGCTAGCTTCCTTTGGACTAACTCTCCCTGATCACATGACCTTAACTTGGGTGGAGTACACGATCCCAGAGGCTTGGTCAAACCCCCATAGTAACATATATAAAGATGGGATAGTATACATCCTATATAAAGTGCAACTAGTGACCAATTTAATGTAGTATACATACAAAATAGAAGACTAGTGCACACCCCATTCAATTGCTTACATGTTTATTCCCTCTATGATGCTGCTTTAAAAGCCCACCATTCTCTCTGGATAAATAAAACCTTAAAGTGGTGGCTGGGCTTAAAATAATTTGGCCAAGTTATTGAACTAATTGCTTTTATATATATTATAAAAACAAAGAGCACTCCTGGGACTTCTTTAAGAAATGTATTTAGTGGATAACAATAGGCAACGCTTCGGTCCTGTTTCTTGGACCTTTCTCAAGCCACACTCAACTCATAGTGAATACCATTTTATAACATTATCAAACTCCTTCCACCATGTGACATCTTGTCTGTTAAAGGTAAAAGTGTATATGATTCTAAGTACATTCAACGTTCTCCATATTATAAATATAAAGTGCATATAATCCAACTTTCACATAGGTTTAAATATTAAAGTGCATACAATGATGATAAAGTGCTAAAACAAGCGCTAGTTCAAAAGTGCAATCATATAAAAAATCTTTATATAATAAAAAAGATTAGCCTTAACATCCAACCATGGTGTGTCAAATGAATCAAAAAGGGATCAAAAAAGAAGAACCCCTTTATCAGATACACTTAATAAACTTAATAGACTTATTAAAATTAGCGGCAACATTTGAGTGAATAAAATTCATTTAAGTAAGCCTTTAGGGGAAAACGTGTTAAGATATCGGATCCACCTTGTTTCACATTGCAGTAGCATTTTATGTCCACTTTCTAAAAAGTGCTTGTCCACAGGTTTGTTACTTTTTTTTATCACGGCATGCCGTGTTTATTGCAGACCTATGGCCATCAATACGCAAACGTATATATAAATAAGGAGACAGAAAACTAAAGGGTCTTAATCACTTTCTTACACTAGAACTAGATAGATCATTCTATAGGGTTTATAGATATATAAAGCTAGATGGATGATTCTATGGGGTGTATAGATTTATAAAGTTAGATGAATGACTCTATGGGGTGCATAGATTTATAAAGTTAGATGGATGATTCTATGGGGTGTATAGATTTATAAAGCTAGATGGATGATTCTATGGGGTGTATAGATTTATAAAGCTAGATGGATGATTCTATGGGGTTTATAGATTTATAAAGCTAGATGGATGATTCTATGGGGTGTATAGATTTATAAAGTTAGATGAATGACACTATGGGGTGCATAGATTTATAAAGCTAGATGGATGATTCTATGGGGTGTATAGATTTATAAAGCTAGATGGATGATTCTATGGGGTGTATAGATTATAAAGCTAGATGGATGATTCTATGGGGGTATAGATTATTAAAGCTAGATGGATGACTCTATGGGGTGTGATAGATTTATAAAGTTAGATGGATGATTTATGGGGTGTATAGATTTATAAAGTAGATGGATGATTCTATGGGGTGTATAGATTTATAAAGCTAGATGGATGATTCTATGGGGTGTATAGATTTATAAAGCTAGATGGATGATTCTATGGGGTGTATAGATTTATACAGCTAGATGGATGATTCTATGGGGTGTATAGATTTATAAAGTTAGATGAATGACTCTATGGGGTGCATAGATTTATAAAGTTAGATGGATGATTCTATGGGGTGTATAGATTTATAAAGCTAGATGGATATTCTATGGGGTGTATAGATTTATAAAGCTAGATGGATGATTCTTAGGGGTGTATAGATTTATAAAGCTAGATGGATGATTCTATGGGGTTGTATAGATTTATAAAGCTAGATGGATGATTCTATGGGGTGTATAGATTTATAAAGTTAGATGATGAACTATGGGGTGATAGATTTATAAAGCTAGATGGATGATTCTATGGGGTGTATAGATTATAAAGCTAGATGGATGATTCTATGGGGTGTATAGATTTATAAAGCTAGATGGATGATTCTATGGGGTGTATAGGATTTAAAAGTAGTTGGATGATTCTATGGGGTGTATAGATTTATAAAGTTAGATGAATGACTCTATGGGGTGTATAGATTTATAAAGTTAGATAATTCTATGGGGTATATAGATTTATAAAGTTACATAGATAATTCTATGTGGTGTATAGAATTATAAAGTTGGATGGATGACTATGGGGTGTATAGATTTATAAAGTTGGATGCTTCTATGGGGTGTATAGATTTATAAAGTTAGATGGATGATTCTATGGGGTGTATATATTTATAAAGTTAGATGGATGTTTATATGGGGTGTATAGATCTATAAAGTTGGATGATTTTATGGGGCATATAGATTTATAAAGTTAGATGGATGATTCTATGGGGTGTATAGATTTATAAAGTTAGATAGATGATTCTATGGGGTGTATAGATTTATAAAGTTACATAGATAGATGATTCTATGTGGTGTATAGAATTATAAAGTTGGATGATTCTGTGGGGTGTATAGATTTATAAAGTTAGATGGATAATTCTATGGGGTGTATAGATTTATAAAGTTAGATGGATGATTCTATAGGATGTATAGATTTATAAAGTTACATAGAAAGATGATTCTATGGGGTGTATAGATTTATAAATTTAGATGGATGATTCTATGGGGTGTACAGTAAAGATTTATAAAGTTAGATCATTCTATGGGTTGTATATATTTATAAAGTTAGATGATTCTATAGGGTTTATAGATTTATAAAGATAGATGATTCTATAAGGTTTATAGATTTATAAAGTTAGATGATTCTATGGGTTGTATATATTTATAAAGTTAGATGATTCTATAGGGTATATAGATTTATAATGTTACATAGATAGATGATTCTATGGGGTATATAGATTTATAAAGTTAGATTGATGATTCTATGGGGTGTACAGTATATATTTATAAAGTTAGATGTATGATTCTATGGGGTGTATAAATTTATAAAGTTAGATGGATGATTCTATGGGTGTATAGATTTATAAAGTTAGATGATTCTATAGGGTTTATAGATTTATAAAGCTAGATGGATGATTCTATGGGTGTATAGATTTATAAAGTTAGATGATTCTATAGGGTTTATAGATTTATAAAGTTAGATGGATGATTCTATGTGGTGTATAAATTTATAAAGTTAGATGGATGATTCTATGGGTGTATAGATTTATAAAGTTAGATGATTCTATAGGGTTTATAGATTTATAAAGCTAGATGGATGATTCTATGGGGTGTATAGATTTATAAAGTTAGATAATTCTATGGGGTATATAGATTTATAAAGTTACATAGATAGATGATTCTATGTGGTGTATAGAATTATAAAGTTGGATGATTCTATGGGGTGTATAGATTTATAAAGTTAGATGGATAATTCTATGGGGTGTATAGATTTATAAAGTTAGATGGATGATTCTATGGGGTGTATAGATTTATAAAGTTAGATGGATGGCTCTATGGGGTGTATAGATTTATAAAGTTGGATGATTCTATGGGGTGTATATATTTATAAAGTTAGAGGGAGTTTACTGGGGGGTATAAGATTCATAAAGTTGGATGATTTATGGGGTGATAGATTTATAAGGCTAGATGGATGACTCTATGGGGTGTATAGATTTATAAAGTTCATAGATAGATGATTTTTTGGGTGTATAGATTATAAAGTAGATGGATGATTCTATGGGGTGTATGAATTTATAAAGTTAAATAGATGATTCTATGGGGTATATAGATTTATAAAGTTAGATCAATAACTCTATGGGGTGTATGATTTATAAAGTTTCATGGAAAGATGATTCTATGGGTGGTATAGATTTAAAATTTAGATGGATGATTCTATGGGGTATATAATTATAAAGTTAGATGAGTGATTCTATGGGGTGTATAGATCTATAAAGTTGGATGATGTTTTATGGGGTGTATAGATTGTAAGCTAGATGGATGACTCTATGGGGTGTATAGATTTATAAAGTTACATAGATAGATGATTTTATGGGGTGTATAGATTTATAAAGTTAGATGGATGATTCTATGGGGTGTATAGATTTATAAAGTTAAATAGATGATTCTATGGGGTATATAGATTTATAAAGTTAGATCAATAACTCTATGGGGTGTATAGATTTATAAAGTTTCATGGAAAGATGATTCTATGGGGTGTATAGATTTATAAATTTAGATGGATGATTCTATGGGGTGTATATATTTATAAAGTTAGATGGATGTTTATATGGGGTGTATAGATCTATAAAGTTGGATGATTTTATGGGGTGTATAGATTTATAAGGCTAGATGGATGACTCTATGGGGTGTATAGATTTATAAAGTTACATAGATAGATGATTTTATGGGGTGTATAGATTTATAAAGTTAGATGGATGATTCTATGGGGTGTATAGATTTATAAGTTAAATAGATGATTCTATGGATTAGATTTATAAAGTTAGATCAATAACTCTATGGTTGTATAGCTTTATAAAGTTTCATGGAAAGATGATTCTATGGGGGTGTATAGATTTATAAATTTAGATGATGATTCTATGGGTGTATATATTTTATAAAGTTAGATGGATGTTTATATGGGTGTATAGATCTATAAAGTTGGATGATTTTATGGGGTGTATAGATTTATAAGGCTAGATGGATGACTCTGGGGTGTATGATTTATAAATTTACATGATGATTTTATGGGGTGTTAGATTTATAGTTATAGATGATTTTATGGGGTGTTGTTTTAGTTTGATATTTTCTTGGGTATTTAGTTTATGTTAGAAATGGATGATTCTATGGGGTGTATAGATTTAAGGTAAATAGATGATTCTATGGGGTATATATATTATACATTAGATCAATAACTCTATGGGGTGTATAGATTTATAAAGTTTCATAGAAAGATGATTCTATGGGGTGTATAGATTTATAAATTTAGATGGATGATTCTATGGGGTATATAGATTTATAAATTTAGATGGATGATTCTATGGGGTGTATAGATTTATAAATTTAGATGGATGATTCTATGGAGTGTATAGATTTATAAATTTAGATGGATAATTCTATGGGGTGTATAGATTTATAAAGTTACATAGATAGAGGATTCTATGGGGTGTATAGATTTATAAAGTTACATAGATAGAGGATTCTATAGGGTGTATAGATTTATAAAGTTACATAGATAGAGGATTCTATAGGGTGTATAGATTTATAAAGTTACATAGATAGAAGATTCTATGGGGTGTATAGATTTATAAAGTTACATAGATAGAGGATTCTATGGGGTGTATAGATTTATAAAGTTACATAGATAGAGGATTCTATGGGGTGTATAGATTTATAAATTTAGATGGATGATTCTATGGGGTGTATAGATTTATAAAGTTACTTAGATAGATGGTTCTATGGGGTGTATAGCTTTATAAATTTAGATGGATGATTCTGTGGGGTTTATAGACATATTAAGTTAGATGGCTAATCCTATGGGGTGTATAGATTTGTAAAGTTGGATGGCAATGTTAAAGAAAAGAAACATTTCTTCCATTGTGCTTTTCCAGTAAGTACACACCTAGCATTATTATACTTGTAGTAAATGGCTCATATTGGATTGGTTTCCTGACTGAATATTTAAGTGATTCATTTGTTCTATGGGAAATATCACTTTAACATGCACTTTTTTCATTTAGATCAGTTCTGACTCTTTGTTTAACATTTCTCTTCATGTTCTGTTGGCCAACATGACTTAAATCTTTCTATTTTCTGTTTTTTATGGATCAAACAAACATCAATAAGGTCATTGCTTTCTTTTATGGCACAATGTAACAGAAAGATTCCAGCATTAGTCACTAAAGAAATCACACAGAACATTCTCAATTCAAAAGGGACAATTAGATCAGGATTTGATTATGACTATAACTGTATAAATGGTGTTGTCGTAAAAGGCAGTTCTTTAAAAATGAAATAACAGTCATAATGAAATAACAAGATCGTTAACCCTAAAAGTAGAAAGTCGTTTGCACGAGACTCAAGGTTCATACACATGCTCAATTTGCGAGTGAGCAACGACGGCCGAGTGCTACACGCGACGAACGGCCGTCTCGGTTGAGAATCGTCCGTGTGTATACGACCCCCGACCGAACGCCGCTGAACGTCGTTGCTCGTTCGCAAATTGAGCGTGTGTACAAACCTTTAGATTCTTTGATTATTTGACTACTTATTCAGAGTGACCAATTGTCTAGATGGGGCCCTGTTTAACAAATGGAACTTTTGGTCTGATGGTCTGAAAGAAAGCTTGACAAGTTCTTGCTGTCCTGTTACATTTGTAATAGAAGTATATTAAATAACAATGACAATAGAAACTATGGTACATTGACAACATGTCAATGATATAAACAGTCTCCTTTTAGGTAAAAAGTTTAATAAAAATGAGAAAATACAATAAACACAAAATATGAATATATTATTGTGTTGTTCTCCCACAATAAATTGGTCAATCCCATTGAAATGCTGGGTCACTGTGTCCAATGTCAAAATTGAGCGATAGTTTAAATAGGTTGCGCTGAAATGTAGGCTAGTGCACTTTTTCATCAGATTACCGATCTGTCGGTACAAAATTGTACAGGCCAAACTCCCTCGTTCTTATTCCCCTTCATTTATCATATTGAATTTTTTTACTTAATGCTCTGCAAAATTTTATATGATTGTACAATTAAAACTAAAGATTTTTTTTAAAAATTATTGGACATTACAGTTGGAACTTTATTGTCAATGTTAAACAGTACGGCATGCAATCAATTTTAATAGTATGTGTCAAATAAGATTTTTTAAAATGATGTCTATTTGCCCATGTGTTCTTTTCATAAGTATTATTTTTTAATTATTATTTTGCCAAGTAACTGTTTTGTCCTCCTGAACTCTTTAGCTTACAGATCATTAGCAAATCAGGCACAGGAATAAAATATTCTTTGGGGCAAAAAAGTTGAATTAACCAAGTCTTAGTATCCATGGAAATTCTTATCATAATAATAAATACTTCCTGAAACTAGTTTACCCTATTTGTAAATCCTATTACAAAAATGAGCAAGCCCCTCCCTTGGTTTACTGTCTTTCTAACACCACCATCATGGAGCCTAGTAAGGATAATTTACTGTTAAAAGAGATTAAAACAACAATGATGTGCACTACTAAGGACCTCCCCCAGATCAATTAGATTGTATGGTAAGGTAAGAAACATAGAGATTTCATCTGCCAGATTAGTGTCCTGAGCTTTCCACCTTTAAAGATAGTGTTGAAGCCATGGGGAAGCTTGGCAGAAAGTTTTCCTCATGCTTGCGCTCCTCAAAGAAGCAATATTAGGGATGTAGGAAAAAACAGGTACTTTTGATTTTAACTTTGTACTAAAACTTTATTTGCCTATAGTTCTTCTTAAAACAAACTATTTTTTTTCCTTATAGTTGCCCTTTATTATTTTGAAAGTTACTTACCTTCATTCCTGTTAAAGCAGATGTCATGAAGTCCCATTCTAATAGGGCTGGATTCCTGCATTACTTTACCCCAAAAGTTAATATATTGGGTAATCCCTTGACCCGTCGTCTGCTCTTTCCAGCTACTGGCCTGTCTCCCTTCTCCCTTTTGCTTCCAAATTACTGGAAAGACATGTCTATGCTGACCTGGTTAATCACCTGTCTGCTAACTCTCTCTTTGACCAGCTCCAGTCAGGCTTCTGCCCTAACCACTCCATGGAAACTGCCCTCACTAAAGTGACCAATGATTTAGTGCTAAATCTAAAGGTCACTACTCTTTCTTCTTGATCTGTCCTCTGCTTTTGATACTGTTGATAACCCTCTTCTTCAGATCCTGGCCTCCTTAAGTATCCAGGACACTGCACTTTCCTGGCTATCCTCCTATCTCTCTGGTAGAACCTTTAGTGTTTTTCACTCTGAAACTAGCTCCACTCCTCTCCCCCTCCCTGTGGGGGTCCCGCAAGGCTCGGTACTCGGCCCTCTTCTTTTCTCCATCTACACCTATGGCCTTGGACAACTCATTAGTTCATTTGGGTTCCAGTATCCCCTGTATGTGGACGATACCCAAATTTATATCTCTGCCCCGGATCTCCCTACACTGACATCCCAGGTCCCCGACTGCCTTCTCTGCCATCTCTGCCTTCATGTCCTCTTCCTTAAACTAAAAATGGACAAGACTGAACTTGTCCTTTTCCCACCCTCACAATCTGTTCCCCTCCCTAGCCTTACTATTAATATTAACAACACACCCATATCCCCATCTCCTCATGTCCGCTGCCTGGGAATAACGCTAGATTCCAATCTTTCCTTCAAACCTAATGTCAATTCGCTTGCCAACTCCTGTCGGCTCCAACTCAAAAACATCTCCCGCATTCGACCCTTCCTCTCAAAGGAAGCTACAAAAATCCTAGTCCATGCCCTAATCATATCCCAGCTACTGCAACACACTCCTGTGTGGTTTACCAAACAACCGCCTGGCACTGCTTCAATCCATTCTCAACTCTGCTGCCCAGCTCATTCATTTCTCGCTTCTCTAATGCCTCTCCTCTCTGCCAGTCCCTCCACAGGTTGCCCATCACACAAAGGATCCAGTTCAAACTGCTTACCTTATCCTATAAAGCATTATCCAACACAGCCCTTCCATATATCTCAGAGCTGATCCAGCGATACCGTCCCTGGCGCAACATCCACTCTGCAAATGAAACCCTCCTCTCATCCACTCTGGTCACCTCTTCTCATGCCCGCATTCAGGACTTTACTCGTGCTGCCCCTCTGTTCTGGAACTCCCTTCCTCTGTCTGTCCGTCACTCACCATCCCTTAACACCTTCAAACGTAACCTTAAAACCCACCTCTTCAGGCAAGCATATAACCTGGCCTAAACATTACCCCCTTACTCCCTAATTTGATCCAACCCGCCTTTCACACTCCATTGCCAATCTATTTACAGCCTACCGATTCCCGCAACCTAATGTCTCACCCCCATATCCTCTAGTCTGTAAGCTCTTTGGGCAGGGTCCTCTCTCCTATTGTATCACAGTATTGCTGTAAGAAACTCCTCACTCTGTTTACTTATATTATGTATTACTTATGTATGTAATATGTATGACTTTATATGACATGTGCTACCCTGTATGTAATGTATCTGGTCACCTCTTCCCATGCCCGCATTCAGGACTTTACTTGTGCTGCCCCTCTGCTCTGGAACTCCCTTCCTCCATCTGTCCGTCACTCACCATCCCTTAAAGGAGAACTAAAGTCCCAAGAAAACATTGTCCCAATAGAGAGAGCACATTCACAAACGAACAACAAACTGTGTCTCATGTCTCCCTTTGCTCTGCATGCTGGGTGATTTATGAAAATAACCTGTGTGTACTAAGGGTCAGCTCCCATAATTCACCTTATCTGGGAACACCCAGCTAAGTGTGCGCCGGACACTTCACAGGAAACTGCATTCTTGGTTCCTGGAAGCTGACAACCAATCATGTTACAGCTCAGAGATCCCTCCCTCTGACACAGAACACAGATATCAGTGCAGTTTTTGTGTAAACACATTAGAAATGCTCCTGTCCCTTACAATGATAAATTCCTATGCTTTACATACAAAAAAGAAAAGTAATCTTTGCAGTGTATGTCTTTGCTAGCACGGATGAAAGAAACAGAACATTTAACATTTCAGCATTCAGTATGGGGAATCGAACCAGCAACCTTCTATATTGTGTCTTTCTAAAAAAGAAGGCTTTCTACCACTAGGCCATAAGGGATTACAAATAATGAACCTGTACATGAAGAGTCTTTATCTTTTGCTAGACACATAATAGAAACAAAAAAAGGGAACATGGGGAATCGATCCTGTGCCCCAATAGTCTGATTTTTTCCTAACCCAGCACTTTAACAGAACACGCCACAGGTGAACTCTCAATTGATAGAAGTAAATGCAAGTAAAATCAGTACACTATTTTGTATTGCTGCTGGAAGACTGTCAGCAATCCATGTTGGTTGGTAAATAAATGACAGAACTGCTATATATAAAGTTTGTACATATGTAGAAACTTCATATTTTTCTAGAAACATGGAAACAAACAAAGAGAAAAAACACTAAACTCAGGCAGTAGACCATGTTATATTGTTTCATAAGTAAACTAGGGGATTTGAACTTGTGACTTCTTGGTCTGTTTGTTCCTAAACACACAGCATTTACATGGTGCACCACTCTAACTGTGATCACAGGTACATTTAGAAACTTTATCTTTCACTAGAAAGAGATGCTAGAAACTCTGCACATAGAGACAGTGAATGCTGGGGTCAGGGGGCGTGGCTCTTTGAAGCCAACATGGGCTATGAATTGTACTGGCAACAAGATGGAAGCCTCCTTTGTTACAGAATCTATTACTTATATCTACTAAATGCAAATAACTAGAGAAAAATCTTTCAACGTGTAGGTGTTCTGGGGAGAAAAACTTTCACATTAGGATCTGAAAAACTGAAGTTTAGTTCTCCTTTAACACCTTCAAACGTAACCTTAAAACCCACCTCTTTAGGCTAGCAAATAACCTGGCCTAAACATTAACCCCTTACTCCCCAATTTGATCCAACCCACCTTTCACACTCCACTGCCAATCTATTTACAGCCTACCGATTCCCGCAACCTAATGGCTCACCCCCATATCCTCTAGTCTGTAAGCTCTTTGGGCAGGGTCCTCTCTCCTATTGTATCATGGTATTGCTGTAAGAAACTCCTCACTCTGTTTACTTATATTATGTATTACCTGTGTATGTAATATGTATGACTTTATATAACATGTATTACCCTGTATGTAATTGTAAAGTGCCACGAAAGATGTTGGAGCTATATAAATCAATAATAATAATAAAAGTAACATTTGCATTAATTTCAAACAAACAAAAACATAGAGATGGCAGCTCGGCCTAAGCTTCGTACAGTCATACGATTTTGACACATACTCCCGACCCCGAGCGCATTCAGGCAAGAGATGAACATCTGTTTTGGCTGATAGTCGCACTTGTGTATGCATTTGGTCATGGCGGATCAACGAACGACCCCCGATCGGCCAAAATGGAAGATCTTCATGGAAGCACGTTGTGGTAGGAGGTCCGGAGTCTGAGTCAAAATTGTACGTCTGTACGAAGCTTAAAGCACCCTCTAGCTTACAACTGATCTTTATCAAACAGATCACTCCTTTCCATTAACAATATCGAACCACCATGTGGGAGTTTAGGTGTTTTGGTGTCTGTTTCCACCTTCTGTTTTAGAATACAACAAAATACATGGATACACAGACACCAAACACTCAGACAGGAAAAGCTTAAATAAATGGGAAACCCCACAAAGTGAGTAGTAGTGTGTATGGAAATGGGGGACATGAGTAATGGGAGAAGGAATCTCCAGTTACATGAATTATTTCTGTTTTACTGTATTGGGACCTTTACCCGTATGGGATTATGAAGTCACAAGGAAATAAACCAGATTAGGTTACAGTACAGCAGTTAGAAGTGATCATTAACTTCACATTATTTTAACGTTATGAAAAGCCGAACCAAGATTGATTTGTTCATGAAAAAAAACGTGTTAATCCTGTGGAGATGTCTATGAACCAGAAATATCCCTGGGTTTCCTGTATGGGAGTGATGTCTAAGGATATGTGGACTTTTTCACATATGCTGAAGAACACTCTAGTGTAAAATGAATCACAATTTACTGCTCTCACTGCATGTGTCTCTTGTTGTTAAGAGAGGGCACATTGGGAGAAGTATAAACAAGAGCAGTTTCCGCATTCCTACTTTCTAACTGACATGCAGTATTAACATAAATCCAATGAAAAAGAAAAAGCAGTCATGTGTTTAGGATGCATCCTGGTTTTGTTATGAGGCCGACCATCTGTATTTGGGTGGGTGTTGCACTTTGTCGGGTTCTAAGGAACTTTTTCATTCATTTTTCTCTTGAAATTTTTTAAGTTTGCTCACACGTTATCCACATTGTTCTATAGTGATCTCCAGAGATCATACAGTGATTGTTCTTCTAAGTTACTGAGTTTTCAAGATGTTCCATTGTGTGTCAAATATGAGTAGGAAAATGAAAGTAGATCTTCATTCTACTTCCCAATGGATGAGCTAAGATGCTGACCACTAAACACCGTACAATATTCAGTGATATTCAGTGATACATGTCCATTCACCCTCCAATAACATAATGAGCAGTTAAGTAAGAAAGCTACAAATGTCCCCTTTACTGTCCATTATAGTGCCACATGCTCTATACAGAATACGGGTTGGCCAAGGAAAAGCCTGCATAGAAAAGAAGCTGGAAACACTGAAAATAAAAACATGCTGAAAGGACAAAACCAGAAAGGCAAAATGCATATAAAGTACAGAAGGTTAATTTATCATAATGTATCAAAATGGTTGTTTTAGCTTAAAGGAGAGCAGTGATACTCCCACATCATTGAAAAGGCCTGTGGGCAAGGGCTATGCTGAAGACAATAAATTCAGATTATCTTCTTGTATCAGATTGTGGTTGTGTGGTTGATCCATTCTGTAATTGTTTAACTTCCATCTTCCTGCTTATTCTGGTCATGACGGGGGGGGGGATATTTACAAAATACTTTTCCAGAAGTTCTGTTATGAAATTTGATTATGCATTTTTCAAGCTTTCTTCTAGATGCCAATGACCACAGTATCAGGTATTCCATCTCTTCCGGCAGTTGCGGGAGTGTCCCCCATTTTGGGGTGGTCTCCCACACTCCTGAGAGACCACTCCAAACTCCTGCGAATGCACTTACCTGCATTCTCCCCCCCCTGGGATACCCTTTGCCATGTCCTGGAACACTTCCTCCCCTAACCCCACCTTTAATGATGTTTTACACGTCATGTACAAGCCACATTTCTGTGCCAGACAATCGGGTAATGAGTACCGGTATGGAAGGGAACCTGGTTTTGTTTCCGAATTGCTGGTTTCAAAAATCTGCATATTCAACTCAAATATTCAATAAGTTTTGCGGAACAAAACTATCTGAGGATTGTTGGCAATAAAATTTGAATAAAATAATCAGGGTGATGTATTGAGAATTTCTATTACTTTTTCTTGCCTAAATAATCACCCCCCACATAAAACTTACCTACCTCCCCAATCCCTGAAAACACCAAGACCGCAATACTGACTTACCTATCTAGGGTGTCTGAATAGAGGTGGACCGGATCACAGATCCGAATCTGGTTCCACGGCGGATTTCCAAGATCTGCAGATAGTGGATTTTCTGGAATTTTGCTTTCCGGATTCGAGGATTTCTGAATTTTCAAAAATAAGAGGATTTTTTTCAAATTTTCTGTTTTTTGCAAATTTTCGAAAATGATCCAGCCACATATTCACCAATGGCAGCTATTTTTATCAGTGCCAAACCTTGAGTATAAAAGGCAGCTCCACAGGCACCGTTTTGTCAGTGTGATGGAGGGAGTTTAGTGGAGACCTGACAGTGTAGTTGGAGTGTGTTTTTTTGTTCTTTTCCATTTATAATGGTTGATCAAGATTTCCTTTTTGACTTTAGTTGCCCTTTAATTAAGGTGCCTGTGTGGGTATCAGAATATATATATAAGAAGATAAGAATAATAGTGTAATAATCAGTAAATAAGAAATAGAAAGAACTGAGATCTGTCTCTCTCAAGCCAAATTAATGGAGTTGTGAGTATGTACATATATTTTAATTAGTGAATTGAATTATTTTACTACTACATACTACTACATATTTTAAATATGAAGGATACTTACCTTCCATCTCTTGACGGACGCCATTAATGAAATGTGGTCTGGTTGCCAAAACATCACGCCAGCCTGCGCTGCAGCCCCTACATTATAGTGCACTAGCTGGACTCTGTACATGCCTGGTGCCCATTGGCATATCCCTTTGCCAGGAGATGGCCATGTAGTGCTGCCTCCCGAAATTCGCCATTTTAATGAAACCCACCTTTTTGGGAACCTATGGGGGAGATTCAGTATACCTAAAATAAGGATAAAACCCACGTTAACTTGATGTCATATGGAGTTAATGTGGGTTTTACACTGATTTCAGGGCACTGCACTTTTTCTAAATAATTTGGGAAACAGTGCAGCGCACCCGATTTTTGAAGTGTTGTTTTCGCTACCTTGTAGCGCAAAACTTAACAATGAGTTGGACCGCGTCATGCAAAAGTAAGTAGTAAGTAAATCTGTAAAGAAATAGTGGAAAATTGGGAAAAGGGGGGGGGGGGAGAGGAGGGAAGGTACAGTGTTCTAAGTAAACAGCCTAAAATCTGGCTAAGTATAGGTAAATGAGTGCTACAAGCTTACTTATAAAGATACATGGTCCGGGTGCATCAGCCCCAGACCCTTCATAAAGCACTCGTCCCTGGGAAATATATTGTTCTTCCCCAAACGGGCTAAATTAGCTATATGAAAGATGTATGTCCTAGAGTGGCCAGTGGAAGTGTGCAAGACACTAACTCACCGTAACTAGGTGGTGGTCCGGGTGCCTATGCCCCGAACCCCTCGTTAATCCGGGACTCCACAGGTCACAACTTGACATATATTGTAACAGCCTGGTATATACACATGACACTCATAAATGTAGCAGTATTTTAATCTACTCACCGCTATACAATGGTGGTCCAGGTGCAGTCTGCCCCAGACTCTTCGCTGGATCAACAATCAAACACGTGAAGAAAGGAGCTGGCTGCTTCGGAGATCAACAATCAGGACATCACTTCAATGTATATTAGAATAAAACTATTAGTAGTCCACAACAGGTACTACAGTTAAAAACATATCAAAAATAGAGGGGGGAACGCCTGACGCGTTTCAGACCTAGCAGGGGTCCTTACTCATAGGCGACAATAAGTCGCCTATGAGTAAGTAAATCTCCCTGTTTATGTAGAACTTTTACACAAGATTCAGAAAAAAGCAATGGATCGTGGAATATCTGGTTTTTTCAAAATATTTAGAATTTTTGGTATTTGTATTAAGGTAGGTACACACATTTCCGAGCACTCCCGAGGCAGACAAATGTTCACCATCAGCCTTGCGATTGTAAATGTCCAAAAGTTTCCATTGGCCTCGGTATAGGAGTAGAAATGGATCTGAATCCGACTGGGCTCCAAAGCAGATTTCAGGGATCCGCCAGAACTATTTTTGAAAATTCCAAGAAAATTAGAAAATGTTCAAAAATACGTTGCGGAATTAAGTTTTCGGTACCGGACTGTGTTTTTTAAAGATTGTGTGCATTGATAGACCATTTCCCAGTTCCCTGAGCCATTTATAGTAAGTTACCATTGCTATTTACGAATTCAATGCTAATCCTCAAGTGGAACAAATATTTAGAAGTTAGGCTATCTCTATTCTTAAAGAGAGGGTGATTTGTTCTGTAGTAAACTATCCTACTCTTTCCATTACTGGAACTTATGTTTTTAGATGGCACCACTAATGTAACATATGCAAACTATTATTATATTATTATCTTTGGAAACATCACTGAGTAGAGCTGAACTAGAGATTTCTGGATAGGATGTGTCTATACTGGTCCTACAGTTTAGGTCCCTATTTGATTGTGTTTTTACTTTGGTTTTGGGTAATTTTCCCATTAACGTTCAAGGCTGAATCAAAGTCACACAGATATTGACCTGTAGACACCAATCTGGCATTAGACAAACTATTAAATAGAGATCAATCTCCATTGAGTTTCACTTACAACTTATATTTGTCATGTTACTTTAGAAATTGAATTTATTTGACAGCAAACCAGCTGAACATGTCCCAATACCCCCACCAGAAAAGTATAATAAATACACAAGCCATGATGAGTTGATGTGAACTTTGACCTTTGACTTTTTGCTTTCATCATCTGGTCATTACTGTGCCATAGCTCATTTAAAGACAATTTAAGGCATCATGGGATTGTTTTGTTACAGTTTATTCAGCTATACCTATTTGTATATAGGGTGATCCTCTACAGGGAAATGGAAGAACACCTTTTATATTAGTGCTGGGACAATGAAAATGATGGAGGACTGCATGCACAGAATGTTGGGCCTAATTCATTAAAAAATAAAATGTAAAATGTAACATGCAACTTATTATGTACTGCATCCGGCCAACGCATTTCAACTTAAATGTATTTTTGAGGTTTATGTTCCAGCTACTGTCACCCACTTGTTTACAATAAGGTTTTCCTAATTAAAAGGACCCTTAATTGAGTTTCCCTGTGAGTGGTGAGCCCTTGGATACAATGTAAAATTAGATACTACATAAATACAGTATGTTTGTAATGAATTATAAATTTTAGGATATTTAAATGGTTGAAACATTTCAATGCGTTGAGTTATTAAGGATTTTCCTTGCAGTATGAAAATTACATTAGCTCAGTATAATTATTGGGTCTACTCTGGTGTAAGAACAAAGGCAGTCGACTCTTTCAGGTACTGCTCCTGGTAGGAGCCTGACCGAGTGGACTGAAAGTAATGAAATTGGGGGGACATTTTTGAGTGTATGTGGATTTATGTTCCTGGTCCTAACACTTAACACTTATGATTGTGTTTACTTCATTAGTCTATGACAGGGTAAAATGTGTCCTCTAGATGGAGTAAACCCATAATTCCTTCCCAGTTACAGTCAAACTAAAGCTGACATGGAATGCTGAGTTATAAGAAGCAAACCTGCTCCAATATTGTTGCTGAGCATAAACAACCAGGACAGTCCAAGGTTTTTTAAGAGACTGAAACAGAATTTGCTACTTGATTTGATTTGATGAAATAAGGTGATTTCATCTTTATTAAAGTCTGCTACTGACTTACTCAGGGATAGCACGCTAAGTTGTAGTAGACAGTGCTCAGCCCCCGTTATCCATATCCATAACAGTTGACTTCCTCCTAAAGTCACATTTAACTTGCAAGCTTTACATGTGGCAGATAACTTTGAAACTAGTACTAAATCAAAACAGCTAAAGGCATGGAGTGGTCTGTCTGATGTGTAAAATCACAATCTGTCATCTCATTGACTGTACATAAACCATGCAAGGTCTGTATTCTACATTCCACGTGTAGAAAATGACTATTTCTGTTTTGTTTTACCACGACTTGGTCTGTTTTCTGCAACTCGGCTACGTTTGTATCATCTGAGAAGCGGAAGGCGTTTATGAAGATTTCTCACGAGGAAGAGTTTCAGCCTCAGGATCCACTAAAGCTGTGTTAATAAGAAGCGTATGACCCGTCTGTCTGGATACATGCCCAGTAAGTTTTACTTCTTTCTGTTACCCACTCTCAGCATTTCAGAGAGAGGTGCCAAGATTACACTTGTTCCTGGTTTGTGAGTTAAGTTCTGCAAAGTAATTAAACCTGACAAGCAATGCTACAATATGTTTTTGGTTTGAACCCTTTTTTTAGGAATCGTGCTTTATAGTCTAACAATATGGTGGCAACATAATTCATCCCTGTGTTTTCTTTATGAAGTCTGGGAATGTTTGAAACTGTTCTTATCCATTTTTAAAACCTCTTCAAAGAGACCCAATCCAACTCAGTGAGACACTCGGTTTAGGACACAAAGAGGGCAATGTAAATAAATGAGAGACTTTAGAACACAAGAGTTCTGTGGAAAGGAATGCATACGATATGTGTACCAGATTATAATGGTAAATTTTACTAATTGAATACACAACGCAAGGATCAGAGGTCAATCTAAATGGTTAAAAAGTTCTTTGTGTTACGGGGGGATCTGCTGCCTATTCTGTTTTCATTTTGTTCTGCCCAGTGAAATTTACATCTTCAGGCACTTTTTACCGAAGACACTTTGAGCATTTGGTTACACTCCCAAAGGGCAACGTTCTAAAAAAGGAATAGCTGACAGTTTGCATCAAGAGATGTATTCGGCACACCTGTTGTTAGGATGATCCCTCAGAAAGAAGTAGACATTTCTAAATGGATACCAGCATTGGGACACCAGGATCTGATTCAGGTCATAATGAATTCCCCATTTGCTTTAAGTATCCTAGATAATGTTTCCTTGTATGTTAATGGAAAGAATTAGAGCTCTCTAGAAAACAATGCTGGAGTTACAAGACGCGGCTTTACTCAAGGCCAATGTCTGCGTACGTTCAAACAACTACTTGTGTCTGTGAAATTGGTGGATTGGGATTACCATTAGGAAAAAGACTGGATGGAAAGACAGATGCTAGAGGTCAGAATGGATGCAAAGGAGTATTCTGAACATTTCTTTACAAATATCATTTCACATCGGGGTTAAATTGAATCTGTGTTATCCAAAGTTGTGTCTTTTCATTTCAGATGATGCAATCTAATAAAGTTCTTTGAGCCTCAACAAGAGATTTAATAAATCCTTGTTCAGGAGCACAATCAGTCAACCCACGGCGCAGTTTACAATAAATACCACATGGCACCTGTTAAATTCGCAACAGAAAACATTCAAACTAGTTTTAAACATTGGTGAAAGTTTTTAAACAAGAGTTTATGTTTACAGTTCATTGTGCATGAGAATTATAGCTTTATTTTAAAGATAGTCGAACTTCATTCACTAATGGTTGTGGTGAGACAAAAGTAATTTTAAGGAATAATAAAACTAAAAACATTATTTCCAAAGATAAATGACATAGTTACAGCTCCCCCAAAGCTTGTGGTGCTGATATCATTTCTGTTCATCTTGATCAAGAGGTTCTGTTCCACCATCTGATTGGCCAGGGACAGGTGTCATCTGTAGGAGCTGCAACCTGGAAAGTTAGGTTTAGGTGCTTGATTGTTGATTTATCTTTGGTAAAGTTTAATTTTCTTGTTTTACTTCTCCCTGAAAAGGACAATGTGCCTAAACGCAACTAAAGCAATTATTCTCCCTATGTGAATAATTTAATTACTGGAATGTTTAGCAAACATGAAGGGCACAAAACGAACATTGTTCCTGTAACTTAATTAAAAATGCCTTTTACATCTGTAATTTTAAATACATATTGACGGTAGTGGAAAGATCGTAATCTAATAGGTGATTTTATTATTTCAGGCCTGTTGGTATTATATGCTAGTTCACACAGCTGTTCTGCATTGCCACAGTAGAGTGCAGTAAATAATACGTTCCATTTGGGACACGTGCCCCAGATCTTAGGACCCTGAATAATTTAACAAAGCCTACCTAATGATAGTGCCCTGAATCTCTGTTTTTTCAGTATTACAGTGCGGCTCCGTGGTGATGTCACTATGCACCTGCCGGTGCGATGACATCATTGCGCAGTCCCATTGTACTACTGGGAAACAGGAGCCTGTGCTGCCTCTACAATGGCAATGTATGGATTCTCTCCTCCAGCTGCTCCTCTGACCACTGCACATGGATAAGTTAAAGCCGAAAATTCCCCATTAGGCATATTAGTGCAGGCAGTTGCAGCATTTGGTATTATTTTACTCTGCATATCAAGTAGTGCCTGTCTGCCCAAGTGAGTGCACATTACTAAATGCTGCCACTGCCTGTCCTGTTATAGCGAGGGGATTGCTCTGCAAATGGGGGTAAGTAATAGCCTTCCATAGTATGTGATGAAATTCCCAGGTTGCTACCAGTATTTAATGAAATTCCTATGTTGCTACCAGTATTTAGGGAAATATAGTTGCTACCAGTATTTAAAGGGCATGTCCATCCCCCAAACTAAAATTTAACCAGCTACTGGCCCCACTGTGTAGTTTAAAAAAATCCTTACCGTACATCTCGGCTCCTTATGGTTTTCCTGCAGTGTCTGTGCAAAGTCCAGGAAACTAAAGAATTGGAGCTGTCTTTCAGTATAAAATGTTTCCGCCTCCTCCTTGTCCGCTGAGAGGACAGTGGCAGGGGAACCCGTTCCCCCCCCCTCCCTCCCACCCTGATGATCCCTCTATGGCTGCCCTTCCACCTTCCTTAAAAAACTTTAATATCTTGTAGGCCACCCCTGCCCACCCTCAACCAAAGAATCAGAGACATACTTACAGCCTTTCACTCCCGTGGCTGCCTGGAAAGCCGACGGCAGTGTCTGTGATTAGCTGAGAGGCTGCTGGTCCGGTCTGGGCCGTTTGCAAGTTCCGCCAAACAGGGAGCCGAGAAAGACACCTTCAGTAGCAAAGGGCTTTTAGTATGTCTCTCTTTATTTTTTTATAAATATAGCTCTGCGGTTGTGGGTGGGCAGGGGTGGTCTACAAGATATTAAAAGTTATTATTTAAGGTGGATGTACCCTTTAATGAAATTCCTAGGTTGCTACCAGTATATAATTAAATTCCCAGTTTGCTACCAGTATGATGAAATTGCCAGTTTGCTATCAGTATATAATGCAATTGCCTGTTTGTTACAAGCATATAATGAAATTGTCAGTTTGCTACCAGTATGTGATGAAATTCCCAGTTTTCTACCAGTATTTAATTTAATCCCCAGGTTGTTACCAGTATCTGATGAAATTGCCAGTTTGCTACCAATACATACTAAAATTGCCAGTTTGCTACCAATACATACTAAAATTGCCAGTTTGCTACCAGTATATAATGAAAATACCAGTTTGCTACCAGTATATACTGAAATTGCCAGTTTGCTACCAGTATATACCGTATATACTCGAGTATAAACCGACCCGAGTATAAACCGAGGTACCCAATTTCAGCTAAAAATCCTAATAAAAGTTGTTGACTCGAGTATAAACCGAGGGTAGAAACTTGGCATTCAAGATGTTTGGAAACTACAACTCCCAGCATGCTTTATTAGCTGGGAGTTGTAGTTTCCAAACATCTTGAATGCCAAGTGAGGGTTGCATTCAAGATAGATAGATAGATAGATAGATAGAATGGTAGAGGATAGATAGATAGAATAGCAGAGATTGATAGATAGAATGGTAGAGGATAGAATATAGATAGATAGAATAGCAGAAATAGATAGATAGATAGAATGTAGAGATTAGATAGATAGAATGGTAGAGATAGATAGATAGATAGATAGATAGATAGATAGATAGAATGTGGTAGAGGATAGATAGATAGATAGATAGAATAGCAGAGATTAGATAGATAGATAGAATGGTAGAGGATAGATAGATACATAGATAAAATAGCAGAGATTAGATAGATAGATAGAATGGCAGAGATTAGATAGATAGATAGATAGAATGGTAGAGATTAGATAGATTTCAGTTTGTACCTGAAGGGCTTCCTGTGTAAGGCTGGTAAGTTCTCTCTACTGGGAGCAGACTGTGTGCCAGGTACCGGTAAACTTGCTCTGCATTCCGGCAGCCGCGCGCGCCCATTCCTGTATGGCACGTCGGGGACGTCACTGCCCGGCGCCGGGCAGTGAGTCAGGCCGGCGCGCCAGTAGAGAGAAAGATCGTGCGGAATGCTCAGGTAAGCTGTTGACTCGAGTATAAACCGAGTCCGAGTTTTCAGGCTGATTTTTCAGCCTGAAAAACTCGGTTTATACTCGAGTATATACGGTAATAAAAATACCAGTTTGCTACCAGTATATACTGAAATTGCCAGTTTGCTACCAGTATATAATGAAATTGCCAGTTTGCTTCCAGTATAATGGAATACTGTGCCTCTGTATAATTAATTTGTGTATCTCTGTCTTCCCCTTATCTCTGTCTATTCCTCTTTCTGTCTATCTATTTATTACTTTCTGGCTGTGTATCTTTCTCTTGGTTTGTCTATGTTTGTCTCTCTGGCTATCTGTCTATCTCTATTAACAACCTAGTGGGTGTGGCTTAATTGGGGGAAAGGTTGTTGTCTAATATTTTGCTTGGCACATTGGGTGCCAAAAGTGCCCCTGATCTTCTCAGACCCTAGAGATACCCCTGTTTAAACATAATATTTATTTATTGATTGCTGGACATTGCACAGATTGTTCCACACACAGGTAACCTGACATTGTGAATAAAACCTCTGGTAACTGTTTAGAGCTTTAACTTGCACTATAGCAAGTGTGTATAGCGTTTCTCTCCAGAAAACGGCCCGACATCAAACTTTTTATCACAAAACTGTTTACCTACCATGATGTACATTTCAGGGACCTTGTTTCAATTATTCCAGTTGGGAAGTTCCTCTCTCTCTTATTAGCCTTTAAAAACACTAGTAGGCACCTCATTGGCATTTTTGCCAAGACTTTAGTTGCAGTGGTTTGCAAAAAGTGCACGCAATTAATGAACTAATCTTTCACATGGCTCCTTTTATGCCAGCAAATTGCGTAAAATTGGCGCAAAGGTATTTAGATAAAATCACAATGTACTGAGAGGCACAATTGATTGGTGCATTTGATTAAAGAGGGCAAAGGAGAGCAATTGCGACTCTCTGTACATCACCCTGTAATACAGTAATCTTTATGATTTTATGATTGACTTGGCCTGCTGCAAGGTGTAGTCAGTTCTGTTTCCCCCCCCCTTACTTATACTTTAATGCATACGTGTTCATTGGGAAAATAAAAACATGATCAAGATCAACAAAAACAGAAAATGAGAAAATGTACAGGAATATTTTTATTTTCAAGAAATTACATCACAGTTTAAAAATGCCATATGTTCTCTTACATATCTATGTTCTAAATACTCACACACTCGTAATAAAATATGTTTGTGAAAGAAAATATTAACAGCTTAAAACCCATCCTTATAGAATATTCTATCTCAAAAAAAATCTAATTTAAACATTTTCTTTTTATTTCAGAAAATATAATTTATGAATTAACATTTACAACAGAAATAAACTAGAAAGCAATACGAGTAAATTGGTTGAGTTATTTTGTTACTTATAAACAAGAAATGTTCAAATTTGAGGTCATCATCCAAAATTAGACAGTTCCAAATTGATTGTACATCTATGTTCCATTTACAAACAGAAATACCGTCATTATTTATCTGTTTTTTGATACGTGTTTTTTTACTCAGGCACATATTAGCTATTTACGATCGATCACTTTACAGTAACTATGACTTAATAAGATGCTCAACTGTTGATTGACAAAGGATCAAATTTAGAACCAACCACAGAGGAACTCATGTTCAATTCTGTACTGATCTGGATCTTGTATAATTTTCCAGCAGTGTTCATTGTTAATGCGATTCAACAGAAACCAATCAAAAATGCAGATACTTGTAAAATAACAAACTGACCAAAGTTGGATAAATTCTACACCTGATATTGATCACTTTTCAGTTTTGAATGTTCCGTTTCGAAGGGAATCGGTTTTGAAGCGATTTGATTGAAAAAAAAAATCCCTTTTACATTGAACCCCTATTGGTTCAATGTCCTGTGCTGAATCTGTCCCCAGATCTACTGGTATGTCTTGGCAGAGTTAGGCATGTCAGAGGTCAGATTACTGCTATCATTTGCTTTTTGTGAATATTGGAAGGTATACATTTCTGTAATTTAGGGAAATAAATATTATAAACTATATATATAGTAACTGTTTTTATTTAAAAGGTAAATGTTATGCATTAAAAGGTAACTATAGTGCCCAAATCACTTTCTCTCTGTTAAAACACATTTCCCAAGTAGGTAGGAGTCATCCAACCTCTCATTTTGATTTCTAACCCAAGCAGTGAGCTGTCAAAAGCGGTTGACTGCTCTCTTGCTTCTCTTCCTGAATTCACTTTTGACTTTCCCATCTGTTATGCAATCACAGTTTGTCAGCTGTGGCATAAGCATTATTTTGAAAGCTGTTGTATTAGTGATCAAAACAGGTGAAATTTACATATAACAGAGAAAAGTGTTATGGGTCTTTTAATGAGCTGTTACTTCTCACCAAAAAAAAAAAAACACATACAAGGAGATCAGTATAAACCTATATTTCTAGATTGTCATTTGCTGATCCACATAACAATCAATTTAACCTCCATATCATCCAATGACTGAGACCTGTGGTGTCCCAATGGGACATAGGTGAAGAGTGGAGAGAAAACACATTAATTATTATGTCTATTATAATCTCTCCTGCCCAGTTTTATGTATGCAAATATGTGTGTTATATCGTAGGTGTGACCCGTATGGGGAATTGTACTCCACCCAAAATGTGGTAGCAGATCTTAAAATAAGCAAGTACTGATAGTTTGGGACTCTGCTGAGGACTGGAAGATGCTCGGCATATTCATCAAAATTCAAGCTGAATTAAAGACCACTGGGGCCAACTTTAGGTGGGTGGTAGTTGCAGGGGCCTACTAAGCTCTTGCAGTGCCTTGGGCCATTGGGATTAGCAGTAATTTCATAAAGCAGTAACCAAGTGTGCATTTGAAGCACGTGGTCAGGCAGACATTTCTGGAGAGCACATATGGGGCTAAGATTAAAAATGCTGTTTTCAAAATTTTAACTATTTAAATTTAGCAGCATTCATTGCACTTCTGGTAAAATTTTAGGGGAAAGAGCCAAACATCCTTTTGGTTTATATTTTATTAAATATTTCTGACTCTTGAATAGGAAACATGTTTAATAAAAGGAGGAAGATACCCTGAAACAAAAGTTCCTTGGCATGGAAACTGCTGAACTAATTAAAATGATGCTCCACTTGTCTTTCTATGTAATTCCTAAATAAAGTTTTCTATTGAATAAAATATTTCGCCACCAATTGGAGAATTTATTACTTTCTCATCCTGTGTAAATTACACTGAGCATGTCCTGAGCTCAATAAGCTAGAAGAGTGGGCAGTTACTGCAGGGCTGTCAGTATTGTATGTCTTTAGTGTTTATCATTTTAGAAGGGATTTCAGAAAAACAAAATATATAAATGTCAATTTACTTTTTATCAAAGACAGACTAACCAACTTATAAAGGGTTTCTGCCCCTATATGACAGGTATTTTGGTGGCTACTTTTAGAAAAAGTTACAAACACAGCCAATTCAATTACACCTTTGGTTTTTTTTTTGGTGTAACCCTGGACAATTATACTCACCATACAAAAAAAAAACTGGTCACTTATCAGTAACCTGCCTCCAGCTGATATATTTTGCACTTTATTAACTGAATTACTAACAAGATATGTACAGTAAGTATAATCATTGCTTCTATTCTAGAAGGGTAAGTTGGCTCCTCCCTCCATGCAGTCAATTAAGACTGTCACTGCTGACATTACAGCCAATTATTGACCTCTGTTTCCCCTGCTGCCTCCTCTGCTCAACATTATAAAAAGCACATTGAGAGGGAAGTGGCAGATACCTTTGCCAGAAATCTTATCATTAAGTGTCTGGTTATAAATGCATGTAATAAACTGGTAAGAATAGTAGGCCGATAACTGACAAGTCACCAGTTTTTTGTGGACATGCCCTTTATGGAAAATTGGGAAGGTGCAAGGTAAAAGTAATATTTCTAATACAAAAATGCTCAAATGTCCTTATAGCTGAATGGGAAACTTATATATTGGAAACATTAAAGAAACAATACAGATGCTGACAGCATTAAATCAATATATAAATCTAAAATTGCGGAAAGAGTTCTGTGCATCATACATTTATATGGAGAAGCTCACAGAGACTAGTTCAGAAGCTGGGAAAATACATCTTTGACCTTTATATAGTTTTCATCCCTGTAACATAATTCAGTCAAAACCTCCAGTGGTGCTACATTACAAGCTGCCAAGACCCTGCTGTGTGTGTGGTGTTTTATGGAACCATCACTTGGAAAGATGACCCAGAAGCCCTTCCTGCCCTGGGAACACAAAGCAGTGGGTGTGCCAAGAAACATTTTTACAGATGTTTATGAAGATGTTCCTGTCTGATTTCAATTAGGTTTCTTTCTTTTAAATTGCTAGGAAAATAAGAAACAATCAGTTCAGATCTCTTCAGATGATGGTGGTGATATCAGAACATCAGATCCAAGATCAGAGTAACCAGAACAGTGTCTGTTACAGAGCCCACGATGCTGGCTTGGGTTCCCAGAGATCTTAACCTCTAGCCTCAGTTTTATGTGTACACATCAGCAAATAGTGAATTTAATATACTGAATATACCACTATATGAATCAAAAGGAAATGTTATTTATGAAAGTGGTGCTGACACTGCAGGAATAAACACAGGCACAAGCAGAGGATAAAAGGCCATTGTCGGTGTAGGTCAGATAGGTTACCAAATAGGGGGCCTTTCTATAAAACTTTGGTATTATGGATTACCGATACTGCAGATTCATGATGGGCATGTCAGAAAATTAGGATTTAGCCATAAATTATGGTCGATAACAGTTGTTTACAGTCGCGCGGTATCTGTATTTTACACTGATGTTATTTTATGACCATGGTGCAAATTAAAGGGTAACTCCTCCCAGAAAAAGACTTTTCAAAAATGGATTCTATAATTCAGTGGGAGATAAGATCACTAGCTGCTATCTCCCAATTCAATTTACAAGCTGAGATCTGAATGAATACTTACACAATACTGCAGCTCTCTGTCTCCCCTGATGGCTCTCTGTCTCCCCCTGCTGGCAGCTCCCCCCTCTTTCAGGTGTTCTGCACATGCTGACATGTGTAGCTAAATAGAGCTTAGTCAGGAATGCTACCAACAGGGGGAGACAGAGAGCTGCAGGATCATGTAAGTAAAAACAGGCAGATCTCAGCTTGTAAATTAAAATGGGAGGTGGCAGCTAATGATTTTTTTTTAAAAATGTTTTTCTGGGTAAAGTTACCCTTAAAGTTTGGCAACACAGACTGGTATATTAAAATGATGGCATATAAATATGTCCCTAGGTTTCTAAGTTTAGAAGAAATAAATCCTACCTGTAAAGATATCAGGGGATTTAGGGGGCAATGCAATATTGGGCAATTGGCGCAAAATGCCCAAGTCAGTGTAAAACCCACGCTATCGCCCCCTTAGATATTAGGACCAGAATGCACTTCTGCCAGATAGCTTTGTTTAAAACAATATAAAATATAGCAATATTTATTTTTAATCATTTTAGTGCAGTGGTTCTCCAACAGAGCTTGTGATTTGTAGAGATAATTAGTAATAATTATACACTATTTTATTTTACTGTTATCTTTAAACAGAACATGGCGTAACCTTATGTTATCTTCCATGGACTTTAAATTAATTCATCTTTTAAGAGAAGCTTCTTTTTTCCTATTGATTATAATGTGAAAAGATGATAAAGAGAATTAGAAGTATATTGTGTAAATGAAGCTATCCATGCCACAAGCTGCCTGGCTACTCTACTTTACATATGTCCTGTGTTATTTCCAAACCCATTTTGTCACAAGTTGTGTTCATAACAAGAGAGTGACATTAAAGGGACAGTTCAGTGGAAATGCTGTTGACATTAGTGAGCTGACGTTTCAGGTTCTAACGGTTCTTCTTCCCAGGATGCACCACATCCTTGGAATGTTCCTAACAGTAATTTCTACTGATTGGCTGTTGGATGGGTCAAACATGCTCAGATCTCTACTGAGCAACTGAATCAACCCAGGCGCTGGGTCAAGGGCAAGACCATAACGGTCTCTACTAGGGGTCCTGCAAACAGGAAGTCAGTATTTCGGTTGCATTTATTTATACACAGACAAAATGCTGAATGGGCAGATTAAGGTCATTGGGATAAAAAATACTGCTCTTTTTCCTGAAAAGTACATGTATTTGCCCTGAACTTCCCCTTTAAAGGAAGATCAGAACCATTATATTATTTTGTCTAATATCATCATTATCTCTCACATTTATGTTAAACTTAAATATACCACACTTCTGGAGACTGGGGGCAGCCCTATCACAAATTAGGTACAGCTTAGTGTAAAGGTGGCCATACATGTAGCAATATTATTGCCCAATCGGGGGCCAACAATATTGCTATAACAGTTTAGGTATGTCCAATATTGAAAGCAGTCCGATTTTGACAGTCAAATTTGGTCACCGGGCACCACACACAGTGGTGTTGCTTGTATTGCTACACATATCACTACCTGTATGTCCACCTTAGGAGTGCATGTAGATTATGCATTTATTGCTTAAGATGGGTTGGCATTAGAAGATTTGATGAAGATGATGACTTTGGCTTTGAATTTCAAAGTTACAAATCGCTGATTGTCGCAAACTACAACTCCCAACATTGCTTTATTGGAGGAAGATTGTTAGGGCTCCTTTTGAGAAAACCTAATCACTTGTATTTTCTACAATCCAATTAAAAAAACAACTGTATAGTCCCATTTTCTTTCAATATATGTGAAGCACAACACCTTCCAGTACTAGTCCAGCAATTAGATGGTTTAACACTTTCTACAAAATACCTCTTCGCTGTATATGGCATTTCTAGCCAGTTATTCTATGTATCTATGATCTGTTTACAAGAAAGATAAGTATGTTATTTTTAAAGCAGGCTTTATACAGGATGTAATAGAAGTATTAGGATAGTTAACCTGAAAAAAGTTGATGGAACTCACAGCTCCTTTCCCTCCTTTCCACTTTCCATTGCACTTTACTCAGCTGGTGTAAAAGAATGTTATAGTTAATATGCTGTAAAGTGTGTTTAATGGCACCATGAGAATTCTTTTTATTGGTTTTTGGAAAACATTTGAGATCAATTGTGATATTATGGAACCTCAGGGTGTTTTGTATTAATGTAATAACACTGTAATTAAAGGTTCTAAAAAAGCAATAAATTCTGCCAACATTTTTAAATCAACAGGAACATAAACATAGTGTAAATTTAAGAACCTAAGCCTGAAACTTTTCCATAATGTAGTATAAAATTACAGAAATACAGAAGTAATTTTCTTACCAAATGAACTAAAAAGATACCAAGTACAATGACCTTCTAGGGCCTATACCCAATCTTGATAGAAGGAAACATGTACAAACACACACACTGGAAGAGAATGTGTATCTCGGTTTTGGATTTGTGTCAAATAAGTTCATTATTTTGTAACTACTTCTACTTAGAATGGAATTATTGCTCACTATCGCCAGTAGAACACCAGGCTAGCACAGATCTTTGGTAACTTTATAATAAGGAGAAGACATCGGTTCTGTCCATTGCAATAAATCTGCAATGAGCATCTAATCTGTTTTGACAGATGTATTATGTTTATCATCTCACAAGGTTGACTACCGATATCGGCAAGCCTCTGCATTAACATTCTTCACCACGTAAAAACCAATGTTGAGAGGGGGAATGATGAGGGTGCGCCCGGGTCTAATTTGTCTTGGCTTAAGTTGGGGTAGGGTCCCATCATCAATCAGAGCCAGAGGCTGTCCATTGAGTTGCACTAGCCTATAGGAGAATTAACAACAAAACAAAGATAGTTAACATTTCATGTTAATAAAAAACAAAGTTCAAACATTATTTATGGGTCATTCAGAGAGATTCAATAAAAGTTCTTATCATTAAAAATGGTTCTAATTTTTCCCTAACCAATCAGATCTTTTTTAACATTTGAAATCTAACATCTGATTGGTTGGGGCAAAATTAGCACCATTTCAACGATAAGAACTTTTATTGAATCTCCCTGAATGACCCATAAATAATGTTTATGATTGCAACTATTTTTCTGGCTGTAATCAGTGGAAGCTTTCATATGACAATAAAGAGTAGAGAGGAATAAAATCTGGATTTGAAGTGTAACTGTCGGTTCTAAAATTTCAAAAAGGGGTATTTCAGAGAAAGTCAAAAATCCGAGAAATCTGAAATCATGGCAAAAAGAATTGAAAAATTCTGCTTCGAATGGGTTTGAATCGGGTTTTCAATACGTTCCTGCAAAACCGAAATTTAAATTTTTAAAAATTTTCCACCAAGATTTTCACATTTTCTACCGTGCTTTTCCAATAAGTTCTGCTTTTTAAAATTCTGATACTCCACGGATTTTGGAAACCATCAGTTCTTCTTCCAAACAAGAATAGTTTTGAAGCCAGGACTGTTGATACAACAATGTATGTAAAATAGTATTATTTATAAATATGATCAAAAAGTACTGTATAATAGGCAGTCTATTAATACAAACGGCAGTCTATTTAAAACAAGCTGCCATTTCTGTGACATACTCCATTACAAGGAGTGGCATATAAAATGATACCACATACAAGACATACAGTAGGTCTTATTGGTTTATAGGAGGACTACGCTTTTATAAAATTCAGGACATTTCCAAGTGTTGCTTTTGCTCCTTGATCTAAATATTTTAATCTTAGTTGGGTTTTTTTTTGAAAATCAAAATGGTTCTGAATTTTTTTTTCCTTTAGTTTTTCTATAATTGTAGTAGCCATTTGACCAGTGGCCAATTTCTTTCCATAGACTTCAAATAAATTACCTTATTATAATTTATACTTCAAAAAAGAAATAACATAGCAATTATACCAGTATATATTACTATTATTGCAAATATGGCTCTATCCTTGGAGTTTATTGCTCTCTGACATGGTTTTTTCTTGGCATGCACGGGGGTCTGAATGCATTTATTACCATGCAACATAACCTGCACACAGCTTCCCTTTAGTTACTGGTATTACATAATACTGAATTAGAAAGAACTGTTCCTTAAAGTTCTCCTGCTCTGGTCTATTCTAATGTAATTTATCAGCTGAGAGCAATGCTTTAACCTTGTTTTTACTATAGTAGCTTTTCTGAATCCAGTAAACCAAGTTAAAGGGCATATCCACCCCCAAAACTACAATTTAACCCACTACTGGCCCCACTGTGTAGTGTAAAGAAATCCTTACCTTACATCCCTCCTCCAAACGGTCCTCTGCAACGTCCCTCCAAAGCCTGAAAAGTGAACACCAGGAGCCTGGCCGAGTCCATATAGGACTTGCACTGCAGCCCCTCCCCCTTCCTCTCCCTCCAATTTTTCTTTCCCACCCCCTAGCTCCAAACCCCTTTTCTGCAGTGTAAGGCTCCCTCCCCCAACCCCAAAGTTGTTTTAAGCAAAACTCCCCCAATGTTTACTTACATTGCCTGTTTCCCCCGATGTTCAGTACAGCTGGAAGCCATGTCTGGCCCCCTGCTTTCAGTTTCATGCAAGAGGGCCGGACTGAACGTCGGGGGAAAGAGGCAATGTAAGTAGTGATCGGGGGAGTTTTCCTCCAAATAACTATAGCGGTTGGGGGTGGGGGAGAGAGCCCTACACTACAGTAAAATTCACACAAAAATTGTGAATTTTACTGTACCAGTTAAAGATCTCAGACCATCAATTGTAAACACTAATTTCAGTAGTAAGATGATGTCAATACTCTTTACCAAACACAAAATAGAAGCATTAAAGGGAAAGTTTAATGGAAAAAATAAATTTTTAAAAAAATTTAAAATAGTTTATGCTATAATCTTCCATTTTGAAAAATCAGTTGATATTATACCCCTTTCAGTTTCCTGCTGTTGACATTAGTGAGCTGACATTTCAGGTCCTGTAATAGCCCTTTTTCTTCCCAGGATGCACACCAACTTGGAATGTTCCTAACAGTTGTTTCTACTGATGGGACAAACATGCTCAAATCTACTGAGCAACAGATCTCTACTGAGCGCTGGGTCAAGGGCAAGACCATAACTCTATTAGATCTCTATAAGGGGTCCAGCAAACAGGAAGTCAGTACAGTATTTTCTTTATATACAGACACATTGCTGAATGGGCAGGTTAAGGTCATTAGGATGGAAAAATACTGTTCTTTTTTCTTACAAGTATATGTATATGCACTTCCCCTTTAAATTATCCAGCAAAATACCAATATGGGATACGGCGCACACCGGAACATAAGACACCTGGACTCTGCAATCCAACACGCTTTATTCAAAACAGTGCCATAACAAACAAGGAGTTCCCATAGCCTTACGCGTTTCGAGCGTACCCTCCGCTCTTACTCATAGACACCCCAGCCTAATGGGAACTCCTTGTTTGTTATGGCACTGTTTTGAATAAACAGGTGTGGGATTGCAGAGTCCAGGTGTCTTATGTTCGGTGTGCGCCGTATGCCATATGATATTTTGCTGAGTATTACAGAGGACCAGAGCGACGGGTTGGGGCGTGTAGCACCCGGACCACAGACCACGTGGGTAAGTCTAACCCTGTGGGGGTTTGTGTACAACTTTAAACCTAAAGGTATCAGGAAGAAAGAGCGTTGTGTTCTAGCGAAGGACCGGGGCATGTTTGCACCTGGGTCAATTTACGACAGAGGTGAGGAAGAGTATTCATATACAGCACTGATAGGTGCCTCACATTTGGGTTTATTAGTGTTTGTAAGGGGATTTGAGCACTGTATTCTGTGGTTTTGTATACCCTTTAAATTATGCATTATCCGATTCAGACTGTAAGGTCAGAGCTGTACTATGGGTAAACACCTTTACCAGATTTACCAGATTGCTGGTTTGACAGTTGGTGCAGCAATTTTAAAATTTTTTGCAAAGCTACAAGTAGAAAACTGACACTTTATTTTTCAAATATGAAGTATACAAACTTCCAATTACAATTACATACCTTACCTTCTTGCTTATTCCCTTTTATTAAACATTGCATATTCCTAGACAACCATCAGCAAGGGCATAATCCATTTCCAAGCAGAACTCTGAAAACTCTATAATAATGTCTTTGATTTGCAATTGGAAAAATCCCTTGATCAACAAGAACCTTATGTATTAATACCATTAACTCAATATTCTTTCATTTAAGAAACTCATCCACAATTTTAATGTTCTCATTGTAAAAAAAAAAAAAAAAAAAGCCCTTTTTAAACCTGAATAAGAATCTTAAAGGGCATCTATAGTGGGAAAATGACCCCCAGAGTGTCTTTACTTTTTTCAGTTTCCCTCTCTGTTTTGAGATACACAAATTAGAAGGCGTCATTGCATTCCTCTGCTCCTACTTGTAATGTCAATCAAATCCCTGTGGTATGACCCTCTTCCCTGCTCAAGTTCCTCCCTGCTCTGTAACAAACATAGAGATAAGAGCATTAGCAGGGGAGAGAGGTAGCTTTGATGGCAGAGATAAGGCTGCACTTAACCCCCCCCTTCTCAATAGCTTTCATTGTTTGATGATGGGTCACAAAGCAAGAGATAGTGTTGCAGCAGGACATGGAGAGATCAATGTCTCCAGCCTCCAGGACAGCTTGCTTTCTATTGGCCACTGTGCCTGGGTGTGTTTTTCAGGATGTTGAACTTTTAACTCCTGCTGCACATGCAGGGCCGCCATCAGGGGGGTACTCTTGGACTTGGAAGGGGAAACACAGGAGTTCTGTTCCTAGAAATAGAGACAGGGGGCATGTTCTTGTTTCCTGGGAGTTCCTTGTGGCTGGTGCTTGGCCCCTGGTGTACAGCAGTGATTTAGTCAGTGGCTATATAGTGGCTTCACTATATATGGGGGCATATACTTAGTATATATATTTAACTTGTTACTCACATTTTTCTACCAATATACCAATAGAGCCTTCTCATGCATCTTTTTTAATTAATTTAAATTTGAGGAAGATATTTGAACATAGTTGGGCACTTTATTACATATTTGCTTCGCTACGATAGACACTATTGCACTGGTCAATCCAGCATTGTTAAGATTGTGACACTTTTGGCCAACATTTCGGATTATGTGTTTGAAACTATACTCACAGAGCTAGAATGCAGGGGGATTACCTCTGGTAAAAGTTTGGCATAGCGTACACCAATAGGAATTGACCGTGGGGTTTACACGGGGGGGGGGGATGGGTGGAGGGTGTGTCGTGGGAGGAAACTAGCCTTTAATTGTTTTGCAACTAATGATCTGTAACCCTAATGACGGCCTGCTGACTAGAGGCTGAAACGCGTAGGTGATTATACCTTGCATGTGTGAATAAATCATTGATTTTTAAGTCCTGGGATGTGCTCAGTGAATATATCTGTTTGTATACTAAATGGTAGCACCCGGAGGATCTCCATTACTTAACTATTATTATATATTATATATATATATATACATACATACATATACTAGCAAAAGTGTGCCCATTGGTGCACAATGGAAATTATGTGTGTGTATGTTTTGCTATGTGTGGATATAGTGGATATAGAATCTTTACACAGGTATATTTTAAACTGTTACTCAGGCAGTCACCAGCTTCCAGAGGGACCTAAAAGGATAATCCTGCAGGACTGAGAGTAGACCCAGGCAATCCTGCCACACTGTGTGATTAAAACTAAACATGCTAGGTTAATACTTATTAGTATTCACCATGGCATGGTGATGGTATCTCATATATAACGAAGGTACCTTACCAGCATCATGTTATTATAATAGCATTGCCCTAATAATCTAATATATAAACAAACATTTTTCATTCCCAGTTTACCTAAAGAAATGGATTTATCCTTTATATACTCTTTTATACAGATCTAATTGAAAAAAATGGCTTCAGAGCAATTATTAATAACTGATAACTGCTTTTTATTTCAGTATTACAGTAAATCCTTGGTTATACCTGCCCGGCTTAACCACTTAGCAAAAGACTAAGGACTTGCAAGCCAGCACCTTCATCCCAAACATTAATAGTGGCTGCCAGTTCAAATTGTTCTAGCCAATCAGTCCACTCCCTAGTTACCCCATCAAATGGATCAGGTTTTAAAATAGGTTTGTCAATTGAGCCTGGTAGAGCTGCGGAGTCTAATTGGGGAATTTCATCTGCAGGTACAAGGACAGGAGGATATAAATCAATACTATCAGTAGCAGCCTCCATAGCTTAATACAGAGAACAAATATACAGAGAAAACAGGGAGAATAAATGGTATTACCAGCACCGCTGCCACCAATTTGTACCAGATCAGTGCTTAATGGTAGGATAGCATGGCACACAGTGGGTTACTCTGGTGGTCTGGCACAAAAAACATGTGCAGTAATCAGGGGTGTCCCTGTCCATGGTGCACCATTTTGAATATTGACCAGGCCTGTATATTGTGCGTCCTTGTAAGTTGGTGTACACTTATCTGTTATGTCAGAGTTTGTATCCAATAAGGTAAATTGTCCAAGAATCTGTCCTCCCAACAGGTGGTAACAGGATCTTATACACAGGATTTTACACACAGGATCTTGTGTTGCAGTCAATATCACTCCAAAGCACACACTACAATCTACAGTGATGTTTTGTCTTTTATCACTCACTGGTACCACCTGCAGACTGGAGCCTTGGTGTATATGTCCATTACAATACACATCACATCTTGTGTACCAGACAGAAACTTATTTTGGAGTAAACTTCCTTTCACATGGAGCAGACACAGGGGTGTGATTTAAGCTGCCATTTGACCATTCTATTTTGAAATAGCAATCTCAGCTCTGTAAGTAAGTTTATATATTTTGTATATTTTCTCTTGTACCTAATATAAGTCAGTGCTATTCTTTATATACATTTATTGATGGTCATTTAAATGGTAATAGTGAGATAGTACTCACATACAAATACAACTTTCCTATATGTAATATCATATACCCCCCACCACATTGGTAGCTCCTAAAAACTAAATGCAATCTCCTATGGAGATATAAATATATTTATATAATATAAGGGATAAGGGATGTACTGCTCAGTGTCTGAACATTTATATATACTGGTCAATGTGTGTAATGGACCTTGATGGCATTTTATGTATACCGGACAATGTGTGGACTGGACATTGGGGACTTTTTATATACTGGTCAATGTGTGTAATGGACATTGATGGCATTTTATATATACTGGTCAATGTGTGTAATGGACATTGATGGCAGTTTATATATACTGGTGAATGCGTGTAATGGACATTGAAGGCATTTTATATATACTGGGCAATATGTGTACTGGAAATTAGGAGCATTTTATATATACTGGGCAATTTGTGTAATGGAAATTGGGGGCATTTTATATATACTGGACATTGGGGAATATTATATATACTATGCAATTTGTGTACTGGACATTGGGGACTTTTTTAATATACTGGACAATGTATGGACTGGACATTGGGGGAATTTTATATTTAAAGGGGAACTGTGGTCCAAAAATGACTTTAGGTAAATTGATATGAATTGCTCTCCTGAGAATTTTTGCAATTTATTTTCATTGTTTATTTTACATAGTTTTGAAGATATTTACATTTTTGTGTGTGATCCTGGTCCCTCCCACTCATGGACCCCATGGTCCCTCCAGTTGCAGGCCCCCCTTGGCCCATTCCTTACAGCCCCATGTGGCCCCACCCGCTCGCGGGTGCTGTGGCCCCGCCCACTCGGGGGTGCCGTGGCCCCCGTCCACTCGCGGGTGCATAAGCCCCACCCGCTCACAGGTGCTGTGGGCCACACTGACACCCCCCCTACCCCACGAAAACTCTGTGGAAACAGCCTTTTCAGGCTGCGAGTGAGAACTCTGCCTGAAAAGGCTGTTTTCACATAGTGAGAGAGAAGGGCTCTAGATTCCTTTACCTAGGGGGGGAAGGAGGGAGTGCTGCAGAGAGATCTGACACCATGGAAAAACAGAGTCACTGACAGAGGTAGGTGAAGACAGCACAGAGTACATGAATTTAACTTTGCAATGGGCCAAAGTGCTTTTTTCACTATAGATGCCCTTAATGGAATGCTCATGTTTCTTCTGATATGAACTAATGGTGAACGATACAAAAGAGTTTGTTGTAAGGTATTTGTGGTCCTAACCCCTTCGCAAGCACCTTATTAATATTATGGATTTATATACCGCCAACATCTTCCGCCAACATCATAGTCATACATTACATACAAGGTTACTACATGTATCATTTTATTATTATGTATTTATATGGCTTCCATAGCTCTGTACAATTACATGTAAACATTCACACCAGGCCCTGTCCCGAAGAGCTTACAATCTCAGCACATTTATTTGACACATACAACCTATCAGTATGTCTTAATGACATAGCATGGGGAGAACATACAAACTCCTTGTAGATGTGTCCAAGGGTGGATTTGAACTCAGGACTTCAGCACTGCAAGGCATGACTGCTAACCACTGAGCCACCGTGGTTCACAAAGTGATAAGTTACAGCAATACCGTGATACAATAGGAAAGAGGACTCTGCCCAAAGAGCTTACAGTCTAGAGGAAATGGGGGTGAGACATAAGGTGACGTGAATTGGTAGCCTGAAATAGATTGGGCAATATGAAAGGTGGGTTGGATTAGGTTGGGTCAGTCATGTCTAGGCCAGGTTATATGCTTGCCTGAAGAGGTAAGATTTAAGGTTAGGTTTGAAGGGATTAAGAGATGGTGAATAACAGACAGACAGAGGGAGTTCAAGAGAAGAGGGGAAGCATGAGCAAAGTCATGAATTCAGGCATGGGAAGAGGTGATAAGAATGGATGAGAGGAGGATGTCATTTGCAGAGCAGAGGTTGCGTCTGGGATGGTATTGGTGGATCAGCTCTGAGATGTATGGGGCTGTGTTGGATATTGATTTAAAGGGTAAGCAGTTACAAATGGATCCTTTGCATGATGGGCAGCCAATGGAAAGACTGACAGAGAGGAAAAGTGAGAAGAGAAATGAATGAGCCGGGCAGCAGAGTGTGTTGCAAAAGTTGAGCTGGGATATGTTTAGGGCAAGAACTAGGATTTTAGTAGCTTTGTGCGAGAAGAATGGATGACTGCGGGAGATGTTTTTAAGTTGGAGTCGACAGGAGTTGGCAAGCGAGTTGACATGGTGATTGACGGATTGATCGGAATCTAGTGTTATTCACAGGCAACGGATGTGAGGAGATGATATAGGTGTGTCATTAATATTTATAAGTCTAGGGAGGGGAACAGATTGTAAGGGTGGGAAAAGTTCAGTCTTGTCCATGTACAGTTTGAGAAAGCGGGAGGACATAAAGGCAGAGATTGCACTAAGGCACTTGGGGACATGAGATGTCAATGTAGGGAGATCTGGGGACGGAGATGTAAATTTGGGTATCATCTGCATACAGGTGATACTGGAATCCAAATGAACTAATGAGTTGTCTAAGGCCATAGGTGTAGATGGAGAAAAGAAGAGGACCAAGTACTTAGCCTTGCGGGACCCCCAAAGGGAGGGTATGAGGGGTGGAGCTTATTCCAGAGTAGAAAACACTGCCAGATAGATAGGAAAAGCCAAGAAAGTGGTGCCAACTTTCCTGAATCCCTATGGAGGCCAGGATTTGAAGAAGTAGAGAGTGATCAACAAAATAAAGCCGAGGACAGATAAGCAAAGAGTAGTGACCTTTAGATTTAGCACTTTCATTGTAAATAACCCAAATGTATCTAATCTGTCAACATAGTTATGTTCCTCCGTTAACCCCATTGATTTTAGTTGCCTTTTTATGAATGCTCTCCAGTTCCAAGATGTCCATTTTTCACACTGCACTGCGTTTTCCTAATGAGGCCTTGCCAGTGCTTTGTAAAGAGAGAGAATTATATTTTAACCTATTAATCTCTACTCTTTAAACAATTTATAATGCTAGCTATAGTTGTTGCCACTACTACAACATTAACATTCTTTTCCAACAGAAATTTCCTTAACACAGAACCATTTATAGTATAAGCAGCGCAAGGATTTGTAAACCCCAAGTGGCAATCATCTGGTACCACTCAGTAACACAGCCTGTGTGAAAGCATCCTCACACCAGCGCTCAAATGTTTTCAGTTCGGAAAAACTTACAGGGTTATTCAATAAAAATTCTTATCATTAAAAATGGTGCTAATTTTGTCCCAACCAATCAGATGTTTGCTTTCAAATGTTAAATAAGATCTGATTGGTTGGGGCAAAATTAGCACCATTTTTAACAATAAGAACTTTTATTGAATCTCCCTGTTAAACTTAAATTTACTGCATTGCTTGTAGTGTACAAGTGTAAGAAAAACTTCCAGCAGTTGCCGCAAGTTTCATGCAAAATCCATTTTGTGCATCACTGTTAAGGGATTAGTGAGGGTTTTGCAGGAAAAGGTGATGTACCGTGTTAGCCAGTCAAAATGTTTACAGGGTAACCCTTGTAACAAAGATAACAAAAGTGGTATAAAGGTGATATCTTTATTGGCTTACTAAGATAATCATAGCAAGCATTGAGAACATTCTAGTTCCTTTTTCAAGCTGAATTCCAGCATTCCCCTAATAGACTGCAGCGGAAGTGGACAGCAGGAAAATGCACAAAACAATAAACACACATTTTAATTGTTTCACCAATAAGAGTTCTATCCCTTTCATCATTGTGTTGTTTACCAATAAAATACTAGCTACAATTAAATTTGATTTAAGTAACATACCAACTGCAAATACTATCATTGTAAATATGTCCCACTGCATATGTACGTGAACAATACACCTACAATAGTGTACCTGCTTCAGGCTTACTGTTTATACCTGCAGTCCTTTAAATTTGGCTCCAAAAACTGTTTAACATCAAACCACACCCTACCCACGCCTACCTTTCTTTTTTATTCGTAGTTTAATGCCTGAAGAAGAACTTTCTATAATCACTGCCTATTAGGTATTCTAGAAGGACAAGCAAATGGGAGGCCAGATCTGCTGTGGGTGGCACTGCTAATTACTTGTAATTAATAGTTTGTTATAGGGACCACACAAGAGGGGGCACAAAAAAGTCTACAAAAAAAGGATAGTCAATTTCAAAAAGAAAAGTGTCCTATAAAATGGGTGTGTTCTTTTTAAAAATGGGAGTAGCTAATGTACCTGCCAAACAAACTTTAAATTGCCTAATTTGGAGACATTTACATATCCTACATTCTAATATCTACGCATACTCAACACTTTAATAAAGCGTTAAAACGTACCGGTATGTGTATCCTCTGTGTATATCAATAAAAACTAAATGCATGAGATGTGCATCAGGGAGACTTGTGTGAAGGAAAACATAGACACACAAAAAAAAAAACCTTTACTGTAAAGAAAAATCCATCTTCAGCCTTAACGACGGCCCTGGAGACTGGAAAATTGCTCATTCAATGCGAACAATGCACATAGAAAAACATTACACCAGGGTTGGCAAAGTTTTTTGAGCACGTTCTGTATCCAGGACTGACGGTGCCGTACATATTATTAAAGTTAAAGAAGAACTAAAACTAAAATCTAAAAAGGCCTAAATTGACTTGTAACTTGCAGGTATCTGTAAAGGTCACATATAGAATTGGCAGCATTGTGGGGAATTCCCATTCATTCCCTGGTTTCTGCAGCTCTCCCTTCTAGCCATCAATAATTGGTTTTCTAACTGTTCAGTATTGATTTAAAACAGGTCATTGGCAGAGCAGGTAGTTACTAAAGCTCTGGTGTGGGGGAGAGGTAGAGCTAGATATTTAATGGGATCTGTGCAACTATGTATCTGGGGCTGTGACCCACTCTGGAGAAGCTTTATAGCTGTCAGTTAGTAATTAAATAATCTACCCGCCACATTTGTATTCAGCTGTTCTGAGCCCATCAATCCTTTTACGTTTTTCAATCATGTTACGGTAAATCTATGACCTAAAAACCACTTATCAGTGACTGATTCCAGTGGCTCCCAACTTCCACAGTAAGAGAAATCTGCACAGTAGGTGCCACAAATTACAGAACAGATTTAAGATCAAAGTGCTAGATATCACCCGACATGCCACTAGGTCCTGGTGTCTTATATACTACCAAAAAACCTAGACCTATTAAATCCTAAATATGGTTGAGAACTGATACACTGAGGACCTCAAAATACCAAAAGTCTGCAGAGAATGACAACAAAGCAAAAACATCTAAAAAAAATAAAAAAAAGTCTGCTTAAAAGAAGTACAGGCTTTCAGCTAAGATACTTTGCATATAAAAAGTCAACACTAGATGGAGCCATTGAAACTTGAAAGATGTTCAACATCCAATTACATAATCACTGCATTGGTCTAAACAGAAAAAATATTACTATGTGCCTTATCTTATCTAATATATACACACAAATACAGCTGATCTTCATTTGTAACTCTAAAGATAATAAATTCTTTAAATAACGTACAGTGGCCTTATAGGTGACTATGGGTGTTGTGCTAAATATTGGTGCTTGTTTGATGAGTTAATTATCCCATGGGAATCATTGTTTTACCAATCGACATTGTCATAATGAGGTGCCACATCAGGTTATTCATGTGCTAATTAGGTGCTGATAAGGTAAGGAAACCCCCAGTCCTCCATGATCTACAGACATTATTATACTGCCTGACTTCTGTACAGATTCAGATTTGGGATTTTTGTTTTTTTTTGCCTTCCTCTGGATCAATTGTTAGGTAGGGTTAAAAAGGAGGGTGAAAAGGTTGGACTTGATGGACGTATGTCTTATTGTCTTTCTTTATTCAACCTCTAAAAATGTTTACCTCTAAAAAGTCCTGAACACATGTCCTCTTAACATTTAACTGTCCCAGCATTCAGCAGCAGCTATACTAATCTGCTGTCACTAACAGTGCATATTGTTGCAGACAGCTACGTCTACACTATTAACATAAACTACTGTAAATCATTTTGAATCTGTAAATAAACAACACATGACTGGAAATAAAAACCCTTAGAATTAAACAAATAAGTAAATAAGATTTAGTTTGTCCCTGAGTAAAATCCCTTTTCTCTGTTGCACTGAATTTACAACATGGCGTTTGGCTTCTGCAGCGTTGAGTTATTAACTGTATCCACCAAAATGAAGGGACAGGTGGATTCCTATACAGAGTAGGGACATTTTGTGCTGACTAATCAGGTTATTCATAAAATAAATAAATAATATAAAAGAGTAGACTGACGTTCATAGCTTCATTCATGAGAAAAAACACCAGAAGAAAACCTCCAGCTGACATATTTTCTGATAGTATTTCATATTAACCAGAAGCTGCATTTAACCTAGTAATCAGAGCACATACACTAAAAGGCCAATGTGCATTTGGTTTAATATATCTCTATACCGCAGAGTCCAATTGAATTTAGTGTATCTGCTCTATGACATCATAACTGATCATCTACTGGGGAACAAAACAAGTAACAGAAGCAGATGCACCCTTGCTCCTCCTTCCATGAACGCAGATAAAAACTATGTTCTATGCTGAACTGTGGGAGCTAAAATGAAAAAAAAAGGTAGAATTTAGGTTTCCTGTTGATCTTAGGAATAGCTCAATCTTTCTATACAACTCAGACAAGGAATCTTAGACCAGGGGTCCATGACCACATTGAAGGGGTTGTGTCATATTTTCACAATTAAAAAAAAAAATGTCTTCCCTTAATACTAAAAGAGAGATTCCGACAAAAACAGTTTGAATCTGCTCAGTCTAAACAGTGATGTTGGGGGCCCACCAGCAAATTTAGGTCCAGGGGCCCACCAGGAGTTTAGGGGCCCACCTAACATTTTATATCTCTATTATCACCCATTTACATATTTATCTTACTCCTATTGACTCCTATTGTTTATTAAAATGAATTTCTTACTGCCCCATGAGCATGTTTTTCTGGGTGAATGGGCTGTGGGCCCAACAGAGGATTCCCCTGTAATTCTGTCGGCAAATCCGACACTGATTCTAAAACGTGTACATAGTAAGCCTGGTAGAGACTGCAGGATTTAGTAAACTCCCCACAAGTGTATCTTTAGTTAACAGACACTTCAGTTGGTTTCATTATGAATGCTCAGCAGAAATGTACACAACACCTTTGTGTATTTTGATTGACAGACACGTTGAGTGCAATAGCATTTAGTGTACAATAGCACGCATCATTGTGTCTGCCCTTTATACAGCACTGAGCTGGTTTTCAAATACTGCAAAAACCACAAAGTCTCTTTAATATTTTGTTTAGAATATTAGTTTAATGCTGACACAATATTGTGAGCTGAGTTAAGTTCTGTGTTGCTTAATTGAGCCTTAGCTCGTATCTTTATGGTCTCTCCCAGGTTCTTAAGAGGATATTTTGGGAGCTGTGTAGAACTACTCTGTACAATAAAAAGATCACATTTCCATAGCTGGCAGGAGTGTTTAAAGCAAAATCCAAACATGTCCAAACCTCTTTAAGATTAAGAACATTTGTTTGGAAAAGTTGGAATCTCAGTTTTCTACCAATCTTTACAAAGGAGTTTAATGTTTGGGTTTGGATCCAGAGGTCTGGATGAAGCAGTAAATCTTGGGATATTTATCTAAGCCACAGATGACAAGTTAAACACTACAAATGTCAACTTTCTCTGTCGCTTTTTAAAGAGGGCCATGAGTAGGATTCCAAGGGCCTGATTTACCCATGTGCGCTGTGCAAAAACTAGGGGTTAAGACTGTGCTAACCTGTATTGAATAGGTTAGCACAAGTTTAACTCCATAATTGCACTGGCTGCACCAGTTTCACAAAAGACACCTGTGCAACCGGTGCAATGTATTTAATAAAGGATTTGCACCACTTTTAACTACACAATTTAAGACCAGCTAATGGCTGGTCTGAAAGTGGCGCTGGGGTAAAATCCGTTTTGGGATTTACCACAAGGTGCAAATCCAGTATTAAATACGAAAGTCATATTTGCCCAGAGCTATTTGCGTTTTTGGGTAAATGAGGCTCCAACAGGGAGATTCAATAAAAGTTCTTATCGTTAAAAATGCTGCTAATGTTGCCCCAACCAATCAGATATTTAAAAATTAGTACCATTTTTAACAATAAGAACTTTTATTAAATCTCCCTTCAAGAGTCAAGACAATATGAATTTGGGAAATATTCCCTACTTGTAAAATTCCCTGTTTTAATTGCATATTGTACAGTTTATGATATAGAATGAATGGCCAGAAAACTAAGGGAATTTTTCCATTAATGTAAAGAGGATGGTCTCAGTGTTAGTAAATTGCATCTTAAAATATAGCCACAGCATATTACAATGTGTGTACGTGTCTGCTTCTACTACAAAAAATGAGTATTCGGAAAGCAATTTTGGTAAGTAAAGCTTCCCTTTAAATAAAGATACCGTATATACTCGAGTATAAGCCGACCCGAGTATAAGCCGAGGTACCCATTTTAACTCCAAATTTAGAAAAACATGATTGACTCGAGTATAAGCCGAGGGTATACAGTAACCCTAATACCTTTCCACTGTAGATGTTTTGGAAACTACAACTCCCAGCATGCTTTAGTTGCTGGGAGTTGTAGTTTCCAACCACCTATAGTAGAAAGGTATTGGGGGTTACTGTATGGCATACTGTCCCCCACCCTAATACCTTTCCACTATAGATGTTTGGAAACTACAACTCCCAGCATGCTTTAGTTGCTGGGAGTTGTAGTTTCCAACCAGCTATAGTAGAAAGGTATTGGGGGTTACTGTATGGCATACTGTCCCCCCAGTCCCCCCCCCCCAGCTCACTTACCGTACCTGGTCTTCAGTCTTCATCTCTCTGCCGGCTGCCGCTCGCTCTGTGCAGAGCCGGCAGTTCCCAGTACTGCTTCGCGGCTGTGCAATGACGTCATCCCGCCTGCGTGCGTAATGACATCATCGCGCACCTGTGAAGAACTACTGGGAACTGCCGGCCTGACTCGCGGCTGCTTCTGGATTGAAGGTAAGTTTACTATTGACTCAAGTATAAGCCGAGGCAAGGTTTTTAGGTTGATTTTTAAACCTAAAAACCTCGGCTTATACTCGAGTATATACGGTATATACAATAATTTACTAATAATTGAATTTAATAATCTAATTGCAATTTTCCCTATACTCTTTGTTCAGAAACCTCTAAATCTTATTATTAATTCTGTGCCTGTTAAATATTGTTTATCATGTCCTTAGATAATAGTTGTATTTAGAAGCAAACAGGGAGATTCAATTAAAGTTCTTATCGTTTAAAATGGTGCTAATTTTGAAAGCTATCATCTGATTGGTTGGGGCACAATTAGCACCATTTTAAATGATCAGAACTTTTATTGAATAACCCCCAAAGTAACTTTTACTTAGGCAACCTATATACATGCTAAGTCAATATGCTATTCACCACACAAACCCAACACAATGGGCATGATTCAATAAAAGGTGCAAATTTTGCCTGACTTGTTAACTAGCCACAACCAATCAGATTATATCTTTTTACTGGTTTACCACAGTTAGAAAACATTTAATAACATTTGATTGGTTGCTACAGATTAAAGCTTCGTACACATGTGAAATCGCAGCCCTGACCTTTGTGTGGGCTGGGCATGAGGGCATCCTTTATACATAGTAACATAGTAATGAAGGTTAAATAAAGACATACATAAATCTAGTCCACCCTTTAAAGCCTTCTTATTACCCCTACCTAAAAGTTGATCCAAAGGAAGGCAAAAACTCCAGCTGAAATCATCAAAATGATCAATCATTGGTAATCGGAAAGGTTCCCTTGATCAACCAGAACTATACATATTAATACCAGTAATTCTCAATATTTTTTCGTTTTAGAAAACTTATCTAGTCCACTTTAAAAGCCATTTAATGAACTTGACATTACCGCATCTGCTGGAAGGCAGTTCCACAGTTTTACTGTTCTCACTGTGAAGAAACCTTTCCTAACCTGAAGATAAAACTTCTTTACTTCTAACCTTAAAGGGCATCTATAGTGGGAAACTGAACTTTATTTTCTTTATTTCCATATGTTCTATAATTCCCCACAACCCCCAAAGTGCCTTTACTTTTTTCAGTTTCCCTCTCTGTCCTGAGATACACAAATTAGAAGAAGACGTGATGGCATTCCTCTACTCCTACTTGTACTGTGACGTGACCCTCTTCCCTGCTTAATCCCTCCATGCTCTGTAACAAACATAGAGATAAGAGCATTAGCAGGGGGAGAGAGGTAGCTTTGACTGCAGAGATAAGGCTGCACTTGGCCCCCCTTCTCGATAGCTTTCACTGTTTGATGATGGGTCACAAAGAGAGAGATAGTGTTGCAGCAGGACATGGAGAGATCAGTGTCTCCAGGACAGCTTGCTTTCTATTGGCCACTGTGCATGGGTGTGTTTTTCAGGATGTTGAATTTTTAACTCCTGCTGCACATGATAAGCTTGTCTGCCAGCCATAGTTAAGACATGGAGGTAACAGAGGGGAAGGGGGGAGTGCTGCAGTGAGATCTGACACTATGGAAAAACACTGACAGAGGTAGGAGAAAGGCAGCACAGAGTACATGAATTTAACTTTGCAATGGGGCAATGTGTTTTTTCACTATAGATGCCCTTTAAAGTATAGATGTCTTTGGGTCTTCTGAAATTACTTATTAGTGAACAATGCACCAGAGAATTTATTTAATGGCCCATTAATATATTTGTACCAAATAACCCTCAAAAGTAGCCTAAGTAACCATAACCTTCCAAAGTAGCCTCAATAACCTTATCCTTCCAAAGTAGTCTCAGTAACCCTAACCTTCCAAAGTAGCCTCAGTAACCCTTACCTTCTAAAGTAGCCTCAGTAACCCTAACCTTCTAAAGTAGCCTGTGCCTTTCTTTCTTCGTCGGCTCTTTGGTGCACTTGCCCTCCCCAATGTCTGGTGACATTAATAGTTGTTATAGGGACCACAAGAGGGGGCACAAAAAAGTCTACAAAAAAATAGGATAGTCAATTTCAAAAAGGAAAGTGTCCTATAAAATGGCGTGTGTTCTTTTTTAAAAATGGAGTGGTTAATTAGTACCTGCCAACAACAAACTTCTTAATTTGCCTTCCTCCACATCTTGGAGAGAATTTAACATATCCTAATAGTCTAATTATCTACGCATACTTCAAACACTTTAATAAAGCGTTTAAAATTCGTACCGGGTAGTGTATCTCCTGCCTGTACTATCAACCTAAAAACTACACATTGCCCCCCCCATTTGACCTTTTCGAGTTGTGCCTATATGGAGACTTGTTTTTTTGAAGGAAAAACATAGACACACAAAAAAAAAACCTTTTACTGTACAAGAAAAATACCTCTCTGCCTTACGACGGTCCCCACCTGGAGCACTGGAAAATGCTCATTCAATGCGAACAATGCACATAGAAAAACATTACACCAGGGTTGGCAAAGTTTTTTGAGCACGTTCTGTATCCAGGACTGAACGGGCCGTACATATTATTGAAAGTTAAGAGAGAACTAAAAACTAAAATCTCAAAAAGCTCTAAAATGACTTGACTTGCAGGTATGTAAAGGTCCATATAGAATGGCAGCACTGTGGGGATTATTCACATTCATTCCTGGTGTCTGCAGCTCTCCCTTCTAGCCCATCAATAATGTGTGTTTTTCAACTGTCAGTATTGATCTGTTAAATACAGCGTCATTGTCAGAGACAGGTAGTTACGTTACAAGCTCTGGTCGTGGGGGAGAGGTAGAGCTAGTCTTATGGGATTCTGTGGCAAATAGATCTGGGGATGTGAACCACTATCTCGGAGAAGCTCTATAGCTGTAGTTAATTAAATAATCTATCCCGCACATTTATCAGCTGTTCTGAGCCCCTCATCCTTTTACGTTTTTCAATCATGTTACGGTAAATCTATGACCTAAAAACCACTTATCAGTGTACTGATTCCAGTGGCTCCCAACTTCCACAGTATAGAGAAATTGCACAGTAGGTGCCACAAGATACAGAAACAGATTAAGATCAAAGTAGATATCACCCCGACAGGCCACTAGGCCTGGTGTCTTATATACTACCAAAAAACCTAGACTATTAAATCCTAAATATGGTTGAGAACTGATATAACTGAGGACCCTCAACAATATCCAAAAGTCTGCAGAGAATGACAACAAAGCAAAAAAACCATCTAAAAAATAAAAAAAAGTCTGCTTAAAAGAAGTACAGGCTTTTGCAAGACTGATACTTTGCATATAAAAAGTCAACACTAGATGGAGCCATTGAAATGAAACGATGTTCAACATCAATAACCTAATCATGCATTGGTCTAAAACAGAAAAAATATTATCTATGTGTTCCTTCTTTTATCCTTAATATATACACACAAATACATGATGATCTTCATTGTAACTCATAAAGATAATAAATTCTTTAAATAACGTACAGTGGCCTTATAGGTGACTATGGGTGTTGTGCTAATATTGGTGTGCTGTTTGATGAGTTAATCTATCCATGGAATCATTGTTTTAACCAATCGACATTGTTCAAAGAGGTGCCACATCAGGTTATTCACGTGCTAATTAGGTGCTGTAAGGTAAGGAAACACCCAGTCCCCCATGATCATCACATCTTATTATACTGCACTGACTTCTGTACAGATCAGATTTGGGATTTTGTTTTTTTTGCCTTCCTCTGGATCAATTGTTAGGTTAGGGTTAAAAAGGAGGGTGAAAAGGTTGGACTTGATGGACGTATGTCTTATTGTCTTCTTATTCAACCTCTAAAATGTTTACCTCTAAAAAGTCCTGGAACACATGTCCTCTTAACATTTTTTAATGTCCCAGCATTCAGCAGAGCTATACTAATCGCTGTCACTACAGTGCATATTGTTGCACACAGCTAAGTCTTAAAATTGACATTTAAATACTGTAAATCATTTTGATCTGTTATAACACCAACACATGACTTGAAATAAAAAACCTTAGAATTAAAACAACACTAAGTAAATAAGTTTATAGTTTGTCCTGAGTTAAATCCCTTTTCTTGTGCATGCAATTCTACAATCACCTGGCGTTTGGCCTTCTGCAGCGTTGATGTTATTAACCGTATCCACCAAAATGAAGGGGACAGGTGGATTCCTATAAAGCTGTGAGGGACATGGTTGTCTGACTAATCAGGTTATTCATAAAAAAATAAATAGAATATAAAGAGTAGATGACGTTCATAGCTTCATTCATGAGAAAAAACACCAGAAGAAACCTCCAGCTGACATATTTCTGATAGTATTTCATATTATAACCAGAAGCTGCATTTAACTAGTAATCAGCAGCACATACACTAAAAGGCCAATGTGCATTTGGTTTAATATATCTCTTATACCGCAGAGTCCAATTGAATTTAGTGTATCTGTCTATGACATCATAACTGATCATCTAATCGGGGAACAAAACAAGTAAACAGAAGCAGATGCACCCTTCTCTCCTTCTATGAACGCAGATAAAAACTATGTTCTATGCTGAACTGTGGGAGCTAAAATGAAAAAAAAAGGTAGAATTTAGGTTTCTGTTGATCTAGGAATAGCTCAATCTTTCTATACAACTCAGACAAGGAATCTTAGACCAGGGGTCCATGACACACATTGAAGGGATGTGTCTATTTACAATTAAAAAAAAAAAATGTCTTCCCTTAATACTAAAAGAGAGATTCCGACAAAAACAGTTTGAATCTGTCACTGCAAACAGTGATGTTGGGGGCCCACCAGCAAATTAGGTCCAGGGGCCCACCAGGAGTTTAGGGGCCCACCTAACATTTTATATCTCTATTATCACCCATTTACATATTTTTATCATTATCTATTGACTCTATTTATTAAAATGAATTCTTATGCCCCCATGAGCATGTTTTTCTGGGTGGAATGGGCTGTGGGCCCAACAGAGGATTCCCTGTAATTCTGTCGGCAAATCCGACACTGATTCTAAAACGTGTTACATATAAGCCTGGTAGAGACTGCAGGATTAGTAAACTCCCACAAGTGTATCTTTAGTTAAAAGACACTTCAGTGTTTCATTATGAATGCTCAGCAGAAATGTACACAACACCTTTGTGTATTTGATTGACAGACACGTTGAGTGCAATAGCATTTAGTGTACAATAGCACGCCATCATTGTGTCTGCCTTTACAGCACTGAGCTGGTTTTCAAATACTGCAAAAACACAAAGTCTCTTTAATATTTTGTTAGAATATTAGTTTAATGCTGACACAAATATGTGAGCTGAGTTAGTTCTGTGTTGCTTAATTGAGCCTTAGCTCGTATCTTATTGGTCTCTCATCGGTCTTAAGAGGATATTTGGGAGCTGGTTAGAAATACTTTGTACAATATAAAAGATCACATTTCATAGCTGGCAGGAGTGTTTAAAGCAAAATCCAAACATCGTCCAAACCTCTTTAAGATTAAGAACATTGTTTGGAAAAGTTGGAATCTCAGTTTTCTACCAATCTTACAAAGGAGTTTAATGTTTGGGTTGGATTCAGAGGTGTGATGAAGCAGTATAATCTTGGGATATTATCTAAGCCACAGATGACAAGTTAAACACATACAAATGTACAATCTCTGTCGCTTTTTAAAGAGGGCCATGAGTAGGATTCCAAGGGCCTGATTTACCCATGTGCGCTGTGCAAAAACTAGGGGTAAGACTGTGCTAACCTGATTGAATAGGTTAGCACAAGTTTAAATCCATAATTGCACTGGCTGCACCAGTTTCACAAAAGACACCTGTGCAACCGGTGCAATGTATTTAATAAAGGATTTGCACCACTTTAACTACACAATTAAGACCAGCTAATGGCTGGTCTGAAGTGGCGCTGGGTAAAATCCGTTTTGGGATTTACCACAAGGTGCAAATCCAGTATTAAATACGAAAGTCATATTTGCCCAGAGCTATTTGCGTTTTTGGTAAATGAGGCCTCAACAGGGAGATTCAATAAAAGTTCTTACGTTAAAAATGCTGCTAATGTTGCCCCAACCAATCAGATATTTAAAAATTAGTACCATTTTAACAATAAGAATTTTTATAAATTCCCTTCAAGAGTCAAGACAATATGAATTTGGGAAATATTCCCTACTGTAAAATCCTGTTTTAATTGCATATTGTACAGTTTATGATATAGAATGAGATGGCCAGAAAAAAAGGGAATTTTTCCATTAATGTAAAGAGGATGGTCTCAGTGTTAGTAAATTGCATCTTAAAATATAGCCACAGCATATTACAATGTGTGTACGTGTCTGTTCTATACAAAAAATGAGTATTCGGAAAGCATTTTGGTAAGTAAAGCTTCCCTTAAATAAAGAACCGATATATACCGAGTATAAGCCGACCCGTAGAGCCGAGGTACCCATTTTAACTCCAAATTTAGAAAAACATGATTGACTCGAGTATAAGCCGAGGGTATACAGTAACCCTAATACCTTTCCACTGAGATGTTTTGGAAACTACAACTCCCAGCATGCTTTAGTTGCTGGGAGTTGTAGTTTCCAACCACCTATAGTAGAAAGGTATTGGGGGTTACGTATGGCATAATGTCCCCCACCCTAATACCTTTCCACTATAGATGTTTGGAAACTACAACTCCCAGCATGCTTTAGTTGCTGGGAGTTGTAGTTTCCAACCAGCTATAGTAGAAAGGTATTGGGGGTTACTGTATGGCATACTGTCCCCCCAGTTCCCCCCCCCAGCTCACTTACTACCTGGTCTTCCGTCTTCATCTCTCTGCCGGCTGCCGCTCGCTCTGTGCAGAGCCGGCAGTTCCCAGTACTCTGCTGCGCGCTGTGCAATGACGTCATCCCGCTGCGTGCGTAATGACATCATCGCGCACCTGTGAAGAACTACTGGGAACTGCGGCCTGACTCGCGGCTGCTTCTGGATTGAAGGTAAGTTTACTATTGACTCAAGTATAGCCGAGGCAAGGTTTTAGGTTGATTTTAAACCTAAAAACCTCGGCTTATACTCGAGGATATCGGTATATACAATAATTTACTAATAATTGAATTTAATAATCTAATTGCAATTTTCCCATACTCTTTGTTCAGAAACCTCTAAATCTTTTATTATTCTGTGCCTGTTAAATATTGTTTATCATGTCCTTAGATAATAGTTGTATTTAGAAGCAAACAGGGAGATTCAATTAAGTTCTATCGTTAAATGGTGCTAATTTTGAAAGCTATCATCTGATTGGTTGGGGACAATTACGACCATTTTAAATGATCAGAACTTTTATTGAACCCCCAAAGTACTTTTACTTAGGCAACCTATATACATGCTAAGTCAATAGCTATTCACCACACAAACCCAACACAATGGGCATGATTCTAAAAGGTGCAAATTTTGCCTGACTTGTTACTAGCACAACCAATACGATTATTTTTACTGGTTACCACAGTTAGAAAACTTAATCAATTGATTGGTTGCTACAGATTAAAGTCTTGACACATGTGAACATGACACTTGATGTGGGCTGGGCATGAGGGCACCTTTATACCTATGTACATAGTAGAGGTTATATAAGAAACAGTTAAACATAAATCTAGTCCACCCTTAAAGCCTTTATATACCCTACCTAAAAGTTGATCCAAGGAAGGCAAAAACTCCAGCTGAAATCATCAAAATGATCAATCATTGTAATCGGAAGGTTCTCCTGATCAACCAGAACTTACATATTAATACCGAATCTTCAATATTTTTTCGTTTTAGAAAACTTATCTAGTCCCCTTTAAAAGCCATTTAATGAACTTGAAATTACCGCATCGCTGGAAGGCAGTTCCACAGTTTTACTGTTCTCACTGTGAAGAACCTTTCCTAACCTGAAGAATAAAACTTCTTTACTTCTAACCTAAAGGGCATCTATAGTGGAAACTGAATTTATTTTCTTTATTCCATATGTTCTAATATCCCCACAACCCCCAAAGTGCCTTTACTTTAGTTTCCCTCTCTGTCCTGAGATACACAATTAGAAGAAGACGTGATGGCATCCTCTACTCCCTACTTGTACTGGACTGTGACCCTCTTCCCTGCTTAATCCCTCCATGCTCTGTAACAACATAGAGATAAGAGCATAGCAGGGGAGGAGGAGCTTTGACTGCAGAGTAAGGCTGCACTTGGCCCCCTTTCGATAGCTTCACTGTTTGATATGGGTCACAAAAGAGAGAGATAGTGTTGCAGCGGACATGGAGAGACAGTTGTCTCAGGACAGCTTGCTTCTATTGGCCACTGTGCATGGGTGTGTTTTTCAGGATGTTTGATTTTTAACTCCTGCTGCACATGATAAGCTTGTCTGCAGCCATGTTAAGACATGGAGGTAACAGAGGGGAAGGGGGGAGTGCTGCAGTGAGATCTGACACTATGGAAAAACACTGAACGAGGTAGGAGAAAGGCAGCACAGAGTACATGAATTTAACTTTGCAATGGGGCAATGTGTTTCACTATAGATGCCCTTAAAGTTAGATGTCTTTGGGTCTTCTGAAATTACTTATTAGTGAACAATGCACCAGAGAATTTATTTAATGGCATTATATATTTGTACCAAAAACCCTCAAAAGTAGCCTAAGTAACCATAACTTCCAAAGTAGCCTCAATAACCTTATCCTTCCAAAGTAGTCTCCGTAACCCTAACCTCAAAGTAGCCTCAGTAACCCTTACCTTCTAAAGTAGCCTCAGTAACCCAACCTTCTAAAGAGTCTCTGCTATACCCTAACCTTCAAAGTAGCCTCAGTAACCCTAACTACTACCGCTAACCCTAACCTTCAAAAAGTAGTCCCTTAGTAACCTTACCTCTAACTAGCTCAACCTAACCCTACCTTGAAGTTAGCCCTTAGTAACCTAACTACTAAAGTAGCCTCAGTAACCTAACTTCCTCAAAGTCGACTCAGTAACTAACCTTCTAAAGTACCTTCAGCTTAGCCTTAGTACACTTTTACAAGTACGCCTCGTACCCTAACTTCTAACAGTAGCCCCTCAGTAAACCTCTAACATTCTAATAGTCATCCAGTAAACCCTAACTTTCAAAAGTAGCCTCAGTAACCCTAACCTCTCACAAAAGTAGCCTAGTACCCTACGTTCCAAAGTCCATCATTCCTTAGTAACCCTTACCTTATAACGTAGGCCTGTAAACCTTACACTTCTAAAACCAGCTCAATAACCCTTACCTTCTGAAGTAGCCTTCTAACCTCTAAGCTTAAGTAGCCTCAGTAACCCTAACCTTCTAAAGTAGCCTCAGTAACCCTAACTTCTAAAGTAGCCTTAGTAACCCTTTACTTCTGTAGTCCCCTCTCAGTAACCCTAACCTTCTAAAGTAGCCTCAGTAACCCTAACCTTCTAAAGTAGCCTCACAGTACACTACATTCTTATACCAGAACCCTTACTTCTTAGCTGTAAATGTAGACCTCAGTAACTACCCTAAACCTTCTAACTTCTAAGTAGCCTCCAGTAACCCTAACCTTCTAAAGTAACCCTCACCTTTAAAGTAGCTCTCAGTTAACCCTAACCTTCTAAAGTAACACCAACCTTCTAACGTATGCATCAGTCACCTACCTTACTTTTTAAAGTGCATCCCATGTAACCTTTTGCAAAGCAGCTCTGTAGTTTGACAATTACTTTAGCTATTTTTTTTAATTACGGAATAGTTCCAGCAAGATACCCAAAAGCTGTTCCGACATTTGAGGTTCCCCGATTCCATCCCTAACTGATCAAGTTTGAACATCTAACCTTACAATTCAAACTTATCTAAACTGAGTGGTTTAATTCAAATAGGACGGTTATTTAGGACATACCCCTCAACATATGGTAAACTAAAATACATTCCATAAACCTTTCCCCCCCCTTCCCCTAATATTTTCAAAAAAATTCTACAGACATATTATTACTGCCTGACTCTGTACAGATTCAGATTTGGGATTTTTTTTTTTTTGCCTTCCTCGGATCAATTGTTAGGTAGGGTTAAAAAGGGGTGAAAAGGTTGGACTTGATGGACGTATGTCTTATTGTCTTTCTTTATTCAACCTCTAAAAATGTTTACCTCTAAAAAGTCCTGAACACATGTCTCCTTAACATTTAACTGTCCCAGCATTCAGCAGCAGCTATACTAATCTGCTGTCACTAACAGTGCATATTGTTGCAGACAGCTACGTCTACACTATTACAAATAACTACTGTAAATCATTTTGAATTGTAAATAAACAACACATGACTGGAAATAAAAACCCTTAGAATTAAACAAATAAGTAAATAAGATTTAGTTGTCCCTGAGTAAAATCCCTTTTCTCTGTTGCACTGAATTTACAACATGGCGTTTGGCTTGCTCAGCGTTGAGTTATTAACTGTATCCACCAAAATGAAGGGACAGGTGGATTCCTATACAGAGTAGGGACATTTTGTGCTGACTAATCAGGTTATTCATAAAATAAAAAATAATATAAAGAGTAGACTGACGTTCATAGCTCATTCATGAGAAAAAACACCAGAAGAAACCTCCAGCTGACATATTTTCTGATAGTATTTCATATTAACCAGAAGCTGCATTAACCTAGTAATCAGAGCACTACACTAAAAGGCCAATGTGCATTTGGTTTAATATATCTCTATACGAGAGAGTCCAATTGAATTTAGTGTATCTGCTCTATGACATCATAACTGATCACTACTGGGGAACAAAAACAAGTAACAGAAGCAGATGCACCTTGCTCCTCCTTCCATGAACGCAGATAAAAACTATGTTCTATGCTGAAATGGGGAGCTAAAATGAAAAAAAAAGGTAGAATTTAGGTTTCCTGTTGATCTTAGGAATAGCTCAATCTTTCTATACAACTCAGACAAGGAATCTTAGACCAGGGGTCCATGACCACATTGAAGGGGTTGTGTCATATTTTCACAATTAAAAAAAAAAAATGTCTTCTAATACTAAAAGAGAGATTCCGACAAAAACAGTTTAGATCTGCTAGCTCTAAACAGTGATGTTGGGGGCCCACCAGCAAATTTAGGTCCAGGGGCCCACCAGGAGTTTAGGGGCCCACCTAACATTTTATATCTCTATTATCACCATTTAAATATTTATCTCTACTATGACTCCTATTGTTTATAAAATGAATTTCTTACTGCCCCATGAGCATGTTTTCTGGGTGAATGGGCTGGGGCCCAACAGAGGATTCCCTGTAATTCTGTCGGCAAATCCGACACTGATTCTAAAACGTGTACATAGTAAGCCTGGTAGAGAGCAGGATTTAGTAACTCCCACAAGTGTATCTTTAGTTAACAGACACTTCAGTTGGTTCATTATGAATGCTCAGCAGAAATGTACACAACACCTGTGTATTTTGATTGACAGACACGTTGAGTGCAATAGCATTTAGTGTACAATAGCACGCATCATTGTGTCTGCCCTTTACAGCACTGAGCTGGTTTTCAAATACTGCAAAAACCACAAAGTCTCTCTTAATATTTTGTTTAGAATATTAGTTTAATGCTGACACAATATTGGAGCTGAGTTAAGTTCTGTGTGCTTAATGAGCCTTAGCTCGTATCTTTATGGTCTCTCCCAGGTTCTTAAGAGGATATTTTGGGAGCGTGTGTAGAACTACTCTGTACAATAAAAAGATCACATTTCATAGCTGGCAGGAGTGTTTAAAGCAAAATCCAAACATGTCCCAACCTCTTTAAGATTAAGAACATTTGTTTGGAAAAGTTGGAATCTCAGTTTTCTACCAATCTTACAAAGGAGTTTAATGTTTGGGTTTGGATCCAGAGGTCTGGATGAAGCAGTAAATTGGGATATTTATCTAAGCCACAGATGACAAGTTAAACACTACAAATGTCAACTTTCTCTGTCGCTTTTTAAAGAGAGGCCATGAGTAGGATTCCAAGGGCCTGATTTACCCATGTGCGCTGTGCAAAAAGGGGTTAAGACTGTGCTAACCTGTATTGAATAGGTTAGCACAAGTTTAACTCCATAATTGCACTGGCTGCACCAGTTTCACAAAAGACACCTGTGCAACCGGTGCAATGTATTTAATAAAGGATTGCACCACTTTAACTAACACATTTAAGACCAGCTAATGGCTGGTCTGAAAGTGGCGCTGGGGTAAAATCCGTTTTGGGATTTACCACAAGGTGCAAATCCAGTATTAAATACGAAAGTCATATTGCCAGAGCTATTTGCGTTTGGGTAAATGAGGCTCCAACAGGGAGATTCAATAAAAGTTCTTATCGTTAAAAATGCTGCTAAGTTTGCCCCAACCAATCAGATATTTAAAAATTGTACCATTTTTAACAATAAGAACTTTTATTAAATCTCCCTTCAAGAGTCAAGACAATATGAATTTGGGAAATATTCCCTACTTGTAAAATTCCCTGTTTTAATTGCATATTGTACAGTTTATGATATAGAATGAATGGCCAGAAAACTAAGGGAATTTTTCCATTAATGTAAAGAGGATGGTCTCAGTGTAGTAAATTGCATCTTAAAATATAGCCACAGCATATACAATGTGTGTACGTGTCTGCTTCTACTACAAAAAATGAGTATTCGGAAAGCATTTTGGTAAGTAAAGCTTCCCTTTAAATAAAGATACCGTATATACTCGAGTATAAGCCGACCCGAGTATAAGCGAGGTACCCATTTTAACTCCAAATTTAGAAAACATGATTGACTCGAGATAAAGCCGAGGGTATACAGTAACCCTAATACCTTTCCACTGTAGATGTTTTGGAAACTACAACTCCCAGCATGCTTTAGTTGCTGGGAGTTGTAGTTTCCAACCACCTATAGTAGAAAGGTATTGGGGGTTATGTATGGCTACTGTCCCCCACCCTAATACTTCCACTATAGATGTTTGGAAACTACAACTCCCAGCATGCTAGTTGCTGGGAGTTGTAGTTTCCAACCAGCTATAGTAGAAAGGTATTGGGGGTTACTGTATGGCATACTGTTCCCCAGTCCCCCCCCCCCACTCACTTACCGTACCTGGTCTTCAGTCTTCATCTCTCTGCCGGCTGCCGCTCGCTCTGTGCAGAGCCGGCCAGTTCCCAGTACTGCTTCGCGGCTGTGCAATGACGTCATCCCGCCTGCGTGCGTAATGACATCATCGCGCACTGTGAAGAACTACTGGGAACTGCCGGCCGACTCGCGCTGCTTCTGGATTGAAGGTAAGTTTACTATTGACTCAAGTATAAGCCGAGGCAAGGTTTTTAGGGTGATTTTTAAACTAAAAACCTCGGCTTATACTCGAGTATATACGGTTATACAAATAATTTACTAATAATTGAATTTAATAATCTAATGCAATTTTCCCTATACTCTTTGTTCAGAAACCTCTAAATCTTATTATTATTCTGTGCCTGTTAAATATTGTTTATCATGTCCTTAGATAATAGTTTGTATTTAGAAGCAAACAGGGAGATTCAATTAAAGTTCTTATCGTTTAAAATGGTGCTAATTTTGAAAGCTATCATCTGATTGGTTGGGGCACAATTAGCACCATTTTAAATGATCAGAACTTTTATTGAATAACCCCCAAAGTAACTTTTACTTAGGCAACCTATATACATGCTAGTCAATATGCTATTCACCACACAAACCCAACACAATGGGCATGATTCAATAAAAGGTGCAAATTTTGCCTGACTTGTTAACTAGCCACAACCAATCAGATTATATCTTTTTACTGGGTACCACAGTTAGAAAACATTTAATAACATTTGATTGGTTGCTACAGATTAAAGCTTCGACACATGTGAAATCGCAGCCCTGACCTTGTGTGGGTGGGCTGAGGGCATCCTTTATACATAGTACATAGTAATGAAGGTTAAATAAAGACATACATAAATCTAGTCCACCCTTTAAAGCCTTCTTATTACCCCTACCTAAAAGTGATCCAAAGGAAGGCAAAAACTCCAGCTGAAATCATCAAAATGATCAATCATTGGTAATCGGAAAGGTTCCCTTGATCAACCAGAACTATACATATTAATACCAGTAATTCTCAATATTTTTTCGTTTTAGAAAACTTATCTAGTCCACTTTAAAAGCCATTTAATGAACTTGACATTACCGCATCTGCTGGAAGCGGAGTTCCACAGTTTTACTGTTACTAGTGAAGAAACCTTTCCTAACTGAAGATAAAATCTTTACTTCAACCTTAAAGGGCATCTATAGTGGAAACTGAACTTTATTTTCTTTATTTCCATATGTTCTATAATTCCCCACAACCCCCAAGTGCCTTTACTTTTTTCAGTTTCCTCTCTGTCTGAGATACACAAATTAGAAGAAGACGTGAGGCATTCCTCTACCTACTTGTACGTGACGTGACCCTCTTCCCTGCTTAATCCCTCCATGCTCTGTAACAAACATAGAGATAAGAGCATTAGCAGGGGGAGAGAGGTAGCTTTGACTGCGAGATAAGGCTGCACTTGGCCCCCTTCTGATAGCTTTCACTGTTTGATGATGGGTCACAAAGAGAGAGATAGTGTTGCAGCAGGACATGGAGAGATCAGTGTCTCCAGGACAGCTTGCTTTCTATTGGCCACTGTGCATGGGTGGTGTTTTTCAGGTGTTGAATTTTTAATCTGCTGCACATGATAAGCTTGTCTGCCAGCCATAGTTAAGACATGGAGGTAGGTAACAGAGGGGAAGGGGGGAGTGCTGCAGTGAGATCTGACACTATGGAAAAACACTGACAGAGGTAGGAGAAAGGCAGCACAGAGTACATGAATTTAACTTTGCAATGGGGCAATGTGTTTTTTCACTATAGATGCCCTTAAAGTATAGATGTCTTTGGGTCTTCTGAAATTACTTATTAGTGAACAATGCACCAGAGAATTTATTTAATGGCCCATTAATATATTTGTACCAAATAACCCTCAAAAGTAGCCTAAGAACCATAACCTTCCAAAGTAGCCCAATAACCTTACCTTCCAAAGTAGTCTCAGTAACCCTACCTTCCAAAGTAGCCTCAGTAACCCTTACTTCTAAAGTAGCCTCAGTAACCCTAACCTTTAAAGTAGCCTCAGTAACCCTAACCTTCAAAAGTAGCCTAGTAACCCTAACTTCAAAAGTAGCCTCAGTAACCCTAACCTTCAAAAGTAGCCTAGTAACCCTTACCTTCTAACGTAGCCTCAATAACCCTTACCTTCTGAGTAGCCTTAGTAACCCTAACCTACTAAAGTAGCTCCGTAACCCTAACCTTCTAAAGTAGCCTCAGTAACCCTAACCTTCTAAAGTAGCCTTAGTAACCTTACCTTCTAAGTAGCCTCAGAACCCAACCTTCTAAAGTAGCCTCAGTAACCCTAACCTTCTAAGTAGCCTCAGTAACCAACCTTCAAAGTAGCCTCGTAACCAACTTCAAAAGTAGCCTCAGTAACCCTAACTTCACAAAGAGCCTTAGTAACCCTTACCTTCAAAAGTAGCCTTAGTAACCCTTACCTTCTAACATAGCCTCAATAACCCTTACCTTCTGAAGTAGCCTTAGTAACCCTAACCTACTAAAGTAGCCTCAGTAACCCTAACCTTCTAAAGTAGCCTCAGTACCCTAACCTTCTAAAGTAGCCTTAGTAACCTTTACCTTCTAAAGTAGCCTCAGTAACCCTAACCTTCTAAAGTAGCCTCAGTAACCCTAACCTTCTAAAGTAGCCTCAGTAACCCTAACCTTCAAAAGTAGCCTCAGTAACCCTTACCTTCTAAAGTAGCCTCAGTAACTCTAACCTTCTAAAGTGCCTCAGTAACCCTAACCTTCTAAAGTAAACCCTCACCTTCTAAAGTAGCCTCAGTAACCCTAACCTTCTAAAGTAACCCAACCTTCTAAAGTAGCATCAGTAACCCTAACTTCTAAAGTACCTTAGTAACCTTTTGAAAGCAGCTCTGTATTTTTGACAATTATCGTAAATACGGAAGTTCCGAGATCCAAAAGTTCCGAATTGGAAGAGATTCCATCCCTATGATCAGTTTTCTAACATTTTAATTAAATTCACCTTATACACTGAGTGTGGTTTAATTCAAATAGGACTGTAAGTGAACATATCAACTATGTAAACTAAAATACATACAACCAATATATACACTGAATGATTGTTCAGCAATCAATGATAGGAATATGTACCCTTCTAAAATAAATTGTATTTTCTAACAAGTCAAAAAGCATTGCAGGTGACATCTCACAAACTGCTGAATGCTCAATATTTACATTACTCAACAATAAAATGGTTCCTCAAAATGACAAGTTAAACACCCATAGAGGACTGCATGATCACCCGTGATTTACCGCCATACCCGATCCTTTAACTAGAAAGGAAAGAGAACTTAAAACAGGACCAGGAATTTGTTGATCTCTCTATGTCCAGTGATTACCAGCAGGGGTCAGAGTGATATACCAATATAGCTATTTCTACTTTTCACTTTTCCTTGTTATGATGGCAATGCTGCCGCTCTGTGCAACTCTACTGGTTAACTTCCAAAACACTGGCCCAGATATTTCTATTTAACCTTTCAATGTCTATTTTTGTCGTTATTAGGTAGGATCTAAAAAGCCATTAACAAGACCTGGATAACAAGTTATACATAGAAATCCCTTTATCCTGTACAATCTGATTCCAGTTTTACAGAATACTTTTTTTAAAGGCTATGTCCACCCTAAAAAAATTTTTTTATATAAGGTCCCCCCTGGGCTGCCCCAACCGCTATAATTTTTTTTTAGAAAGCCCCCCAAACTCTACTTACCTCCCCTCGATCCTCCGCCGCGCTCCCGGCCCTCTGCTTGCAAGGAAATGCAAGCAGAGGGGCGGGACGGCAGCCGCGTCTGTGATTGGCTGAGCGGCGCCAATCACAGACGCGGTGCCGAGCTCACTTCGCGGAGGAAAGAGGAGAGGTAAGTAAGAGTTTGGGGAGTTTCTAAAATAAAAAAATACCCGGTTGGGGCTGGGGGACATGGGGAGCAGGATATTAAATGGGTTTTATGCTAGGGGGAGGGATAGTAGAAGGGAGGGAGGGGAGAGGAGGGGGAGGGAGGGGGAGAAGGGCTGCAGTACGCATGGCAAAAATCTACCTGAGGCCAGCTAGCAGGCAGTGTCCTATATGGACTCTGCTAGCCTCCTGGTAGTCATTTTTTGGGACTTTGGGGGGGGACTACAGGAGAACCCTATGGACTGGGATGTGAGGTAAGGATTAACTACACTACATGGTGGGGCCAGTAGTTGGGGGGATTATAGTTTTGGGGGTGGACATGCCCTTTAAACTTTTTAACTTCCTGCAACCATTTGTTAAACATTCCGAAACTTTACATGTGACACACTTATACATACAGATAAGGTATTAAATAAGCCTTAAATGTTTCTAACGCAGATTATATTGAAATTATTGAATTATTGAAGCAGCACTGCACTGTCATAAAACAGTGGGTAGAAACAGTTCTGTGTGCCGGTGATGTTCTGGCCCAAAAGGTGGCGATAATGAGAACAAAAACCAAAAATTGCTGTTGCTGTGGCAATCAGGAGAAGATCTTTTCTATAACTTCAAGGGGCTTATTTATAAAGTGTAGAAGTAGATAAACAAGGTAGAGGAGCAAACTACTATGGTGATGAATTCTTTATTATGTGCAAAACTTTACATACAACGTTTTGGGACTGCAGATCCCTTCCTAAGGTTTCCCCTGAGGAAGGGACCTGCGAGTCCTTCACATTGTATGTAAGTTTTTGCACAAAAATTCATCACCATAGTAGCGTGCTCCTCTACCCCAACTTTTTGGACTGTGAAGCCCTGGAAGATAGAGGGTTTAGAGGATCTGCGCCCTACCAACTTGTCTGGCTAAATAGCCCAACACGTGTGCCATAGTACATCCAGAACTTTGCTGCTAGAAGTAGATAAACTCTGTTTTTTAATGGAATTTGACATTTCATTACAAAGCAGCTCACCTACATATACATATAGATACATTGCAACAAAATGTCATGTTAGTGAAGACCAATACCCACCAAGAAACATATCTGGTGTATTTAATTAGATCAACTGGACTGGAAGTTTAGTTCTTGAAGACGTTTCGCTAGTCATCCGACTGGCTTTCTCAATTCAGAATGACTTGTACAAGAATCTGTGGCTATTATGTACCCTGGAAAATCCCAATTAGCATATCACAGCAGGTGTTAAGGGCGTGATTGGATAGTGGCTAAGAGGTGTTATAGGAACGCCCAGAGTAAGGTGTCAAAACAGCATTGTACATGGCAGACAGATGGGGTCGAACCCCCCCATCTATTTAGGCTTGGTATCTTTATTTTCACATAAATGGCCTCCTTAACACTCTCTTGAACCAGTCACGTTCCTTTGCCAATATGTTAACATTACAATCTTCAAAGGTATGTCTTTATCTTAAGATGCAGGTACACGGCTGAGTCCTGACCCGAGGAATTGGCTCTTCTGTGCTGGGCCATACGTTGATGCAGTTGTTGTTTGGTCTCCCCCACATACAAATCAGAGCATTCTTCACTGCACTGCACTGCGTATATGATGTCGCTTTTCTGTGTTTCGGTAATGGGTCTTTGGATGTACCAATTGCTGCCTCAGCGTGTTGCTCGGTTTAAAGCAAAACGGGATACGGTGTTTTTTGAAAATCTTCTTAATTTCTCAGAGACCCCTGCTATATAGGGATGACCATGTTCTTTTTCTGTCTTGATTTTCCCCTTCACTGTTGGTATTCGTGTTCTTTTCTTTCCTTCTGCTTCTTTTGACAAGGCCCAGTCTGGATATCCACAAGTTTTAAGGGCTCCTCTGAGATGTTTCATTTCTTTAGCCTTCCCCTCTGTGCTAGTGGGGATGTTCTCAGTCTGTGTTGCAGGGTTCTGATGACCCCCAGCTTGTGATCTAAAGGGTGGTGGGAGTCAACATCAAATACTGATTGTGTTGTGTGGTTTTCTGCAAACCTCTACTTCCAGTTTACCATTCTCCCTGAATTCTACCAGCAGTCCAAGAAAGCCAGTTTGTTGTTTTGTACCTCTTCCCTTGTAAATTTGAGTGTTTTGGTCTACCGCATTAATGTGTTCTGTGAAAGCTTATACTTCCTTCTGGTGGATTTTAACCCAGGTGTCATCACATATCTGAACCAGTGGCTGGGTGCTATGCTCTTAAAGGTATTAAGCGCCAGTTTTTCTACCTCCTCCATGTAAAGGTTGGCTACAATGGGTGAAACTGGAGATCCCATAGCACATCCGTGTTTTTGCTTATAGAACTTATCCCTGTATTGAAATAGGTGGTATTCAGGCACAAGTCCAGATGGCACACACCTGTTCTGGGTTGAGATCAGTTCTGCTGGTGAGAGTGCTGTCTTGGCCTAGCCGTTTTCTCACCAGACAACAGCCTCCTTGGTGGGTATACAGGTGAAGAGAGATGTCACATCATAGGACACCATAGTTTCTTCTGCACCGAGTACTATATCTTCAATCTTGGGTTAAAATCCACCAGAAGGAAGTACAAGCTTTCACAGAACACATTAATGCGGTAGACCAAAACATCAAATTTACAAGGGAAGAGGTACAAAACAACAAACTGGCTTCTGGACTGCTTGGTGAATTCAGGGAAATGGTAAACTGGAAGTAGAGGTTTACAGAAAACAACACACACGGATCAGTATTGATGTTTGACTCCACCACCCTTTAGATCACAAGCTGGGGGTCATCAGAACCCTGCAACACAGAGCTAGCATCCCCACTAGCACAGAGGCGAAGGCTAAAGAAATGAAACATCTCATTTCCCAGTGATGCCACACCAAACTTTGGATGTTCCTACCAGTTGTTTCTACTGATGGGACAAACATTGCTCAAATCTACTGACACAATCTCTACTGAGCGCTGGGTCAAGGGCAAGACCATAACTCTATTAGATCTCTATAAGGGGTCCACAAACAGGAAGTCAGTACAGTATTTTCTTTATATACAGACACATTGCTGAATGGGCAGGTTAGGTCATTAGGATGGAAAAATACTGTTCTTTTTTCTTACAAGTATATGTATATGCACTTCCCCTTTAATTATCCAGCAAAATACCAATATGGGATACGGCGCACACCGGAACTAAAGACACCTGGACTCTGCAATCCAACACGCTTTATTCAAAAACAGTGCCATAACAACAAGGAGTTCCCATACCTTACGCGTTTCGAGCGTCACCCTCCGCTCTTACTCATAGACAACCCCCAGCCTAATGGGAACTCCTTGTTTGTTATGGCACTGTTTTGATAAAGCGTGTTGGATTGCAGAGTCCAGGTGTCTTATGTTCCGGTGTGGCGCCGTATGCCATATTGATATTTTGCTGATTATTACAGAGGACCAGAAGCGACGGGTTCGGGGCGTGTAGCCACCCGGACCACAGACCCACGTGGGTAAGTCTAACCCTGTGGGGGTTTGTGTACAACTTTAAACCTAAAGGTATCAGGAAAAGAGCGTTGCCTGTTCTAGCGAAGGACCTCGGGCATGTTTGCACCTGGGTCAATTTACTGACAGTGTGAGTCAATTATTCAATACAGCACTGATAGGTGCCTCACATTTGGGTTTATTAGTGTTTTGTAAGGGGATTTGAGCACTGTAATTCTGTTGGTTTTGTATACCCTTTAAATTTTGCATTATCCGATTCAGACTGTAAGGTCAGAGCTTGTACTATGGGTAAACACCTTTACCAGATTTACCAGATTGCTGGTTTGACGTTGGTGCCGCAATTTTAAAATTTTTTGCAAAGCTACAAGTAGAAAACTCACACTTTATTTTTCAAATATGAAGTAACAAACTTCCAATTACAATACATACCTTACCTTCTTGCTTATTCCCTTTTATTAAACATTGCATTATTCCTAGACAACCATCAGCAAGGGCATAATCCATTTCCAAGCAGAACTCTGAAAACTCTATAATAATGTCTTTGATTTGCAATTGAAAAAATCCCTTGATCACAAGAACCTTATGTATTTAATACCATTAACTCAATCTTCTTTCATTTAAGAACTCATCCACAATTTTAATGTTCTCATTGTAAAAAAAAAAAAAAAAGCCCTTTTTAAACCTGAATAAGAATCTTAAAGGGCATCTATAGTGGGGAAAATGACCCCCAGAGTGTCTTTACTTTTTCAGTTTCCCTCTCTGTTTGAGATACACAAATTAGAAGGCGTCATTGCTTCCTCTGCTCCTACTTTAATGTCAATCAAATCCCTGTGGTATGACCCTCTTCCCTGCTCAAGTTCCTCCCTGCTCTGTAACAAACATAGAGATAGAGCATTAGCAGGGGAGAGAGGTAGCTTTGATGGCAGAGATAAGGCTGCACTTAACCCCCCCCCTTCTCAATACTTTCAATTTTTTTGATGATGGGTCACAAAGCAAGAGATATTGTTGCAGCAGGACATGGAGAGATCAATGTCTCCAGCCTCCAGGACAGCTGTGCTTTCATGGCCACTGTGCCTGGGTGTGTTTTTCAGGATGTTGAACTTTTAACTCCTGCTGCACATGCAGGCCCGCCATCAGGGGGGTACTCTTGGACTTGGAGGGGAAACACAGGAGTTTCTGTTCCTAGAAATAGAGACAGGGGCATGTTCTTGTTTCCTGGGAGTTCCTTGGCTGGTGCTGGCCCGGTGTACAGCAGTGATTTAGTCAGTGGCTATATAGTGGCTTCACTTATATGGGGCATATCTTAGTATATATATTTAACTTGTACTCACATTTTTCTACCAATATACAATAGAGCCTTCTCATGCATCTTTTTAATATTAAATTTGAGGAAGATATTTGAACATATGGGCACTTTATTACATATTTGCTTCGCTACGATAGACACTATTTGCACTGGTCAATCCAGCATTGTTAGATTGTGACACTTTTGGCCAACATTTCGGATTATGTGTTTGAAACTATACTCACAGAGCTAAATGCAGGGGGATTACCTCTTGGTAAAGTTTGGCATAGCGTACACCACATAGGAATTGACGTGGGGTTTTACACGGGGGGGGGGATGTGTGGAGGGTGTGTCGTGGGAGGAAACTAGCCTTTAAATTGTTTTGGCAACTAATGATCTGTAACCCTAATGACGGCCTGCTGACTAGAGTGCTGAAACGCGTAGGTGATTATACCTTGCATTTGAATAAATCATTGATTTTTAAAGTCCTTGGAGTGCTCTAATATATCTGTTTGTAATACTAAATGGTAGCACCCAGGAGGATCTTCCATTACTTAACTATATATATATAATATATATATTATATATATACATACATCATATACTAGCAAAAGTGTGCCCATTGGTGCACATGGAATTATGGTGTGTGTATGTTTTGCTATGTGTGGATATAGTGGATATAGAATCTTTACACAGTATATTTAAACTGTTACTCAGGCAGTCACCAGCTCCAGAGGGACCTAAAAGGATAATCCTGCAGGACTGAGAGTAGACCCAGGCAATCCGTGCCACACTGTGTATTAAAACTAAACATGCTAGGTTATACTTATTAGTATTCACCATGGCAAGTGGTGATGGTATCTCAATATTATAACAGAAGGTACCTAACAGCATCATGTTATTATATAAGCATTGCCCTAATAATCTAATATATAACAAACATTTTTTCATTCCCAGTTTACCTAAAGAAATGGATTTATCCTTTATATACTCTTTTATACAGATAATTGAAAAAATATGGCTTCAGAGCAATTATTAATAACTGATAACTCTGCTTTTTATTTCAGTATTACAGTAAATCCTGGTTTATACCTGCCCGGCTTACCACTTAGCAAAATAAGGACTGCAAGCCAGCACCTTCACCAAACATTAATAGTGGCTGCCATTTCAAATGTTCTTAGCCAATCAGTCCACTCCCTAGTTACCCCATCAAATGGATCAGTTTTAAAATAGGTTTGTCAATTGAGCCTGGTAGAGCTGCGGAGTCTAATTGGGGAATTTCATCTGCAGGTACAAGGACAGGAGTATAAATCAATACTATCAGTAGCAGCCTCCATAGCTTAATACAGAGAACAATATACAGAGAAAACAAGGGAGAATAAATGGTATTACCAGCACCGCTGCCCCCATTTGTACCAGATCATGCTTAATGTAGGATAGCATGGCACACAGTGGGTTACTCTGGTGGTCTGGCACAAAAAACAGTGCAGTAATCAGGGGTGTCCCTGTCCATGGTGCACCATTTGAAATTGACCAGGCCTGTATATTGTGCGTCCTGTAAGTTGGTGTAACTTATCTGTTATGTCAAGATTTTGTATCAAATAAGGTAATTGTCCAAGAATCTGTCCTCCAACAGGTGGTAACAGGATCTTATACACAGGATTTACACACAGGATCTTGTGTTGCAGTCAATATCACTCCAAAAGCACACACTACAATCTACAGTGATGTTTTGTCTTTTATCACTCACTGGTACCACCTGCAGACTGGAGCCTTGGTGTATATGTCCATTACAATACACATCACATCTTGTGTACCAGACAGAAACTTATTTTGGAGTAAACTTCCTTTCACATGGAGCAGACACAGGGTGTGATTTAAGCTGCCATTTGACCATTCTATTTGAAATAGCAATCTCAGCTCTGTAAGTAAGTTTATATATTTTGTATATTTTCTCTTGTACCTAATATAAGTCAGTGCTATTCTTTATATACATTTATGATGGTCATTTAAATGGTAATAGTGAGATAGTACTCACATACAATACAACTTTCCTATATGTAATATCATATAACCCCCCACCACATTGGTAGCTCCTAAAAACTAAATGCAATCTCCTATGGAGATATAATATATTTATATAATATAAGGATAGGATGTACTGCTCGTGTCTGAACATTTATATATACTGGTCAATGTGTGTAATGGACCTTGATGGCATTTTATGTATACCGGACAATGTGTGGACTGGACATTGGGGACTTTTTATATACTGGTCAATGTGTGTAATGGACATGATGGCATTTTATATATCACTGGTCATGTGTGTAATGGACATTGATGCAGTTTTATATACTGGTGAATGCGTGTAATGGACATTGAAGGCTTTTATATATACTGGGCAATATGTTGTACTGGAAATTAGGAGCATTTTATATATCCGGCAATTTGTGTAATGGAAATTGGGGGCATTTTATATATACTGGAATTGGGGAATATTATATATACTATGCAATTTGTGTACTGGACATTGGGACTTTTTTAATATACTGGACATGTATGGACTGGACATTGGGGGAATTTTATATTAAGGGGAACTGTGGTCCAAAAATGACTTTTAGGTAAATTGATATGAATTGCTCTCCTGAGAATTTTTGCAATTATTTTCATTGTTTATTTTACATAGTTTTGAAGATATTTACATTTTTGTGTGTGATCCTGGTCCCCTCCACTCATGGACCCTGGTCCCTCCAGTTGCAGCCCCCCTTGGCCCTTCCTTACAGCCCCATGTGGCCCCACCCGTTCGCGGGTGCTGTGGCCCCGCCCACTCGGGGGTGCCGTGGCCCCCGTCCACTCGCGGGTGCATAAGCCCCACCCCTCACAGTTGCTGTGGGCCACTGACACCACCCCCCCTACCCCCACGAAACTCTGTGGAACAGCCTTTTCAGGCTGCGAGTGAGACTCTGCCTGAAAAGGCTGTTTTCACTAGTGAGAGAGAGGGCTCTAGATTCCTTTACCTAGGGGGGGAAGGAGGAGTGCTGCGAGAGATCTGACACCATGGAAAAAACAGAGTCACTGACAGAGGTAGGTGAAGCCAGCACAGATACATGAATTTACTTTGCAATGGGCCAAAGTGCTTTTTTCACTATAGATGCCCTTAATGGAATGCTCATGTTTCTTCTGATATGAACTAATGGTGACGATACAAAAGTTTGTTGTAAGTGTATTTGTGGTCCTAACCCTTCGCAAGCACCTTATAATATTATGGATTTATATACCGCCAACATCTCCGCCAACATCATAGCTCATACATTACATCAGGTTACTACATGTATCTTTTTATTATTATGTATTTATATGGCTTCCATAGCTCTGTACAATTACATGTAACATTCACACCAGGCCCTGTCCCGAAGAGCTTACAATCTCAGCACATTTATTTGACACATACAACCTATCAGTATGTCTTAATGACATAGCATGGGAGAACATACAAACTCCTTGTAAATGTGTCCAGGTGGATTTGAACTCAGGACTTCAGCACTGCAAGGCATGACTGCTAACCACTGAGCCACCGTGTTCACAAAGTGATAAGTTACAGCAATAACCGTGATACAATAGGAAAGAGGACTCTGCCCAAAGAGCTTACAGTCTAGAGGAAATGGGGGTGAGACATAAGGTGACGTGAATTGGTAGCCTGAAATAGATTGGGCAATATGAAGGTGGGTGGATTAGGTTGGTCAGTCATGTCTAGGCCAGGTTATATGCTTGCCTGAGAGGTAGATTTAAGGTTAGTTTGAAGGGATTAAGAGATGGTGAATAACAGACAGACAGAGGGATTTCAAGAGAAGAGGGGAAGCATGAGCAAAGTCATGAATTCAGGCATGGGAAGGTGATAAGAATGGATGAGAGGAGGATGTCATTTGCAGAGCAGAGGTTGCGTCTGGGATGGTATTGTGGATCAGCTCTGAGATGTATGGCTGTGTTGGATATTGATTTAAAGGGTAAGCAGTTACATGGATCCTTTGCATGATGGGCAGCCAATGGAAAGACTGACAGAGAGGAAAAGTGAGAGAGAAATGAATGAGCCGGGCAGCAGAGTGTGTTGCAAAAGTTGAGCTGGGATATGTTTAGGGCAAGAACTAGGTTTTAGTAGCTTTGTGCGAGAAGAATGGATGACTGCGGGAGATGTTTTTAAGTTGGAGTCGACGAGTTGCAAGCGAGTTTGACATGGTGATTGACGGATTGATCGGAATCTAGTGTTATTCACAGCAACGGATGTGAGAGATGATATAGGGTGTGTCATTAATATTTATAATTCTAGGGAGGGGAACAGATTGTAGGGTGGAAAAGTTCAGTCTTGTCCATGTACCGTTTGAGAAAGCGGGAGGACATAGGCAGAGATTGCACTAAGGCACTTGGGGACATAGATGTCAATGTGGGAAATCTGGGGACGGAGATGTAAATTTGGTATCATCTGCATACGGTGATACTGGAATCCAAATGAACTAATGAGTTGTCTAAGGCCATAGGTGTAGATGGAGAAAAGAAGAGGACCAAGTACTTACCTTGCGGGACCCCCAAAGGAGGGTATGAGGGGTGGAGCTTATTCCAGAGTAGAAAAACACTGCCAGATAGCAGGAAAAGCCAAGAAAGTGGTGCCAACTTTCCTGAATCCCTATGGAGGCCAGGATTTGAAAAGTAAGAAGTGATCAACAAATAAAGCCGAGGACAGATAAGCAAAGAGTAGTGACCTTTAGATTTAGCACTTTCATTGTAAAAACCCAAATGTACTAATCTGTCAACATAGTTATGTTCCTCCGTTAACCCCATTGATTTTAGTTGCCTTTTTTGAATGCTCTCCATTCCAAGATGTCCATTTTTCACACTGCACTGCGTTTTCCTAATGAGGCCTTGCCAGTGCTTTGTAAAGAGAGAGAATTATATTTTAACCTATAATCTCTACTCTTTAAACAATTTATAATGCTAGCTATAGTTGTTGCCACTACTACAACATTACCATCTTTTCAACAGAAATTTCCTTAACACAGAACCATTTATAGTATAAGCAGCGCAAGGATTTTTAAACCCCAAGTGGCAATCATCTGGTACCACTCAGTAACACAGCCTGTGTGAAAGCATCCTCACACCAGCGTCAAATGTTTTCAGTTCGGAAAAAACTTACAGGGTTATCAATAAAAATTCTTATCATAAAAATGGTGCTAATTTTGTCCCAACCAATCAGATGTTTGCTTTCAAATGTTAAATAAGATCTGATTGGTTGGGGCAAAATTAGCACCATTTTTAACAATAAGAACTTTTATTGAATCTCCCTGTTAAACTTAAATTTACTGCATTGCTTGTAGTGTACAAGTGTAAGAAAAACTTCCAGCAGTTCCGCAAGTTTCATGCAAAATCCATTTTGTGCATCACTGTTAGGGATTAGTGAGGGTTTTGCAGGAAAGGTGATGTACCGTGTTGCCAGTCAAAATGTTTACAGGGTAACCCTTGTAACAAAGATAACAAAAGTGGTATAAAGGTGAATCTTTATTGGCTTACTAAGATAATCATGCAAGCATTGAGAACATTCTAGTTCCTTTTTCAAGCTGAATTCCAGCATTCCCCTAATAGACTGCAGCGGAAGTGGACAGCAGGAAATGCCCAAACAATAAACACACATTTTATTGTTTCACCAATAAGAGTTCTATCCCTTTCCATCATGTGTTGTTTACCAATAAAATACTAGCTACAATTAAATTTGATTTAAGTAACATACCAACTGCAAATACTATCATTGTAAATATGTCCCACTGCATATGTACGTGAACAACACCTACATAGTGTACCTGCTTCAGGCTTACTTTTAACCTGCAGTCCTTTAAATTTGGCTCCAAAAACTGTTTAACATCAAACCACCCCACCCACGCCTACCTTTCTTTTTTATTCGTAGTTTAATGCCTGAAGAAGAACTTTCTATAATCACTGCCTATTAGGTATTCTAGAAGGACAAGCAAATGGGAGGCCAGATCTGCTGTGGGTGGCACTGCTAATTACTTGTAATTAATAGTTTGTTATAGGGACCACACAAGAGGGGGCACAAAAAAGTCTACAAAAAAGGATAGTCAATTTCAAAAAAGAATGTCCTATAAAATGGGTGTGTTTCTTTTTAAAAATGGGAGTAGCTAATGTACCTATGCCAAACAACTTTAAATTGCCTAATTTGGAGACATTTACATATCCTACATCTAATATCTACGCATACTCAACACTTTAATAAAGCGTTAAAACGTACCGGTTATGTGTATCCTCTGTGTTATCAATAAAAACTAAATGCATGAGATGTGCATCAGGGGACTTGTGAAGGAAAACATAGACACACAAAAAAAAAACCTTTACTGTAAAGAAAAATCCATCTTCAGCCTTACGACGACGCCCTGGAGACTGGAAAATTGCTCATTCAATGCAAACAATGCACATAGAAAAACATTACACCAGGGTTGCAAAGTTTTTTGAGCACGTTCTGTATCCGAGACTGACGGTGCCGTACTATTATTAAAGTTAAAGAAGAACTAAAACTAAAATCTAAAAAGCCTAAATTGACTTGTAACTTGCAGGTATCTGTAAAGGTCACATATGAATTGGCAGCATTGTGGGGAATTCCCATTCATTCCGGGTTTCTGCAGCTCTCCCTTCTAGCCATCAATAATTGGTTTTCTAACTGTTCAGTATTGATTTAAAACAGGTCATTGGCAGAGCAGGTAGTTACTAAGCTCTGGTGTGGGGGAGAGGTAGAGCTAGATATTTAATGGGATCTGTGCAACTATGTATCGGGGCTGTGACCCACTCTGGAGAAGCTTTTATCTGTCGTTAGTAATTAAATAATCTACCGCCACATTTGTATTCAGCTGTTCTGAGCCCATCAATCCTTTTACGTTTTTCAATCATTTTACGGTAAATCTATGACCTAAAACCACTTACAGTGACTGATTCCAGTGGCTCCCAACTTCCACAGTAGAGAAATCGGCACAGTAGGTGCCACAAATTACAGAACAGATTTAAGATCAATATGCTAGATATCACCCGACATGCCACTATGCCTGGTGTCTTATATACTACCAAAAAACCTAGACCTATTAAATCCTAAATATGGTTGAGAACTGATACACTGAGACCTCAAAATACCAAAGTCTGCAGAGAATGAACAACAAAGCAAAAACATCTAAAAAATAAAAAAAAAGTCTGCTTAAAAGAAGTACAGGCTTTTCAGCTAAGATACTTTGCATATAAAAAGTCAACACTAGATGGAGCCATTGAAACTTGAAAGATGTTCAACATCCAATTACATAATCACTGCATTGGTCTAAACAGAAAATATTACTATGTGCCTTATCTTATCTAATTATACAACAAATACAGCTGATCTTCATTTGTAACTCTAAAGATAATAAATTCTTTAAATAACGTACAGTGGCCTTATAGGTGACTATGGGTGTTTGTGCTAAATATTGGTGCTTGTTTGATGAGTTAATTATCCCATGGGAATCATTGTTTTACCATCGACATTGTCATAATGAGGTGCCACATCAGGTTATTCATGTGCTAATTAGGTGCTGATAAGGTAAGGAAACCCCCAGTCCCATGATCTACAACATTATTATACTGCCTGACTTCTGTACAGATTCAGATTTGGGATTTTTTGTTTTTTTTGCCTTCCTCTGGATCAATTGTTAGGTAGGGTTAAAAAGGAGGGTGAAAGGTTGGACTTATGGACGTATGTCTTATTGTCTTTCTTTATTCAACCTCTAAAAATGTTACCTCTAAAAAGTCCTGAACACATGTCCTCTAACATTTAACTGTCCCAGCATTCAGCAGCAGCTATACTAATCTGCTGTCACTAACAGTGCATATTGTTGCAGACAGCTACGTCTACACTATTAACATAAACTACTGTAAATCATTTTGAATCTGTAAATAAACACACATGACTGGAAATAAAAACCCTTAGAATAAACAAATAAGTAAATAAGATTTAGTTTGTCCCTGAGTAAAATCCCTTTTCTCTGTTGCACTGAATTTACAACATGGCGTTTGGCTTCTGCAGCGTTGAGTTATTAACTGTATCCACCAAAATGAAGGGACAGGTGGATTCCTATACAGAGTAGGGACATTTTGTGCTGACTAATCAGGTTATTCATAAAATAAATAAATATATAAAAGAGTAGACTGACGTTCATAGCTTCATTCATGAGAAAAAACACCAGAAGAAAACCTCCACCTGACAATTTTCGATAGTATTTCATATTAACCAGAAGCTGCATTTAACTAGTAATCAGAGCACATACCACTAAGGCCAATGTGCATTTGGTTTAATATATCTCTATACCGCAGAGTCCAATTGAATTTAGTGTATCTGCTCTATGACATCATAACTGATCATCACTGGGAAACAAAAACAATAACGAAGCAATGCACCCTTGCTCCTCCTTCCATGAACGCAGATAAAAACTATGTTCTATGCTGAACTGTGGGAGCTAAAATGAAAAAAAAAGGTAGAATTTGGTTTCCTGTTGATCTTAGGAATAGCTCAATCTTTCTATACAACTCAGACAAGGAATCTTAGACCAGGGGTCCATGACCACATTGAAGGGGTTGTGTCATATTTTCACAATTAAAAAAAAAAATGTCTTCCCTTAATACTAAAAGAGAGATTCCGACAAAAACAGTTTGAATCTCTCGTCTAAACAGTGATGTTGGGGGCCCACCAGCAAATTTAGGTCCAGGGCGCCCACCAGGAGTTAGGGCCCACCTAACATTTTATATCTCTATTATCACCCATTTACATATTTATCTTACTCCTATTGACTCCTATTGTTTATTAAAATGAATTTCTTACTGCCCCATGGCATGTTTTCTGGGTGAATGGGCTGGGGCCCAACAGAGGATTCCTGTAATTCTGTCGCAAATCCGACACTGATTCTAAAACGTTACATAGTAAGCCTGGTAGAGACTCAGGATTTAGTAAACTCCCCACAAGTGTATCTTTAGTTAACAGACACTTCAGTTGGTTTCATTATGAATGCTCAGCAGAAATGTACACAACACCTTTGTGTTTTTTGATTGACAGACACGTTGAGTGCAATGCATTTAGTGTACAATAGCACGCATCATTGTGTCTGCCCTTTATACAGCACTGAGCTGGTTTTCAAATACTGCAAAAACCACAAAGTCTCTTTAATATTTTGTTTAGAATATTAGTTTAATGCTGACACAATATTGTGAGCTGAGTTAAGTTCTGTGTTGCTTAATTGGCCTTAGCTCGTATCTTTATGGTCTCTCCCAGTTTCTTAAGAGGATATTTTGGGAGCTGTGTAGAACTACTCTGTACAATAAAAAGATCACATTTCCATAGCTGGCAGGAGTGTTTAAAGCAATCCAAACATGTCCAAACCTCTTTAAGATTAAGAACATTTGTTTGGAAAAGTTGGAATCTCAGTTTTCTACCAATCTTTACAAAGGAGTTTAATGTTTGGTTTGGATCCAGAGGTCTGGATGAAGCAGTAAATCTTGGGATATTTATCTAAGCCACAGATGACAAGTTAAACACTACAATGTCAACTTTCTCTGTCGCTTTTTAAAGAGGGCCATGAGTAGGATTCCAGGGCCTGATTTACCCATGTGCGCTGTGCAAAATAGGGGTTAAGACTGTGCTAACCTGTATGAATAGGTTAGCACAAGTTTAACTCCATATTGCACTGGCTGCACCAGTTTCACAAAAGACACCTGTGCAACCGGTGCAATGTATTAATAAAGGATTTGCACCACTTTTACTACACAATTAAGACCAGCTAATGGCTGGTCTGAAAGTGGCGCTGGGGTAAAATCCGTTTGTGGGATTTACCACAAGGTGCAATCCAGTATTAAATACGAAAGTCATATTTGCCCGAGCTATTTGCGTTTTTGGGTAAATGAGGCTCCAACAGGGAGATTCAATAAAAGTTCTTATCGTAAAAATGCTGCTAATGTTGCCCCAACCAATCAGATATTTAAAAATTAGTACCATTTTTAACAATAAGAACTTTTATTAAATCTCCCTTCAAGAGTCAAGACAATATGAATTTGGGAAATATTCCCTACTTGTAAAATTCCCTGTTTTAATTGCATATTGTACAGTTTATGATATAGAATGAATGGCCAAAACTAAGGGAATTTTTCCATTAATGTAAAGAGGATGGTCTCAGTGTTAGTAAATTGCATCTTAAAATATAGCCACAGCATATTACAATGTGTGTACGTGTCTGCTTCTACTACAAAAAATGAGTATTCGGAAAGCAATTTTGGTAAGTAAAGCTTCCCTTTAAATAAAGATACCGTATATACTCGAGTATAAGCCGACCCGAGTATAAGCCGAGGTACCCATTTTAACTCCAAATTTAGAAAAACACTGATTGACTCGAGTATAAGCCGAGGGTATACAGTAACCCTAATACCTTTCCACTGTAGATGTTTTGGAAACTACAACTCCCAGCATGCTTTAGTTGCTGGAGTTGTAGTTTCCAACCACCTATAGTAGAAAGGTATTGGGGGTTACTGTATGGCATACTGTCCCCCACCCTAATACCTTTCCACTATAGATGTTTGGAAACTACAACCCCAGCATGCTTTGTTGCTGGGAGTTGTAGTTTCCAACCAGCTATAGTAGAAAGGTATTGGGGGTTACTGTATGGCATACTGTCCCCCCAGTCCCCCCCCCCAGCTCACTTACCGTACCTGGTCTTCAGTCTTCATCTCTCTGCCGGCTGCCGCTCGCTCTGTGCAGAGCCGGCAGTCCCCAGTACTGCTTCGCGGCTGTGCAATGACGTCATCCCGCCTGCGTGCGTAATGACATCATCGCGCACCTGTGAAGAACTACTGGGAACTGCCGGCCTGACTCGCGGCTGCTTCTGGATTGAAGGTAAGTTTACTATTGACTCAAGTATAGCCGAGGCAAGGTTTTTAGGTTGATTTTTAAACCTAAAAACCTCGGCTTATACTCGAGTATATACGGTATATACAATAATTTACTAATAATTGAATTTAATAATCTAATTGCAATTTTCCCTATACCTTTGTTCAGAAACCTCTAAATCTTATTATTAATTCTGTCCTGTTAAATATTGTTTATCATGTCCTTAGATAATAGTTGTATTAGAAGCAAACAGGAGATTCAATTAAAGTTCTTATCGTTTAAAATGGTGCTAATTTTGAAAGCTATCATCTGATTGGTTGGGGCACAATTAGCACCATTTTAAATGATCAGAACTTTTATTGAATAACCCCCAAAGTAACTTTTACTTAGGCAACCTATATACATGCTAAGTCAATATGCTATTCACCCCACAAACCCACACAATGGCATGATTCAATAAAAGGTGCAAATTTGCCTGACTTGTTAACTAGCCACAACCAATCAGATTATATCTTTTTACTGGTTTACCACAGTTAGAAAACATTTAATAACATTTGATTGGTTGCTACAGATTAAGCTTCGTACACATGTGAAATCGCAGCCCTGACCTTGTGTGGGCTGGGCATGAGGGCATCCTTTACATAGTAACATAGTAATGAAGGTTAATAAAGACATACTAAATCTGTCCACCCTTTAAGCCTTCTTATTACCCCTACCTAAAAGTTGATCCAAAGGAAGGCAAAAACTCCAGCTGAAATCATCAAAATGATCAATCATTGGTATCGGAAAGGTTCCCTTGATCAACCAGAACTATACATATTAATACCAGTATTCTCAATATTTTTTCGTTTTAGAAAACTTATCTAGTCCACTTAAAAAGCCATTTAATGAACTTGACATTACCGCATCTGCTGGAAGGCAGTTCCACATTTTACTGTTCTCACTGTGAGAAAACCTTTCCTAACCTGAAATAAAACTTCTTTACTTCTAACCTTAAAGGGCATCTATAGTGGGAAACTGAACTTTATTTCTTTATTTCCATATGTTCTATAATTCCCCACCACCCCCAAAGTGCCTTTACTTTTTTCAGTTTCCCTCTCTGTCCTGAGATACACAATTAGAAGAAGACGTGATGGCATTCCTCTACTCCTACTTGTACTGTGACGTGACCCTCTTCCCTGCTTAATCCCTCCATGCTCTGTAACAAACATAGAGATAAGCATTAGCAGGGGGGAGAGAGGTGCTTTGACTGCAGAGATAAGGCTGCACTTGGCCCCCCTTCTCGATAGCTTTCACTGTTTGATGATGGGTCACAAAGAGAGATAGTGTTGCAGCAGGACATGGAGAGATCAGTGTCTCCAGACAGCTTGCTTTCTATTGGCCACTGTGCATGGTGTGTTTTTCAGGATGTTGAATTTTTAACTCCTGCTGCACATGATAAGCTTGTCTGCCAGCCATAGTTAAGACATGGAGGTAACAGAGGGGAAGGGGGGAGTGCTGCAGTGAGATCTGACACATGGAAAAACACTGACAGAGGTAGGAGAAAGGCAGCACAGAGTACATGAATTTAACTTTGCAATGGGGCAATGTGTTTTTTCACTATAGATGCCCTTTAAAGTATAGATGTCTTTGGGTCTTCTGAAATTACTTATTAGTGAACAATGCACCAGAGAATTATTTAATGGCCCATTAATATATTTGTACCAAAACCCTCAAAAGTAGCCTAAGTAACCATAACCTTCCAAAGTAGCCTCAATAACCTTATCCTTCCAAAGTAGTCTCAGTAACCCTAACCTTTCCAAAGTAGCCTCAGTAACCCTTACCTTCAAAGTAGCCTCAGAACCCTAACCTTCTAAAGTAGCTCAGTAACCCTAACCTTCAAAAGTACCTCAGTAACCCTAACCTTCAAAAGTAGCCTCAGTAACCCTAACCTTCAAAAGTAGCCTTAGTACCCTTACCTTCTAACGTAGCCTCAATACCCTTACCTTCTGAAGTAGCCTTAGTAACCCTAACCTACTAAAGTAGCCTCAGTAACCCTAACCTTCTAAAGTGCCTCAGTAACCCTAACCTTCTAAAGTACCTTGTACTTCTTCTAAAGTAGCCTCAGTAACCCTAACCTTAAAGTAGCCTCAGTAACCCTAACCTTCTAAAGTAGCCTCAGTAACCCTAACCTTCAAAAGTAGCCTCATAACCAACTTCAAAAGTAGCCTCAGTAACCCTAACCTTCAAAAGTAGCCTTAGTAACCCTTACCTTCAAAAGTAGCCTAGTAACCCTTACCTTCTAACATAGCCTCAATAACCCTTACCTTCTGAAGTAGCCTTAGTAACCCTACCTACTAAGTAGCCTCAGTAACCCTAACCTTCTAAAGTAGCCTCAGTAACCCTAACCTTCTAAAGTAGCCTTAGTAACCTTTACCTTCTAAAGTAGCCTCAGTAACCCTAACCTTCTAAAGTAGCCTCAGTAACCCTAACCTTCTAAAGTAGCCTCAGTAACCCTAACCTTCTAAAATAGCCTCAGTACCCTACCTTCTAACCTCGTAACTCTAACCTTCTAAAGTAGCCTCAGTAACCCTAACCTTCTAAAGTAACCCACCTCTAAACCTTCTAAGTAGCCTCAGTACCCTAACCTTCTAAAGTAACCCTAACCTTCAAAGTAGCATCAGTAACCCTAACCTTCTAAAGTAGCCTTAGTAACCTTTTGAAAGCAGCTCTGTATTTTTGACATATTCGTAAATACGGAAGTTCCGAGATCCAAAATTTCCGAATTGGAAGGAGATTCCCCCCTACTGATCAGTTTTCTTAACATTTTATTAATTCACCTTATTACACTGAGTGTGTTTAATTCAAATAGGACTGTAAGTGAACATATCAACTATGTAAACTAAAATACATACAAACCAATATATACACTGAATGATTGTTCAGCAATCAATGATAGGAATATGTACCTCTCTCAAATAAATTGTATTTTCTAACAAGTCAAAAAGCATTGCAGGTGACATCTCACAAATGCTGTGCTCAATATTTAACATTACTCAACAATAAAATGGTTCCTCAAATGACAATTTAAACACCCATAGAGGACTGCATGATCACCCGTGATTTACCCGCCATACCCGATCCTTTAACTAGAAAGGAAAGAGAACTTAAAACAGGACCAGGAATTTGTTGTCTCTCTATGTCCAGTGATTACCACAGGGGTCAGAGTGATATACCAAATATAGCTATTTCTACTTTTCACTTTTCCTTGTTATGATGGCAATGCTGCCGCTCGTGCAACTCTACTGGTTACACTTCCATAAAACTGGCCAGATATTTCTATTTAACCTTTCAATGTCTATTTTTGTCTGTTATTAGGTAGATCTAAAAAGCCATTACAAAACCTGGATAACAAGTTATACATAGAAATCCCTTTATCCTGTACAATCTGATTCCACGTTTTACAGAATACTTTTCTTTAAAGGCTATGTCCACCCTAAAAAAATTTTTTTTATATAAGGTCCCCCCTGGGCTCCCAGTCCCAACCGCTATAATTTTTTTTTTAGAAAGCCCCCCAAACTCTACTTACCTCCCTCGATCCTCCGCCGCGCTCCCGGCCCTCTGCTTGCAAGGAAATGCAGCAGAGGGGCGGGACCGGCAGCCGCGTCTGTGATTGGCTGAGCGGCACCAATCACAGCGCGCGCTCCGGCAGCTCACTTCGCCGGAGGAAAAGGAGAGGTAAGTAAGAGTTTGGGGAGCTTTCTAAAAATAAAAAATACCCGGTTGGCTGGGGCATGGGGAGCAGGATATTAAATGGGTTTTATGCTAGGGGGAGGGATAGTAGAACGGGAGGGAGAGGGAGAGGAGGGGGGAGGAGGGGGGAGAAGGGCTGCAGTACGCATGGCAAAAATCACCTGAGGCCAGCTAGCAGGCAGTGTCCTATATGGACTCTGCTAGCCTCCTGGTAGTCATTTTTTGGACTTTGGGGGGGGACTCAGGAGAACCCTATGGAGCTGGGATGTGAGGTAAGGATTAACTACACTACATGGTGGGGCCAGTAGTTGGGGGGATTATAGTTTTGGGGGTGGACATGCCCTTTAAACTTTTTAACTCTTCCTGCAACCATTTGTTAAACATTCCGAAACTTTACATGGACACACTTATACATACAGATAAGGTATTAAATAAGCCTAAATGTTTTCTAACGCAGATTATATTGAAATTATTGAATTATTGAAGCAGCACTGCACTGTCATAAAACAGTGGGTAGAAACAGTTCTGTTGTCAGGTGATGTTCTGAGCCCAACAGGTGCGATAATGAGAACAAAACCAAAAATTGCTTTGCTGTGGCAACTCAGAGAAGATCTTTTCTATAACTTCAAAGGGCTTATTATAAAGTGTAGAAGTAAATAAACAAGGTAGAGGAGCAAACTACTATGGTGATGAATTCTTATTATTGCAAAAACTTTACATACAACGTTTCGGGACTCGCAGATCCCTTCCTAAGGTTTCCCCTGAGGAGACCTGCGAGTCCCTTCACATTGTATGTAAAGTTTTTGCACATAAAATTCATCACCATAGTAGCGTGCTCTCTACCCCTAACTTTGCTTGGACTGTGAAGCCCTGGAAGTAGAGGGTTTAGAGGATCTGCGCCTACCAACTTGTCTGGCTAAATAGCCAACAACAGTGTGCCATAGTACATCCAGAACTTTGCTGCTAGAAGTAGATAAACTCTTGTTTTAATGGAATTTGACATTTCATTACAATGCAGCTCACCTACATATTACATATAGATACATTGCAACAAAATGTCATGTATAGTGAAGACCAATACCCACCAAGAAACTATATCTGGTGTATTTAATTAGATCAACTGGACTGGAAGTTTAGTTCTTGAAGACGTTTCGCTAGTCATCGACTGGCTTTCTCAATTCAGAATGACTTGTACAAGAATCTGTGGCTATTATGTACCCTGGAAATCCCAATTAGCATATACCACAGTGTTTAAGGCGTGATTGGATAGTGGCTAAGATGTTTATAGGAACCGCCCAGAGTAAGGTGTCAAAACAGCATTGTACATGGCAGACAGATGGTGTCGAACCCCCCCCCTCTATTTAGGCTTGGTATCTTTATTTTCACATAAATGGCCTCCTTAACACCTCTCTTGAACCTCACGTTCCTTTGCCATATGTTAACATTACAATCTTCAAGGTATGTCCTTATCCTTAAGATGCAGTACACGGCTGAGTCCTGACCCGAGGAATTGGCTCTTCTGTGCTGGGCCATACGTTGATGCAGTTGTTGTTTGGTCTCCCCCACATACAAATCAAGCATTCTTCACTGCACTGCACTGCGTATATGATGTCGCTTTTCTTGTGTTTCGGTAATGGGTCTTTCGGATGTACCAATTGCTGCCTCACGTGTTGCTCGGTTTAAAGCAAACAGGGATACGGTGTTTTTTGAAAATCTTCTTAATTTCTCAGAACCCCTGCTACATATGGGATGCCCATGTTCTTTTTCCTGTCTTGATTTTCCCCTTCACTGTTGGTATTCGTGTTCTTTCTTTCTTCTTCCTTCTGCTTCTTTTGACAAGCCCAGTCTGGATATCCACAAGTTTTAAGGGCTCCTCTGAGATGTTTCATTTCTTTAGCCTTCCCCTCTGTGCTAGTGGGGATGTTCTCAGCTCTGTGTTCAGGGTTCTGATGACCCCCACTTGTGATCTAAAGGGTGGTGGAGTCAACATCAAATACTGATCTGTGTGTGTTGGTTTTCTGCAAACCTCTACTTCCAGTTTACCATTCTCCCTGAATTCTACCAAGCAGTCCAAGAAAGCCAGTTTGTTGTTTTGTACCTCTTCCCTTGTAAATTTGATGTTTTGGTCTACCGCATTAATGTGTTCTGTAAGCTTATACTTCCTTCTGGGGGATTTTAACCCAGGTGTCATCCACATATCTGAACCAGTGGCTGGGTGCTATTGTCTAAAGGTATTAAGCGCCAGTTTTTCTACCTCCTCATGTAAAGGTTGCTACAATGGGTGAAACTGGAGATCCCAAGCACATCCGTGTTTTTGCTTATAGAACTTATCCCTGTATTTGAAATAGGTGGTATTCAGGCACAAGTCCAGTAAGGCCACACCTGTTCTGGGTTGAGATCAGTTCTGCTGGTGAGAGTGCTGTCTTGGCCTAGCCGTTTTCTCACCATGACAACAGCCTCCTTGGTGGGTATACAGGTGAAGAGAGATGTCACATCATAGGACACCATAGTTTCTTCTGCACCGATTACTATATCTTCAATCTTGGGTTAAAATCCACCAGAAGAAGTACAAGCTTCACAGAACACATTAATGCGGTAGACCAAAACATCAAATTTACAGGGAAGAGGTACAAAACAACAAACTGGCTTTCTTGGACTGCTTGGTAGAATTCAGGGATAATGGTAAACTGGAAGTAGAGGTTTACAGAAAACCAACACACACGGATCAGTATTGATGTTTGACTCCCACCACCCTTTAAATCACAAGCTGGGGGTCATCAGAACCCTGCAACACAAGCTAGCATCCCCACTAGCACAGAGGCGAAGGCTAAAGAAATGAAACATCTCAGAGGAGCCCTTAAAACTTGTGGATATCCAGACTAGGCCTTTGTCAAAAGAAGCAGAAGGAAAGAAAAGAACACGAATACCAACAGTAAAGGGGAAAAGCAAGACAGGAGAAAGAACATGGTCATCCCATATGTAGCAGGGGTCTCTGAGAAATTAAGAAGAGTTTTCAAAAAACACTGTATCCCTGTCTGCTTTAAACCGAGCAACACGCTGAGGCAGCAATTGGTACATCCGAAAGACCCATTACCGAAACACAAGAAAAGCGACATCATATACGCAGTGCAGTGCAGTGAAGAATGCTCTGATTTGTATGTGGGGGAGACAAAAACACGCATCAACGTATGGCCCAGCACAGAAGAGCCAATTCCTCGGGTCAGGACTCAGCCGTGTACCTGCATCTTAAGAATAAAGGACATACCTTTGAAGATTGTAATGTTAACATATTGGCAAAGGAACGTGACTGGTTCAAGAGAGGTGTTAAGGAGGCCATTTATGTGAAAATAAAGATACCAAGCCTAAATAGAGGTGGGGGGGTTCGACACCATCTGTCTGCCATGTACAATGCTGTTTTGACACCTTACTCTGGGCGTTCCTATAACACCTCTTAGCCACTATCTAATCACGCCCTTAACACCTGGCTGTGATATGCTAATTGGGATTTTCCAGGGTACATAATTGCCACAGATTCTTGTACAAGTCATTCTGAATTGAGAAAGCCAGTCAGATGACTAGCGAAACGTCTTCAAGAACTACATTTCAAGTCCATTTGATCTAATTGAATACAACAGATATACCATGACCTGGATGAATGAGAACCTTCACAACCACCAAGAAACTGTAAGATATATCAGATGTTAACGTTAAATAAAAGCGCTAAAATACCCCTAAATGGTAAAATATACATCAATCAACAATGCAGTCCTAATTTCACCCTACATTAAATATAGACATTACAGCCATCAGGTGGCACTGTTGTAACTTCCTTAGGGGTCAGGAACATACACGGAGAACCCAAATGTTAAAGTCAATGATAACTTAAAATAGGTAAAAACAATATATTATGGGAAACACCATTCCAAGAGTTATTTGATAGCAATATAACAGTATTTTGATTTACATGTTATCATTTAAAGGGCCTTTTATTTTAACTTTAAGGGTACAGTAGGTCTCCCTCCCTCAGCCCCAACCGCCATATTATTATGTCCAGAAACTCCCCCGATCATTACTTACCTTACCTCTTTCCTCCGTTGTACTGTCCCGGCCCTCTGATTGCATGAAACTGCAAGCAGGGGGCCGGACCGTCAGCCACGCCCGTGATTGGCTGAGAGGCAGCCAATACCGGATGCAGCTGCTGGCAGTTCAGAACAACGGAGGAGAGAGGCAAGGTAAGTAATGATCGGGGGAGTTTCTGGACATATTAATATATTGGTTGGGGCTGGGGGAGGGAGACCTACTATACCCCAAAGGGTTTTTATACTAGCGGAAGGGAGAGGAAAAGGGGAGGGAGGGGAGGGGGAGCAGGGCTGCAGTGCGCATGGCCAGCCTCTCCCGGAGGAGAGGCAGGAGGCAGAGTCTTATATATAAAATGTGGCCATTTTTTGGGACTTTGGGGGGACATTGCAGGGCAGCCATTTGGAGCTGGGATGTAAGGTAAGGGTTTTACTACACTACACAGTGGGGCCAGTAGTGGGTTAACTTGTAGTTTTGGGGGTGGACATGCCCTTTAAGACTTGATGGGTTGTTCAAGTTTTATGGTCCTGAATCACTTGCACTAATGATGCATTTTGGTATTTGGGAATGAAAGCACAGCAATTTAAGGAGGAATTGCTATACAAACTTTATTTAATGGGCCAACGGTTAGTGTTACCAAGCATAGATATTGCATAGCGTACAATTACCACAACCACGTTGGTATAAGGTGCCATTTGCCCTGCTCTCTGTTTTTCTAGACTACTGATCTTCTATTAAGTCACCTAAGCAGGGATGTTACCTGCTGGCTGCCAGCTGTTTGCTGAACTCTAATTCCCAGCAGGGGGCAAACTCTGTATATGTATCTATCTAAAAGTATTGATAGTTTTCTTAACCAAAGCCCCTTCCTTACTCTCTCAACAGGGTGACTTGTTTCTAGATCAAGCAGAGGCCCTGAATCATGCCCTTCTGCTGTCATTACTGTTATGCTTGTTCTTCCCTTTATACTCTGTTATTATTGTGCCAGTTGTTTCTTCTGTCATCTTTTGAATCGTTTGTAATTTTTTCTTCCTTGACCCCTGATCTCTCCTTTGATTTCCTTCCCTGCTGCCTGCTCTAACCTCTGGCCTTCTTATTTCATTCCCCTGCTGCCTTGCCCTTATGCCTAGTTTCTGGTTCCACTTGTGAGCTACCTACTGTGATTGTCTGTGTCAGTTTTCCAGTAATCATTTAACTTCAAGCCCAGTGGTCTCCACAAAAATAGCAGCACACTGCAGGGGTAAATATTTTGCCATCTTTGCCTTTAAGACCCAAACACATATGAAATCTACATGACAAAAGGATGGTTAAAAGCGTGATAACAGGCTGCATTGATTTTAATTTAATGGCATTGCGTACCCTGACAGCATGTATTTATTGCATTAGCACCGCAGCATGTAGATATTGGGTCTTGAAAGCAAAGTTGGCAACCCTATCTCTTAGACAGAAGGTAAATATCCTGTTTCTGTGCCCTATAGGATTTAAGTGTGCAATTATGTAAGTTTATAATACTCAAATTTAAACAATGATAGCCATAGAGCATATCCTGGACACTAACATATGGAGAATCTTATTCCCTATTAAGCTACTGAATGCCTCTTAAAGCAATTAAGCCCTTACTTAGACACTGAGGTGGTTCGGGTGTATATAACCCTGAAACCGTCGCTCCAGCAAGCCCAGGATAAATCAAAAAAACCCTCCAGTGGTCCAGGTACCGCCTGCCCTGAACCCTTTGCTTGGTTCGTTACACATCAACCCCCCAATCAATGAAGAAAAGTCGCACCCTGAATTAAAATATGCCGCAAGTTTAGACAGTAGCTGAGTAAAAACCATATCATCTTTATTGAAGAATCGCACAAACATGAAGACGGGCTGCTCACGCCTTACGCATTTCGAACAGGTAACTGTTCTTACTCATAGGCAGGTGAACGGAGACACAGGAAATTCCTCTTTTAACCAAACCTCCTATGCAAACAAGGGAAGGGGGGTTTAACCAATTGTCTAAAACCATAAAGTATATCTCATATATACACGGGCTAGAACACTTTTGCTATAAGAACATGATATATTATCAGCTATAATGTTGCTTAGAGGGTTAATATTAGCCAGTTCTCCTGTTTGACAGTATATAGTACATGTAACATGAGTCGGTTTATGTACGTGATATGTGTATATGAAATAAGATATACTTTTCATATATAATCTGTTTATAGACAATTGGTTATACGTACCTCTGAACCACCCCCCTTCCCTTGTTTGGATAGGAGGTTTGGTTTAAAAGAGCAATTGCCTGTGTCTCCGTTCACCTGCCTATGAGTAAGAGCAGTTACCTGTTCGAAACGCGTAAGGTCCGTCTTCATGTTTGTGTGATTCTTCAATAACAATGATATGGTTTTAACTCAACTACCATCTGAACTTGCAACATATTTTAATATGTGCCTTTTCTTCATTTATTCAGAGGTTAATATGTAAGTTTATATACTATCACAGAACTACATTACAATTAGTCCATTATCATATGATCTGGTAACCAACATGTACAAATAAACAACATCTCAAATGCAAGCAAATTCTATTCAAATTCTATTTGAATCTGCATGTCGGTGGTAGGGAATCATTAATAAGAATATTGTATTGGAAGGAAGTGCAACAGCATCCCCTGCAATGTGTGATTTTAAGCTTGAGGCTGTAAATCCCTTTTGCAATGTCTGTTTTTGCTTACAGTCCAGTGTACAAGATGATGATTCAAATAGCTTTGTAGCAAGAAACAAAACACACAGGGTGGGGTGAAATAGTTTGAACAGACTGCACAATACCCACGCAGAGTTCCAGGGAACAACCCTTTATTTCTACCTGTGATTATTGTGCAGGGGCAAGATACGCACTTTCATGTGTCTTTGTGTGTTGATAGAGGTTATTTCCTGTCAATCGCTGGGCACTCTAACTACTTTCAGTGTAGAGGGGGGAAGTGATGTAAATTAAGGTAAAATGCAAACAGGCCAAGAAAATTTGATAAAGAAAAGAAGGAAATAAGTGGTGAATTGGAATATTTAGAAAAGAGAGAAGAAGGGAAGGAAGTCTAATGGATAAGAGAGTAAGTGGTTAAGTGGGGGATGGAGTGAGCTGGAGCATGCTTTGTAGACACATACACGTTTATATCAGAAATTTATTGCAAAGAGAGAGAAGGGGAGATCATCAAGTCTCCTCCCATGTGAATAATACAAAATGCTACAGCTGTTACCTATATTCCTCTTCTGTACATGGAAAGAGTAAGAGGTTTAAACTAAAAATCCAAACAAAAGGAAAGCAGAAAATAAGGGCAGGATCTGCAATATTGGATAACACAGGTTTCCGGTAAATACTAACTTGCAATGTTTGGGGACTGGATATATTTGGAATGGATTGTGCCATTCTTTGGTGCCCACCCTATCCCTATTAGTTACTGCACAAAGATGGGTGTTCCCAATGCACCTTACTTCAGTCTGATAGTATATCTACCCTTTGGTGATCCACAGCACCATACACTCGTAAGAGAATAAACATGTTTCAGACTACAGTCTTTTCACATGCCATTAAATAAACCTGCATGTATCACAGCAATAGACCTGTGCTTTGTATAGTCTCTACCTCTGTCTATTCTCTCCCCAGTAGTTACTATGTGAAGACAATTTAACCATAAATGTATGGTTATATCCAAGATATCAGATATAATTGTGACAGGGGCATTAAGAACATGACTGAATCACAGTGAAAAGAGCATAAGGGGGAATGCACCAGGGTAAGACCATAGGACATCTTACAACAAGGACCCCCCAAAGAACACAGTTTTATTGCAAACTGCGGTTGAAAATACCTAGAAATATCAACTGTGTTGATAAGGGCTTCCATTTTGTACTTAACACATATTAGAAAATAACTGTACAGCCTTGAGGCAACCCAAACACCCAAGAGGTAAATCTGAGGGCAAAGGCAATGACCGGAATTAAAAGAATAACAAAATAAACCCAGAAGGTTTAGTAGCACTAACCTGCACTGGGCAGAGGGATTCAGCTTAAACACAATCAGGAATATTTAAGAGAGGCAAAATTTTCCTGTGCTGTTAATTTGCAGCAATCAATCAGATGTTACACATTTTTTCACCTCTTATTAAATAAAGCCGAATTTATAAAAAGTAGGAAAAGGAGCAACTAATCAGAAATCATTAGATGTTTTCTAACTGCAGTAAAATGTTAACATCTGGTTGGTGGCTACAGATTAAGAGCACGGGCAACATTTTGCACCTTTTATTAAATAAGCCCATTAATGCTTTGGAAAACACAGAGTTCCCCCATTGAACCCCTGGAGTATGGCTATATGATTACAAGGGAACTCAAACTACAATACAACTACATGGACTCCATCTGCGTTTTAAAGGATATTGATTAGTTTATCACTAGTAAACCCCTGATTCTTTAAAGGATCTTTAACACCAACCCCCTCCACACACACACAGGGCGCAAACCTCCCCCTTTCCCCCGTGTGCATACATGAGAGGTTGAGAGTATGCACTGACTCACCTGCGTGCGCAAGTTTTGGGCGTGTCTGGTGTGCGCATGCAGATGGACCCAGCATCCAGATCTGTCTTTTAGTATAGAGGATTTTTACTACCTGTCAAGTTAATAATGTCCCATGTAGAGACAGTACACCTTATTATATAGAGCAACTTGGATAATTCTGCTTTCAGAGATGGATTGTTGGCTATATTTCTGGGGAGCATGTATTAACACAGTGCTGCAGGTGTTTACATTTTACTAAGCAGACAGTTTACAGGCTCCATAAATCCAAGGAAGCCTTAAGTGCACAGTCATTTATCTGGGAGGTCTGCATTGTTCAACTGAAACACGTTTATTCATAGGTAACATATGATCTTTATTCATTTGTAAGAAACTTTACCAGAAATCTGCAATTTAAACCCTTACAGGAGGGAAAAAATTCCCTCTATAATTCATTTATTCTTACGCTGAACACCAACCCACCCATGGCTCATAGTCAGAGAAAACCTATACACCATATTGATGTTTCCAGGTAAATTATAGTCGTCATTCCTTACATCAACGCTTTATTAATGGCCATTATGTTAACTGCACAGCCTATCATTTTGTCACTTTGTGGTTTGTGTATGATCAAAATATGTATGGTCTATGTCAAAACAACATCAAAAACCTGGCAAATGGGGTCTTTATTCGAGGCAGTTAGCATCTAGAAATGTTGGAATAATGGCAAATAATTCATAAACTGTGACTTCAACTGATAATCCAAACTTTGTGTATAGCTAATACTGGAAGCTGTGGATCGATCTTTTCATTATGACTATCAAAGCCCTACAACTCCTGAGCACATTAAGAAACAAATGTCCTTTAAAATGTGTCCTGGATCACATCTCTGGCTGCAGCCTGTTAGAAATGATATTGCGGTGAATGCTCACTGCTTCTAGTAGGCTGAGTGACATCACCTGACCCTTTGCTCCTCCCCTCTGCCCCAAGCGAGAAGCATGCTCACTTAATGCTGGGAAATAAAAACTATGGTAAGAGGAATGTAGTGGATTAAAACACCTCAAACATAACCCTCACCCACTCTCACCTGTTCCCAAAAGAGGGGCTAGGATGAGACACTGGAATATATATAAGGTAATCTTAAGAATATTATAATATTAAAAGGTTAGATCAAGTACAGTAAATATAGTATTTTTAATACATTTATTGACTGTAATTAAAATCCTTCATGATTCATATGTATATGTGAATACATTTACTATATTAACTTGATATGACCTTTTAATATTATAATATAATAATATAGATAACATGATTACAAGCTGGGCCCATGGCTAAAAACAAGAAGTGTTCAATTTAGCAGGAAGTAATATTGCTGAACCTTTCCAGCAATGACTTCTCACAATTCTTTTAATCTAAATATATCCTCTGTGTACCCAGGTTTAGTCTGGAAAAACTGGACACCACAGTTACCATTTAAGGGTGAACGAACTTGGTTATTACTTACAGACACCCGTCATGCCACTTACTTTGACTGTATTCCTTCGGCTCCAAAGGGCTGAAGAAGATATTGATGTACAATTCTGTCTCGTAGTGTTCCAGCTAACTTGATTTTTTTTCTTGATCGATGTAAATTGATTATATAAAGTGTTATAGATCCTCTCACATAATGATGACTAAAAAATAGATTTAAAAAATGAATAAAATACAAATCATCCCAAAGAATTTCTATACTTTACTAATATTAGTATTTCAACTAATTTCAAGCAAAGAATATGTTCACCCCTGTGGTAATGATCACTTTACTTCTGATATTGGTGTCTCTATAGGTCTGCACATCCATAACCTGGCCCAGTATTTCATGAAGCAGCTTTTAGGCAAGTATAAAAGACATACAATGAACAGGAATCTTGGAGCTGAAATACTGGGCCAAGTCACAGAGACTGTTCATTCCAAAGGTGATACACATTCTTTATAAAAGATCAATGTACAATGCACTTATTTATTTATATATCAATTAACTATTCATAAAACTAAGATTTTTTCTTTAAAGTACAAATTAAATATTTAGATGACAAGCCAATAAAATTGATCTTGCTTAGTATAATTTCCATGGAGGTAGAAGACACAGCTCCTACTTCCTATTTTAATTTACAAATGCTGATATTTCTAGTCAAACACGACAAATTCTGGTGTGGCTGACAGCTCTGCAGGAATAGATGGGGATAAGCTGTAGAGCCAATGTCATAATAAGGCTACTCAATATATTTTTATCTTCAATATATACATCTATCAATTGTTACATGTGCACTAAAATATTTTTATTTCTTTTTTTACCATCAGGTATAACGCTTCCGATCAAACTTAAATCTATGCTTTGTATATACACATTCTTTGAATATTCTATAAATCCACCGTGGAACAATTTAGACTTTGAAACTAATTACTGACTGGACCCCATATAATTAAATACTAATGACTATTTCTGTGTTATACATTATTTGATTGTACATTCTATTACTGGACGCTTGACCAATCAGTCTGATTAAAATTTTTATTGACCCAAAAATATACCTGATCAATTCTAAAAAATAAAAATTCTAAAAACCACAATTGGCTGTTTGCATTTTTAGTCTCTTTCTTTGTAGTTTAGTTTCTTCAGCAGCAGTTCTATAGGTGTAACCTCTACAGCTTCTGTGGGTTTTCAAATAAAACAAATTAAAATATACAACTAAATTAATGTAACTATATCTAATGAAAATTGCTATAGCACTTTAGAACAGTTCTTAATCATTTTATAGACCTAACCTTATTTTGCAACACATTAGCTGAGCAGGAAATGAGATGGTCTAGGATGAAAAACATCAGGATTCACTTACTTATGGTAACTTGTACAATGGGCATAGATTCGAAGTTTATCACGGATAACTTTTCCTGGGCGGTGTTTCCTTTGTATTCCAGCTACATGAACAGCCAAAACCTTACGCCCAACAAGCTTCTTAAAAAGAAGGGACAACCAGTAATCCTGCAATTCCAAACATTGTGTGTTAATGATACCAGAAGAGGGTAAAATATAAATCACATTGAATGTTTGGTTTTAAAGCCAAATATTAAAAGCCGTGGATTATAAAGAGAAAAACTGAAACAGGTGTTTTGGTTTGACCAAACACCCAATAATACTAACAGGTTTTTTTCTGTTTATCCAAATAAATAGAACATCCTGTAATCAATCACTTGACTTCATTGATCTCCTTTACTATCTTAGAAGGGAGATTTGCATGTAAATATTTTGCAATGGACTCCATTCATTTATGGTAATTCTAGAATCTTATACCCTAAAGTCAGAAGTCTTAATTGCCTAGAGCCTGTTTTCTTGGAGCTAAGATTGTCATTTGTCAGAACTATATACTTCCCATGTTATTTATAGTGCATTCATTTTATCATACTGACAAGGAATAAATTCATTGGAACCTGAATAAATAAAATACTTTTGATGTAAAAGTATAAGTCAATGGTATAATGTTTACAGTTGTGGCTAAATGTGGCTGAATAATTGCTGCAATAAGAAAACACATGCTGTACCTGCACTAATACTCTAGCCCATGGGCACAGACATATTTAAAGGACTTTAAAAGAAGTGTTTGGTCACTAAATCCAGTGGCATTTTAATGAGTAGTTCTGCTAAAATGCACAATATGAATTACAAGTGAATGCTTTAAATTACAATTATACCACATTTACATACAGGTAATGCCAAATAGAATAAGCTTTGCCTTTGTATCATCACTATCAAGACAAATTGAAATACATTCAAGTGAATTTTCTATATATTTTACTTTTGAAGGTAAGAAATCTTGTAAATGCCATTTGTAGCTGGGATGTCCTACCTGTGTCCCTCTGCCTGCATTAATAGGCTCTCCTTCTCAACTGTCAAATTTTTCCCCAGATAGTTCCTGTTTTTCCCAGCATTAAAGGGACAGTTTAGTGGAAATTATCAATATGTGTTAAATTGTCAGTTTGTGTAATGCCTTCTTAGTTATTCTACATATTCTCTCCCATTTTGAAAAATCAGTTGATTTCATACCCTTTGCTGTTCCCTGCTGTTGACATTAGTGAGCTGACATTTTAGGTTCTAACGGTCCTTCTTCTTCCCAGGATGCACCACATCCTTGGAATGTTCCTAACAGTAATTTCTACTGATTGGCTGTTGGATGGGTCAAAGATGCTCAGATCTCTACTGAGCAACTGAATCAGGTGCTGGGTCAAGGGCAAGACTATAACGGTCTCTATTAGGGTCCTGCAAACAGGAAGTCAGTATTTTGGTTGCATTTATTTATACACAGACAAAATGCTGAAAGGGCAGGTTTAGGTCATTGGGATGAATAAATACTGCTCTTTTTTCTGAAAAACATATGTATTTGCACTGAACTTCCCCTTTAAGTCTTAACTGAGCATGCTTCTCCCCCGGTGCAGCAGGGCAGAGGTCAGGTGATGCCACTCAACCAACTGAACGTAAATTTGTCACAGCCAGAGATGTGATTGTCGGCTCATTTTAAAGGCAGGCTTTCACTTAAAGAGCACCGAAAAATTGGTTATTTTAAATTGACCATTACTGGAAACTATAAATCTTCCCAACCACCAATGTATATTTTATTGTTGATCTGCCCCCTATTTCTTTAGATATCCAATCTTAAACTTCTTCCTTGGTTTTAAAAACTATTTGTCTGTGAGCAGTTTTAATGTAGCTGGAATGGTGACAGAGTTTTGACAGTTGGAATGATGTATGCTATGTGCAGGCTTGACAGTTGGTTTGTGGAGAAAAAGTCAGGTCAGATGGAAGTGGAAGTGGTTAAAAGAGGGAGGGGGATACTGCTCATAAACAAAATGTGTGCTGGATTGAAGGTATGCAGCAACACACACAAATCAGAGTAAGTGCTACTTACATGTATTCAATTATAGATTAAGAGGCAAAGTTATTTTTTCAGCATAGTATCTCTTTAACCCTAACTTGTTAGGAGAACACAGTTGCTCACAGGGAATGCTGGTGGTTGTAGTTTTCAAAAATCTAGAGGGCTGCAAGTTGGACATCCCTGTTACAAATCAATTACATGTATTTTACAGCCCAAGAAGAATTACATTGCGATGGGCTCTCTGCAGACCTTTAAAAATGCTATTATCAGAAAGAAAAATGTTTTATTACATTTTGAAACTATACTAAATAGAAAGCATATGATTGCATGTTGCTTGGAGACTTTAAAAGTCTAATTTCTTAACAGACTGCACAGAAACCATACTGAGACATGCTCACATCAGTCATCTTTAAATGTTAAACTAATACATTTGGAAGTTGACTTCCAACATAATGCACAGTCTGATGGATTGAAAACTAAAATGTAAAAGTAGTTCACCATATTGCTTGTCTTTCCCTAATTATATAAAAATGTTTCATATTATGAGAACTCAGAGAATTATGACTGCTCTATATTATACCTGAAAATATGGTTCTCTATTGCAAGCAATGATACCTACATGAACATTTGTATCTTTTCTTGAGATAAGGTAGCTTATTTAAGAGATGTGACATTTTTCCTGTGCAGATAATCTGCAGCAACCAATTAGATGTTAAGATGTTAAGTTTTTTTTTAACTGTAGTAGACATAAAAAGTGTCATCAAAATAAACAGCTGGGGCAAATGTTTGCACCTCTTATAAAATAATAGTGTTTTTTCCCCCAATTAATGATCCCTATATCTTGCCCCAACAACGCTTGAGTGTATTATTAGTGGCTTGTGCATGCACACTACCTATATTTGCTGTGCCAAAATTCAGGGGCATAACTGCATGGGCCCCCATGTGAGATTGAAGGCCGGGCCCCTGACCCACCCCCCTCCAAGAGGCGACAACCGGCTGTTTAAAAACAGCTGATCGCGCGTATTCATGAAACATATGCACGATCAGCTGTTTAAATGACCAGACCCGAACTTACATACAGGATCAGCTGTTTCTAAACAGGAGTTTTTGGGCTTGTGGTGAGCCCTACTATTGTCCCCTCAACTTGGGGGGACAGTAGTAGGGCCCACCACAAGGGGTCCAAGTCACACAGGTCCAAGTCACACAGGCTTCAGTGCTGTGGGGGGGAGGGAAATATTTATGCAAAAAATATTTACACTTAAAACATTAACACAAAATGCTGGTAAACACAAGTCCTATGTGTGATATGGTTCAGAAGATACATGGAGGGAAAAAAGCAACTTTACTCTTTTTCACTTCATTTCTGTAAATCTGATTCTAATGTACCTTAGTTACCTGTCACAGCCCCCACACTGAAATTCCTGACCGCTTCCGCTTCTGCGTGCTATAGCTGTAACAGCTAAGTTTGCTCTAAGTTCATGTTCAGATCAGTTCCTGGCTCCACTTGCATTGACTGAAGAACGGGAGGTAAGGCATAGCTCCGTATCCTCCCGGTCTTCAATCAATGTATTAAAGGAATAGTTCACTTTGGTAGTGAACTATTTCTTTAAGGTTGGACATGCTCTTTAAAAGCACACACGCAAAAAAAAAGACATTGCGACTGTAACAATAATTCATTATTTTGGTTTGTAAAAACATAAACCTGTGAGAGAACATCTAAAATGGCACAGGTGAGGTATACTCATAAACACTGCCTTTCCCTGTATACATCTCATGAACCAGATCACACACCATTTTAATCACTTTGTTGTCTCTCACTTTTAGATTAATGCTGTTTAGGGGAATTTTTCATTTTCTTAAATATTTTTAAAAAATTTCTCAAATTTTATATTTAGATTTTAGTTCTGAATTATGTTATTCTATTATACACACATTGTAGTATACACATCAGTACAGTCAACTAGCTTACTGTAACAGGTGAAAAAAACGACCAATGCAAATCAGTTACAGTAACAAGAAATGGGGGTTACACAAAATAATCTTTTGAGATAAATTGATATTGATTATTGGATCGATTTTATGGAAAAGTGAAAGAAATTTGTTGAGTTGCTATATTTTCCACAGATGAAACATGTAATAGAAGGGCAGTGATGAAATCAAACACGACAGAGTGAGAAACTTGAGTACAGGGGTCAGGAAGGAAAGCTATTGATAGCAATACAAAGAAAGGGGGTGTGATAACTCAAACAGAAAGAAATCTATAGGGTTTTTTCGGGCAAGGCAAACTGGCCCATTAAATCTATTTAACAATTCTCTTTCTTTCTTTCTTTAAAGTGTGTGAAATATCGCAGTTTCTGTAACGTTACATTTTAAAAAAGCATTATTTTTATGATAAATAATACGTTAATAGATACAAATATGGTGATAGATAAGGTTTTCTGTGCAGATTAACCTTTACAAACTTTAGTTGGTGTCAGAGGGCACTTTCCATAACCCATTGGGACATTACTTGTAATTTACTTTAGGTCATTGTTTACTTTAGGTCATATAGTATAGTCAAGTGTGATTTACCCTTATAACAAATATTTAATTATTAATATTATTTCAATTAAACAAATATATTGTCCACTACCTTTTCATTTGAACTGTACATTATTATGGATGTAGCAGACACTACTCCTACCCCCTGTGTTGTAGTAGCCTTGTCAAGACAGTTCCCCTTATTTTTATTGCATTTATTCTTTAAAGGGCATGTCCACCCATAAAACAAAAAACTGGTGACTTGTCAGTTATCTGCCCACAATCCCAACTGCTATTTTGACCAGTTTATTTCATGCATCTGTAAGCAGATATTTAATAAGTTCTCATCTGTTCTGGCAAAGGTATCTGCCTCCTCCCTCTGCACAATGAGCTTTTTATAAGTTTGAGCATGTGCAATGTAGGTAGTATGGGAAACAGCAGTCACAGCTTTAATTGAGCACATGGAAGGAGAAACCAGCTTACCCTGCCAGAATGGGGGCAATAATTACATTTAAATATCTGGTTAAAAATACATCTTGTAATGTGCTGAATATATATGTTGGGGTTGGGGGCAAGTAACCGACATGAGACCAGTTATTTGGTTAAAGGATATGTTTTCCATACTCAAGATTGCTTTGTTCACATAATCACTGATCACAGCATGGGTTTTACTCAGGAAAAACTCTGCTTTAAAGCAGTGTATTAACACTAGGGAGTGAGGGGTTAGGCTAACAAGCAGAAGAAAATCATGTGTTGAATTTCTACTAATGATTCACATAGTGTTCATTTTATCCAGCTGTGAAGCCGGCACTTGCAGTAATAAAAAGAACAATCAGACACAGCTACTCATTAGATACTAATTTAATCCAGCTTCCATAGTTTGTATTGCTATTAATAACTTTACGACAGCATTGTAATGCAGCCATTGCTAGTAAAGTACATCAAAGATTCTACTGCTTTTTAGTCCATTATTTGACCATTTGTAGGAAGATGATGGGGAAAAAAGTTGGAAATTGACTAGATCTTTGACTTCTTACTAAAACAAAAGATATTGGTATGACATCGTGGGGTTAAAAATGCAATTATCTTTTTGGATTAAAAGTTCCCCATAAAAAATAAGCTGTGTGCTTCTACAGCTTTGCTAAATTAAAGAGGATTTGATTTAAATGGGTTACATTTGCATTTTTAAGGGGAAATAAGTTTTAAAACAGCATGTTTGTTACCTGTATATTATGGTTAAAGGACAACTATACTGTAAAAACTAACTTTTTAGAAATTAAAAGTATCTGGGACAGGGAAGTAGGTTGGATTATTCCCACCCTACCAATAAACAGCACATACCGTTTTCATCTGTAGTTTATCTGAAAGCTTAACCTTTATTTTACATTTTCACCTTGCAAATGCACAGATATTATTTAAAGGGCAAGTCCAGACCCAAAATCAAAACTTACATACAGGTAAATCACCCCCAAAACCCTAAACGGTAATAGTTTGAAATCTGAAATATATAAGTCTAACATGAAATCCTGCACAATGTCCTGTTTCCCCTGTTTCTGCTTCCTGGTTCTTCCAGTTAGTAACTGTCAGTTATGGATTTGACAGTTGACATCACAGCCAATGACTGAATGTTAATCCCCTGTCTGCCTCTTCTGAGCATGCTCAGACTCAGTACAGGCTCAGTACAGGTTTAAAAATTGCTCAGTTTCCATGAGGCATCCAGAAGCATAGCAGGCATACATTAATGAATTCATAGGACAAACTATGATATATCAACATATTTTAAAGAGGCCATTCTTTCTAAAAGATGTTCTTATGAGGGTGGAGTTGTCCTTTAAGTTTCCATAAATATTACAAAACCTCTAAAATCTAAAATAATGATACTCATGTACTGTAAATATCCTACACTTGCTATGTAGGATGTATAAAAAGACAAATGAGTCAAACTGGAAGCAGAATTGTCTCCAACCAAGTGACAAGTTGATGTTAGGAATATTGGCAGTAACTTTACTTCTGGTACAATGCTTGTAAACTAAGGAAAATACTTTAGAGAAATAGAACTATTTATACTGCTCTACCTTTGAATTCACAGTTGGACAGTTTATATTTTACAGATTTTATGGCTGTGAACCCATCGTCAAAGGACCTGAGATGTGTAAAGTTCCATATGGTTGTAAGATAAAAACGATGAAAAGATTTAAGGGCTAAATTATAAAAAGTCTGACTCCATCCCCGCTTGGTGCAATGTACTCCACTTTTAAAGGGTGAAAGGATATGTCTTACTTAATTAGACTCTTAAGAAACTATCTTACCGTAAAAACTATTTGGCTCACAATAATGACACATCAAAAAGCCCCTTTAAAACGTTATTCTCTGTTCTACAGTATTATCCATTTCTGTGACTTTTCCTTTTTAAAAGTGTAGTGAAAATTCCAAAGACCCAGATGCAACTGGACTAAATGAGGTTTATATGGCCCAGACCAATCTTTTGAATAGATTTTTTAAAGCTCCCTAATCTCTTGAGGAACAATGTGCAAAGTGCTCATAAAGATGCCACTATTAACAGACAAAGTATAACCAATAAATATATGTTGCTAAACTATAAAATTCTGGTGCCTGGGATGACCTCTAAAGGAGCTATTCTGGCTCCAAGCACCTTAGCAGTCTAGTGATTGGGGACTGAAGCAATGTTAATGATGTTAATTCTCCAGAAAAACAGTAAAAGTCTATCTGTGTAACACACAATGCAAACTGTAACTGTTTACCATAAAATAGATGATTGTTCATATCTTCAAGAAATACACAGTTATTTTTTTGGGGGGGGGGGCTTTATGTCTTAAACTATAGCTTATCATTGATGGATGCATTATCAATTATTTAATCTGACATATTAAATATATAACATTTGTTTCTGAGGTTTACACAGAATGCAAATTATATATAAGGTGCAATACCAGAGGGAAAAGCTATCTAAAGACACAATACTATACACTAGAAATGTATTTACACCAAGCTACAGAGGTTGGGAGCAATGCAAATCCAGACTAATGTGAGTATGTAATATTTTATATTACTGTAGTTATGATAATAAACACCATTACTGTAGTTGTAATAAACACATTACTGTAGAGATGATAATAAACACATTACTATAGTTATGGTAATAAACATGTTACTGTAGAGATTATAATAAACACATTACTGTAAAGATGATAATAAACACTACTTTACACATTACTTTAGCTATAGTAGTTATGGTTATAAACATATAACATATATATAGTAGTTATGGTTATAAACACATTACTGTAGACATGATAATAAACATTAATATAGTAATGATAATAAACACATTACTGTAAAGATGATAGTAAACACATTACTGTAGAGATGATAGTAAACACATTAGTGTAGAGATGATAGTAAACACATTACTGTAGAGATGATAGTAAACACAATACTGTAAAGATGATAATAAACACATTACTGTAGCTATGATGAAAACACAATATTGTAGTTATGATAATAAACACATTAATGTAATTATGGTAATAAATACATTATGGTATTTATGATAATACACACATTACTGTAGTTATGGTGATAAATAGGGATGGACTAGAACTTGAACCCGAGTTCGAGCAAAACTTTATGAGTTTGGACGAACTCGAACTATTCAGGTTTTAACTAGTTACATTTTCCGGATGGAAGACAGAAGATGCTGATCAAGGTTCAAGCTGCAGAGTTCAGTGCTGCAAGGGCCCTTACTAGTTCCAGGGAGGGGGGTCACACTTCAAGCTGTGGGACCCCTTAAGCCCCAAAGGGCACTTGTCAGGGCCACAAGGGCCCTTCCAATGGCTGCAGAGGCACTTATAAGTGCCGGGGAGGGGGGTCCCTGTTTGGACCATTTCCGAAATCTGATTGGTTAATGTAAACCATGTGAACCAAGCATTGAAAAATTGACCAATCAGAAACGGATTAGGGTTTTCTGCAAAACTATATAAAGAGGTGCAAACCTCCGCAGAGCTTAGAAGTCATTGCAGTATATTTACCCCAGAACTATTTACCCCCCCCATTGACTTTAATGGATCCATTTTCAGACTTGCGAACTTTTTTAGAAGTTCGAAAGATAGAAAACGGACTTTGGAAACACATTGCTGTAGTTATGATAACACTTTACTGTATTTATGATATTAAACACATTACTGTAGTTATGATAATACACACATTACTGTAGTTATGATATTAAACACATTGCTATAGTTATTATTATTAACACATTACTGTAGTTATGATAATAAACACATTCCTGTAGTTATGATAATAAACACATTACTGTAGTTATGATAATAAACACATTACTGTAGTTATAATAATAAACACATTGCTGTAGTTATGATAATAAACACATTGCTGTAGTTATGATAAACACATTACTGTTCTGATAGTAAACACATTACTGTATTTATGGTTCTAAATGGCAATAAACATATTGCTGTACTTATGGTTATAAATGATAATAAACACATTACTGTAGTTATTGTAATAAATATATTACTGCAGTTATGTCAATGGTTTTGTCTACTACCAGAGGAAAACTCATCAAAAAAAACCCAAAAAACAATCAAACACACCCTGAACACTTCTCTGCATTCAAGTGAATAAAGAAACAGCCCGTGGCCATTTATAATTAGCAACATTAATATAGAAATAACACATTTAATTCAATTTTGTTTATAAAACTGTTTCCAGGCCACAAATGTTCTCAAAAATGAATTTACTCCATCGCAGACCTGGCAAATTAATTTGAGGAAGACTACATCAAACAAAAATGCTTTATTAATACCAACACAAAAATGTGCAATGTAAAATGTACAAGTGCAACAAAAAGAAAACCAAATGTAGCATAAAAACAACACAAATGTTATACTTTCTAAATCACTTTTTACAAAAAATGTCTAAATTCCACAGCAATGTCAATTTGACCTTTTTATAAGTAAGCTCCTTAGTATTAAGAGCATTTAATTTTTAATTTGCTCAAGATCCAATATTATATTATATTATACAATATAGATAGTCTTTAAAAACATTTTCTTTTTAGTAATGAAGCAAAACATTTATTTATGGAAAAAAAAGCAATGAAGCAGCCTGACATCACACAGGCAGCTAGTAATGATCTGTGTGCTAGTGGGATCCTTACATCTGTGTATTTGGAACTATAATAAAGGGGGAGGGAGAGACTTAGTAATTAAATTAGCAGAATGTCTCTTGCAGACATTCTCCCTATGCAGCCTTGGACAAATCACATCTCCCTGTGCTTCAATGACTGAAATATGTACAGTATTATAAGCTGTATGTGGTTGAAAGATACGTCACTTCATAAATTTAATGGTCCTCATTAGAATACAGATGGTTAGTAAACATTTTATACACTTCTAACACCATTAAGTGTGATAGTAACAAGTTATGTATGAGTTTGGATATTTGTTGCAAACTTCTGCTGTATTAAACTGTAGCTGTATGCTCTTTATTGTTAAAGTAATAATGATCAAAGGCATAAAACCTATACTATAGGACTGTATAAATAATAGTGTGATGTAAAATAAATTACCAATCAGTTCAATCCTTCTATATATCTCTGAATGTGCTTTCAGGATCGTAGGATCTTGTAAATCTACTGCCAGTGGATTAAGTAAAATTTTTACCAGAAAAAGGATTTACATTTTTCATTTAACTACTTTTCCCTTCCATTTTGGTCTCCCATTTCCAAACAATTAAAATGAATCCGTTGCCAATAGTGTGGTGGCCAGGATAAAGAATTAGAATAAGATGGCTTAGGCAGCTGAAGCCATGGAAGACTAAAGTAGCCATAAACTGGCTCAATGTTACATTGATTAGACAAGTAGAGTGGCAGTTTTTCCTGCCAACATTCCCAAGGTGTTTTCCATCTGGATTATGGTTTGTGGCTCCAGGCAGTTTTTGAAACTTAGTGGGAATGTCAACCAATGTATGACCCAGACTGATCAATATTGTGTGGAATCAGTCAAAACTTTCACTATGAATGAACAAATGCTTGTGCTTGTCTCGACAATCCAGGGATTGACAAGACAGGCCAGAGCTCTGCTTAGCTGCCAAAAATGGAATAATGTTAAAGCATCTTTTACTGTATAGCATTTCTTTAAAGGGTAAGTTCAGCCCTCAAATGAAAAATTATATATAGGTACTGTAAATGCAATAGTAATACTCATGAATGAGACAGTTGACATCCAATGACTGAATGCTAGTCACCTAGCTGCCTCATCTAAGCATGCTCAAGCACATAACCAGCTCACTAAATTTCTGTAAGGGGCATGTACAAATATAGCCATTAACACACACTACCCCATAGTTTCCACAAGGCATCCAGGAGCATGGCATAAGCTAAAGATTCCAGGGGACAAGACAGGATATCTCAACAAATCGTAAAGTGGACATTATTTCTAAAACATTATGCAGATGTGGTTTTAAGCACTACCATGGTAACATGGAAATGACCCACAAGTTTCCCCTCCCCTTATTTGCATATGAGAAGTGAGCTTTATCCTTAACTTTCCATATCTTACTTGATTTCTTAAAGGGCAAGTCCAGCCTAAAAATAAGTACTTTTAAAATGATTATTACCCCCCAAAACCCCACTTTCCCAAGGTTCTTAAAGATCAAAGATGCCCCAGAGCTTACTTATCTGACCTTGACCCTCGTCGGCTATTCCACGGCCCTGCTCCTGTTGCAAGCAAAAACAGGAGCAGGGGACTTCTGCGCTGACAGCCACTTCTCTTCCTGTTCGCGGCTGTCAGGTGTCATCACGTCGTGCCCTAACTGACAGCCACAACCAGGAAGTGGAGTGGCTGTCAACACCAGTAGAGTAGAATCGGCGAGGGACCGGGTCAGGTAAGTAAGTTATGGGGGGGATCTTTGAAGTTTAGGAACCGCGCGAAAGTGAGGTTTTGGGGGGTAATAATCATTTTAAAAGTTACTTATATTTAGGCTGGACATTCCCATTAAGCTTGGTACACGCATTAGCAATATTGGGCTTTTTTCGCTAATGTGTGTACAGCCGTAATAATCATTTCCGATGCTCACGAACGTTCTGCGTCCGTTTTAGCAACAGCCGTTCCAGGTTAAAAAAAGTATAGGGAGTCGGCTGCGATCATAGGGAGTATGGCAGTCACAAACATTCTCCCTATACTTTATATACATGAAATAGGGAGAACGATGGTGACTGTGTGTAGCCCACATCTTTCATTTGAAAAAATTGGTACTTTGTGTATCTAGCTTTAGTGACGTCTGACAGAAAAACTAATTTTACCTGCAGTCTATAGAACTTTATCACTTTTCTTACTCATCTATAAATAGGGGGAAATGTTAATATTGTAATGAAAATGCCCTTTAAGAATAAACAAACTATATCAATATGTCAAAACACAAAACTGAGGAGTCTGTGCGATACGTGTCTATCGGAGACACATGGATAATTCTGCACTAGATAATGTTGTAATATTTGTACATTTTTCAAAGCGGAGAAGATGAAGGCCTTTGAAAAGCAGGCCACTGTCACTTTCCTCAAAACACCATATGCCTTTAATAATCCCCGCAGAGCATTTGGTGTCATCATCAATGTCACAGTTTTGTTTTATTTTGGCCATGTTACAGATAATGTTTTAATTCATAAAAAGGAGTATTTCATGTCAACACATAAGAAAAGATTGTTATTACCCACTGTGACTGGTTGTTTTCTGACTTTTCCCTCTTCCACATGTTTTCCATAGCTGGTTCATGGCAAGAGTATAAAAGGAAAATGTCTTTGCTGTACTGATCCATGCATGTATTTAGCAGCAAATTGTTTTTGATTTACTGATTTTATTTTTTGCAAGTAACATGGATAAAGAAAGCGTGAAAGTTACATGAACTACTATTCAATGAAGTACAACACAATACAACTCAGGATGACATATTTGTAGTTTTGTGTAACTTTATGAAGTTCTCATCCTGAGACAATTGTTCATACAATCTTGCTGTGACTGTTGCAAGTAAATACAGTTGACATGAGTCACCTTAGCTGATACCCCAGGAAACTGCCAACAGTGAAAATTTTCCTGTAAAGCTGGCCATACTGTACATATGAGTATATAATTTTCTTCCAGTAAAAGAAGACTCTAGTATCCTCCCTGGTCATGCGACATGCCCCCTTTTGCTGGCCACACCCCCAGAATGGCCCTAAATGACATCACAGACATCACGCCCCCTCGCCATGCCCCCTTCCCCACCCTGCTCGGAAGCCTGAAATGGCTGGATGGGATGTCTGCCTAATCCACCGTGATTTACTGACATGTCCGATAGTGGATAAGTTCTGGATTCGATTGTATATTTCAACATTTTTAACATTACGTTTTACCACGGCAAAAACAAGCAAAGTGAAAATGCAGCGTTTTTAAATATGGGAAAAAATGGGAAAAAACTGTGATATTTTACAACAGTGTTTGGCATCAAATAAACAGAGAAAATAGCCCCCTAACCAAAGAACTGAGTGATTGGTTCATTTCAGAAATAAAGCTTAAATTAGTAGCATCGTGGTGAAACAGTGAGAAATACTCAGTTTTCTAACGGCTCAGTCTTGATTAGAGAGAGGTCAGGTGAAAGGTCTGTCAAGGTAACTTGACAAAGAACTCACTGAGCACGTGCTCCAGTATTTTTGGGTCTGCGACCCACTTTGAGAAATATAGAAACTTGCAGAATTAAAGAGATGATTCTCCCACAATGCTGCAGATTTCAGAGGTGAGAGTTACAGTTATGCATAAAATATAAATCGTAGAAGTAACTTGGGGTTATTTATATTTTAGCTTTAGTTCTTCTGTAATGAATATACCATTTGAGAAGTGTTAGGCATTTTCAGATATTCCCCTTTTCACCCCCCCCCCTGAAAAAACCCATCGTCTTGCATCTCAATGAGTCTAATACATCTTCCACTTGACAATATACTTGTTTGATACAGCGCTGACTGATTTCCTGGTTCAGGTTCCAAGTCTCTCAACAGCCAGCTGAATTTGCACAAAGGCGACATGTGGAAAAGTCTTCATCAGGGAAAGAAATAAGGGGCTCATATTTCCCATCACAGCTACCCAGTGCAGGTATGTCCACTGCTTTCATCTTCTTGATAGCTCCCACGGGAAAATAGCAGCCGTTACACCTAGTGTCAGGTCAAAGTCTGGTCTTTTGTTTCTTTTAGTTTCTGCAGCTTTTAAAATGTTTAACAATTTTCACCTGTCCATAATAGTTTTACACTGTGGGGCTACACCTCCAAGAATGAAGGCAACTGTGTTTAAAGTTCTACTTAAAGGTTTATTTAGTTGAGTGGGATTTAAATGTGAAAAATAAATGGTTTTGGTTAGATGCCTTTTTTATTTATTTTTTTTAGGAAGAGAGGGTGCAGCTCTCGAGTTTTGTGTATCTTTTGTTTGACAGATTGACTGTGGGTATCAGGCAGTTTATCCAGCAGAATCCAGACAATCTCATTGTTGCCTTATAATAGACTTCAGGTTAAAATCTTGTGCAAGGTAGTGTTGTTCAATGGGAAGGTACAAATGGCACCATATATGAGGTCACTAAAGGTGCCCATATCTTGATGGTGAGTTTGCCCGAGGCGTGCACACACAGGGATGATCATACCAAATACACTTTATACAGAACAATTGTTTGTTAATGTAGTATAGAGTGTCGATAAAAATCCGATAGAAATTTTCTGTTCAGACCAATAGGTTACGATACCTCTTCATCTTAACCTATGTGTACACAAGCTCGATGTTTGGATCTGATGGTATTGGATCTGATAGTATTTGCTGAAAATTGTCCATGTGTATGGCCACCTTTATTTTGTTACTATTCTCTTGCTTTATTTGCTTATCGTCCATAGATGCATACAATAAAGGACTTTTTACACTTATGCTGGCCATACAATGGCTCGATGAATCAATGGTTTTACATTCGATCCAACGTAAACATCGAATTGAATGAACCGTTGACCAGTGTGTGGGTTTTACCTGCCTGTTTCCTAAACATTCACAGTTTATCATTTATATTACGTAATATTGATTGCAAAATGGCCGGTGGTTTTGGGACTGTTGTGGGAATGTTGTGAGGTACATCTAATAATGTATAAGGCATACACTGTTAAAAAAGCTGAGGCCACACTACAATGTGCAGTAAGGCATGTGAATTGTGCATTGACGCATGTTTCAGGCATGTTACTGTGCATTTGCTCTGAAATTCATCACACAATACGCATCACAGCACAGTGAATGCAATCTGGCTACCTAAATTTTAATGCACTGACATGCATTTTTTATGTGCTAAAGGATCACAAAACGTGATCATAAGTGCATGAGAAACACGCAAGTGTGGCCTATCTCTAAGGCTGGGTACAGACCATTCGCTGCTAGCAAGCGGTCAGCTGGGACAGATCATGCAGTCCATAAGCGACAGTGATTTACCGGCAAAAAAAAAAAATTGCTGGTGTGTACCCAGCCTAAAGCCTCATACACATGTACAGTTTTACACCCGACACACAACCAAAGCTCATGCACACACGCGACGAAAAGGACGTTTCCGGCAATAATTGCACGCTGTTTTTAACTATTTTTGTCCTTCGTGGCGCCTTTGCACACAATAAAGATTTTTGGTTTTACACTTCATGTGAGAGCTGCACCACCACCCCCCCACATTTTTGTTGTACATTTTACTACAACAGGGTGTGTAGCCTTCAAGTGCTCTGTTATCTGGACTGTAGCTGTTTATTTATATATTTAAAAGACAATCAGAACACGCCATGCTGTAGTGTTTACATTATTCCAAAAGAATAACAAAGACACAGTGGATATAAATAAACATGAAACGCATAATATGGCCATTCCCCCCCACTTGTATCTGTATGTTGTCCCTCCCACTTAGTTCTTCTGGCAGGGATCTCATTCCTAATGTGTTGAGGCTTGTTGCACTTATATCCATTTATACATAATTTACATATATGCTTTCTTAACCGATGTATGAAATTGTATTTAATTGTTATCTATCTGTATAATGGCTTGCACTTATCCCCTTGTTTGTATTCTCTGTATTTTTTAATGTACGGCGCTGCGTACCCAAGTGGCGCTTTATAAATAAAATTATACATACATTCCAATTGTGGACACTAATAGAACTACAACTGTGAGTTCCAGCACTCTTAATGGAGAGAATAGAGCAATTAAGGAAAAATACATTTAACTAAACGTCTTGTTGGATGCAATATAAAGTACACTGTGCGTTTATCTAGTTACAGGTATTTATGTTTTGTGTAAGTGGACAGGATATGTACAAATGTTTTTACAATTAAAACAAGTAAAAAGGGCAACATTTCTAAACTCCTATTGTGCAGGACAAAATCAGAGAAATGGCAATGTTTGTAAACGTATTTCTTTTCCATTAAAGGGCATTGATACTGGAGAATTTTTTTTTTAAATTGATCATTACAGAAGAACTATAATTCTTCTTAACTATCACTGTAACATTTTTTATTTATTTATCATAAACTATTATGCTGTGTGTAGATTTTCTGGAATGGTGAAAGTTGGCATGTGTAAACCACATGATGGGAAATTCCCTTTTTCCCAGTGTTGCCTCAAAATAATTACTGAGCATGCTTGACTTCATAAAAAGTTGTGTCAGGTGAAAGGAGTCTACCACTTTATTCTTATTGGATAGACAAGTGGACTAAAAGTCGTTATGCTAGATACAGATCTTTGAGTCTACTTGGTGGTTGCAAAAAGTAATTTTGATGTGGTGTGGAGACTATCTGGGAGATTCAATAAAAGTTATTAATGGTGCTAATTTTGCCCAACCAATCAGATCTTATTTAACATTTGTAAGCTTACATCTGATTGGTTGGGGCAAAGTTAGCACCATTTTAAACGATAAGAACTTTTATTGAAGATAAGCAAGATTTTAGATGTGCCCCCCAGATAACAAAAACAGTTTGATGCAGTTTAACCTAACCCAACCAAACTGCAGCAAGGTTATTTAAAGGGCATGTCCATCCTACTAAGAAAAAATTTACCTCATGTAGTTTAGCCCTACAAACTCCGTTTTCATTTTACTTTAACCTGGGGGCATCTTTGAAAGGTTTAAGTAAAACAAAAATGGGGTTTGTGGGGCTGAATTTCGTGAGGTAAAATTGCCTGCAGGAGACCTGGATGGGGCCCCCTTTTTCTCTGGGCCCCATAGCAACTGCTTTGGTTGCTATAGTGATTCCTACGCCCATATTTTTATGCATCATGCAGTCTATCCTAACTTATAGCAATATAAAGGGTGGTGTTTCCTGCTAACACTGTGTGCTGTAACATCACTAGCACCATCGCTCTGCCCCTAGACTCAAGTTTGAGTATGCACACTTGTATCCTCAGCTGCATTATAAGTCCTCCCCCAAACTTTTTTATGCTTTTTAAAGCTAGCCACATGCCTGAAAATAACTTATTTCTCTCCCGCTAAGGTTCCATAGGCAGAGGAAAGGACAGATAATGGGTTTCAGGTCTGTAACTAGCCTGTCAAAAAAATGGTGACTTGTCAGTTATCTACCTGCAGCCCCAACTGCTATTTTTACCGTTTTATTACATGCATTTCTAACCAGATATTTAATGATAACTTCTATTCCTTTCTGGGCATTTGCCTCATCACTCAGTGAGCGTTTTATACTTAAGTATGTGCTAAGAAGGCAGCAGGTGAAATGTCAATCAATTATTGGCTGTCATGTAAGTTGTCACGGCCTTGATTGACTGCATGGAGGGAGGGGCCAGTTTAGCTAGAATAAAGGCAATTATTATCCTTAAATATCTGGTTAGTTATGCAGGTAATAAAATACTAAATATATTAGTTGTGGTTAAGGGCAGGTAAATGACAATAGAACAGTTTTTTTGTTTAAGGGGTGGACATGCCCTTAAAATTTACAAGCCTAGAGGTTATGATCCAAAGAAGCTAGACACAACATCCCTTGCATGTCTCAAAGGTATTAGAGAGCTCTTTTCAATAGACTGCACTTGTATGGAGACCACAATTACCCTTTAAAGGGCATGTCCACCCCTTTTTTCAAGATTTTATATATTGTAGTTTTTCTCTATCCTCTGCCGCACAAACCGTCCCTCTGCTTGCGCGGAACTGCAAGCAGGAGGCGGGACCGGCAGCTGTGTCCCTGATTGGCTGCCGGCTGCTCAGAACGTTGGAGGAGAGAGGTAAGGTAAGTAACTCTGGGGGGACTTTGTCAAAATTCTATTATGGCGGTTGGGGCTGGGGGACCAATACCTAGACTATTACCAAGGGGTTTGGAGCTAGGGGGAGGGAGAGGAAAACAGGAGGGAGAGGGAAGGGAGGGATGACTCTCCTGCGCATGTCACAAACCTTGAGGAGGTTGAGGCTGAGACAGGCACAGGATGAGTCACTGGGACCTACTACACTGCAGTTTTCCGGACTTTGGAGGGGCATAGCAGGAAAACCATTTGGAGCAGGGATGTAAGCTAAGGATTTTTATACACTACACAGTGTAATTTTCCCTTCACAACAAATGTCCCAATGCTAGCTTCTTGACTCCAATTAAGGATTGATATTGGAAAATACTGATATTGATCCTTTATAAATATCGCCCATTGTTTCTTAAAGGCCAAATGGTCCCCACTAACATTTCCTTTTCTTGATACCATTTTGGTTCATTTAAATCACTAAGCTATTAAAACCAAATGTTTTTATTGCTTTTACATTTACCTGGAAATGTTCACGATAACAAACAATCTATTTTTTTTTTAAATTCTAATTTTTATTTATTTCTTCCAAGTGAGCCCATTAGTGCTGGAACTTTGCACATTCGGGATTCTTTGTACATCCTAACATCATTACATTCGACTTGGAAGTGTGAACATGTAATAAATCTGCTTTAAAGAGGCAGGCTCAGCTGGGAATAAATCCGCACAGTGCATAGTACTTCTCACTTCCTGACCCCGGGTCACACCACAAAATATCTGTTGACATTTTCAGCATCACTGTTTTTCTCTCTGATACTTCATGTGCTTCAGCTGTTCATTTTCTCTTTTTTCCCCCAAGATGAACAGTTACACTTTATCTCGAGTTTTTCTAACGTTTTAGAGGTAACAATCTCCATCTGCTTTCAACATGTTCTTGACATTAACTAATGTCTCCTATTAACATTTAAAGAGACCAATCTGGGGCAAGTTGTTTCTAAGCCAAGTTGAAACAAGCCACAAGGAGAAGTGTATTCTGCTTTACGTACCAAGAATAGTCTGTCTATTGTGAAGCCAAAACCCTGCAGAACATGCCAGGGAAACACAGGGTATTAACTTCTCTCTTGTCTTAACATTGGCACATGGAAGGGAATAAGAACATTACCATTATAGGCAGTGTAATTCTGTTGGGATGACCAACAAAGATTGTTTCTTTTTCTTGAACCCCTCAGTTTCATTTTTATAGTTTCTTTAGTAAAAAAGCAAATGGGGTGACAGATTCATTATAATAAATATGATTAATTAAAAACTCATTTCCGCTTTCCTAGACATAGGATTATGATCCCATTCTGGTTATACATCAAACTGATATTAGATTGAAAGTAGATTGCAAAGTGATTGGTGCAGGCGGGTGTTGGAATGATGTGGCATTGTTGGTAGGTAAGGAGTAACGTGTGCATGGCCTGCATTATTCTCTGCCTCTTTCACCATTGTTCTTGCATTTCCTGTTTTGTGATTTGACAGCACTTCTTTTATCACACTGCAAATTGCCCTTCCTAATGTTAGCAATAATCTTGTGTCATAATGTTCCCATTTTGTCTATGTGTGTGCACTGTCCATTTAAGCATGTTCTTTATCTTTTCCACCTTATACGGAATTCTGCAGATTACAGGTTTTTTTTTTACAGATTCTGTTTTTATAATTAATAAAATTCTTTGATTTGCAACTTAAACCATTTTCTGTTTAATTTCAACTAACAATGGTTACTTTTAGACTTTTTTCTTAAAGGACAATAATATTCACCGCTCCCTCTCTTTACACCTTAATAATACCCAGGATGAGGTACTAAACCACTAAGTTCTCACCCCTGGGTACTTTATCAATCAGCTGTAATACTTATTGTACACTCCAGTCCTCTTCCTGCTTGTCTCTGCACAATGAAGCCAGTCTGCTCTTCCCCTAAGCTACTGACAGTGACAGTCCATGATGTAGCCAATGGGAAGACAAACTTTTTTGCAGAGCATGTTTTCCCATTGGCTATATCATGAACTACAGAGACAAGCAGGATGAGGACCTTAATGTATGTATTGCAACTGGAAAGTACCTAGGGGTGAGGACTTCAATAGGTGGAAGAAGAGGAGCAAGGGGGGGATAATAATTGTATAATTGTATATAAGATGTATTGAAATTGTTAAAATTAACAATAAATTCATTCAATACACCACCACATGCCCCTTAATCTTGAACAGATTTCATGTACAAAAAACAAAGCCTCCCTAATATCTATGGTTATTTACACATGTTAAATATTGTTAGATTGGTCATTAGATGTACTATTCCCCTACAGGAGCTGTTCAGCAGTAGGTAAACAGCCCTTTCTGTTCTATGGAGAGGGGAGGGAGGGCAACTGGGAGAATCTCTGTGGCATCCAACATTGTTTAATAATCCAGTGGTTCAGATCACTAAAAAAACTTTTCACACATAAGATTCTACGACAATTGTACATAGGCTACTTCAGTTGCCAATTATCTGTGTATATAAAGTAGCTTAGGAAAACTTATAACAAATATATTGCTGACATTTATTTGTTTAATAATAATGTCAAAAGATATTTCATGGTTTTTATGAGACAGGAATAATGCCAATGCATATTAATACATGGGAAGAGGATACATTAATACCATCTTTTGGTAAATATTTATCCATTTATTAAGCCAATTACCATTATTTCATGTAAGTATCAATTCTAAGTCCATATGTAATAATAATTACAAACGATCGGGTCGGCCGAACGCTCATTCGGGAAAGGCCGAAAATTTCCGTCGGCCGCGCTAGACTCCCTATAGAGGAGTCTAGAGCGGCCGATGGAAACACAAGTCCCGAGCGTTCTCCTTATGAAGTTCATAGGGAGAACGCTCTGGACTGTGTGTATAAAGATCTTTGAAAGATGGCAGACAGGATCTTGCAGATCCTGTCTGTCATCTTTCAGAAATCTGGACTGTGTGTACCTAGCTTAAGATATTGCAGCCATTATTATTGTAAATTCATTAACTCTGTAGCTCCACTAATACAGTCTTTAGTGGTTTTGAGGCTTTGAAATAAAAAGCATAACAAAACTCGTTAATTATGTGTCTATACGGTATGTGTATTTTTCAGGGGTGTCCAACATGGAGCCCTCCAGATGTTTGCAACTACAACTCCACGTTGTTTATCTTATATAATAAGGGCTGTCAATATGCAGGGACACCAGGCGCATTTGCAGGATCGCCTCGTCATTCAGGGATTGTGAGGGATTGGAGGAGGTCAGGGGGGGAAGGCGATGGGTGCAAGCGCACGTGGGTGGGCACACGAGGTGCATACGCCGTAGGGTTTGCTAACATAAACTAAATTGTGGCTTTCTTAGCATCTTAGGGAAGTTATGAGTGCAGATTAGGATTTGGAATCAATAAATTCAAGGTGCACTTGCTGTCATACATAAGTGTAGGGGTATATTATAAATGAAGCTCAATCACACTGAAATAATTAACTAATTTGCAAAATTTACATAATACAAAATATGACGACATTAAGCAAAGAAACCAGAAATTAATAAAAATGTTTTCCAAGTAAATACTGTATAGATAATAACCGTTTAGCTCATGGAAACTATTGCCTTCCCAACACTATATTCTGCCATCAGTTCTTCAGTAACAGGCATTAACTTTATTTACAATTACAAGTTTCACCAGAAGGTTAAAAAAAATCAGCACTGTTTTGTATAGAGGCTACAAATCATAACGTTAATTAAAAACATATACTTGCCGGCAGTGGGTTAAAGTTTTGATCTACGAGTTGGCTGTATCCATGATCAAAGAATGAATGACGGATCACTACATCAATGCCTTGATTGGCTGCCATTCCTAAGGTGTTTAGCCACCTATATGACACAGAAGAGACATCTGAATTAGTTCACAGAAGCAGCTACATTGCTCAAAGCACACTTTACAGCCCAATAAATGTTAAGGCTGGTACACACTATACAATCCTTCCTCTAGACCGACCGTTCAAGGCTTTTGACTGGTCGGCCAGGAGGAAGGACTGTTGGTCGCGAACTGTCCATAGATAACACACGATCAGTTGTGATTTTCCGACCTGTCCGATCATTCGTTCGTCCGATTTGTTTGAGAGGTCGATCGAGGCAGCAAAAGCCAGCATACAATAATTCGAACCGACTGACCGAAACACTGAAATGTCGGTCGGGCCAAATTATTGTATCGTGTGTACCTATTTTTACACAATCATACAATTAGTTATTCTAATCTAATATATTCTGCTAAACACTATTGTACTTTTTAATTATTAGGAAATGTTATACAATACAGATTTCACCATCAAAACTGCTGCTTTGTTGCCATTTTTGATGGGTTCATTAAATTTTACTTAACCGACGCCTTTTCGCCAAATTTGTTCTTAACGTTTCGCATTTTATAAAGCGGTGTTTTCGCCATTTCTCTTTTCTACATACATCGCCACTGTAACCACTCAATCATAAGTGATAAAAGTGTTTTATTGTGTTAAGTACAGCCATTCAAAATCACCAAGACTAAGGTGGCAAAAACGCAAAATTGGCCATTTATCTAGCCTGCCAATGGGTCCATGGAAGGTGTCAGTACATTGTGAAGTGTTTCTCAATACTAATATGTACCCATGGGGTGTTATTACCATAATACAATCTGCCATTTCCAATTTTTTAAGATCGTTTTTTTAAGGTTCTTATTTTCTTTAGTTACCCATAAAATCAAATGGGTTTCTAAGGGGCATATTTATAAAGGGGCATTAGTTTTGCTTTTTTGCCACCAGACTTAACCACAACTTTCAACTTTTCTTTTCGTCATAGTTATTAAAGAAACACTAAAGCTGTTTTTTTAAAGGGACAGTTCAGTGGAAATTATCAATATTGTTAAATTGTTAGTTTGTGCAATGCCTTCTTAGTTATTCTACATATTCTCTCCCATTTTGAAAAATCAGTTGATTTCATACCCTTTGCTGTTCCCTGCTGTTGACATTAGTGAGCTGACATCTTAGGTTCTAACAGTCCTTCTTCTTCCCAGGATGCACCAAATCCTTGGAATGTTCCTAACAGTTATTTCTACTGATTGGCTGTTGGATGGGTCAAAGATGCTCAGATCTCTACTGAGCAACTGAATCAACCCAGGCGCTGGGTCAAGGGCAAGACCATAACGGTCTCTACTAGGGGTCTTGCAAACAGGAAGTCAGTATTTCGGTTGCAGTTATTTATACACAGACACAATGCTGAATGGGCAGGTTAAGGTCATTGGGATGAAAAAATACTGCTCTTTTTTCTGAAAAGCATATGTATTTGCACTGAACTTTGAGTATATTCCATCCGTTTCTATTATTCACAGGGAGATGAGAACACTTATTCCCACCTCCCTGTGAATAATAGGATGCTCAGGGACCAAGTGCATGTGCGCCTATCTTTTGTATTCGCGCGCATGCACTTGGTCTTTAGTGTTGTTTAGTGTTCCTTTAAAAAGGCACATTTTTCTCAAACGTGAAACTTATGTGGCAAAAAGTAGCACTAATAATGCTAAAAAAATGTGTCGAAAAGTTCAGCACATATGATGGTAAATCGGTAACACTCCCTGGTGTCAAATTGGTTAATACACACTGATATGATAAATAGTGTAAAACTCACACAGACGAATTTTCTCTAATTTATTAATAGGATATGCTAAATAGTGTAAAACTCACACAGACGAATTTTCTCTATTTTATTAATAGGATATGGTAAATAGTGTAAAACTCACCCAGGGGAATTTTCTCTATTTTATTAAAAGGATATGATAAATAGTGTAAAACTCACCCAGGCGAATTTTCTCTATTTTATTAATAGGATATGATAAATAGTGTAAAACTCACCCAGGGGAATTTTCTCTATTTTATTATTAGGATATGATAAATAGTGTAAAACTCACCCAGGCGAATTGTCTCTATTTTATTAATAGGATATGATAAATAGTGTAAAACTCACCCAGGGGAATTTTCTCTATTTTATTAATAGGATATGATAAATAGTGTAAAACTCACCCAGGCGAATTTTCTCTATTTTATTAATAATATATGATAAATGGTGTAAAACTCACCCAGGCGAATTTTCTCTATTTTAATTAATAATATGATAATAGTGTAAACTCACCCAGGCGAATTTTCTCTATTTATTAATAGGATATGATAAATAGTGTAAACTCCCCAGGGAATTTTCTCTAATTTTATTAATAGGATTGATTAAATAGTGTAAAACTCACCGGCGAATTTCTCTATTTTATTAATAGGAATTGATAATAGTGTAAAACTCACCCAGGGGAATTTTCTCTATTTTTAATAGGATATGATAAATAGTGTAAAACTCACCCAGGCGAATTTTCTCTATTTTATTAATATTATGATAAATGTGTAAAACTCACCCAGGGAATTTCTCTATTTTTAATAGAGATATGATAAATAGTGTAAAACTCACCCAGGCGAATTTTCTCTATTTTATTAATAGGATATGATAATAGTGTAAAACTCACCCAGGGATTTTCTCTATTTTATTAATAGGATTGATAATAGTGTAAAACTCACCCAGGCGATTTTCTCTATTTTATTAATAGATGTGATAAATAGGTGTAAAACTCACCCGGGGAATTTTCTCTATTTTATAATAGGATATGATAAATAGTGTAAAACTCACCCGCGAATTTCTCTATTTTTATTAATAGGATATGATAAATAGTGTAAAACTCACCCAGGGAATTTTCTCTATTTTATTAATAGGATATGAATAATAGTGTAAACCTCACCCAGGCGAATTTTCTACATTTATTAATAGGATATGATAAATATGGTAAAACTCACCCAGGCGAATTTTCTCTATTTATTAATAGATATGATAAATAGTGTTAACACCCCCAGGGAATTCTCTATTTTATAATAGGATATGATAAATAGTGTAAACATCCCAGGCGAATTTTCTCTATTTTATTAATAGGATGATAAATAGTGAAAACTCACCCAGGCGAATTTTCTCTATTTTATTAATAGGATGTGATAAATAGTGTAAAACTCACCCAGGGAATTTTCTCTATTTTATTAATAGGAATGATAATAGTGTAAACTCACCCAGGCGAATTTTCTCTATTTTATTAATAGGATATGATAATAGTGTAAAACTCACCCAGGGAATTTTCTCTATTTTATTAATAGGATATGATAAATAGTGTAAAACTCACCCAGGAATTTTCTCTATTTTATTAGAGGATATGATAATAGTGTAAAACTCACCAGGGAATTGTCTCTATTTTATTAATAGGATATGATAAATAGCGTAAAACTCACCCAGGCGAATTGTCTCTATTTTATTAATAGGATATGATAAATAGCGTAAAACTCACCCAGGCGAATTGTCTCTATTTTATAATAGATATATAAATAGTTGTAAACTCACCCAGGGGAATTTTCTCTATTTATTAAGGATATGATAAATAGTGTAAAACTCACCCAGGCGAATTTTCTCTATTATTAATAATATATGATAAATGTGTAAAACTCACCCAGGGGCAATTTTCTCTATTTTATTAATAGATATGTAAAAAATAGTGTAAACTCACCCAGGCGAATTTTCTCTATTTATTTATAGGATATGATAAATAGTGTAAAACTCACCCAGGTGAATTTTCTCTATTTTATTAATAGGATTGATAAATAGTGAAACTCACCCAGCGAATTTTCTCTATTTTATTAATAGGATATGATAATAGTGTAAAACTCACCCAGGGAATTTCTCTATTTTATATAGTGATATGATAAATAGTGTAAACTCACCCAGGCGAATTTCTCTATTTATTATAGATATATAATAGTGTAAAACTCACCCAGGGGAATTTTCTCTATTTTATTAATAGGATATGATATAGTGTAAAACTCACCCAGGCGAATTTTCTCTTTATTAATAGGATATGATAATAGCGTAAAACTCACCCGGGCGAATTTCTCTATTTATTATAGGATATGATAATAGTGTAAAACTCCCCCAGGGAATTTCTCTATTTTATTAATAGGATATGATAAATAGTGTAAACCACCGAGGCGAATTTTCTCTATTTTATTAATAGGATGTGATAAATAGTGCAAAACTCACCCAGGCGAATTTTCTCTATTTATTAATAGGATTTGATAAATAGTGTAAAACTCACCCAGGTGAATTTTCTCTTATTTTATTAATAGGAATGATAAATAGTGTGAAACTCACCCAGGCGAATTTTCTCTATTTTATATAGGATAGATAAATAGTGTAAAACTCACCCAGGCGAATTTTCTCTATTTTAATATAGGATATGATAATAGTGTTAAACTCACCCAGGTGAATTTTCTCTATTTTATTAAGAGGATATGATAAATAGTGTAAAACTCACCAGGGGAATTTTCTCTATTTTATTAATAGGATGATAAATAGTGTAAACTCACCCAGTGAATTTTCTCTATTTTATTAATGGTATTAAATATAACAAAACTCACCCTAATCGAATTTTCTCTATTTATTAAGAGATAATGATAAATAGTGTAAAACTCACCCAGGCGAATTTTCTCTATTTTATTAATATGATATGATAAATAGTGTAAAACTCACCCAGGTGAATTTTCTCTATTTTATTAAGAGGATATGATAAATAGTGTAAAACTCACCCAGGGGAATGTTCTCTATTTTATTAATAGGATATGATAAATAGTGTAAAACTGCATCTAATTATCAATCCAGTTACATTAATATGGGAACATACCATAGTGCTGTGTAAGAAATAATCATGCCATTCCCCATAGATTTAGATGCATTTACGCCACCTCAGACAAAAATCCACATTTTTACTCTTAATAAATACTGCTATGATTTTCAGTTAATGCTATGAAAAATGCCAGAATGGTGTTTGGTAAAAATTCTGATAAAACTTCAAAAAGGTGTCAAAAAAGGCAAAATTTCACCTATTTATAACTAGCTTTAAATACACAATGGGACATATTTATAAACGAGCTGTAACTTTTCATGGCCGTGTTTCCCGCCATTTTCGCTAAAATCGCTAATAACACTATTTACACATGCACTATTTACACATTAACTTCGCATCGGTTACCGCACGCTTCTATTTAAAAAGAGGCGGTAACTGATGCGATTAATCTCGGCCATTTCACTTCGCCACCTTGAAGGTGGCGAAAACGGCCGAGATTGCAGAGGGCTGGGAGGGGATGCCAGGAAAGGATCGCTGCGGGTGGTCATAATGATCAGAGGGGCGTGGTGGGGTGGTACGCCCACCCCGCCCCCCGTGGCGAGGGCGGGGTGTATGCGGCAGATGCGACCATCCGCCTCAACCCCTTCCTAGCAGCCCCTCCCAGACCCCCGCCCCATACTCTTGCGGGGGGAGGGAAGGGTTCACTGGGGGGGTAATGCAGCTCCCTGGCTCGAGCTGCGTTGCCCCTTGAGCCCCAAAAGGCACTTCTCAGTGCCCCCGCTGGAGGGTCCCTCCACCCTGCAGCAGGCCCTTCCCTCCCCCCGATAAGAGTACAAGGCGGGGGTCTGGGAGGGGCTCCTGGGAAGGAGTCGCGGCCAGTGGTCGCTTGTGACCACCCTGCCGTGGGGTGCTGGGGCGGGGTGGGCATACACCCTTGGCCTTGCCACGGGGGGTGAGGGCAGGGTGGGCGGACACCCTGCCTTGCCCCTCTGATCAATGTGACCACCCACAGCAATCCTTTCCCGAATCCCCTCCCAGCCCCCTGCTCCGTCTCGGGATTGCGGCGGTATTGTACTTAGCACATTGCGATAAGTGCAGTATTGCCGTAAAGACAATTCAAATTAGCGCCGCACATTGCGGCCGCGAAACATTTCGCAGCAATGCTGCTCGCCATTATAAATATGGCGATAGCGGTATTTTTACCACGGCAATGTGCGACGGTAATTTTACAGCGCTATTATCGGCCGTTTATAAATATGGCCCAATGTCAAGAATTGCTCTGAAATTTCACCTTCTCTGTTTTATAAATATGCCTCTAAATTCATCATATACATTACTGGGTTTTTTTGCTAAAGACCCCCCTGGTAATTCTGGTAATGGCCGATGCAAGAGTGCAATTTCTCTCTTCGCCGTGATACCAGACTTAACGCAATGAATAAGGCGAAGTTGTCAGTGCACATCGCTGATATTACATCCACACAGCGCCACAGTGATACATTTTGCAGCGAAAATAGCTCTCTTTGCCATCGCAATGTCCTGTGATAACGAAATGGCAAAAATAATGACCGTTTATAAATATGACCCACAGTTGTGTATGACGGTAATACCACTTGAAAGCATTACAGAGAATGCTTGAAATTGAGACTACAATTCCACAGATTGAAAGGAAATAGTTTTGAAATCCTTGCTGTCTATTATGTAGTAGACAGGCAGTTTTTACAATGCTACTGTATCTATAACAACCATTCTACAAAGCTTAGAAAAAGATAAGTTTTATTGACTATTGTTCATTAAAAAAAAACTACATTAAAGAAAAACTTTAAAATGAAAGGGTATAATAAAAAAACATCAACTAATCTTACTATTCCTCATAAGTAGAGATGTCCGAACTTCGCAAAATCCGGTCCACTCGAGGATCCGTGAATTTTCGAAAAAATTCGAAAATTCGAAAATCCGCGAGCGGACCCGTTAAAATTTAAAATACCCTTGAAATAACGAGATTTTTTGTATTTTCGAAAATTTTCGAAATTACGAGTTTTCACGGTTTTTCGGGAATTACGAGTTTTTCGTAATTTCGAAAATTTTCAAAAATATATATGTATGGAATTAAGAGAAATCCTTGTATTTTCGAAAATACGTGTTTTCCCGTATTTTCAAAAATACGCGAAAACTCGTAATTTCGAAAATTTTTGAAAATGGGAAAATCCGCAAATCGGAAGTTCGGATGGCGGAAAATCCGGAAAAATCCGCCGTTCGCGGACGGGATAAGTCCGCGGCGGATCCGGGTTCGGATCCTCGAACCGGCCATCCCTACTCATAAGCAATGTTCTTTTATATGTAATATACATCTTGTTTTTGGACAGCACTCTTAATAATGTAAAAATATACAATACCCTTTGGTATTCTTAATTCGTTTTCTAATTAAGTAGTCTGGGCTATTAAGCAAAGCTGCAAGGTTTAAAAGATGCTAAAAGGAAACTACTGTACCTACATCTAACACTACCGGATTATTGGAGACTTGCTCAAATTACATCCCATGGTATCAATTTAGAAGCCCAATCACGCTTGTTGAGGTGTTATGTATAATTCTCTGCTAATAAAGACCAACAAAGAATTGTGATCAACAGAAATTGCTGTTGCCTAGAGGCAGTTATCAAGTCGTTGCTATGAACATTGTTTTAACTGCAAGTCTCTAATCTCTTTCTCAATTTTCCCCATTACAGTGTTACTGATGCCGAATGTCATTCTTTATAGCTTTGTTAAAGGTAAATTGGACAAATCTGGCAAACTGTTGCCCTTTTCCCCACCCAGACTTGTGAAGGACATAAAGGAAAGTGTTCTCTCAATACCTTTGATAGCTTTCTTTCTACTTTATGCGCACAGGCTCATTAATAAATACCAAGGATAATGATTTAAAAGCAGGACTAGAAAAGTCATAAACAGCTGCATGGCTATAAAATAGTCCAGATGCTGAAATATTATTTATAGCGCATATTTCTAGCAAGGTATGCACGTGTTGTCAACATTTATGGGTTTCAAAAGGGTTAATGGTTTTATATTTGGTGAAGAGCTTACAAATACAAATGAAATGATTAGTGAAATTTTGCAACAGCCTAACAATTAGTATTGTAATTGCAATAGGAGTCCAAATGCTTTAACATGTGTTTCACTGATGCTTAGACTAGGAGGGAATATTTCCTGAGTGTAATGTGGCCCACTTCCCATTGCAGATATGGTGCAAACTTTGCAATCCCACAGCTGTTACAAGCTCTAGGCAAAAGGTACGATACGATGATTGTAAAAAGACATGTCTTTCATTAACAGAGAGGTTTTGGTCTAAGGGCACGGCCAGACTGCAACGCAAACGCAATCGCACACGGAATCGCATGTGATTTTTTTTTTTGCGGAAGGCAAATCGCAATCACAACGCACCGGAAAACGTGCGTTTTTGGTGCGTTGCCGCATTTTCAATGATCTGGAAAAAAAAGCGATTGCAAAACATTGCACAAAAGCAAGCGCAAACGCAAAAAAAACACAGCAGTGTGGCCTAGCCAAGTTCAAGTCCAAGTTCACAATATACATTTAGGGGATGATGCAATAAGAGGAGCAAATGTTTGCCATTGCTCTTAATTTGCAGTCATCAATCATATGTTATCTTTTATAATATAGGCAGCCTCTAGAATTACTCGATGGAATCTGATAACCAGATCCTCTCTTGACTGCAATACATGCCATACACTACACAATATACCTAATTATGTTCAGACAACCAAATAGGCCTGTCATTTTGGGATCAGTATATTTTGCAAAAGAATGGTCCAGGCTGAGGAAACATTGTCAGGTGTGTCAGTGGAACAGCCTGATATTTAGATCAACTAGATGTTAACATTAAATTCATCTAATATCAATCCAGTAAATGGCTGAGATTAGATAGAACATGGCCTAACATGATATCCTAAAATTAAACCTGTGCACGTTCCTTTCATAATGATGAATTCATAAATGAATTTCTATTAAAAGAAATAAAAGACAAAACATTTATTCAAATTATATATAATTTCTATTTCACAATAGAGATGGGATCCGGGTTTAATTCAGACCCTCGGTTCCGAAATCCGAAAGATCTGTCGGAATCTGGGCGGATCGTCTGGATTTCGGTACTTCAGAACAAATTTCTGGATATTTTACAATGTACAGAGCTGTTTTCGATAATTTTTGAAAATATCTTTGAACGTTCGAAAATCATCGAAAATACGATTGAGGAGACCACTTTCCAATCGCATTTTCAAAGATCGAACATTCGAAGATATTTTCGATAGTTTTTGAAAATAACCTTGAATGTTCAAAAATCGGAAATGCGAAAGTGGTCTCCAAAATATAGATCCATATATTCAAAAATTCGTTACATTTTCGGACCTTCTGGATTTTCCCGAGATCCGTGAATCCGAAAACGGTATGAAACTATGTCGTTTAAGCCATCTCTATTTCACAATAAAAAGATTTTAAAAAACTCACAAGAATCCTGCAGCATACGTGTCAGAGAAGTTATTGGTGCCTCTAGATGATGGTGATCCAACTCCTCCAAGCCAAACTTTCTTGCCAGGTGTGTACAGGTTTACCACCTATGTACAAGAGAAAGGATGTATGCTGTGGTATTAAAGCACATATGTGAATGTTCATTTGTCTCAAGAGTCACCATTATATCATCATTAATGATAAATTATTGAAGAAAAAGCTGTGTCCATTGTATCAATAGGCACTATTTTACTGTTTACTGTTTTGCTAACATAAAAGCTTTAGCGGGAATGTCCACCCCAAGACAAATACTTATAATTACTTTCCTCATCCTTCACAAACATCGAGACCAAACTTTAATAGATTCTTACCCATCTGTAAGTTTTTCCTTGAAAGGAAAGTATTTACACTGATGTTTGCCCTGCCCCTTCTTTGATTGCTCAGAGTAAGTGGTTTGTGGAGAGGTATTCATGTTGACACCATCATGGCCATGACTGACTGCTGCTACGGGGGGGGGGGGGGGGGGGGGGGGGTGCTTCTATTTTGCTACCAGCAAGAAAAATTCTTAATGTTCCGGCGTTAGCTGTGGTGGCTCAGTATTCTAATACTCTGTTACAAACACACAGGTTACAGGTTCAGTTCCCCAGATGAAATAATTGTTTTAGATTTCATTGCTTTTTTGTATGAAAAGTATAGTAATGTGTGGAGGGAACAGAGATTGTTTTAAAAAAAAATAATTGTACACTTTTAAATCTATATTTTGTGCCTAAGAGGCAGGATCTGCTGTAACATGATCAGTGACAAATAGTGGTGGGTCTGTGTGCTGTAATATGATTGGCTTTCAGCTTCAAGGAGGCAAGGCTGCCTATTTTTTATCTGCTGTGCATTAGAGGGTTAAGTCCCACTTTGCTCATTAGTTCATGAACTGTTCTACATACTGTACTACTCAATGCCATGCCAGGCTATTAAAACCCATCCTTTCCTTTGCATAGTGTTACCCTTTTAATTATTGTTTGATGTCCAGGTGTAAGATGGCACCAGGATTTCTTGAAATAGTTTCTGCAATAAAAAGATTACTTTTTTCACAGAAGCTGATTAGTCTCCAGTTTTGCTTGTGCTTTTAACGTCACAGTCTCCAAATCTATTTCATGTAATTTCAACTTAAGCCCAATGTAAGAAAATAAATACGTAGAACTATAAAATTGGATGGTTGTCTGTAAAATTACATTACATATGGTTATATCTATATATATCTACCCAACACATAAAAACCACTGTATCTTTGTCACTAAATTAGCCTGATTCAAAGTGATAACTGTAATTCTATTTCTGATCTTCAGGTATCTCATCTTATACTGCAACAGGAATACCAACATATTAGTTTCTTGGCAAATGAACCATATTTTTATCCTTGTCTTTTCTCGCACAGTTTCGTTTCATGTGTTTGTTTTTATAAGTGATGATAATTATAGAGGAGTCCCTCTAATCTAAAAATCCCTCTAAAAGAAATGACAGTTTCCAAAATTCGCATATCAGACGGAGTTCACATAAATTTATTCAGTCAAAATTTATCAGAAATGGAAATCGTAAATCACATTGAAAATTTGAAAGCCAAGATCAAAATTTCAAAATCTTTAATTGGGTTTTAACCAGATTTTTGATATTTCAGAACGTTCTGTGAAATCAATGGTTTTGTTTATCTCTAATGATGATCACTTAGCATCTTCTGTAATGTTGCTGTCCAAAATAATAAAGTAGATTTTCTGATAACTTACTATAAATGTTTTTTATTTTGACAAGATATGTGCACACATTTCGGCAATCCCCTTCATCAGGTGCTTAACACAACATATCGGTAACTGGTTTAAATAAACCTCAAAGGAAAGGGAGGGTCTTAGTGCATCTAGTTATACATTTGTGACAAAATTTTTTTTGTGCTAAAGTGCTATATTAAAAAGTGCTTATATATAATATTACGTTATTACAATAAAGGCAGTATGTGTACTAAAATAAAAATGTTTTACCTATATACTCGAGTATAAGCCGAGGTTTTTAGGTTTAAAGAACCTAAAACCTTGACTCGGCTTATACTCAAGTCACAAGGAACTTACCTGCAATCCAAGGCAGCCGCGAGTCCGGCCGGCAGTTCCCAGTAGTTCTTCGCGGTTGCGCGAGTACGTCATCACGCACGCTGGTGGGATGACGTCATCGCGCAGCCGCGAAGCAGTATATGGGAACTGCCGCCGGACTCGCGGCTGCTTCTGGATTGCAGAGAGAGGAAACTGAAGACCAGGTACAGGTAAGTGAGCTGGGGGGGGACTGGGGGGAGGGCTGGGGGTACTGGGGGGAGGGCTGGGGGACAGTATGCCATGCAGACACCCACATTACCTTTTTACTATAGGTAGTTGGAAACTACAACTCCCAGCAACCAAGCATGCTGGGAGTTGTAGTTTCCAAACATCTACAGTGGAAAGGTATTAGGGTGGGGGACAGTATGCCAACAGTAACCCCCAATACCTTTCTACTATAGGTGGTTGGAAACTACAACTCCCAGCAACCAAGCATGCTGGGAGTTGTAGTTTCCAAACATCTACAGTGGAAAGGTATTAGGGTTACTGTATACCCTCGGCTTATACTCGGGTCAATCATCTTTTCTAATTTTTGAGGCAAAAATGGGTGCCTCGGCTATACTCGAGTATAGGTAATCCTAATAATTAAGTGAATGATCCTTTCCAATGTACTTAAATTAACGTGCATCTTAATTAAAACTCATGTAAAATCCACTATGTATAAATTTACTGTTTTTCTTTGTATGTTGTATCAATTTGATACATTTATAGTACACCTTTAACACTTTTATTACATTGTAGCAAAGTTCTGATGTATTATTAACTTATACTTGCTAGGTACTTTTATCTTTTCTTGTTTTTTTTTTTTTTCTTTTTGTTTCTTGTATTTTTTACAGACTGTTCATAGGAAACATCTAAAATTGAGCTCTTCATTCAGTCCCTTGGATGGATGGCATTGAGACGGTGTATCCAATATGCTTCTCTTTGAGGAGCTTTTATACGTAATTTCCCCCCCTGGGGCTCTCTTTACCACCTCAAGTACCAACCATCTAAGTTGTGCTGCATTATGTTTGTAATGTTTAAAGTGTTTGGATACTGTGTAACATTTTCATTTTATCCAAATCGCATTTGGTGATATTGCTTTTGTCACTGATATGTTATGTTAAGCACCTGACAAAAAGGGATTGCCCCGAAACATTGTGCTCATACCTTGTCACAATAAAAACCATCTGAAGATTTGTGATTGCGGCTCTCATCATCTTCTGGATTACTGTACATAGCTGTTTGTGGTAAGCGGGCACGATAGCACTGCACCAATAAAAAGGAGGTATGCAGGGAGATATCATGTTTGGACTTACCTTACATATATGTATCTAATGTGGCAACAAAATTGCATGAAGACAGCATAGCTATTTGTTTCCTTATTGCAGGAAAGCATACACTTTATAAAATATACAATATGAAGAGGTTGAATTATTACAATGAAATAAGTAAAAAACTGCAATTGTTTGTACCTTAAATATGCATTATTATTTGTTTTAAAGGGTATGTCCACCCAAAATTAAGGTTTTGCTGTAGTGTAGCCTCCCCCCCCCAACCCTAACCGCATGGTTTATTATCAAAAAAAAAAATAGCAGGTAACTTACTTACCATCCTTAGTTCCCGCGGCCTCTGCCTGTATGCAACTTCCTTGAAAGAAGTAACATTAGGGCCAGACCGGCAGCCGCGGCTGTGATAGGCTGAAAGGCAATGGACATGCCCTTTAAAGGAGCTGTTATCAGGGAAATCCAATAAAAGTTCTATTGTTAAAACGGCACTAATTTTGCCACAACCAATCATATGTTAGCTTTCAAATGTTAAATACAATCTGATTGGCAGGGGCAAAATTAACACCATTTTTGTGTCTGTATTTTAGAGATTCTATATATTTACCCAATGATCCAGTTACCTTGTAGACATTGCTGCATATAAAAGCATCATTCTGAATTTAGCTTAAAAGAAAACTCAGTGTATTTTTTTTTTTAAAGGAAAAGAACCTGGGACAGGAGGTAGGATTGATTATTCCTACCCATTATTGTTCTGTTGAGGAGATACAGCATGTAAAGTTTTTCAGGTTAGTCCTGGAATATTCCTATATTAAATATAGTGCTGAAGCCAGGAGGAAGAATGGCATAATGAGTTTTTTCTTGGACTGGTGCTCCTCACAGAAATAATATTGGGAGGTAGGATTGATGAATTATATCCTATATCCCTGTCCCAAGTACTTTGTGCATTTGAACTGTTTTTCAAAAAAACTTAAACTTAAATTAAAAGCAATTTGTTATTTCTCAATCATTAAAACATAGTGAGCGATATAAGATAGAGGTTAAGACAGTTAAGTCTGACGTGTTTCATGCCCGATCTTATGAGCAGTTCAACCCGAACAGTGTATAAGTGAGAACTTATTCAATCGGGGAGTGCCCTGGGTGTTGCAGGCTGATATCAGAATGATTGAAGGAGTGTGGGGAAGAGAGTGAAGGATGTAACCAGAGCCACAGCTATGACAATAACCATCTGCCTTAAAGAGGAAGTTTTCATGTGCTGGTCTCCTTTCATAAACAATATAGGAGGTAGGAATTTGCTAATCCTACCTTCCTGACCCAGTTCTTTTCATTTCACCTGTTTTTTTAAACTTTATATGCACTATAGTTCTGCTATAACACATTACAAAGAATCTTCTGTTTACAAAACCTACTTTTGAATCTTTCTAATTTGATCAGAGAGTGCATCAACAGTCTGGTTTTCATGAAGTCCATTAATTTGTTCACTTCTCCATCAATATAGTAACTAAAAAGAAATGAAAATAAATGAAGTTATCATTAATCTATATTTAATCTAAATACCATAACTAGAACAGAATGTGACTAGTTGTCAGAGGCATTTATAACATCACTGTTTAGGATGCATTCAAACAAAGATATGATGAGCTGCTATTGGCTTCTTATAACCATAACAAAATGGAACACATCCTACATGTCAGGCACAAGAGGATCAGATTGTCCACCCTTAAGCTCCATCTCTCACTCAACCCATAAATGCATTCTGATCTTAAACATAAATGAGACCAAGTCTCCTAATATATTGATTACCCCAAAACTTGAGCGAAATGTGATAAAATATCAACCAGAAAAGCAAACTCCCTCCTACTCATCCTCTTCCCAACCACCAATGATTGTGCAGAAAGCATTTCTGCACCTTTCTGTAATCCAATTTCCGAAGTAGCTGAAAACATCCAGCCAGGTATAGGTTCAAATAAGTTTTTTTTGTTGTTTCCTGGCATTTGGCATCATTAGGACTGGGGAACATAAAGGAAACATATGAGATTTCTTAAATCACTTCTAAAAATAAGTTTACAACAAACTAGTATAACTACAACTTAAGGGCATATCCACCCTTAAAACAAAAACACTGAGGACTTGTTATCTGCCTACATCCCCAACTGCTATTTTTAGTAAGTAATTATATGTTGTTGTAACCAGATATTTAATGATAAGCTCAATGCTTTCTATAAGCTTGAGCATGTGCAGCAAATGCAACGGTGGAAACTGCAGTCATTCATCGGCTGTGTCAGCAGTTACAAACTTGATTGACTGCAATGAGGGAGGAGCCATTACCCTATGACAACATAATTATCCTTAAATATCTGTTAGAAATGCATCTTCAGCATAAAGTGCTGAATATATCAGTTGGGGTAGAGGGCAGGTAAATGAAAAGTGACCAGTTTTTTGTTTAAAGGTGGACATGACATTGAATGCTTAGTTACTAAAACACAACATACCTAAACCACAATCCAGTCATAGATCTTTTTTTTCCTATCTACTCACAAGCAGAAACATGTCTTACATCTAGTGACTATCCCCAATAAATGAATGGGGAAATGAAGCAAATCCAGTTGCAGAGGAGGGTGAGCATAATTTACAATCTTATTGTGGTTTAGGTAATTACAAGTCTCTTCTTCTATATAAATATAATGATTCAGATCCCTATGGATGGGGAATCAACTCCCTTAGGACTTATAACAATTAGTCATCTTTAAAGTTTATAGTATCACTCAATACATGCCATATATCTCAATGACATATAACATGCAACTACTGTCATCTTAATTTCCTATCCCCTCCATTCAGGTCTGCATGTGTATAATTTAAGTGAAATGATTTTCAGATACAAATATTTTTCAGAGTATCATAGGAGAACAGATAAGAGACTGAGCAATAATTTGAGACTGTGTTATTTTGTGTCATCTTACATTTGCCCTGCTCTTCTTTGGAGATTAGCAGACTAAATGGGGCACACAATCATTTACAAATATTGGTAAATATGAATCTACATTTTTACATTATAATTGCCAGAGGAAGCAGGCTAGTAAGTTCTATTACATGGAATGAAACAAAAATGTAGCATTCTACTAATTAAATAATTGTAGCAAAATACTACAGGCTGCATTAGTGACCCACAAGTTCCAGATTTATTCAATCATTACTAATATGGATGACTTATTGCCATCTTAGTTATAACAGCACAGAACCAGTTTTAATGGCTACTGTTTTTCCATGTGCCTTAGAGTTTCATAATCAATATAAGCACCCCAATAGTAAGGAATCCTACTTTATACACTGCAGTGCTTATATTCCAGCAGATTTGTGTGTGTGCACCACTTTAACTTGTGTGTGCATGGCGTGAGAGCACAGCTTGGTCGAATATAATTAAGCAAATGCTTTTTGTTGTACTGTAGCTAATAGCTCTTAAACTTTCACAATAAATATGCAGTTAAGCAAGTAATTTTTAAATTATAATTATATTTTACTATTTGAATCTCTGTGCGTATAGGAACTTGTTTTCCAAAGGTTACTAAATCACCGAAGGAAACGTAAGAGTAGGGTAGGAAGTTGAATAAATTTAATTACATAGACAAGGCTTTTAACTGCTGAAATATATTATTAAGTAAAAAGAAAAAGAGTTACATTTATGAAATGATTATTTAAGACTTATTTTAAATTTTAACTTCACTTTATTAAAGATCCTAATACAAACCTAATTATATATACTAAACTACATAAAATCTGCATGGTTTATAATGCCAAAAAATTTTTAAATAATATTTTAATATTGTTGATTTAATAAAATGATATTTAAAAGCAAATGTCATTTTTTTTAAATTTTATTATTTTTAAGATTAAAAAAAACCAGAATAATTTTATGTTCAAAACAGGCTCATGTTTGAAAAGTAAATCTACAACTTAAACGTATCTTTATACATTGTCTATAAACTAACAACCCAACAGTGCTTTGTTCTTAAGTGTAAAGAAGTTTCCAGACCTTCTCAATGTACAGTTCTTTTCTTTCATGTATGACATATGACGGTTCACAAGTGCTGGCAGTTTCAAAGACATAATCTGAGTACACTGGCCAGTAAGCTTTCAACACTGAAAGTTCCTTATCATTTTTTTTATTTTTAAAAGTAACCTATGACTTCATAGCATAAGGAGGGCTACGTCGTACAGAACAAGCCATTTTTAATGCTAGCCGACCTCCACACAGGCAGAACGGAAAGGAAAATCCCTAACGTAAAATAATCTTTTTTTTTTTTTTTTTACTTTTTCCCGTTTCTCCTTCGATTTCAAAATTTCAACGTTCTTTAAAATGCTCATATACTCCCATACAAAAACTGTGTCGAATTATTCCTGATTTGAAGAATTCATTTACTGAATAAAAAATTAAACACAATGTTTAGCTGCAGTGTGAATTTTAGGAGCCGAGCATAAATCGTTCAGAATCGTACTTGTTCGGTTTGTGGATTATGTAGCCTGAGTTACCTCCCTAAAATAGTCTTTAAATACCATCATTTTCTTATTTTTTAAGAGTTTACATTTCTTGTTGTATATGTTTCATAAACCTACAAAAGCAGTAAAGTACTTGTAATAAGGACTCTGTTTCACACGTTCAATGGGAAGCAAAATGATGCATTCATGTAAGATTTACCAGTCAAAGTGCCATAAATCGACAGCCAGATGTGAAAGTCAAAGCCACATGTGTTGTTAAGTATTCTAATGGCTCTTCCTACTCTTACCAGCGCAAGATTAATCTCACATGTACTTTAAATACTATGAGCGATCCTCCTTGTGTACACTGCAATATAATTCTGCTATGCTGTTTGTTTAAATAGCAATTATTGCATTGCTGTGTTCTGTGTCCTGTATACTGCATGTGTAGTAGATAGATCGATGGAGATAGACAGATAATTATTCCACAGCGAGGGCATTCACTTATTTGCTTAGTCTCTCACTTCCAATTATTCCTTATTTAGTGCATCACTTCAACCCTGGTGCCACCAAGGTAATAAATATACAAAACACATTAAAAACGGTTTGTTTTTTTAAAAAAAAAAAACTTTATTGGCTATACTCATGCAGGCAACATGCTAGGCTTAACCAAACCCCAGGACTAGGAGCCAAAACATTGCCTGCATGCTGTGTAGCCAATAAAGGTTTTATGAAATTGCTGTGAGTGCACTGGATTCTTATTATACTGTAAATAAACTAATGCTGTCCGCATTCCAAGACCAGGGTGCTTCCCAAATTATACAATCTCAGTACGTACATTGGATTTATCATAGTTTATTGTAATACAAAAGTATCAATGCAAAAAGAATTGGCTTCATGCTGTTGAATATATATATATATATAATATATATAATATATATATATATTATATAGTCATAATACTGAATTGATCCTGAGCACACCTCCTCCATTAATTTCCAATTTTGTTTATTTTAATATTTCAGAACTACGCTGAGCTCCTTAATCAGACACATGATACTGATGAAGGACTCAGCGCAGTTTCGAAACGTTAAAATAACAAAATTGGAAATTAATGGAGGAAGGTGTGCTCAGGATCAATTCTTTATTATGACTACGCTTATACAGATTAGGCATCTGCATCCTTAGAAGCACCCATCGATTGGAAAAATATGGACTGAGTGCAATATTCCCTTTAACCCTACAACCCTTAACACTGTAACACTTTATTAACAATACACATTGTTATATAAGAGTGGGGGGGGGGGGAGTTAAAAAGTAAACTTAATGGCAAGATTTGTTTTTTACTCCCCTTTAAGCTCTTAAACTGCCCTCATCTAAGGGGTTTAAGATTAAATGTCTTCTCTCAACACTGCAGATCTAGTTTCTATCAAAGGATAGGATCTAGGAAAGAACAAATAGAGGCATATAACTAGGAAATACATTCTCTAAATCAAACACCACAGCTGAAAACAAAAAGTTCCAGGTGCAGTTTTTTCTGGGACCCATGGGGAAAATGGGAGAATTTTGCCCCATACCCTGACTAGGAGGGAAACAGCTGCTGGTTGGATAGGAATTGGATCCAAAACAACTACAATATAGTTTGATGAGTTGTAAACTTCACTAGAACACTTGTTTACATGTTGAAAAAATACCTTCTTTGATAATCATTTATAATTATTATGATTATTTGCACCCCACTAAAATGGCAGGTTTAGAAACCGGATATTTTTTTACCTTATTGCCCATTCATGTTGACTTTGCACATTATTTTTTTAGAACCAATTCTAAGGCCTATCACACAGAAGTTAACACTTTCCGTCCTATGATCATGCCTCGTTTTCACAACCTTGCGTCCTTAAAACTTCATATTGGCCTTTGGCTGGTGAGGCTTACTCAAACAGGTTTATCACTCTTTAGAAACTCAGGCCTATATTCCCTACTGAAATGTAGAATTCTATATGTAAATCCCTGCTTCACATTAATAAAACTTTTCTTAGATCCACAAGAAAAAAGCAGAATATTTTGTTCATATAAATCAGTCCTATAGAGCAAATATGTGGGAAAACTCTTAGTACACACTCATGTGGATTCCATATTAAGCAAAACTAGATTATATTTACCAAATTATCTATGATAAACCAACAGGTTTACTAAACTTACTATATTTTTACAGTATTTCCTTTTGACTAATCCACACCAGTTAATGGAGATAAATACAGGGATTGCAATATCCTGTGCTAAGGGAAAAATAAATACAAACCCATGCTAACCGATGTAATGTTGGGTTAGCAAGGGTTTTGTACTTAGTTTGCATAGCCTGGGCCATTTCCAAAGACTTTTGTAGTACTTTTACAGTGCAACGGATGCAATAAATTTAGCAATGATTATTGCGCTGTTTTTTTGCACAAAAGCCTTGTCAATTGTAGCTTTAAAACCGTGCAAAAGATCTCAACTTTCCGCTCCCATCACACGATGCAAATACAGTCACAAAGATTTACATACATCGCAGGTCAGTTGCGATAGGGAAATTTATTGCATCTCCCCCGTAATGACTATTCATGACATAGTTTTAGACAATGAGAGGGAATTTACTCCTTGCATATATTTATTAGGAAATACAAGTTTGTAGATGATATACACTATCATTCTTAGAGGAGCTTTTTAGTAAATTTTAGGTTCAATTTAAATACATCTGGGGTAAAAGAAAAAATGATTTTAACATGCCATTCACAATGAAAAGCTTGCTTTATAGTGTTTCTAAATCACTTGATTTTTTTATATTCACTAATTAATGATTTTAAATGTCTGAAAACATTCCAATTTTCCCAATAATAAATATAAGAAACAATTCATGGGGATATACAATAGAACACATTTTCGTTTTTAGAAAAATGAAGTTTCGAATACCCACTGTTGCCAAGTTACAGCATCCACTACATTGCCGCCCACCTTCATAAACTAAACAGAAAGAGAACGAGGAATAGATTAACTTTTACTGTAGTAATTAACACATATCATTTCATTCTTTTTAACTTTTACAAAATAGTTTTTATTAGAATTTGTGAAATATGGGAGCAAGCCAATACATAGATTAATAACACTGTGAATGATATTAACTGGACTTATTTCATCAAGTACATTCTTAACATATATAGGAAGGGTATTTTTTCACTACTTTATTGATATTTCGAGGATAAAAAGGATTTACTTTACAGATTGTTTTACTTTTTTCATTTAACTTACAATACAATTAAAAGCCAGTGTTTGTTTAAACGTATGTTCTACCTTCATGGGGTCTGAGCAGTTAACATGATCTGGTAATAGTTATTTTATGTACAACTTTTGTTGGTGGGTATAGTCCTAGGACATTGTGACCCTAAGGATACGTACTGTTAGTACCTGGATCGGGGTCTAGCATAAATTCAATACTTTCTTCCAGTGTAATAAAGTAATTAGCTTTGAATACTCTGTTATTCACTGGAACTGACATTTGTGCTGATGCATTTTTATACTTTTAATGATATACATATCTTAAAATGTAAATATGGTTCTATCTTTAACTTGCTGTTTAACATCACCATCAGTCTCCAAGATGATTCGTTGTGATTAAATCTTAAGGCCCAGTACACATGGGTCAATTTCATTCTGATCATTTTAGGCAACAGATTGACTGATCAGCCCAGGGTGCCCAACCTATTTGACCTCAAGAGCATCATGTGCGGCCCTTGACCACCTTTGAGGGCTGCATACTTCTCACTAGAGATGGACTAAAACTCGAACCCGAGTTCGAGACAAACATATCAAATTCAAACAGACTCAGACTTCTCGAACTATCCCGGATCCGGATTTTCGATATTCTCCGGACTTTCGATAATTATCGAATGTTCAAACGTTCAAGGCACGCGAGTAAATATCGATATCAAATCCGCGAGTAAATATCTATTAACCAATACGCGAGTAAATATCGAATATCGAATACGCGAGTAAAATGTCTATTATACCAATACACAAGTAAATATCGAATTCAAATCCGCGAGTAAAATGTCTATTATACCAATACGCGAGTAAATATCGAATACGAATACGCGGTAAAATGTCTATTATACCAATACGCATAAATATCGAATCCGCGAGTAAAATGTCTATTATACCTATACGCGAGTAAATATCAAATATCGAATACGCGGAGTAAAATGTCTATTATACCTATACGCGAGTAAATATCGAATCCGCGAGTAAAATGTCTATTATCCTATACGCAAGTAAATATCAAATATCGAATACCAAGTAAAATGTCTATATACTAATACACGAGTAAATATCGAATCTGCGAGTAAAATGTCTATTATACCATACGCGGTAAATATCGAAATCAATACGCAAGAAAAATGTCTATTATACCTATACGCGAGTAAATATCGAATCCGCGAGTAAAATGTCTATTATACCTATACGCGGTAATATCAAATATTGAATACGTGAGTAAATGTCTATTATACCTATACGTGAGTAAATATCGAATCCGTGAGTAAAATGTCTATTACCTATACGCAAGTAAATTCGAATCCGCGAGTAAAGTGCTATTATACCAATACCGTAAATATCAAATATCGAATCCGTGAGTAAAATGTCTATTATACCTATACGTAATATCGAATCCGCGAGTAAGATGTGTATTATACCAATACGCGAGTAAATATCGAATATAGAATCCACAAGTAAAATGTCTATTATACCTATAGCGAGTAATATCGAATCCGCGAGTAAAATGTCTATTATACCTATACACGAGTAAATATCAAATATCGAATACGCGAGTAAAATGTCTATTATACCTATACGCGAGAAAATATTGAATCCGCGAGTAAAGGTCTATTATACCAATACCGAGTAAATATCAAATATCGAATCCGTGAGTAAAATGTCTATTATACCTATACGTAAATACGATATTGAATCCGTGAGTAAGTTGTGTATTATACCAATACGCGAGTAAATATCGAATATAGAATCCACAAGTAAATGTCTATTATACCTATACGCGAGTAAATATCGAATCTGCGATAAAATGTCTATTATACCAATACGTGAGTAAATATCGAATATCGAATCCGCAAGTAAAATGTCTATTATACCAATACGCGAGTAAAATACGCATATCGAATCCGCGAGTAAAATGTCTATTATACCTATACGCGAGTAAATATCAAATATCAAATACGCCGTAAAAATGTCTATTATACCTATCGCGAGTAAATATCGAATCCGCGAGTAAATGTCTATTATACCTATACCAAGTAATATCAAATATCGATACGCGAGTAAAATGTCTATTATAACTATACACGAGTAAATATCGAATCTGCGAGTAAAATGTCTATTATACCAATACGCGAGTAAATATCGAATATCGATACGCGAAAAATGTCTATATACCTATACGCGAGTAAATATCGAATCCGCGAGTAAAATGTCTATTATACCTATACGCGAGTAATATCAATATTGAATACGCGAGTAAAATGTTATTATACCTATACGCGAGTAAATATCGAATCCGTGAGTAAAATGTCTATTATACCTATACGCAAGTAAATATCGAATCCGCTAGTAAAGTGTCTATTATACCAATACGCAGTAAATATCAAATATCGATCCGTGAGTAAAATGTCTATTATACCTATACGTAAATATCGAATCCGCGAGTAAGATGTGTATTACCAATACCGTAAATATCGAATATAGAATCCACAAGTAAAATGTCTATTTATCCTATATGCGAGTAAATATCGAATCCGCGAGTAAAATGTCTATTATACCTATACGCGAGTAAAATTCAAATATCGACGCGAGTAAAATGTCTATTATACCTATACGCGAGTAAATATCGAATCCGCGAGTAAAATGTCTATTATACCTATACGCGAGTAAATATCGAATCCGCGAGTAAAGTGTCTATTATACCAATACGCGAGTAAATATCAAATATCGAATCCGTGAGTAAAATGTCTATTATACCTATACGTAAATATCGAATATTGAATCCGCGAGTAAGATGTGTATTATACCAATACGCGAGTAAATATCGAATATAGAATCCACAAGTAAAATGTCTATTATACCTATACGCGAGTAAATATTGAATCTGCGATAAAATGTCTTATTACCAATACGTGAGTAAATATCGCATATCGAATCCGCGAGTAAAATGTCTATTATACCAATACGTAAATATCGAATATTGAATCCGCGAGTAAGATGTGTTATTATACCAAATACGCGAGTAAATATCGAATATAGAATCCACGAGTAAAATGTCTATTTAACCTATACGAGTAAATTATCGAATCTGCGAGTAAAATGTCTATTATACCAATACGTGAGTAAATATCAATATCGAATCCGCAAGTAAAATGTCTATTATACCAATACGCGAGTAAATATCGCATATCGAATCCGCGAGTAAAATGTCTATTATCCAATACGTAAATATCGAATATTGAATCCGCGAGTAAGATGTGTTTATACCAATACGCGAGTAAATATCGAATATAGAATCCACGAGTAAAATGTCTATTATACCTATACGCGAGTAAATATCGAATCTGCGAGTAAAATGTCTAATACCAATACTGAGTAAATATCGAATATCGAATCCGCAAGTAAAATGTCTATTATACCAATACGCGAGTAAATATCGCATATCGAATCCGCGAGTAAAATGTCTATTATACCAATACGCGAGTAAATCGAATCTGCAAGTAAATGTCTATATACCTATACGTGATAATATAGAATATCGATCCGCAAGTAAATGTCTTTTACCCAATACGCGAGTAAATTCGCATATCGAATCCGCAAGTAAATGTCTATTATACCTATTGCGAGTAAATATCGAATATCGAATCCACGAGTAAAATGTCTATTATACCATACATGATTAAATATCAAATACCGAATCCGCAAGTAAAATGTCTATTATACCAATACGCGAGTAAATATCGAATCTGCAAGTAAAATGTCTATTATACCAAACGTGAGTAAATACGAATATCGAATCCGCAAGTAAAATGTCTATTAACCAATACTCGAGTAAATATCGCATATCGAATCCGCAAGTAAAATGTCTATTATACCAATACGCGAGTAAATTCGAATATCGAATCCACGAGTAAAATGTCTATTATACCAATACGTGAGTAAATATCGAATATCGAATCCGTGAGTAAAATGTCTATTATACCTATACGCGAGTAAATATTGAATATCAAATCTGCAAGTAAAATGTCTATTTTACCAATACTGAGTAAATATCTAATATCGAATCCGCGAGTAAAATGTCTATTATACCAATACGCGAGTAAATATCGAATCGCAAGTAAAATGTCTATTATACCAATACGTGAGTAAATATCGATATCGAATCCGCAAGTAAATTCTATTATACCAATACTCGAGTAAATATCGCATATCGAATCCGCAAGTAAAATGTCTATTATACCAATACGCGAGTAAATATCGAATATCGAATCCACGAGTAAAATGTCTATTATACCAATACGTGAGTAAATATCGAATATCGAATCCGTGAGTAAAATGTCTATTATACCTATACGCGAGTAAATATTGAATATCAAATCTGCAAGTAAAATGTCTATTTTACCAATACGTGAGTAAATATCTAATATCGAATCCGGCGAGTAAAATGTCTATTATACCAAGACGCGAGTAAATATCGAATTCTCCGAATCCGCAGTCGTTCATGGGAATAATTATCAACTGTTCGAACGCGAGAGCTCGAAAGTCGCGCGCGTGAGATTAAATCGAGTTTTTAAAAGACCTGCATATTCAAACGTGTTCCCAAACCATTTCCAAAGTCCCACAGCCATTTACAGTAAGTTACCATTGATTTTATTGTATTTCATTCCAACTTTTCGGATGGAAACTACAACTCCCAGCAACCAAGCATGCTGGGAGTTGTAGTTTCCAAACATCTACAGTGGAAAGGTATTAGGGTGGGGGACAGTATGCCATACAGTAACCCCCAATACCTTTCTACTATAGGTGGTTGGAAACTACAACTCCCAGCAACCAAGCATGCTGGGAGTTGTAGTTTCCAAACATCTACAGTGGAAAGGTATTAGGGTTACTGTATACCCTCGGCTTATACTCGGGTCAATCATCTTTTCTAATTTTTGAGGCAAAAATGGGTGCCTCGGCTTATACTCGAGTATATAGGTAATCCATAATAATTAAGTGAATGATCCTTTCCAATGTACTTAAATTAACGTGCATCTTAATATAAAACTCATGTAAAATCCACTATGTATAAATTTACTGTTTTACTTTGTATGTTGTATCAATTTGATACATTTATAGTACACCTTTAACACTTTTATTACATTGTAGCAAAGTTCTGATGTATTATTAACTTTAGTACTTGCTAGGTACTTTTATCTTTTCTTTGTTTTTTTTTTCTTTTCTTTTTGTTTCTTGTATTTTTTACAGACTGTTCATAGGAAACATCTAAAATTGAGCTCTTCATTCAGTCCCATTGGATGGATGGCATTGAGACGGTGTATCCAATATGCTTCTCTTTGGAGGAGCTTTTATACGTAATTTCCCCCCCTGGGAGCTCTCTTTACCACCTCAAGTACCAACCATCTAAGTTGTGCTGCATTATGTTTGTAATGTTTAAAGTGTTTGGATACTGGTGTAACATTTTCATTTTTATCCAAATCGCATTTGGTGATATTGCGTTTGTCACTGATATGTTATGTTAAGCACCTGACAAAAAGGGATTGCCCCGAAACATTGTGCTCATACCTTGTCACAATAAAAACCATCTGAAGATTTGTGATTGCGGCTCTCATCATCTTCTGGATTACTGTACATAGCTGTTTGTGGTAAGCGGGCACGATAGCACTGCACCAATAAAAAGGAGGTATGCAGGGAGATATCATGTTTGGACTTACCTTACTATATATGTATCTAATGGTGCAACAAAATTGCATGAAGACAGCATAGCTATTTGTTTCCTTATTGCAGGAAAGCATACACTTTATAAAATATACAATATGAAGAGGTTGAATTATTACAATGAAATAAGTAAAAAACTGCAATTGTTTGTACCTTAAATATGCATTATTATTTGTATTTAAAGGGTATGTCCACCCAAAATTAAAGGTTTTGCTGTAGTGTAGCCTCCCCCCTCCCAACCCTAACCGCATGGTTTATTTATCAAAAAAAAAAATAGCAGGTAACTTACTTACCATCCTTAGTTCCCGCGGCCTCTGCCTGTAATGCAACTTCCTTGAAAGAAGTAACATTAGGGGCCAGACCGGCAGCCGCGGCTGTGATAGGCTGAAAGGCAATGGACATGCCCTTTAAAGGGAGTCTGTTATCAGGGAAATCCAATAAAAGTTCTTATTGTTAAAACGGCACTAATTTTGCCACAACCAATCATATGTTAGCTTTCAAATGTTAAATACAATCTGATTGGCAGGGGCAAAATTAACACCATTTTTGTGTCTGTATTTTAGAGATTCTATATATTTACCCAATGATCCAGGTTACCTTAGTAGACATTGCTGCATATAAAAAGCATCATTCTGAATTTAGCTTAAAAGAAAACTACAGTGTATTTTTTTTTTTAAAGGAAAAGAACCTGGGACAGGGAGGTAGGATTGATTATTCCTACCCATTATTGTTCTGTTGAGGAGATACAGCATGTAAAGTTTTCAGGTTAGTCCTGGAATATTCCTATATTAAATATAGTGCTGAAGCCAGGAGGAAGAATGGCATAATGAGTTTTCTTTGGACTGGTGCTCCTCACAGAAATAATATTGGGAGGTAGGAATTGATGAATTATATCCTATATCCCTGTCCCAAGTACTTTGTGCATTTGAACTGTTTTTCAAAAAAACTTAAACTTATAATTAAAAGCAATTTGTTATTTCTCAATCATTAAAACATAGTGAGCGAATATAAGATAGAGGTTAAGACAGTTAAGTCTGACGTGTTTCATGCCCGATCTTATGAGCAGTTCAACCCGAACAGTGTAAATAAGTGAGAACTTATTCAATCGGGGAGGTGCCCTGGGGTGTGCAGGCTGATATCAGAATGATTGAAGGAGTGTGGGGAAGAGAGTGAAGGAGTAAACCAGAGCCACTAGCTATGACAATTAAACCATCTGCCTTAAAGAGGAAGTTTCTATGTGCTGGTGCTCCTTTCATAAACAATATAAGGAGGTAGGAATTTGCTAATCCTACCTTCCTGACCCAAGTTCTTTTCATTTCACCTGTTTTTTTAAACTTTATATGCACTATAGTTCTGCTATAACACATTACAAAGAATCTTCTGTTTACAAAACCTACTTTTTGAATCTTTCTAATTTGATCAGAGAGTGCATCCAACAGTCTGGTTTTCATGAAGTCCATTAATTTGTTCACTCTTCCATCAATATAGTAACTAAAAAGAAATGAAAATAAATGAAGTTATCATTAATCTATATTTAATCTAAATACCATAACTAGAACAGAATGTGACTAGTTGTCAAAGGAGCATTTATAACATCACTGTTTAAGGATGCATTCAAACAAAAGATATGATGAGCTGGCTATTGGCTTCTTATAACCATAACAAAATGGAACACATCCTACATGTCAGGCACAAGAGGATCAGATTGTCCACCCTTAAGCTCCATCTCTCACTCAACCATAAATGCATTCTGATCTTAAACATAAATGAGGACCAAGTCTCCTAATATATTGATTACCCCAAAACTTGAGCGAAATGTGATAAAATATCAACCAGAAAAGCAAACTCCCTCCTACTCATCCTCTTCCCAACCATCCAATGATTGTGCAGAAAGCATTTCTGCACCTTTCTGTAATCCAATTTCCAGGAAGTAGCTGAAAAACATCCAGCCAGGTATAGGTTCAAATAAGTTTTTTTGTTTGTTTCCTGGCATTTGGCATCATTAGGACTGGGGAACATAAAGGAAACATATGAGATTTCTTAAATCACTTCTAAAGAATAAGTTTACACAAAACTAGTATAACTACAACTTAAAGGGCATATCCACCCTTAAAACAAAAACACTGAGGACTTGTTATCTGCCTACATCCCCAACTGCTATTTTTAGTAAGTATATTATATGTGTTTGTAACCAGATATTTAATGATAAGCTCAATGAGCTTTCTATAAGCTTGAGCATGTGCAGCAAATGCAACGGTGGAAACTGCAGTCATTCATCGGCTGTGTCAGCAGTTACAAACTTGATTGACTGCAATGAGGGAGGAGCCAGCTTACCCTATGACAACAATAATTATCCTTAAATATCTGGTTAGAAATGCATCTTCAGCATAAAGTGCTGAATATATCAGTTGGGGTAGAGGGCAGGTAAATGAAAAGTGACCAGTTTTTTGTTTAAAGGTGGACATGACATTGAATGCTTAGTTACTAAAACACAACATACCTAAACCACAATCCAGTCATAGATCTTTTTTTTCCTATCTACTCACAAAGCAGAAACATGTCTTACATCTAGTGACTATCCCCAATAAATGAATGGGGAAATGAAGCAAATTCCAGTTGCAGAGGAGGGTGAGCATAATTTACAATCTTATTGTGGTTTAGGTAATTACAAGTCTCTTCTTCTATATAAATATAATGATTCAGATCCCTAATGGATGGGGAATCAACTCAGCTTAAGGTACTTATAACAATTAGTCATCTTTAAAGTTTATAGTATCACTCAATACATGCCATATATCTCAATGACATATAACATGCAACATACTGTCATCTTAATTTCCTATCCCCTCCATTCAGGTCTGCATGTGTATAATTTAAGTGAAATGATTTCATAGTACAAATATTTTTCAGAGTATCATAGGAGATACAGATAAGAGACTGAGCAATAATTTGAGACTGTGTTATTTTGTGTCTTATCTTACATTTGCCCTGCTCTTCTTTGGAAGATTAGCAGACTAAATGGGGCACACAATCATTTACAAATATTGGTAAATATGAATCTACATTTTTACATTATAATTGCCAGAGGAAGCAGGCTAGTAAGTTCTATTACATGGAATGAAACAAAAATGTAGCATTCTACTAATTAAATAATTGTAGCAAAATACTACAGGCTGCATTAGTGACCCACAAGTTCCAGATTTATTCAATCATTACTAATATGGATGACTTATTGCCATCTTAGTTATAACAGCACATGAACCAGTTTTAATGGCTACTGTTTTTCCATGTGCCTTTAGAGTTTCATAATCATATAAAAGCACCCCAATAGTAAGGAATCCTACTTTATACACTGCAGTGCTTATATTCCAGCAGATTTGTGTGTGTGCACCACTTTAACTTGTGTGTGCATGGGCGTGAGAGCACAGCTTGGTCAGAATTATATTAAGCAAATGCTTTTTGTTGTACTGTAGCTAATAGCTCTTAAACTTTCACAATAAATGATGCAGTTAAGCAGCAGTAATTTTTAAATTATAATTATATTTTTACTATTTGAATCTCTGTGCGTATAGGAACTTGTTTTCCAAAGGTTACTAAATCACCGAAGGAAACGTAAGAGTTAGGGTAGGAAGTTGAATAAAATTTAATTACATAGACAAGGCTTTTAAACTGCTGAAATATATATATTAAGTAAAAAGAAAAAGGAGGTTACATTTATGAAATGATTATTTAAGACTTATTTTAAATTTTAACTTCACTTTATTAAAGATCCTAAAATACAAACCTAATTATATATACTAAACTACATAAAAATCTGCATGGTTTATAATAGCCAAAAATATTTTTAAATAATTATTTTAATATTGTTGATTTAATATAAAATGATATTTAAAAAGCAAATGTCATTTTTTTTAAATTTTATTATTTTTAAGATTAAAAAAAAACCAGAATAATTTTATGTTCAAAACAGGCTCATGTTTGAAAAGTAAATCTACCAATTAAACGTATCTTTATACATTGTCTATAAACTATAACAAACCCAACAGTGCTTTGTTCTTAAGTGTAAAGAAGTTTCCAGACCTTCTCAATGTACAGTTCTTTTCTTTCATGTATGACATATGACGGTTCACAAGTGCTGGCAGTTTCAAGACATATATCTGAGTAACACTGGCCAGTAAGCTTTCAACACTGAAAGTTCCTTATCATTTTTTTTTATTTTTAAAAGTAACCTATGACTTCATAGCATAAGGAGGGCTACGTCTGTACAGAACAAGCCATTTTTAATGCTAGCCGACCTCCACACAGGCAGAACGGAAAAGGAAAATCCCTAACGTAAAATAATCTTTTTTTTTTTTTTTTTACTTTTTCCCAGTTTCTCCTTCGATTTCAAAATTTCAACGTTCTTTAAAATGCTCATTATACTCCAACTAAAAAACTGTGTCGAATTATTCCTGATTTGAAAGAATTCATTTACTTGAATAAAAAATTAAACACAATGTTTAGCTGCAGTGTGAATTTTAGGAGACGAGCATAAATCTGTTCAGAATTCGTACTTGTTCGGTTTGTGGATTATGTAGCCTGAGTTACCTGCCCTAAGGAATAGTCTTTAAATAACATCATTTTCTTATTTTTTAAGAGTTTACATTTCTTGTTGTATATGTTTCATAAACCTACAAAAGCAGTAAAGTACTTGTAATAAGGACTCTGTTTCACACGTTCAATGGGAAGCAAAATGATGCATTCATGTAAAAGATTTACCAGTCAAAGTAGCCATAAATCGACAGCCAGATGTGAAAGTCAAAGCCACATGTGTTGTTAAGTATTCTAATGGCTCTTCCTACTCTTACCAGCGCAAGATTAATCTCACATGTACTTTAAATACTATGAGCGATCCTCCTTGTGTACACTGCAATATAAATTCTGCTATGCTGTTTGTTTAAATAGCAATTATTGCATTGCTGTTTTCTGTGTTCCTGTATACTGCATGTGTGTAGTAGATAGATCGATGGATAGATAGACAGATAATATATTCCACAGCGAGGGCATTCACTTATTTGCTTAGTCTCTCACTTCCAATTATTTCCTTATTTAGTGCATCACTTCAACCCTGGTGCCACCAGAGGGTAATAAATATACAAAACATCATTAAAAAACGGTTTGTTTTTTTAAAAAAAAAAAAAACTTTATTGGCTATACTGCATGCAGGCAACATGCTAGGCTTAACCAAACCCCAGGACTAGGAGCCAAAACATTGCCTGCATGCTGTGTAGCCAATAAAGGTTGTATTATAGAAATTGCTGTGAGTGCACTGGATTCTTATTTATACTGTAAATAAACTAATGCTAGTCCGCATTCCAAGACCAGGGTGCTTCCCAAATTATACAATCTCAGTACGTACATTGGATTTATCATAGTTTATTGTAATACAAAAGTATCAATAGCAAAAAGAAATTGGCTTACATGCTGTTGAAGATATATATATATATATATATATATATATATATATATATATATAGTCATAATACTGAATTGATCCTGAGCACACCTTCCTCCATTAATTTCCAATTTTGTTTATTTTAATATTTCAGAACTACGCTGAGCTCCTTAATCAGACACATGATACTGATGAAGGAGCTCAGCGCAGTTTCGAAACGTTAAAATAAACAAAATTGGAAATTAATGGAGGAAGGTGTGCTCAGGATCAATTCTTTATTATGACTACGCTTATAGCAGATTAAGGCATCTGCATCCTTAGAAGCACCCATCGATTGGAAAAGATATGGACTGAGTGCAATATTCCCTTTAACCCTACGAACCCTTAACACTGTAACACTTTATTAACAATACACATTGTTAATATAAGAGTGGGGGGGGGGGGAGTTAAAAAGTTAACCTTAATGGCAAGAGTTTGTTTTTTAGCTCCCCTTTAAGCTCTTAAACTAGCCCTCATCTAAGGGGTTTAAGAGTTAAATGTCTTCTCTCACACTGCAGATCTAGTTTCTATCAAAGGATAGGATCTAGGAAAGAACAAATAGAGGCATATAAACTAGGAAATACATTCTCTAAATCAAACACCACAGCTGAAAACAAAAAGTTCCAGGTGCAGTTTTTTCTGGGACCCATGGGGAAAATGGGAGAATTTTAGCCCCATACCCTGACTAGGAGGGAAACAGCTGCTGGTTGGATAGGAATTGGATCCAAAACAACTACAATATAGTTTGATGAGTTGTAAACTTCACTAGAGACACATGTTTACATGTTGGAAAAAATATCCTTCTTTGATAAATCATTTATTAATTATTATGATTATTTGCACCCCACTAAAATGGCAGGTTTAGAAACCGGATATTTTATTTTACCTTATTTGCCCATTCATGTTGTACTTTTGCACATTATTTTTTAGAACCAATTCTAAGGCCTATCAAACAAGAAGTTAACACTTTCCGTCCTATGATCAATGCCTCGTTTTCACAACCTTGCGTCCTTAAAACTTCATATTGGCCTTTGGCTGGTGAGGCTTACTCAAACAGGTTTATCACTCTTTTAGAAACTCAGGCCTATAATTCCCTACTGAAATGTAGAAATTCTATATGTAAATCCCTGCTTCACATTTATAAAACTTTTCTTAAGATCCACAGAGAAAAAGCAGAATATTTTGTTCATATAAAATCAGTCCTATAGAGCAAATATGTGGGAAAACTCTTAGTACACACTCATGTGGATTCCATATTAAAGCAAAACTAGATTATATTTACCAAATTATCTATGATGAACTCAACAGGTTTACTAAACTTACTATAATGTTACAGTATTTCCTTTTGACTAATCCACACCAGTTAATGGAGATAAATACAGGGAGATGCAATATCCTGTGCTAAGGGGAAAAATAAATACAAAGCCCATGCTAACCGATGTAATGTTGGGTTAGCAAGGGTTTTGTACTTAGTTTGCATAGCCTGGGCCATTTCCAAAGACTTTTGTAGTACTTTTACAGTGCAACTGATGCAATAAATTTAGCAATGATTATTGCGCTTGTTTTTTGCACCAAAGCCTTGTCAATTGTAGCTTTAAAACCGTGCAAAAGATCTCAACTTTCCGCTCCCATTCACACGATGCAATAACAGTCACAAAGAGTTTACTACATCGCAGGTCAGTTGCGATAGGGAAATTTATTGCATCTCCCCCGTAATGACTATTCATGACATAGTTTTAGACAATGAGAGGGAATTTAGCTCCTTGCATATATTTATTAGGAAATACAAGTTTGTAGATGATATACACTATCATTCTTAGAGGAGCTTTTTAGTAAATTTTTAGGTTCAAGTTTAAATACATCTGGGGTAAAGAAAAAAAATGATTTTAACATGCCATTCACAAAATGAAAAAGCTTGCTTTATAGTGTTCTAAATCACTTGATTTTTTTATATTCACTAATTAATGATTTTAAATGTCTGAAAACATTCCAATTTTCCCAATAATAAATATAAAGGAACAATTCATGGAGGATTTACAATAGAACACAATTTTCGTTTTTAGAAAAATGAAGTTTCGAATACCCACTGTTGCCAAGTTACAGCATCCACTACATTGCCGCCCACCTTCATAAAACTGAAACAGAACAGAGGAAACAGATTAAAACATTTTACTGTAGTAATTACACATATCATTTCATTCTTTTTAACTTTTACAAAATAGTTTTTATTAGAATTTGTGAAATATGGGAGCAAGCCAATACATAGATTAATAAACACTGTGAATGATATTAACTGGACTTATTTCATCAAGTACATTCTTAACATATATAAGGAAGGGTATTTTTTCACATACTTTATTGATATTTCGAGGATAAAAAGGATTTACTTTACAAGATTGTTTTACTTTTTTCATTTAACTTACAATACAATTAAAAGCCAAGTGTTTGTTTAAACGTATGTTCTACCTTCATGGGGTCTGAGCAGTTAACATGATCTTGTAATAGTTATTTTATGTACAACTTTTGTTGGTGGGTATATTGTTCCTAGGACATTGTGACCCTAAGGATACGTACTGTTAAGTACCTGGATCGGGTGCTTAGCATAAATTCAATACATTCTTCCAGTGTAAATAAAGTAATTAGCTTTGAATACTCTGTTATTCAACTGGAACTGACAATTTGTGCTGATGCATTTTTATACTTTTTAATGATATACATAATCTATAAAATGTAAATATGGTTCTATCTTTAACTTGCTGTTTAACATCACCATCAGTCTCCAAGATGAATATCGTTGTGATTAAAATCTTAAGGCCCAGTACACATGGGTCAATTTCATTCTGATCATTTTAGGCAACAGATTGACTGATCAGCCCAGGGGTGCCCAACCTATTTGACCTCAAGAGCATCATGTGCGGCCCTTGACCACCTTTGAGGGCTGCATACTTCTCACTAGAGATGGACTAAAACTCGAACCCGAGTTCGAGACAAACTATTCAAATTCAAACAGACTCAGACTTCTCGAACTATCCCGGATCCGGATTTTCGATATTCTCCGGACTTTCGATAATTATCGAATGTTCAAACGTTCAAGGCACGCGAGTAAATATCGAATATCAAATCCGCGAGTAAAATATCTATTATACCAATACGCGAGTAAATATCGAATATCGAATACGCGAGTAAAATGTCTATTATACCAATACACAAGTAAATATCGAATATCAAATCCGCGAGTAAAATGTCTATTATACCAATACGCGAGTAAATATCGAATATCGAATACGCGAGTAAAATGTCTATTATACCAATACGCGAGTAAATATCGAATCCCGCGAGTAAAATGTATTTATACCTATACGCGGGTAATATCAAAATCAATACGCGAGTAAAATGTCTATTAACCTATACGCGAGGTTAAAATTCGAATCCGCGAGTAAAATGTCTATTATACCTATACGCAAGTAAATATCAAATATCGAATACGCAAGTAAAATGTCTATTATAACTATACACGAGTAAATATCGAATCTGCGAGTAAAATGTCTATTATACCAATACGCGAGTAAATATCGAATATCGAATACGCAAGAAAAATGTCTATTATACCTATACGCGAGTAAATATCGAATCCGCGAGTAAAATGTCTATTATACCTATACGCGAGTAAATATCAAATATTGAATACGTGAGTAAAATGTCTATTATACCTATACGTGAGTAAATATCGAATCCGTGAGTAAAATGTCTATTATACCTATACGCAAGTAAATATCGAATCCGCGAGTAAAGTGTCTATTATACCAATACGCGAGTAAATATCAAATATCGAATCCGTGAGTAAAATGTCTATTATACATAACGTAAATATCGAATCCGCGAGTAAGATGTGTATTATACCAATACGCGAGTAAATATCGAATATAGAATCCACAAGTAAAATGTCTATTATCCTATAGGCGATTAAATTCGAATCCCGAGTAAAATGTCTATTATACCATAACACGAGTAAATATCAATATCGAATACGCGAGTAAAATGTCTATTATACCTATACGCGAGAAAATATTGATCCGCGAGTAAAGTGTCTATTATACCAATACGCGGTAAATATCAATATCGAATCCGTGAGTAAAATGTCTATTATACCTATACGTAAATATCGAATATTAATCCGTGAGTAAGTTGTGTATTATACCAATACGCAGTAAATATCGAATATAGAATCCACAAGTAAAATGTCTATTATACCTATACGCGAGTAAATATCGAATCTGCGAGTAAAATGTCTATTATACCAATACGTGAGTAAATATCAATATCGAATCCGCAGTAAAATGTCTATTATACCAATACGCGAGTAAATATCGCATATCGAATCCGCGAGTAAAATGTTCTTATACCTATACGCGAGTAAATATCAAATATCAAATCCGCGCGTAAAATGTCTATTATACCTATACGCGAGAAATATCGAATCCGCGAGTAAAATGTCTATTATACCTATACGCAAGTAAATACAAATATCGAATACGCGAGTAAAATGTCTATTATACTATACACGAGTAAATTCGAATCTGCGAGTAAAATGTCTATTATACCAATACGCGAGTAAATATCGAATATCGAATACCGCGAGAAAAATGTCTATTATACCTATACGCGAGTAAATATCGAATCCGCGAGTAAAATGTCTATTATACCTATACGCGAGTAAATATCAAATATTGAATACGCAGTAAAATGTCTATTATACCTATACCGAGTAAATATCGAATCCGTGAGTAAAATGTCTATTATACCTATACGCAAGTAATATCGAATCCGCTAGTAAGTGTCTATTATACCAATACGCAGTAAATCAAATATCGAATCCGTGAGTAAAATGTCTATTATACCTATACGTAAATATCGAATCCGCGAGTAAGTGTGTATTATACCAATACCGAGTAAATATCGAATATAGAATCCCAAGTAAAATGTCTATTATACCTATATGCGAGTAATATCAATCCGCGAGTAAAATGTCTATTTACCATACGCGGTAAATATCAAATATCGAATCGCGATTAAAATGTCTATTATACCTATACGCGAGTAAATATCGAATCCCGCGAGTAAAATGTCTATTATACCTATACGCGAGTAAATCGAATCCGCGAGTAAAGTGTCTATTATATCCAATATACGCAGTAAATATCAAATCACGAATCCGTGAGTAAATGTCTATTATACCTATACGTAAATATCGAATATTGAATCCGCGAGTAAGATGTGTATTATACCAATACGCGAGTAAATATCGAATATGAATCCACAAGTAAATGTCTATTATACCATAACGCGAGTAAATTGATCTATGAACTGCGAGTAAAATGTCTATTATACCACAAAAAATCACTTTGTGCAGTACTATCCCCTATAATATATCGAATCCTTATAAATGTCTATTATACCAATACGTAATATCGAATATTGAATCCGCGAGTAAGATGTGTAATTAGAAGCTATTACCAACATATGCCCCACGAATGGACCGCAATTCTCGAGTAAATAATTTATCGAATATAGAATTCCATCCACACAATCGCACGAAGGGGATACAATGCTCTATTATCAAATATCCCTATATATTACGGCGAGTAATAAAAAATCGGAAATCTATTCTGAATACATGGGGGGAATCGGATCCTTTCGGTGTGCGTGTCGTAAGGGAGAGTGTCTATTTATCACCAACATAATTCTTCAATTATACACATAAATTAAACACACCAATACGTTGACGTAACTACTCAGAATATTAAATTTCGAGATCTGCGCACGTAGAATGTCCTATTTATTTAACACCATTACAAGGACGACAAACCGTAGTCGGCCCCGATGTAACATAATCATCGCATATAAATTTTCGAATCCGCGAGTAATCATGATCTATATATAGAGCCAATCAGCGCTAAAAGTATCGAATATTTGAATGTCCGGGCGGACTCTCAAGGAGATGTGTCGATTATAAGATAGTATACCCAATACGCCGAAGTAAATAGACCGAATCATAGGGATAGAATCCTCCACAACGATTACAATGTCTATTATAAATACCCTATAGATACAGAAGGGAAAACATATAAAGTTAATAAAAAGGAAAAATAATACGGCGGCCTAGTAATGAGTTCGAAACTCCCTCCTCCGCAGTTAAAATGGGTCTATTATAGTAGCATACGATATTTACTCGCGTATTGGTATAATACACATCTTACTCGCGGATTCAATATTCGATATTTACGTATAGGTATAATAGACATTTTACTCACGGATTCGATATTTGATATTTACTCCCAACATCTACAGTGGAAAGGTATTAGGGTGGGGGACAGTATGCCATACAGTAACCCCCAATACCTTTCTACTATAGGTGGTTGGAAACTACAACTCCCAGCAACCAAGCATGTGGGAGTTGTAGTTTCCAAAACATCTACAGTGGAAAGGTATTAGGGTTACTGATACCCTCGGCTATACTCGGGTCAATCATTTTCTAATTTTTGAGGCAAAAAGGGTGCCTCGGCTTATACGAGTATATAGTAATCCATAAAATTAAGTGAATGATCCTTTCCAATGTACTTAAATTAACGTGCATCTTAATATAAAACTCATGAAAATCCACTATGTATAAAAACTGTTTTTACTTGTATGGGTATCAATTGATACATTTATAGTACACCTTTAAAACTTTTATTACATTGTAGCAAAGTTCTGATGTATTATTAACTTTAGTACTTGCTAGGTACTTTATCTTTTCTTTGTTTTTTTTTTTTCTTTTTTTTCTTTTTGTTCTTGTATTTTTTACAGACTGTTCATAGGAAACATCTAAAATTGAGCTCTTCATTCAGTCATGGATGGATGGCATTGAGACGGTGTATCCAATATGCTCTCTTTGAGGAGCTTTTATACGTAATTTCCCCCCCTGGGAGCTCTCTTACCACACCTCAAGTACCAACCATCTAAGTTGTGCTGCATATGTTTGTAATGTTTAAAGTGTTTGGATACTGTGTAACATTTTCATTTTTATCCAAATCGCATTTGGTGATATTGCGTTTGTCACTGATATGTTATGTTAAGCACCTGACAAAAAGGGATTGCCCCGAAACATTGTGCTCATACCTTGTCACAATAAAAACCATCTGAAGATTTGTGATTGCGGCTCTCATCATCTTCTGGATTACTGTACATAGCTGTTTGTGGTAGCGGGCACCGATAGCACTGCACCAATAAAAAGGAGGGTGCAGGGAGATATCATTTGGACTTACCTTACTATATAGTATCTAATGTGTGCAACAAAATTGCATGAAGACAGCATAGCTATTTGTTTCCTTATTGCAGGAAAGCATACACTTTATAAAATATACAATATGAAGAGGTTGAATTATTACAATGAAATAAGTAAAAAACTGCAATTGTTTGTACCTTAAAATGCATTATTATTTGTATTTAAAAGGTATGTCCACCCAAAATTAAAGGTTTTGCTGTAGTGTAGCCTCCCCCCTCCCAACCCTAACCGCTGGTTTATTATCAAAAAAAAAAATAGCAGGTAACTTACTTACCATCCTTAGTTCCCGCGGCCTCTGCCTGTAGCAACTTCCTTGAAAGAAGTAACATTAGGGGCCACAGCCGGCAGCCGCGGCTGTGATAGGCTGAAAGGCAATGGACATGCCCTTTAAAGGGAGTCTGTATCAGGGAAATCCAATAAAGTTCTATTGTTAAAACGGCACATTTGCCACAACCAATCATATGTTAGCTTCAAATGTTAAATACAATCTGATTGGCAGGGGCAAAATTAACACCATTTTTGTGTCTGTATTTAAGATTCTATATATTTACCCAATGATCCAGGTTACCTTAGTAGACATGCTGCATATAAAAAGCATCATTCTGAATTTAGCTTAAAAGAAAACTACAGTGTATTTTTTTTTTAAAGGAAAAGAACGGGACAGGGAGGTAGGATTGATTATTCCTACCCATTATTGTTCTGTTGAGGAGATACAGCATGTAAAGTTTTCAGGTTAGTCCTGGAATATTCCTATATTAAAATAGTGCTGAGCCAGGAGGAAGAATGGCATAATGAGTTTTCTTTGGACTGGTGCTCCTCACAGAATAATATGGGAGGTAGGAATTGATGAATTATATCCTATATCCCTGTCCCAAGTATTGTGCATTTGAACTGTTTCAAAAAAATTAAACTTATATTAAAAGCAATGTTATTTCTCAATCATTAAAACATAGTGAGCGAATATAAGATAGAGGTTAAGACAGTTAAGTCTGACGTGTTTCATGCCCGATCTTATGAGCAGTTCAACCCGAACAGGTAAATAAGTGAGAGAACTTATTCAATCGGGGAGGGGTGCCTGGGGTGTGCAGGCTGATATCAGAATGATTGAAGGAGTGTGGGGAAGAGAGTGAAGGAGAAACCAGAGCCACTAGCTATGACAATTAAACCATCTGCTTAAAGAGGAAGGTTTCTATGTGCTGGTGCTCCTTTCATAAACAATTAAGGAGGTAGGAATTTGCTAATCCACCTTCCTGACCCAAGTTCTTTTCATTTCACCTGTTTTTTTAAACTTTTATGCACTATAGTTCTGCTATACACATTACAAAGAATCTTCTGTTTACAAAACCTACTTTTTGAATCTTTCTAATTTGATCAGAGAGTGCATCCAACAGTCTGGTTTTCATGAAGTCCATTAATTTGTTCACTCTTCCATCAATATAGTAACTAAAAGAAATGAAAATAAATGAAGTTATCATTAATCTATATTAATCTAAAACCATAACTAGAACGAGTGACTAGTTGTCAAAGGAGCATTTATAACATCACTGTTTAAGGATGCATTCAAACAAAAGATATGATGAGCTGGCTATTGGCTTCTTATAACCATAACAAAATGGAACACATCCTACAGTCAGGCACAAGAGGATCAGATGTCCACCCTTAAGCTCATCTCTCACTCAACCATAAATGCATTCTGATCTAAACATAAATGAGGACCAAGTCTCCTATATATTGATTACCCAAAACTTGAGCGAATGTGATAAATATCAACCAGAAAAGCAAACTCCTCCTACTCATCCTCTTCCCAACCATCCAATGATTGTGCAGAAAGCATTTCTGCACCTTTCTGTAATCAATTTCCAGGAAGTAGCTGAAAAACATCCAGCCAGGTATAGGTTCAAATAAGTTTTTTTGTTTGTTTCCTGGCATTTGGCATATTAGGACGGGGAACATAAAGGAAACATATGAGATTTCTTAAATCACTTCTAAAGAATAAGTTTACACAAAACTAGTATAACTACAACTTAAAGGGCATATCCACCCTTAAAACAAAAACACTGAGGACTTGTTATCTGCCTACATCCCCAACTGCTATTTTTAGTAAGTATATATATGTGTTTGTAACCAGATATTAATGATAAGCTCAATGAGCTTTCTATAAGCTTGAGCATGTGCAGCAAATGCAACGGTGGTGGAAACTGCAGTCATTCATCGGCTGTGTCAGCAGTTACAAACTTGATTGACTGCAATGGGAGGGAGCCAGCTTACCCTATGACAACAATAATTATCCTTAAATATCTGGTTAGAAATGCATCTTCAGCATAAAGTGCTGAATATATCAGTTGGGGTAGAGGGCAGGTAAATGAAAAGTGACCAGTTTTTTGTTTAAAGGTGGGACATGACATTGAATGCTTAGTTACTAAAACACAACATACCTAAACCACACACCAGTCATAGATCTTTTTTTTCCTATCTACTCACAAAGCAGAAACATGTCTTACATCTAGTGACTATCCAATAAATGAAGGGGAAATGAAGCAAATTCCAGTTGCAGAGGAGGGTGAGCATAATTTACAATCTTATTGTGGTTTAGGTAATTACAAGTTCTTCTTCTATATAAATAAATGATTCAGATCCCTAATGGATGGGGAATCAACTCAGCTTAAGGTACTTATAACAATTAGTCATCTTTAAAGTTTATAGTATCACTCAATACATGCCATATATCTCAATGACATATAACATGCAACATACTGTCATCTTAATTTCCTATCCCCTCCATTCAGGTCTGCATGTGTATAATTTAAGTGAAATGATTTCATGTACAAATATTTTCAGATAGTCATAGGAGATACAGATAAGAGACTGAGCAATAATTTGAGATGTGTTATTTTTGTGTCTTATCACATTGCCCTGCTCTTCTTTGGAAGATTAGCGACTAAATGGGGCACACAATCATTTACAAATATTGGTAAATATGAATCTACATTTTTACATTATAATTGCCAGAGGAAGCAGGCTAGTAAGTTCTATTACATGGAATGAAAAAAAATGTAGCATTCTACTAATTAAATAATTGTAGCAAAATACTAAGGCTGCATTAGTGACCCACAAGTTCCAGATTTATTCAATCATTACTAATATGGATGACTTATTGCCACTTAGTTATAACAGCACATGAACCAGTTTTTATGGCTACTGTTTTTCCATGTGCCTTTAGAGTTTCATAATCATATAAAGCACCCCAATAGTAAGGAATCCTACTTTATACACTGCAGTGCTTATATTCCAGCAATTTGTGTGTGTGCACCACTTTAACTGTGTGTGCATGGGCGTGAGAGCACAGCTTGGTCAGAATATATTAACGAAATGCTTTTTTGTTGTACTGTAGCTAATAGCTCTTAACTTTCACAATAAATGATGCAGTTAAGCAGCAGTAATTTTTAAATTATAATTATATTTTTATTTGAATCTCTGTGCGTATAGGAACTTGTTTTCCAAAGGTTACTAAATCACCGAAGGAAACGTAAGAGTTAGGGTAGGAAGTTGAATAAAATTTAATTACATAGACAAGGCTTTTAAACTGCTGAAATATTATTATTAAGTAAAAAAAAAAGGAGGTTACATTATGAAATGATTATTTAAGACTTATTTTAAATTTTAACTTCACTTTATTAAAGATCCTAAAATACAAACCTAATTATATATACTAACTACATAAAAATCTGCATGGTTTATAATAGCCAAAAATATTTTTAAATAATTATTTTAATATTGTTGATTTAATATAAAATGATATTTAAAAGCAAATGTCATTTTTTTTAAATTTTATATTTTTAAGATTAAAAAAAAACCAGAATAATTTTATGTTCAAAACAGGCTCATGTTTGAAAAGTAAATCTACCAATTAAACGTATCTTTATACATTGTCTATAAACTATAACAAACCCAACAGTGCTTTGTTCTTAAGTGTAAAGAAGTTTCCAGACCTTCTCAATGTACAGTTCTTTTTTTCATGTATGACATATGACGGTTCCAAGTGCTGGCAGTTTCAAGACATATATCTGAGTAACACTGGCCAGTAAGCTTTCAACACTGAAAGTTCCTTATCATTTTTTTTATTTTTAAAAGTAACCTATGACTTTATAGCATAAGGAGGGCTACGTCTGTACAGAACAAGCCATTTTTTAATGCTAGCCGACCTCCACACAGGCAGAACGGAAAAGGAAAATCCCTAAAGTAAATAATCTTTTTTTTTTTTTTTTTACTTTTTCCCAGTTTCTCCTTCGATTTCAAAATTTCAACGTTCTTTAAAATGCTCATTATACTCCAACTAAAAAACTGTGTCGAATTATTCTGATTTGAAAGAATCATTTACTTGAATAAAAAAAAACACAATGTTTAGCTGCAGTGTGAATTTTAGGAGACGAGCATAAATCTGTTCAGAATTCGTACTTGTTCGGTTTGGATTATGTAGCCTGAGTTACCTGCCCTAAGGAATAGTCTTTAAATAACATCATTTTCTTATTTTAAGAGTTTACATTCTTGTTGTATATGTTCATAAACTACACAAAGCAGTAAATGACTTGTAATAAGGACTTGTTTCACACGTTCAATGGGAAGCAAAATGATGCATTCATGTAAAAGATTTACCAGTCAAAGTAGCCATAAATGACAGCCAGATGTGAAAGTCAAAGCCACATGTGTTGTTAGTATTCTAATGGCTCTTCCTACTCTTACCAGCGCAAGATTAATCTCACATGTACTTTAAATACTATGAGCGATCTCCTTGTGTACACTGCAATATAAATTCTGCATGCTGTTTGTTTAAATAGCAATTATTGCATTGCTGTTTTCTGTGTTCCTGTATCTGCATGTGTGTAGTAGATAGATCGATGGATAGATAGACAGATAATATATTCACAGCGAGGGCATCACTTATTGCTTAGTCTCTCACTTCCAATTATTTCCTTATTTAGTGCATCACTTCAACCCTGGTGCCACCAGAGGGTAATAAATATACAAAACATCATTAAAAAACGGTTTGTTTTTTAAAAAAAAAAAAACTTTATGGCTATACTGCATGCAGGCAACATGCTAGGTTAACCAAACCCCAGGACTAGGAGCCAAAACATTGCCTGCATGCTGTGTAGCCAATAAAGGTTGTATTATAGAAATTGCTGTGAGTGCACTGGATTCTTATTTATACTGTAAATAAACTAATGCTAGTCCGCATTCAAGACCAGGGTGCTTCCCAAATTATACAATCAGTACGTACATTGGATTTATCATAGTTTATTGTAATACAAAGTATCAATAGCAAAAAGAAATTGGCTTACATGCTGTTGAAGATATATATATATATATATATATATATATATATATATATATATATAGTCATAATACTGAATTGATCCTGAGCACACCTTCCTCCATTAATTTCCAATTTTGTTTATTTTAATATTTCAGAACTACGCTGAGCTCCTTAATCAGACACATGATACTGATGAAGGAGCTCAGCGCAGTTTCGAAACGTTAAAATAAACAAAATTGGAAATTAATGGGGAAGGTGTGCTCAGGATCAATTCTTTATTATGACTACGCTTATAGCAGATTAAGGCATCTGCATCCTTAGAAGCACCCATCGATTGGAAAAGATAGGACTGAGTGCAATATTCCCTTTAACCCTACGAACCCTTAACACTGTAACACTTTATTAACAATACACATTGTTAATATAAGAGTGGGGGGGGGGGGAGTTAAAAAGTAAACTAATGGCAAGAGTTTGTTTTTTAGCTCCCTTTAAGCTCTTAAACTAGCCCTCATCTAAGGGGTTTAGAGTGTAAATGTCTTCTCTCACACTGCAGATCTAGTTTCTATCAAAGGATAGGATCTAGGAAAGAACAAATAGAGGCATATAAACTAGGAAAACATTCTCTAAATCAAACACCACAGCTGAAAACAAAAAGTTCCAGGTGCAGTTTTTTCTGGGACCCATGGGGAAAATGGGAGAATTTTGCCCCATACCCTGACTAGGAGGAGGAAACAGCTGCTGGTTGGATAGGAATTGGATCCAAAACAACTACAATATAGTTTGATGAGTTGTAAACTTCACTAGAGACACATGTTTACATGTTGGAAAAAATATCTCTTTGATAAATCATTTATTAATATTATGATTATTTGCACCCCACTAAAATGGCAGGTTTAGAAACCGGATATTTTATTTTACCTTATTTGCCCATTCATGTTGTACTTTTGCACATTATTTTTTAGAACCAATTCAAGGCCTATCAAACAAGAAGTTAACATTCCGTCCTATGATCAATGCCTCGTTTTCACAACCTTGCGTCCTTAAAACTTCATATTGGCCTTTGGTGGTGAGGCTTACTCAAACAGGTTTATCACCTCTTTAGAAACTCAGGCCTATAATTCCCTACGAAATGTAGAAATTCTATATGTAAATCTGCTTCACATTTATAAAACTTTTCTTAAGATCCACAGAGAAAAAGCAGAAAATTTTGTTCATATAAAATCAGTCCTATGAGCAAATATGTGGGAAAACTCTTAGTACACACTCATGTGGATTCCATATTAAAGCAAAACTAGATTATATTTACCAAATTATCTATGATGAACTCAACAGGTTTACTAACTATCTATAATGTTACAGTATTTCCTTTTGACTAATCCACACCAGTTAATGGAGATAATACAGGGAGATGCAATATCCTGTGCTAAGGGGAAAAATAAATACAAAGCCATGCTAACCGATGTAATGTTGGGTTAGCAAGGGTTTTGTACTTAGTTTGCATAGCCTGGGCCATTTCCAAAGACTTTGTAGTACTTTTACAGTGCAACTGATGCAATAAATTATCAATGATTATTGCGCTTGTTTTTTGCACCAAAGCCTTGTCAATTGTAGCTTTAAAACCGTGCAAAAGATCTCAACTTTCCGCTCCCATTCACACGATGCAATAACAGTCACAAAGAGTTACTACATCGCAGGTCAGTTGCGATAGGGAAATTTATTTCATCTCCCCCGTAATGACTATTCATGACATAGTTTTAGACACATGAGAGGGAATTTAGTCCTTGCATATATTTATTAGGAAATACAAGTTGTAGATGATATACACTATCATTCTTAGAGGAGCTTTTTAGTAAATTTTTAGGTTCAAGTTTAAATACATCTGGGGTAGGAAAGAAAAAAATGATTTTAACATGCCATTCACAAAATGAAAAAGCTTGCTTTATAGTGTTCTAAATCACTTGATTTTTTTATTCACTATTAATGATTTAAATGTCTGAAAACATTCAATTTCCCAATAATAAATATAAAGGAACAATTCCTGGAGGGTTACAATAGAACACAATTTTCGTTTTTAGAAAAATGAAGTTTCGAATACCCTGTTGCCAAGTTACAGCATCCACTACATTGCCGCCCACCTTCATAAAACTGAAACAGAACAGAGGAAACAGATTAAAACATTTTTTCTGTAGTAATTACACATATCATTTCATTCTTTTTAACTTTTACAATAGTTTTTATTAGAATTTGTGAAATATGGGAGCAAGCCAATACATAGATATAAACACTGTGAATGATATTAACTGGACTTATTTCATCAAGTACATTCTTAACATATATAAGGAAGGGTATTTTTTCACATACTTTATTGAATTTCGAGGATAAAAAGGATTTACTTTACAAGATTGTTTTACTTTTTCATTTAACTACAATACAATTAAAAGCCAAGTGTTTTTTAAAACGTATGTTCTACCTTCATGGGGTCTGAGCAGTTAACATGATCTTGTAATAGTTATTTTATGTACAACTTTTGTTGGTGGGTATATTGTTCCTAGGAAATTGTGACCCTAAGGATACGTACTGTTAAGTACCTGGATCGGGGTGCTTAGCATAAATTCAATACATTCTTCCAGTGTAATAAAGTAATTAGCTTTGAATACTCTGTTATTCAACTGGAACTGACAATTTGTGCTGATGCATTTTATACTTTTTAATGATATACATAATCTATAAAATGTAAATATGGTTCTATCTTAACTTGCTGTTTAACATCACCATCAGTCTCCAAGATGAATACGTGTGTTGTGATAAAATCTTAAGGCCCAGTACACATGGGTCAATTTCATTCTGATCATTTTAGGCAACAGATTGACTGACAGCCCAGGGTGCCCAACCTATTTGACCTCAAGAGCATCATGTGCGGCCCTTGACCACCTTTGAGGGTGCATACTTCTCACTAGAGATGGACTAAAACTCGAAACGAGTTCGAGACAAAATATTCAAATTCAAACAGAATCTACTTCTCGAACTATCCCGGATCCGGATTTTCGAATTCTCCGGACTTTCGATAATTATCGAATGTTCAAACGTTCAAGGCACGCGAGTAAATATCGAATATCAAATCCGCGAGTAAAATATCTATTATACCAATAAGCGAGTAAATATCGAATATCGAATACGCGAGAAAATGTCTATTATACCAATACACAAGAAATATCGAATATCAAATCCGCGAGTAAAATGTCTATTATACCAATACGGAGTAAATATCGAATATCGAATACGCGAGTAAAATGTCTATTATACCAATACGCGAGTAAATATCGAATCCGCGAGTAAAATGTCTATTATACCTATACGCGAGTAAATATCAAATATCGAATACGCGAGTAAAATGTCTATTATACCTATCGCGAGTAAATATCGAATCCGGAGTAAAATGTCTATTATACCTATACGCAAGTAAATATCAAAAATCGAATACGCAAGTAAAATGTCATTATAACTATACACGAGTAAATATCGAATCTGCGAGTAAAATGTCTATTATACCAATAAGCGAGTAAATATCGAATATCGAATACGCAAGAAAAATGTCTATTACCTATACGCGAGTAAATATCGAATCCGCGAGTAAAATGTCTATTATACCTATACGCGAGTAAATCAAATATTGAATACGTGAGTAAATGTCTATTATACCTATACGTGAGTAAAATATCGAATCCGTGAGTAAAATGTCTATTATACCTATACGCAAGTAAATATCGAATCCGCGGTAAAGTGTCTATTATACCCATACGCGAGTAAATATCAAATATCGAATCCGTGAGTAAAATGTCTTATACCTATACGTAAATATCGAATCCGCGAGTAAGATGGTGTATTATACCAATACGCGAGTAAAATCGATATAGAATCACAAGTAAAATGTCTATTATACCTATAGGCGAGTAAATATCGAATCCCGCGTAAAATGTCTATTATACCTATACACGAGTAAATATCAAATATCGAATACGCGAGTAAAATGTCTATTATACCTATACGCGAGAAATATATGAATCCGCGAGTAAAGTGTCTATTATACCAATACGCGAGTAAATATCAAATATCGAATCCGTGAGTAAAATGTCTATTATACCTATACGTAAATATCGAATATTGAATCCGTGAGTAAGTTGTGTATTTTACCAATACGCGAGTAAATATCGAATTAGAATCCACAAGTAAATGTCTATTATACCTATACGCGAGTAAATATCGAATCTGCGAGTAAAATGTCTATTTTACCAATACGTGAGTAAATATCGAAATCGAATCCGCAAGTAAAATGTCTATTATACCAATACGCGAGTAAATATCGCAATCGAATCCGCGAGTAAAATGTCTATTATACCTATACGCGAGTAAATATCAAATATCAAATACGCGCGTAAAATGTCTATTATACCTATACGCGAGTAAATATCGAATCGCGAGAGTAAAATGTCTATTATACCATACGCAAGAAATATCAAATATCGAATACGCGAGTAAAATGTCTATTATAAACTTACACGAGAAAATATCGAATCTGCGAGTAAAATGTCTATTATACCAAACGCGAGTAAATATCGATATCGAATACGCGAGAAAAATGTCATTATTATACCTATACGCGAGTAAATATCGAATCCGCGGAGTAAAATGTCTATTATACCTATACGCGAGTAAATATCAAATATTGAATAGCGAGTAAAATGTCTATTATACCTATACGCGAGTAAATATCGAATCCGTGAGTAAAATGTCATTATACCTATAAGCAAGTATATCGAATCCGCTAGTAAAGTGTCATTATACCAATACGCAAGTAAATATCAAAATCGAATCCGTAGTAAAATGTCTATATACCTATACGTAAATATCGAATCGCGAGTAAGATGTGTATTATACCAATACGCGAGTAAATATCGAATATAGAATCCACAAGTAAAATGTCTATTATACCTATTGCGAGTAAATATCGAATCCGCGAGTAAAATGTCTATTATATACCATACTATCGCGAGTAAATATCAAATATGAATACGCGAGTAAAATGTCTTATACCTATACGCGAGTAAATATCGAATCCGCGAGTAAAATGTCTATTATACCTTCGCGAGTAAATATCGAATCCGCGAGTAAAGTGTCTATTATACCAATACGCGAGTAAATATCAATATCGAATCCGTGAGTAAAATGTCTATTATAACTATACGTAAATATCGAATATTGAATCCGAGTAAGATGTTGTATTATACCAATACGCGAGTAAATATCGAATATAGAATCCACAAGTAAAATGTCTATTATACCTATACGCGAGTAAATATTGAATCTGCGAGTAAAATGTCTATTATACCAATACGTGAGTAAATATGCATATCGAATCCGCGAGTAAAATGTCTATTATACCAATACGGAAATATCGAATATTGAATCCGCGAGTAAGATGTGTATTATACCAATACGCGAGTAAATATCGAATATGAATCCACGAGTAAAATGTCTATTATACCTATACGCGAGTAAATATCGAATCTGCGAGTAAAATGTCTATTATACCAATACGTGAGTAAATATCGAATATCGAACCGCAAGTAAAATGTCTATTATACCCAAACGCGGGTCAACCTATCACGCTTCCCAGTATGCAGAACCTCATTGTTTCCCCATTATCGGCTGTAATGTTTTTTTCCTATTTAGCTGACTGGGGTATTTAGAGCTGCGGTGGATGTTGCAGTAGGTTACAGTTGAGCTACTGATATTTTCAATTCTGTTTGCATTTGATTAGATGTTCTGTGCCCTTGTGGTAACCAGCATTACAGTAAGTTAATCTAGATCAGGAAAATGATAATAGCAGGGGCGTACTAGAGGGGAGCTGGGGAGCACCCACAGGGGGGCCCGGACGGTAGTAGGGCCCGCCACAAGCCCTAATCTGTGCAGCGACGTGCAGGTTTTAATCAGTGATCGCATGTATGAATGAAATACAGTCCGGAAGTCGGGCCAGTTTTAAATAGCTGATCTGCATGTATGTTTCATTTTATACGCAGATCAATGATTAAACCTGCACACAATCTTGCAGTATGCCAGAGGAGGAGGGAGTCAGGGGCCCGGCCCCCAAACTGTGGGGGCCCGGGCCCCTTCAGGTACGCCCCTGGTTACCGACCGAAAAGCCCAAATAATGAAACTAGTTCAGGCCAAAAATTTGACAGTGATTTTGTGTGCTCGGTCTTAAGGAATTCCAGGCTTGGTCAGACTTGTCTAAACCAGTGTGTTACGCTACCAGGGAGCAGGAGTGCAGCCACTCTAGGGACCAGGGCCAGTGGAGACCTACATTTTACCCATCCTCCAACAGATTCTAGGAACCAGGGACAGTGCTCGCTGTAAATGACCAGGGGCCCCATTCTTCAGTTATTGCCCCGGTTTGAGGGGTCGTTTTATTTTCTTTTAACCTCATTTGGGGCTTAGGTGCACTAGGACTAAACTTCCCATCGGGGAACCCCACTATGTCCAATTGTTATTAGATAGAACATCCGCCCTAATGAGCTTACGTTGAGAACCAGATAACTAATTTGAACACACACTAATGTTTGTTAAAAAGACTTCTTATGGACACAAGAGAAATGAGAATAAGTATAAGGTCTGTCTGTGCAATGATAATTATTACTGTTAGGGGCAATGGAATGTGCATTGATCATCTTCTTCTTTGTTCCATAAGAAAATATGGAAATGTACTGTAAATTTGCATTGTTCCACAATTCCACCTAGGAATGTAAATTCTCTACAGTATAAACAGTTACTCACCTTTACTAATACCGGCCATATTTGAATGTTAAATCCGGGATAATACTGCAATTTACTGGACCCTTGGCAGTATTTACGGAAGAATGGAATTATGCAGGGGTTTATTCAAGCAGGTTATTATACTGACCTGGAGTCGACGTGGGGAAGTTATATTGTGGAACTCTGGGCATGTTGGTTCTACTAACATGCCTTTTAGGATAGTTTCACTGTGTATTGCTGCGGGTTATGTGATTATTTTTATCTCCATTACAAATCATTAATGTCTCTGGGTGCATTTTTATTATCTCAGATCTTGGATCACTGGTTTGAGTAGAGCCTTGAAATGTCAACTGGCTACGATGCGGTAATATGAGCCATGCCAGTCCAGCCACCGACTGGAAGTGGGTATGTGAGAGCATGTTCCGTCATCTAAACAGTCTGGATTATTTCATATTATCTATTCCAACAGTCAGTGTCATGCTTTAAAATCTTCGCTCAATCGATATCATTTTAGTTATAAAAGCCAAAAGCCACAGCAGAAATTCTTCTGTGATGTATATTTACTTCCCTCCTCGGTGACTTGACACCGGGCGGACCATAAGTAAGTGTCACCATGGTGGGTCATTCATGTGCTGGATGAAAATGTACCATCAGGCCCAGACAAGAGCTATTAAGGCACGATTCAGCCTTGACTTTAGCTTTTGTCATGTATTTGAATGCTTGCTTGACTTTAAAGGACTCAATAGCAAAAAAAGCTAGCTTGCAGTGAAGATCACACAAAAATGCAACTATTTTTGCCACCAATTACCGTATATAATCGAAGGTAAGTCGATCCGAGTAAATAAGTAGAAGGTACCTATTTTTACCTGAAAAATTTTGTAATAAAAACTGATTGACTCGAGTATAAGTCGAGTGTTGTGTTGTTTTAGGCATTAGTTGCCCTTAAATGGACAGCAGAATTCCCACACATGAATCCCCTACAGTAATAGCCAAATCCGAGTACCCAGTAACCTCCAATTCCGTGGACCACTCCAGATATTTGGAAACTACAAACTCCAGAGTTTGTTGCTGGAGTTTCAGTTCTTAAAACAGGTGGGAGTGGCAAGGTTTCAGAACTTTTAATTAAAACAAAAACACATACCATCATATACAATTCTCCTGGACCCCTATATAGTAAAGGGGCCCTCTGACACCCATATAGGTAAGGGCCTCTGACCCCCATTATAGTAAAGGGCCCTCTGACCCCATATAGTAAAGGGCCCTATGACACCATATAGTAAAGGGCCCTCATGACCCCATATAGTTAAAAGGCCTCTGACCCCATATAGACAGGGCCCTTCTGACCCCATATATTAAAAGGGCCCTTGACCCCATAGAGTAAAGCGGCCCTCTGACCCCATATAGTAAAGGGCCCTTGACCCATATAGTAAAGGCCTCTGACCCCATATAGTAAAGGGCCCTCTGACCCCATATAGTACAGGCACTATCTGACCCCATATAGTAAAACAAGGTCACCTGAGAGTGTGTAGTTGCAAGCTGTCATTGCACTGTATAGCAGCGGTTTTTTGCCCCACATACTGAAGAAAGAAAACCCATCAGATTTACAGCATGTACAGATGAGCGTGCTGAGTGAGTCCAGCAGCCAGAATACATGAAGCAGGAAGTGTGTTAAAAGGCAGATCAGCCTGTTTACTTTATATGCAGGTTTAACACATCGCCACATACGGTTACTATCTGCAATTGCAGAATTGGATCTAAATTTCGACTTGACCGAGTTAAGCGAGGTTAGGTTTTCAGGCTAATGTAAAGCCCATAAAAAAATTGACTATACTGAGTAGAACGGTACTTCATTTCTACTAATGTTGTTCATTTTGTTCGAATTTTAGTTAACATCAGCTTAAGAATCAATGTCACAAAGAGCCAAGATAAAAAACATAACAAATAATACAGAGACATCCTTGGGATGTGTATCATGGAATGATATTACTGGTAACCATTGCAGAAATAGACTCATAAAATTAGCTCAAATTTTGATTCATTAAATATGGTGTCTACAAGTTGGACATATGTTTGTGTCTCTACATAAGCTAGTCCAGCCTGTACAGCTGATTCCCCAGTCACACAAGAGGAATCTGCCAGAACCAGGCTAATAGGAATGCTTGGTAGGTTTTCATTCATTTATCATATTATATTTATCCCCAGTGTATTAATTCAGTCTCCAACAATAAGGGTGTTGGGAACCAGTGTTGCTTTTGAAGGTTTTCTCATTTCTCCAGGTCATGGTATCTTGTTGTTATTCAGTAGCTCAAATGAACTTGACGTTTAGTTCTTGAAGACATTTTGATACGTCATCTGACCAACTCAATGCAAAATGACTTGTGCAAGAATCTTTTGGCAAATTAATACCCTGGAGGTCCAATCAGCATTATAACAGCCAGGTGGTTAGGGACCACCTGAATGCAAGGTGTTATTTTCATTGGGGTTATTGAAACTTGCCCAGGAGAAGTGTACCAAAAAACATAGGGTCAAGCAGGAGGAAATACTTGGGTCAAGATTCAGCCATGTAACTGCATCTTAAGGAATAAAGGAACATACCTTGAAGAGTGTTATGTCAAACATCGTGGCAAAGGAAAAACAGGACTGGTTCAACAAAGATGCCAAGGAAGACATTGTGTGAAATAAGAAGCCAAGCCTGAATAGAGGTTATGTTTGTGTTGGTGTTGTGTGGGGGGGGGGGTGACACCGACTCACTTTCCAGTACAAATGCTGTTTCTGTTGGACATGCGTTGTTTTGTGCAGTTTTGGTAATATCTCATAGCCTCAATGATCCACACCTGCATCAGAAGGGTCCCGAACACATGGACCTGTTGATATGATAATTGGACTTCCAGACTCTGTAAAGTCATTCTGAATTGAGAAGGCAGTCGGATAAATGATAGTGAAATGTCTTCGAGAACTAAACTTCAAGTTCCAGTTGATCTATTGAATAACAACAGATAAACAGTAGGAATGTTTATTATTGAGCAAATGCCCATATTTAAGAAGATATTGGATTTGGTTGATTATAGCAAATAATTCTGAACTCATTTTACCCTAGGGATGTGCTCTTACATCCATGTCATGGGAGAAATTGGCAGGGAAGGTAAAGGATGCTGGGGGTATGTGGAAGGGTGATGGGCGCAGTTTCGAAGCCACGCTATATACTGCCTACTGCTCTTGGGCTGAGACTACACGGAAAAGGTATTATATATATTATATAGATTACAAAGTGGTTTGTAAATCTAATGGATCTATATGGTATTTACTGTATGACAAAGTAAAAAAGCCAGTGTCTGGGGTAAAGAGAAAGATACTCGAATCTAAGGGTTTTCATTCGATTGTACCAATGAGTAGTGACAGTAGAAAGTCCTGAAAGGAAAGTGAAAATTAGAGTATGCAGCAAGAAATTTCAGAGCAGGAGCTGAACTAGGCAACCCCATGGATAAGTAAAAAACACTTTATCCTTCCCCAATAAAAATACTGAAACCCCATTGAGTCTTCGTTAAAGGCAAATGTGTTACAATTAAATAAATGATAATCAATTAAAAGTTCTCTAAACCATGCAATCGTCACAGTGTGGTTTCAGACGTTCCCGTCATTATTTCATCTGTTGGTGTTCTGTGAAAATGTGCGGAATAAGAATAATAAATCTCTAATGTTGTGAAAGGCATTCGTCATATTACAGACAATTAGAGACATGGAATCCAGAGACTGACTTGACTACAGCTTTGGCACGAGGTGCTTATGGTAATTTCTGAATGCAACAGTGGCTCAGAACTAATAGGAGCCATTCGTCTGTTCTGTATAGAGCTGAGGTGCTTTAATAGCATGAGGTAATTTTGCCAGACAGCATTTCTCCATGTTCACCCGGATCCCCTGCTGGTGTTGACATAAACTAATAAAGTATTAATTCCTGTTCCAACGTCTGACATGGTTATTTCATATAGTAAAATTGCAGTTGGAAGATTCTTGATGTTTTACCAATGCAGAGAGTTGCCAAAAAACTTGCCAAGCTGCAAAGTTGAAAACCATTTTGTCTAGTAATTGCTAACATTTTGGTGTGCAGTGAACTAACAGAGTTTCGATAAGATGGATAATAGTCTGTTGACCTGACGAAACAGGACCAGGAAAATGCTACATTCCACGTACTAATCGGTGACAATATATAACAAACCATAGCCCAGCATCTTCAGGGGATCACATGTGGAGAATGCGGCAAGTGGTTGGTGAAATAAGAAGATCCATTTTCCTAAGCCACGGCGGACTTATATTTGCCAAATGGTCTTACAACATGGAATTGCAGGATATTTCCTGTAGGCCTTGCTAATTGTAATGATATATTAACAGTTTGTGCTGTGGACCAACCAAAGTCATTAATTCCACATCCCATCGTTAGACCTTGAACATCACAGTCTAAACCATCTGCTAAACACAAGATAACAATGATTGATTTCAACACATACATGTACTGTCCTCTCTAGGGGATCATGGGCAGGGTAAAATGGTGGACATATGGACTTCCGTCTTATTCACCCTCCACGGCTATGATCACCTCTTTATAGCAATCAGCCCTGCCCTTATAACGCAACCAGAGTAACCAGTGTGGTGTCACTCCTTGCACTTGTTTCAGATGTCTTTAAATCAATGTGATTTGCCACCACAAAAACTGAAGCCGGTAACTCATCCATGCAAAACTTTGGGAGCTTCATATTTCTCGGTTTAGGGTTACCAGATCATCTAAAAGGGAATGGTTATAATCTTACAAATCAGATGCTGGACCAGAAATAGTATTTGGCCATCAAGATACACCTTGGGATGAGGACCTAGTGTTTTAGACCTTACCCCTGGTCATTTCATATGGGAGGGGGTGGTTCATCTTTGAATGTATAAGTCCATATACAACATGATTAGCAGGCTGCACTTGGTTGATTTAATTCTATTTATTGTGAATGACTCGTGTCCTCTGATATGTCTCTGGTTTCCTGTGACCATTTTTTCTCACAGTATGTCTTCCTACAATCCCCGCTGTATTTTATTTACCTGTAGTCTAATGCCTCGATTCTAATTATACCCCAAAGCTGAATGTTCATCTTGTCTGAGTTCCACATTTGGTTTAAGTTGGTGAAAGAAATTCTGGAACAAAGGGAAAGTGCAGGGTTGTAGTACTAAGGATGGGACTGAGTGCACAGCAATCTGGGTTATTTCCAATGTTCCCCACACCACAGTTTTTTACAACTAACTCCAAAGGTAAAAAGCTGGTAGAAAACAGCAAAACTGTGTCTTGATAATAGTATTTGTTATTGTCTTTCTTACTACCAAATTCCCTTATTATACTTTTTGTATTATGGGAAAAAAAAAGGTTTTTGCAGTTACTTGGTTATTTGTCCCATATTCGCTCTTTGCATGCGTATTAAAAAAAGTCTTTATTGTCCTTTTCAATGTTTTTTTCTTCTGTGCCAGCAGGTTGGTAATGTACAGTACAAAACCACAGCACACGTAGAGGGCTCAATGTGAATTTGTGTTGAATCGAGTGTACCAAATTATATTAAACCAGATTACAATATGGCTCCAATATTAAGCAAGACAGATTCAATTCCAGTTGTTGATATTGCTGGAGAAGGTCAGTAAAACCACAGCAATAGTTCAGATCACCATTGTCCTACGATAAGCCGATTGAAAAGCTTAAAGGCTGGGTACACACGATTAGATATTGCGTTCGATCGACCGATAGTTCAGTGTATCGGTCGATCGACTGACATGATCGAATCCGAAATGTGCCCATGTCGATCGACCGTTCGTCCGAATCGACGAAAGGTACGAGCGGAAAGGTGAACAACCTCGTCCGATCGTGCGGTCCTCTATGGGACCGCCACGATCGGTCGCGGTGACATCGGACGCGGCCTGCTCCCCTTTCCGCGACCGACAGTCCCTGCCTCAAGGGACGACCGTTCGAAAGACTTGATACGGTCGTGTCCAGGAGGAAAAATCGACAGACGGTGTGTGTACCCTAGCTTGTAATTCCCACCGCGCACCATCTAAATGGAACCATTGATTATGTCTATTGGGGACATACAACAATGTTGTTGGAACTTTTCTTGATGGACTGAAATGTGTATTTCAGAAAATATCATTGGAAGTTCTATTTAAAGGGTTATCTCCAATGAGGAAAAAGCATTTTTTTTTTTCGTTAGATTTTAAAGTACACATCCCCCAACCCTCCACCTACCTTTTTTTCCCCAGATTCCCTTTCGTTTGATTGCACAGCAGCATGGGAAAGTGTGAGGTTCCGGGGGGTGTGTCTTCACCAGTGCTGGAGCGTGTTGTCTCTCAATGTGCATTCATCATGGTAGCAGACACACCCACTTGGCTGCAGTAAGAAATCCTTTCCTCCGACTCTCAAGTCATTTTTTACGGCTAATCATGAGAGAGAGAAAGCGGAGAAACCCTCTTCCCAAATACTGTAAAAAAGACAGGGGACTGGCCTGTTGTTTTTAATAAGATTTTTGTGTCTAACTGTGATCAATGATTGTTCATGGGATGGCGTGGATATGAGGAATGTGGTATGGGAGGGAGTGGGAGAGGAGAAAAACTCCATTACTTTATTTAATAGTGAAGTAGCACTGCTTGTGATGGTCATGTGATTATTCCTCCATTAATCAGTGAAACTCAGTAGCTGAAGTGTGTTGTGTGAGTGCATGCGTGAGTGCGTGCGTGCGTGAGTGATCAACCAACAAACCAGTCAGATCACACAGACAGCAGTCCCGACGGATCCTCTCACGTTCTGCGGCTATGCACTAAAGGAAAACGCCTGGAGGACATGTCCATGCAGCAGCCAGTCACTAAAAGTGGCAGGAAGACCTGAAACCATCACAGCGTTCTTCTGGGGGAAACTCATTGGAGTTCATCTAAACTACTGCTCAAAGACACAGATACTGCAGGGTATGCACTACACATATCTATCCTACAACCCAGGTGACTTTTTATCAGTGGAGATCCTTTTAAGTGCGTGAACTCTGTTAAAGGGAATGCTGCAACCTCCTACCCCAACTATATATTTGGCACATTTATTACCTGTAGAGATGGCGAAACTGTATGTTTAGGGTTCTGTTTTCGATTTACGGATCTCGGGAAAACCCTGAAGATCCGAAAACGGAACATATTTTCAGGAATGGAGCGCCCATTTTGTCAACCATTACAAACGTTCGTGGCTAATTTCGACCCAAATAGCCTGCAATGTTTCGATTAATCCTCGGAAATGGGAAATACGTACCCAGTGACACAATTTCACAAGGGTCCGATCGTATTTCAAGCGACTATCAAACAGTTCCAGGGCTACCTTTTCCAAAAACCTTAAAGTTTTATAATTCTAGAAAGAAATAGGGGCTCAGAAGTCCTGAAATCCGAATATCCATCTGTTACGGATGAAATGTCTCGGAATTTCGGAACCAAGCGGGTTCTGTGTTGGATCGGGTGCGAGATGGACCAGATCCCATCTCTAATTACCAGTAAATTGGGCCCATTCCACCATGCAGGTCAATCAAGGCTGTGACAACTGCATTGGTTTGATAGTTTGTTGAGTTATAGATATGATTTGGTTCATTTTTATGAGATTATAATCTGTCATAGGAACTTTCCCTCTTTTGTTAATAGACACGCTGATTTCTGGCACCCAAGGTTTATTACTCGTATGGCATGTAGCCAAATGTGAGTCATACGCGCTTTGATGTGAGTTATAATTACATTCCATTTCTGAAATGGTAGTTATTGTATGATGACTGTCTAATCAACTGGTACAGCTCTGATTTCCTTTTTTGAGATAGTAAATGGTTCTCGTTAGAATTTCTGGTTTTTTAATGCTTCAGGAACAATTGCCAGAAGATTTTATTACAACATTTTCAAAGTTTGATTCAAAATTCAGTCACTAAATTAACGGTAGGTTTAATTGAAACCTTAATTGTGTTGATTATTGGCACGTAAGAAATTGACCGTATATCAAACTAACCTGTATATCTGTTTGTATTCAGTAGATCAAATAATCACAAACTTGTTGAGGTTAGCGACAATAATATCAAACCCAGTGGGCCATGGTTGCCACTGACGATGGTGAGCAAAGCCCTGTTAGGCAAAGGCATTCGGCGTACTCAACGGCTCTTTTTTGGTTGTCTCTTGCATCTGCTCTTCTCCCTCTGGTCTTGGGTGACTGTCTTGCTGCAGCATGACTTCCTGACAGCCTAAGTGTATGAATGCGATCATTACTAACATGACGGACAGATGGGGGGTAAGGATGTAACTTACGGGTTATACCCATAGAGTTAGAGAAAACTGAGTTGCATTATAGGTTTTTTTTTAAGTGTTTTTGAAAATGCTATCTGTTTTGCTATATCCCCAGTGTTTCTTTATTACAATAATAAGGGTTTTTATGATGCATTTCAGAAATGAGTGCTGGTTGGTATTTTTTTCTCTCTTTGACGGTTTTTTAAACTCCATCTATTTTTTTTACCCTTGTAACGTTTTTTTGTTTTTTGTTTCTTTCTTTATTTGTTTTTTTCTTTCTCTTTTTCCCTTCTTCCTTTTCCCCTCTTTTTGTCTATGTATTCACGTTTAGTCAACTGGACTTAAAGGGAACTGTGGGTCCAAAAAATGACTTAGGTTAAAGTGATAGGAATTGTTCCCCTGTGAATTTTTTGCAATTTATTTTCCATGGTTTATTTGGCATAGGTTTGAATATATTTACATTTTTGGGGTGATATGGTATGCAGATCACCAGTCCCTTCTGCTTCCTGCTCTGAAAACTATGTCAGTCAATTGCCCGTGTGTCTCCTCCTCCCCTTTGCAGCCCTACCTGGTCCCTCACACTCATGGAACCCAAGGTCCTCCACTCATGGGACCCCAAGGTCCCTCAAGTGCAGGCCCCCCCTGGGCCCATTCTCTTTACAGCCCCATAGGGCCTTCCACTTGTGGGTGCCTAGCCACGCCCACTCGTGGTGCCATGGGCACTCAGACCCCCCCTACAGAAACTCTGTGGAAACAGCATTTCAGGAGAGTGAGAACTCTGCCTGAAAAGGCTCTGTTTCACCTAGTGGGAGAGAAGGCGCTGTCAGCTTCCCTTACCTTCTCTGTCAGGACTTACACAGCATGAGAGGAGGAGGGTACTTCCGTCTCCCTCAACACTGAGGGAGTCTGAGGATGTGCTCGCGGCCAGCCTTAGGAATGTCACAGGTCAGCCTCCCACCATTAACTTCCTTGTCAGTAATTTTTCTATCTTGGGCTGTGGAGCACGTAGAGGGTGGTGATGGCTCGTTTTGAAGGTAGGAAATGGTCTTTCATTTTTAAACTCAATTGTATGGCGACCCACAGTTCACCTTTAAAAATGTAGTCTTAAGACTATCGCTAGTCATCCGACTGGCTTTCTCAATTTAGAATGATTGTACAAGAATATGTTGGCAATAAAACCCTGGAAGGTTTTCCAATCCTCATATAACAGCCAAGTGTAGGCACCTTGAGGCTAAGGGGTGTATCAAAAACTGTGCCCAGGGGAAGTAAGTTTGATAACACCTTCTTTTATCAGTGCACCACACATGGCATTCAGAAAGGTCCTAACACCTGGCCTGTAGTGTAATATGCCTAATTGGGACTTCAGGGTACTTAATTGCAAACAGATTCTTGTACAAGTCATTCTGAATGAGATCCAGTAGAATGACTAGCGACAAGTCTTCAAGAAACTAAATTTAAGTCCAGTTAATCTAAACTGAATACAACAGATAGACCATGGCCGGATGAATGAATAACCTTCACAAGCCAAACTGAAAACAGGTGTTAGAAGTTGAAATTTTGGCAAAAACATATGATCTCAATCCGGTCTCTCCAATGGCCCGGGTTGCAGCAGCCCTGAGCCCATGCTCAAGCTCCGAAATCATACAAACAGTCAAATCCACAGAGCACTCTCAACAGACCTTACATCAGGATATAAATCAAACCTATTGCTTGTTTGAAGTTTAAAATCTTAAGACTTTATTATTTCACATTGATAAAAAGGAAACCCTGGCGTGTTTCGTGCGACTTAGCACTTAAGTATAGGAATAACAACCAGAGTGTAACTGACAGCATTAAGGGTAGGAGTTTTGATGGTGGGTGTCCTTTCCAGTAATTCTCCTTAACTCTCTATTTAGATTAACTAGAACAGAGGGCCCCAAAATGTGAAGATTACACTGTGGATGAGATGGCTGCTAAAGTTCATTTCTGTCCAATCTGTGCTTTACTTGACTTACGTATCGTTCTGTCAAGCCACATTCCAAACCTTTTTGTTGCTCAAATGTCTTGGCTACGCCAAATGATAATGTCTCTGGAGGTGAAACAAGAGTTATGACCAAGAGTTTTTCACTGAAATCAGCATTACTATCTAGTAGCTATATAGCTACCAAGCCAGACAGGAGTGAAACATGTCCACAAGTGAAAGCAGTGACTTACAAATACCATGGCAGGGTTTTTGTTTAATTAAAAAAAAGAAACCAAGGCAAAGCCTATCTGAAACTTTATTGCAGAATTACCTCTGTACCTAAAAGCAAACAACAAACCAGAAACAATTTAGAGAAGAAAAGAAAATAGAAATGTACCATAATCTGGTTCAATTATGTGTGTAACATCATTTCCATTATACTGGTTGAAGCACCTATTGATTTTATAATGCCTTCACGTTGTATATATCCCAACTCTTATAAAACTCAGATCATTTTACGTAAATGGAAGGATCTTCTGACAAAATGGGAATTTACCAGTTTAGAGGGTAAATTTTGGTTCAGCAAAGTTTCCAGATGTAACTTTGGCACACTGTTGGTAAGTTGGTAGGTGCAGATCCTCTAGCCCCTACTTCAGGGCTACACAAATCCTGCCAAGGTATAGAGTAGAGGAGCACACTACTTAGGTGGATGAATTTATTTATTAGTGCATAACATACAAGTTTCGGGACTCAGGGAGGACTGGAAGGGACCAGGTCCCGACAAAGTGTATGTTAGCTTTTTGCAAAAACAAATGAATTCATCACCTAATAGTGGCTACTCTAATCTATACATTGCATGCATTTGGTTTAACGCACACAATTTTCATTTTAGCTTTCTCCAGGAAACATAGTTTACGATTTACAGGGATTTGTAACCATGCTGGTGAATATACATAATATATAGACAACTGTTAGTATGCAATCTTTCCTCTCAATCCTTCTTTGCCCGGTGCCTACCATGTGATTTTCATATATAATCCACATAAATAGTGCACACAGGCCTAAGTCTGGATTTTATCAGCGTTGATAATCCCCCCCACGCCTAAGATTGCTGTGGCTGAAACGTTGCCGGTTTTGCACAAGTGAATAAATAAAACTCATAGTATGTAATTGTGTGTGTGGATATATATATATTATATATAATATAATATATAGATATATTATATATACACATTGTTTGATGATAAAAGTTAGTAGATTACAGTTTGAGCAGTTTGAGTTTATATGCTAGAAAGTTCTGTTTCCAGATCTACAAATTAAGTCCAGAATGGTTCGTACCTGTGGTTGTTTACTGCTTTAGGAAACATTTACCAATGCTACACTGTTGTTCACTGATCATGTAGAGCTGTAGTATAGTTTGTTTATTAAGTTCTTGGATGTTTTTATACTGCATGTTCAACCTTCTAATTACATTTCCGTCCTCTTGGTTCATAGTTTCCTGGACAGGTGTTTGAATTGCAATCTGTTCAGTTATTCCTAATCTGTAACTACTCAATTCTTCTGTATAAGGTAAATTAATACTACCATTTTGCACTTGTCTTGTTTACATTTTGTTCTCTGACTAACTGCTAATGTTTTTAGGGTTTTTTTGACATTTACATTGCTAGGTGCTCTATTGCCCTTTAAGGTCATCACCAATTAAAAATTAGATGCAGCAGTCCAGACTCGTATATGCCAAGTAAAATCAAATTAACTAGTGGCAATTAAAGGAAAAGTATACTGACCTCACCCTCGCTTCCTCTTCCTCCTAGCTGCATAGTAACCCAGGGTGAGGACAAAAAATCGCTAGTCCTCACCCTGGGTCTTTCTTAACACTGCACTACTTCACCCCAAATCTGCTCGCCGACGCTCGTTCCTCCGCTCTTCCTGCTTCCAATGACAGATCGCGAGGAAGCCAATACGAAGATTAACGCTCTGCAAGGCGGCGTGTCCTTCCAATTGGCTGCCTCGCGGGACTGGCACTGACAGTAGGAGAGAGGTGGTGGAACAGTCGATCGCCGAAGCAGAATTGCGGTAATGTAGTGCAGGAGTGAGAAAAGGACCCCCAGGGTGACGGACTATCGATTCGTTAGGTCCTCACCCTGGGTACTATGCTGCAGGTGGATCGGGAAAAGGTTGAGTATAAATTGTCCTTTAAGCAGCACCCCATTGGCTAAAGTATTGATCTTTTCTTGGTAGACACATTTGCCTTCAAAGGACCGCCTGTGACTTATCAGATTCTACATTGACCCATAATATTCCTGCTTGTCTAGAGCAGTGGGATAATGATTTCTTTAGCTAAATAGTCAAAAACAACAAATTCTGTTGATGTAAATTAATTTCAGAACTAACATCCTTGCATCTCAAATCAATCAGAGCACACAACTCACAGTATTAATGTTATACTCCAGGTATACCAGGGATTTTTGTTCCCATAGCCCTTGTTCCATTATACATGGTGCCCTTTCATATTCCACAGCAGGAAAAGTGTAGGAAAAGAGGGTCGGTACTGTAGAGAAAGAGAGCTTAGCAGGTTTGGAAAAAGAAAGATGGCTATGGTAAGTGTAGGAAATAGGAACCTTAGTAAGTGTAGGAATTTGGTGTGTGCATAATAACAGCAGGAAAATAGTGTCAAATTACTGTGGATATATATTGGAGGGACCAGACCCAGATTTAGCAATAGGCATAGTAGGCACTCCCTATATAGTCTATTTTCTTCACACAAAAAAGAGAAAATGGGGGAGGGGTCTGTGTTAAAGAGGTACATCAACGAACTGAACATAGTTTGAAGTATCACCCACCCTAACCCCACTTTGTGCAATTCTTACCATTCATTTTTTTTCCGTGTTACAAATAGTCGAAGTCAAATGTCCTTTTCCTCTTCTCTGTAGATTTATTTCCTACCATGTAAAACGAGTATTATATTGTTCGGGCTCTAAACACTGAAAAGACTGTAAAAAGTCACACTGTAAGCAATTGCATGCAGTTAATTCAGATTTGTCTGATGCAGGGAAATCAAATGAATTATAGAGCCATAAACGTATTTTGCTTCATCTATATTCATAACGCCTTAGAAGAACATATATTTTGTTTTAGTGCAGGTTTTTGTATCGAGAGCTGAATGCACAGAGTATCAATGGCTAAAACATTAGCTTTTTCTATAAAGGATAATGTTCTCCTTTCCCTAGAAAGTTCTCTGAATATTCTTTTTAATAAATTGCAATTACTTTTGAATGATTGAGACTCTGCATTGACTACATTGAGTGTAAATGTTATGAGCTTCTTTACACAAAACAAATTACTAATGATCTTTGTTTTGTAAACAATCATAGTCTGTCGACGCGGTGCCAAATTTCTTAGCTCTACCAAACACGCCCGATGGGCAAACCATCACCGCACCATCATGTTCCATTCATCTGAACGGTGAGACACGCAACGCTCAATGAGGCTTATGAAGATGCCTGTAAAGGAAAACCTTCCACAAGGTAATAGAAAAGTTATCCTTTTAAAAAAAAGTCATTCAAAGGGGAATTAAAGAGTAACTGTGATCTCCATACAAGTGCCCTTATTAAAAAGAGATCAGGCTTCTAGCTGCAATCTATGCAAACTTTATAGTATAAAGGTTGGTGTTTACTAGCTAGCACTGTGAGCTGTGACATCACCAGCACAGTTGCTCCGCCCCAGTTGCCTCTGCATGAGCATGCACAGTTGTATACTTTTTGCAACTGTCTTTAAATAGCTAAAGAAAAGAAAAAGGTCAAAAAGGATTCTGAAACTTTAGAAGAGAAGAGAGACAAAAATGCAATTGTGCAATAGCGATCAACTTTTAGATTCTGTTATATGGCTTTGACTATAAGTTGCAAAACAATCTAGCATTTGTGGTAAGCAAACATTTCCTGTCTGCATATGTGCATTTATACGTTTGAGTCAGCGTTTGCCTGCTGGTTGTGTGGGACCACCGAAAATTCAGAGCAATGATATGTTGCACATAGCACCAGACAATGCCAAATCTACTGAAATCACCTTTTTTTATAGGTTCCTTAGAAAAACAACTGTGATCTTACCAAGGGAAACCAGTAGGCACTCACAATTTGGAAACCTACCTTGATAGGTCTAACCTGGAGGACAATACACACATTCGACATATTGTATAAGTAGCCCACTTTTGCTGTCCAGGAAGCCACCCTGGGGGAGGTTCAGTAATATCAAACAGGGAGATTCAATTTAAAGTTCTATTGTTTAAAATGGTGCAAATTTTCCCCAACCAATCAGAGATTATTAACATTTGAAGCCAACATTTGATTGGTTGGGAAAATGAGCACCATTTGAAACGAAAGAACTTAAATTCCATCTGAGGTTGTAATATTGGGTTAGTGAGAGAAATGTATAAGAGATTTTTGTTGTGGAAAGTTGAGAACAAACTTCCTGAATAAAGCACAGTCGGGTGTAAATATGAACAGTCCGCACCGACCACAGGTAGGCAATATTTCGGTTGTTACATTACGAGGTCAGGCCAAGATATTTGATTTTAACCCAAATAACCGATTATACCACTTTTCCTTATTGAATACATTAGAGTTCCCTGACCTACTGACTCAGCCTTTGAACATTTAACGGGTAACTCCACCAGAAAAAACAACTTTCAAAAAAATGGTTCTATAATTCAGTGGGAGATAGGATCACTAGCTGCTATCTCCCAATTCAATTTACAAGCTAAGCTAGGACATGTGTTTCTTACACAATCCTGCAGTCTCTGTTCCCCTATTGGCAGCTGCCCCTCTTCTAGGAGTTTTGGCACATGCCAACGTGGATTCAATGGAGCTTGGTTAGTAGTGCGCCAGCAGGGGGAGAAGAGAATCCAGCAGGGAGACAGAGAGGCTGCAGGACCATGTAAGTAAACCCAGGCAAGATCTCAGCTTGTAAATTGAATTGGGAGATGTTTTTCCATGATGGTTACCCTTTAAGTGGTTACAGGACTACTAATACTGTTCAAAAGAAGGAAAGGCGGCCTCACCAAGCTGGTATGAGTATCATAGAAAAGTCCAATATAGATTAAGGACATATGGTGCCCAAAGCCCGTCAGGGTAATCCCCCTTTGCTCCATTGTTTGTTTACACCCATCTGCAACTTTTCAATCATTTGTGAAATAAAGATTTGGACTTTTTTATGAGTTAACCCACCGTGGTGCTGAGCAGCTTTCCTTCTTTATCCAAGGGGAGAGCGTTCCCCTAGCTGTTTCAGCACACGGACTGTGAACCAGGGAATGGAAGCCACCATGGTAGGCTTTGTTGTACAGGATTAATATATTGTCTTTTAAACAGATCTTTATTTCAAAACACAGGCCAATGATCGTAAACTATGTATTCCGTCATCACTTAGACCCTACACTTGCACTCCCAGGTGTGCCATGTTATTTCCCTCTTTACACAATACACCCAATACAACCTTTCTGGAGGCCGTCAGTGGAATGGAGGAGAGAGAAACAGTTATGCAGACACGGGTAAGTGCATCGGGTCAACAAGATATTACAGGACTGACCACTGAATGAACTTAAAGAGATAGTGACACCTGATAAAAAGCTATGGCAGTAAGTAACCCCACATGTGTAATTCTATTGGATTTCTATAGGAGAGTTAAATGTCAGTAGAAGGCTTTTATCCTTGCGATTGCAGTTATTTAACGTTACAAAAGATACAGCTAGGGTGGTGCGTAGTTCATAGTATACTAGCTTAGTATACTAGTTCATTAGTATACTAGCCTCCCTCTAGCCATTCAATAACACAGTAATGGACACTGCGCTGACCAAGGTAAGGATGAATCCGGGCATTCTTACAAATTAGTCCTGTGTGTATAGAAGCATTAATGCATATTAACTGGTCCATTCATTGGTCGCTAGATCTCTAATTTCTGCTGTAAAATGTCCAATAACTATAAATATGTATGTATTGAAATACAATGTGACCTATCCAAGTAGAATATATGTTTGTAAGTAGGAATTATTTTGCACTTCATGCTGGGACTCTAATAATTGTTCTTGGACCAATTAATCACCCTTATTCTGGTCAGGTCAGCCTGGTGATTAGGAAAAATGGCTGGTTATTTCACTTTAATTTTAGCAAATGAGTCTATTTAAATGGATTAGATGGCATATAAAACACCATGGTTGTGTTTGAGGGGGCTAGGCCGCACCACAGCATTCTAATGTGTGATCCAAACGGAACCATTAAAAAAGCGCCACTGGTGTTGGTAATTGCTTCTGGACATACTAGGGTGCAGCACTGCGATTCTGTTAATTAGAGCACATGCAATCTGCAATTTTTGCCCAATGTATGTTCTCTGAATGCGCATCATTGTGCAATGCCAGCACATGGCTATGTGTAACTAGTCACCCTGAAACGCGCTACAGTGCGTAGGACAAAGTCAGACAGTGGTTACCAGGTTAGGGTGAGTCTGCTTTTTACTGGAGACAATTATTTTTAATTAAACAAAATGGGACATTGGTTACTTCTCCTGGTATGATCTATAGGAAAAGCTGTCAATGGGCTAATCCGTAGGCATATCCAACCTTCAGGTTCATAGTACAGATTTCTTTCAAAATCACAGTAGATCATTTGTCTACATTTGCAGACAATTAATTGTTTAATTTACAATCCACTGTTCAGCCGTCCTGTGGATCTCGGATGTGGACTGAAGTTTAACATTTGGACACCTAGCCCGCATTATGGAACTGTTGATATATATAATATATGGAGGCCTGCAGTTTGGAGATCCAGCAGAACAGATTTACTTATCAAAACAAAGATTACTCATTCTCCTTGCATTTATGGTTTTCTATAGAGAACTGCTTTCTCCAGCAGAACCTCAGATTTGAGTGGAGCTGACATTGTTAAAGCGAATGGGCAGAAAGGGAAGCAATGTCATCCATAATCCAATCATGGTTAAAACATCCATGATCTCATCATAGTTAAGAAGCATCCAAGATCCAATCATAGTTAAGAAACTTCGATGATCAATCATAGTTAAGAAAGATCCACGGTCCAATCATGGTTAAGAAACATACATGATCCCATCATAGTTAAGAAACATTCAAGATCCCAATCATAGTTTTAGGAAACATCCAAGGAACATAATGGTAAGAAAAAATCCATGATCTCATAATTGTTAAGAAGCATCCAAGATCCAATTATAGTTAAGAAGCATTCAAGGTCCAATCATAGTTAGAAACTTCCATATCCAACATAACGAAGAAATAACTTTATACATTTTTAGTTAATAACCGCTGTTTTTTATATGCAAAATATGTAATCTTTTGTTACATAGTTCACTTATTGCCCTATAGTATTTGACTGGATAGAGAAATATGCTCCTGGTTTCAAGTCCTCTGTGATTGGCAGAGATATCCTTACCCCACCAGACCTGGAAAGGGTATTCGGACTCCCAGGAGGGTGTAAGTAAAAGATACATTTTCTTGACTTTCATTATTTGTCTAAAAGTTGTCAAAGAAATACAAATCCAATTAGCGTGTGACTCAGTAAGCGAACATCAGAGGACTTCATATTTAAAGTACAGTAGTTGCCATTGTAAAATTTACTTCAAAGTCACTAAAACCGCAGTCAACAGAATTGCTTCATTATATTTTAATTGTGAGAAATGAATAGACAGTAAGGAATTGTATCAGGATCTTTCTCTGAACTGGGAGAATGTAGCATTATAGTTTAGTGAATTTCCTTGGAAAGTAAAGCTTCGTTCTGGATCATAAAGGTTTTATTAAACTTGAACAAGCTGCTATGCTGTTTAGCTTAAACAAGATCCTATTGTTGTTGTTCAAATTGCTATATTTACTTTGAATTGACGGGTATGTCCACCCTGATAATCTAGACCTCGTAATGTTTTAAGTGTTCAAATTGTTCCTTACCAGCTCGTTCCTTAACTGCGCTCTGCTGCTTTTCCCTGCACAGAAGCAGCAGAAGTGGCCAGACTGGCAGGCAACTTTGATTGGTTGAGACATACATCTCAACCAATCACTAACACTATCGGAGGGTTTCGTTAACCCTGAAATTTGTTTGGGGGGGGACATACCCTTAACTTACGTCCTCTTGTAATGGGGACCTGAAACAATGGACAATGTAGAGAGTTGCTGATGCTAAAACCAGTTATAAAGGGTAATTATAATCTATTCAGCCTCTCTTTTTAATTTCATGTATTCAGGGTTAAGGTCCTAAGACACTAGTTCCATTAGATTGGCTAAAAATAATATAGGAAAACAATCAAATGTCTGACGGGCCTGCCCCCTGTTGTGTCCAGGGAATGGCCTTGGGTAGACCTGAGAAAGTGGGCAGTATAGCCCTTGATAAGTTCAGTGTGTAGTTTGCACAATATTTGAAAAGGTTGAATGCTTGCTGTTGGTATTAGAGATGGCCAAAACTCACCAGTTTCCTTACGCTTTGGATTCCCGGATCTCAGGGAAATCCAAAGATCCAAAATGGAACGAATTTTGGATTATTACCGAATGTTCAAGGTATTTTCGACAAATTTCAAAAATCCTGTTCACTTTCCAAGGTAAAGTCTAGGTGTGCAGGCGCATTATTATAATCTACACTGGTGGCAGCAACAAGTATTTCAGCCCCTATACAGACAGTATCTACAGAACTTCTGATTGGGTATTTACTCTCTCTCTTCTCCCCTCCCTGGGTATTACACTCCCAAGGGGTGCTGGTCTTACTTACTTGTAACAATCACGGACAGTGGTTACTGGACTTTATAACAGGGTCAGATCAGGTCCACCAAACTGGGTTAGTTTTTAATGCACTGAGCACTTTATTATTAGGTTAATGTATGATGTGTAATGTAAGGTTATTGGTCACATTGATCTATAAAAGCAGTTTATTTGGATTAACCATTTGCTAGTAAGTGTATTATTGAGGCAGAACTCCCCTATGTAGTGTGTTCCTTGTGATTTATGTCTGTTTCAGGGCATGTGGTAATACTTGACCTGATATTTATTTCTAAATTAGTCTGCATATAGCTGCGAGTGCTTTATGGAGGGCTTTCCCTTCCGAGTAGGTTTGTGTGATTATTTTATTCCCCTAGCGACCATTACTATTGTGATTGTTAGCCTGCAGACTGGTGTTTACTTTTATTGTATTGATTGTTGATCCCTTTCCATATACGGTAATATTCGAATTTTCAAAAATACCCTGGAACGTTTGATAACCTTGAAACTACAATCGGAGACTACTTTCAAGCTTCTGATCGTATATCTGAGTGTTATCGAACATTCGAAGCTATTTTCGAAAATTATCGAAAAAGCCTTGAAACATGTCGTATGTTGGGATAAGGAACCTGCTACTGTATTTACATATTCTCCCCTTTTCTTGATTTCATTTACAGAACTATTCCATGGCAGCATGTCATTAGATCAGTTATACTTTGCTCGACCTGTACCAACATTTTCAAACTATAGGACCCCCATTTTGGCCTTTACTTTGTGTGGTAGCGGATCACACCCAGGTATGGACAACATTTTAATATTCAAATCTTGTACATGCTAACGTGCTACCATCCCATGTGGATACAACACATTTGGACTTCAATCATATTTATTATTCTTCTCCACCAAATAGAGATCTGCTGCCTCCGGAAAGCCAATATCTTGCTGGTTACTTGGTCCTATGGCAGCCTCGGTGTTACAAACATCTGACATAAATAAAACTCCTTTACAAATGTACAGCATGGCGACTGCAGGAGAGTACAGCCTCGGGGGTTTGGATACCCACCATGTTTAAGGGCCCCAAATAGGCTGGTGGGGCCCCCAGTATGGGAAAGGTTCTAAGTCTTGCGTTGTGCTCACACACACACTCTTGCATGGCGCCACAGGATAAAATGGTGGGCACACAAAAATCTGCTGAAATATAAGTTCTGCGGTGTGTTGCACTCACAATTTCATTTTGTATGCACATAATTTATTTTAAATTAGAGGGAACAAACCCAAAGAAACCTGGTTCGTAACCCAGGGACTCACTCCACTCCAAGATGCATGATGGCTCTCATGAATGGGGTCTTATACGAACTGCATCTAAGGAAGGGTTGTGGGTACATTCAGTAGTGTGACTTGAGAAGCTCTATCTACACTCCAGCTATTCCAAACACACATTTTATTTAACCAGTCTTAGCTTATTCCGAAATACAGCATTTTATTTCATCTTCAGCGATTACATTCTTCATTAAGAAAGCATCACCAAACACGTCCATAGTTTGGATGCAAACATTCAATGTAAATGGCTCATTTAACCACATTATGGTTCTATAGTTAACTTGGCAGTCAGTGTTTTAATGACATGTCATTACTAAATTAATTAGTAGAAATTGTTTCAAATTTTGTTTATGTGGGCGTGCAATTAGATGAAAACCGAATCAAATAAACGATGGGTGGGGAGTCAAAATTACTTGCAGTAATTTTTTTTTTACTTCCCCAACAATATGGGCTCTGCCCAAAGTTTTGACAAGTGCAAGTAATATTAAAGGGACACTCTACTCATGCAGTAACTGACTAGTCTCTGGCTCTCTCCTCCGTCAGCGCCAACAACACTTCTCTCATTTATTTAACTGGTTGAGCATATGTTAATGAATGGGGCGGAGCCGGAGAGGATTCTGTTTAAAGGGACACTATACTGAAAAAAGACTTTGCCTCTTCTTAATCTATATGAAACATGTAAGTAGCACTTACTGATTTGCGTGTGTTGCTGCATGCCTTCAATCCAGCACACATTTTGTTTAGGAGCAGTATCCCCCTCCCTCTTTTAACCACTCCCACTTTCATCCGACCTGACTTTTCCCCCCACAAACGAACTGTCAAGCCTGCATACAGCATTCCATATGTCAAAACTCTGTCACCATTCCAGCTACAGTAAAACTACCACAGAAGAATAGTTTTTGAGAGCAAGGAACTTGATTGACGGCAAGAAATATAAGTAGTTTTAGATTGGATATATAAAGAAATAGGGGGCAGATCAACAACAAAAATGATACAGTGTGGTTGGGAAGAATTATAGTTTCCAATTATGGTCAATTTAAAATAGCCTATTTTCAGTTAGATGCCTTTAAGTTCCATAGCGCAAGAGGTTTGAAATTCTCTATTTTTTTCTATTAAATCCCCTTCAATACAAATATAGTTATGAAACGGGATGTGTATTTACTAAAAGGAACATTTGCATAAAGCTGGATACACAGTGATGTTCGGAAAAGACTGAAAATTTCCCTCAGCAGGGGTGTCTCCCGGTACTAAAGTATAGGGGAGTTGGCCACTATCGCTGGAAATATGCAATCCCGAAGTTCCCCTATGCTGTGTATAGGCTGTGTATAGGGAGACTCACTGGACTGTGTGTTCATGATCTTCGAGAAATGACGAAAGAACCTCGCAGATCCCGTCTGTCATCTTTCAAGCTCATGTCGTGCGTACCAGCTTTACACTTTGTAAAGCTGGGTACACACATTGTTACCTTAATTATTCCATGATATACAGCCCAATAATGTATATATTTGAGGTTGAATAACATACGTCCATCCAGTCCAACCATCTAGCAATATCCTCATTTCCTGCCTAACTGTTGATCCAGAGTTAGGCAAAAACCCCCCACCAAATTTATGAAGGGGGAAAAAATCCTTCCTGACTCCAAGTGGCAATCGGAATTTCCTGGATCAACTCTACTTTATGTATCAATACCAGTAACTTGCAACTTTCGTTTGCAGAAAACTCATCCAGCTTTTTTTTTAAACTGAACCATGAACCTGCCATTACAACGTCCACTGGAAGACAGTTCCATAGCTTACCGTTCTCACAGTGAAAAACCCTTTCCGAGCTTGAAGCCAAACCTTTTTTCTTCAAGTCTTAAGGGATGTCCTCGTGTCCTTTGACAGTTCTATTGGGAACAATGCCCCAGATAGTTTATTGTATGGCCCGTTAATGTATTTATACACAGTAATCATATCGCCACGCAAGCGCCTTTTCTCCAGCGTACATAATTGTAACTTTTCCAGTTCTCTTCATATTCAAGCTCCCCCAATCCCTTATAAATTTAGTTGCCCTCTCTGAACCCTTTCCATTTCAAAGATGTCCTTTTTGTACACAGGATTCCAAAATTGCACTGCATATTCCAAATGAGGCCTACCAATGCTTTGTAAAGAGGGAGAATTACATTTCCTCCCTTGAATCCATACCTCTCTTATTACAAGACAATACCATACTGGCTCTGGCTGTTGCCGCCTGGCATGCTTGCTACAGTATGTTTATCCACCAAAACTCCAAGATCCTTTCCAACAGGGATTCACTTACCACAGAGCCATTTATAGTATAAGTAGCACAAGTATTTTTAAGTCCAAAATGCATCACCTTACATTTATCAACATTGAATTTCATCTGCCATTAGCAGCCCAATGTGATAATCTATCTAGATCCCCTTGCAACGATTGCACATCCTCTGAAGTTTTTAATGGTCGACAAAGTTTTGTGTCGTCAGCAAACACAGAAACCTTGCTGACAATACCCACTTCCAAATCATTAATAGATTAAATAGAAGCGGCCCCAACACAGAACCCTGTGGCACCCCACTTAGCACTTTAGACCATAATGATGAAGCCCCATTAACAAATACTCTCTACGTCCTATTCATTACCAATTTTCTATCCATGTACAAATGTGATTCCCCAGACCAACAGACCTTAGCTTATTCATAGTCGCCTATGGGGGACTGTATCCAAAGCCTTTGCAAAAACCAAGTAAACTACATCTACTGCTATACCAGAGTTTAATTTATACTTACTTCTCATAAAAGCCAAGCAAGTTAGTTTGACAAGATCTATTCCTCCTAAATCCATGCGGGTTACTACTTATAATGTCAGTCCTTGAAACATACTCTAGAACATGTTCCCTTATTAAACTTTCCAGGACTTTCCCCACCACTGAAGTTAAACTTACAGGCGCCGTAATTACCCGGCTCTGAACGACTACCTTTTTGAATATTGGAATAACATCAGCCTTTTTCCAATCCAGAGGCACACCACCGGACATGAGGGAATCAGCAAAAATAAGAAACAATGGCCTAGATAAAACTGAACTTAGCTCCTTAAGTACCCGAGGATGTATTTATCCGGTCCAGGAGATTTATTATATTAACCTTATTTAGTTCTTACTGTACCATATCCTTGGTTAACCAAAGTGAACTGAATCTTGTATACTTTATTGCTACTATACTCCATGATATCTGTACTTGGATCTTCATAGTGTATACAGAGGAAAAAAAATTATTCAGACATTGCTTTATCGCCATCCTCCGTTAAATAACTTATCCCCATTAATAAATGGTGCCACATTCTCAGTCCTCATCTTCTTACTATTAATATACTTAAAAAAATGTTTAGGCTTAGTGATGCTTTCTTCAGCTATCCTAACTTCATTATTAATTTTAGCTATTTTGATTGCTTTCTTACACTCCTTGTTACAGTTTTTATAATCCCTAAAGGCCCTTCCGTTCCCTCGGCCTAAAGGTTTTAAATGCCTTTTTTTCCTTACCATTTGCCTTTTTATATCAGAATTCAGCCACATGGGCGTGAATTTATTTTTTTACATTTATTTCCCAAGGGTATAAATTTAGATGTAAACTGGCTTTAAAATCCCCTTGAACACAGTCACTTCTGTTCAGTACCTTTACCTGATAATACATTATCCCAGTGACATTCTGAAGAGCTACTTTAACCTGGGAAAATTTGCTTTCCTGAAATTAAATGTCTTTGTTAACCCAGCGCACTTTTCCTTTCGATAACAAAGTCCAAATGCCACTATTTCATGGTCACTATTCCCTAGCCTCAGTTACCTTATATCTATAATGCGCCTCCACAATGTGATATTACCAGATCCAAAAGAGCTCCTTTTCTAGTAGGAACCTCAACCACCTGTGAGAGAAAATTATCCTGCAGCAAATTCAGGAACTCATTGCCTTTTTCTGTGATGGCAGTTCCACCACACCAATCAATGTCAGGGTAATTGAAGTCCCCCATATATGAGCACACTCCCCAAACTTGCAGCCCTTGCCAACTGCATATGAAGTTGACTCACCGCCTCTCTGCTAGCATTTGGGCGGGCTTATAGCAGACACCAACAATGACATTACCGTATATACTCGAGTATAAACCGAGTTTTTCAGGCTGAAAAATCAGCCTGAAAACTCGGACTCGGTTTATACAAGTCAAACCGCTTACTGGGCATTCCGGCAGCCGCGCGATCTTTTTCTGCACTGGCGCGCCGGCCTGATGTCACTGCCTGGCGCCGGGCAGTGACGTCAGCCGGCGCGCCGGTACAGGAATGGGCGCACGGCTGCCGGAATGCTGATACCGTACCTGCCAGGAAGCCCTTGGATGGAGGAAGAGCCCACAGATAGAAGAAGAAGAGTCGTCCACAAGAGAGAGTCCACAGAGGAGAGAGTCCACAGGGAGAAGAGTCCACAGGGAGAAGAGTCCACAGGGAGAAGAGCCCACAGGTACAAACTGAACTGAGGGGGAGGGGGGCATTCAAGATGTTTGGGAACTACAACTCCAGCATGCTTTATGCTGGGAGTTATAGTTTCCAACATCTTGAATGCCAAGTGAGGGTGGCATTCAAGATGTTTGGAAACTACAACTCCCAGCTAATAAAGCATGCTGGGAGTTGTAGTTTCCAACACTCTTGAATGCCACCCTCACTTGGCATTCAAGATGTTTGGAAACTACAACTCCCAGCATGCTTTATTAGCGGGAGTTGTAGTTTCCAAACATCTTGAATGCCAAGTTTCTACCCTCGGTTATACTCAGGTCAATAACTTTATTAGGATTTTTAGCTGAAATTGGGTACCTCGGTTTATACTCGTCGGTTTATACTCGAGTATATACGTACCCCCTTTCCTGTTGCCTAATTCCACCATATTGCCTCCCTTTATCATCCATATCACCAGTTATCTCTTCTTTTAAATTTGGCATTAGCAAGGGGTAAAATGTGTCATTAGTAAGGGGTAAAATGCACCAAAAAGTGTTTCCATGACATTTTCCTAAAATATGGCTTAGTAGGTCTATGCAGTATATCAAGGATGTCAAACCTGCAGCCTCCCAGATGTAAGCAAACCATAACTCCCGGCATCCCTGCAGTAAATGATCATCTAGAAGATGGTATGAGGTCTTTCAGATCTTATTAATGAACGTTAATTAATGAACAGTTTAAATGCTATTAACAGTGGTTGTTGGCTTATTAAAAGGGGTTAGCATGCCTTTTCCTACTGTACAAGCACTAGTTCCATTTACTTGTAATTAGGTGTGAATAGACATTAGCATTTGTTAAGCAATTAAAACAGCACAATTATTAATGAGCTTATTTTTCCAGGAGGCGGAGTCATGGGAGCATCAGGACGCAATGCAGCTTTAGCAGCTATTCAAGACCTTAAATATTCATAGAACTGGACAGATGCTTATCAGAAGATTCGGGAAATTCATTGGACTCCATATTAATAACACTTTGTTTTGTATTATTAATGTTTTTTTCAGCTTTCAGCAGAGATTTCACCAACTATCAACTAAAACAGATTTTTCTTGAATTGAAAGCAAAATTTGCAGATTTAAACAACATATCACTCGTCTTTCTAGCTTCTGTTTACACAAAGAAACGCCAGTGTCAAGTCAGTAAAAATGTTTATTAAATCGAAAGATCCTTTGCAGTATGATGAGAGTAAACAAACAAGGTAGTGTTTTCAGCAAGTAGAACCTTATGCAATGTGCCTGGGACACGCAGTAATGGTTTTGTGAGTGTTAAAGGACACGTCCACCCTTAAAACAAAAACTGGTGACATTTCAGTTATCTGCCCGCAACCCCAACTGCTATTTTTCTGTTTTATTGTATTGTAACCATATTTTTAATAAATTAAATTCTTTTATGGCAAAGGAATTTGCTTCCTTCTTTTGTCTAATGAGTTTTTTTGTAAGCTTAAGCATGTGCAGAGAAGGCAGCAGGTAAAACAGCAGTCAATCATTGTCTGTGATATCAGTGTTCACACCCTTGATTGACTGCATGGAGGGAGGGGCCAGAATGGGGTCAATTATCCTTAAATATCTGGTTATGGTTCGTACACACGTGCGATCACGGGTCCAGACCCCCTACGCACAATATGTAAGAACGAACGTTAGGCCGATATCGGCCCGTGTGTAGGCACTTTATCTGCCGAAACGGACGTTCAGTTGGGGATCGTTGCCCACCGACCTGGTGGATCTCCGAACAAATGACCATTTTGGCCAATAAAGTGGCCACACACGGGCCAAAACTTTCGTTCATACGCATAGTGCGTCGCGGGTCGGGACCCGCAATTGCACGTGTGTACGAGCGTTTAGTAATGCAGGTAATAAAGTGCAAAATGTATCAGTTGGGGTGGTGGCAGGTAGCTGACAATTACCAGTTTTTGTTTGAAGGGTGCACATGCCATTTAAAGACATTTAAAGAGGGTTATTCAATAAAAGTTATCATTTAAATGCCCCAACCAATCAGATCTTAATTAACATTTGAAAGCTAACATCTGATTGGTTGGGGCAAAATTAGCACCATTTTTAACGATAAGAACTTTTATTACATCTCCCTGTAGATTTCCACACAGTGCTTGTACAGAGTCCATTGTGAAAAAATAAAAGGTGTCTATGAAACGAGTGTGAATGTGATTTTATAGCTGCAGTTAACTGGACATATGAGGTTTTTATTTGCATGGGATAATATATAATACACATATTTTGGGCGATATGTATACTTACATAGCCCTTAAAGGAACACTGATTCTTACAACACTGTTTACATTAAACTGTTTGATTAAATCAGGGGTGTCTCTAGGGTTTTTGCCACCTGAGCCAAACTTTTGAATGCCGCCTCTATGTACCACTATGAACTGTGCCACTGTAACCGGGATAGGTGTGAGGCTTCCAGGAATAGGCGTGGTTTTAAACATTTGCAGTTTTAATAAAAGTTCTTATCGTTACAAATGATGCTAAATTTACCCCAACAATCAGATATATTATTAAACATTTGAAAGCTAAATCTGATTGGATGGGGCAAAATTAGCACCATTTTTAACAATAAGAACTTTTATTGAATAACTCTGCTGGTTTTTTTAAACTTCACGGTGGTATTTGTACAGTTTATACAGATGTACAGCTAAATCTGATTGGATGGGGCAAAATTAGCACCATTTTAACAATAAGAACTTTTATTGAATAACTCTGCTGGTTTTTTAAACTTCACGGTGGTATTTGTACAGTTATACGAGTACAGTTTATAACATGTATCCAGATCAACAGTATATAACATGTCCTAATGCCCGATCACACGATAGGTACAAACATGTCCTAATGCCCAGATCAACAGATAGTACATATAACATGCCTAATGCCCAGATCACAAGATAGGTACATATAACATGTCTCCTAATGCCCAGTCAAACTGATGGTACATATAACATGCCATAATAGCCAGATCACACAGATAGGTACATATAACATGTCCTAATGCCCAGATCACACAGATAGGTACATATAACATGTCCTAATGCCCAGATCACACAGATAGGTACATATAACATGCTCTAATGCCCAGATCAAACTGACTGGTACATATACATGCCATAATGGCAGATCACACAGATAGGTACATATAAATGCCCAGATAACACATATAGGCAATATAATTGCCCTAATGCCAGGATCACACAAGATATCGTAATACACTAGTCCCTAATGCCCAGATCACAATGTACATATGACAGTTCCTCTCAATGCCCAGATCACAATCACACATGCAATCAAGCCCATGCACACACAAATAATACACCATCCCTACCCATGCACGATCGACGAGCAGGGCTCACTCATGAAGGTCAGTTCAGAGCTATAGGGGGAAAAAAGGAGGGTCCATGAGTGTGCACACACAATTTATTTTTCCTCTTGCTCCATGTTTTTTAATAGTGCAGCGCTGCCTGCAACGTGCAACAGTGAGCCATCTACATGCTACCTATGTTTTTCGGTGTTAGCCCCCGCTTTTTTTTTTCATTGTTCAGTTGTTAGTGTTGTATTAACTTTGATAGGCACACGGTGCTACTGATGTAGACAGCATCTTTCACATCTTTCATCCCACCGGCTTCACGGGTAATAATTGGAGGTAAATGTATACCTCCCTATCCTACAAAAATATAGATTTTATTTTAAATGAGAGTAAACTTTAGATACCCTATAAGCTAGCCATATATAGCGTACACCAAATATTATCAGTGCGCATATGATGATCATATCCAGAGGGATCGGTTGTTGGTTGATCAGGCTTTTCTGTACATGGCCAGATTTATTCATTTTCTCCCCTAGGCCAGCTGACTCCTATCACAACAAGCCACATGCTTCGTTACAGGTAGCATTTACCAGGTGTTTTTTTAAATGGTCACCATTGTATAGTTTTTCTGATGCTAAACATCTGTATGCATCCAGAATATGCTACAATACCATTTGTGTGTAAAATAACCTAAAATAATCAGCAAGGCTAAAAAAATACAAATCAGTCCAGCTGCACTTATAAGTTTAATAAGAATGTCCTCCAATCCCTGGTCTGATAACCCTAGGCTGGTGGTTGTATCATTGGGTTTGTGGGGCTGCTCAGTGGGACTGTCACTAGTCACTGCCCCTTTACTTCTTTCTTAGTACAGGTGATGGTGTGAGGGGGAATCACACTCCCAATGTAATAGGCTGATAGCAGTTTCTTCTTCATTGTGATTTGGTGTAAAACATTTGCGGAACCATAAAGCCGTCCATTAGCTGACATGAAAAATCCATCTTTATGTCCCATCATAATTTTTTTATTAGTAGTAGTGTAGGAGCCAGCAGGGCATTTCCCATAAGGACCTTTTGGACCCCTGTCTGAAGGCCAGGGTGTCATAAGGTACATTAAATGGCACAGTGCCAAAATTAGTGTCTAGCACCATCCAGTTTTACTCTGCTGGCCATATATAGGATCACATACCTGCCTGTTAACTGGAACACAGATTCTATTAATTAGCGAGCACTGCACCCTTAGAACAATGAATAGGTGTAATAAATATAACAAAAGGATTTCTATAGTTCAGACCAGATTAATAATCTACATATAGGATTGTATTAAAATAGATACATTTAAGAGATACAATCCAGGTCATTTACCCAGAGCCGCTGGGCAATTATATGTAGTTAAAGTCGCATTAACCCGATCGTTATTGGTTAGCGCAACTAAACTCCCTATTAGTGGCGAATGCGCGGGTTACGCAAAAGATGCATCCGGTGCTCGCGATTCAATATCGCGTTTGCGCTACTTTTAGTGCAAATTTTACCGCCGGCTAGTAGCCGGAGTTAAAATCACGCTGTGGGTAAATCAAAGGGGACTTACCCATGTTCGCTAACGCGATTTTGAATTGCGGAAAGGAGATTTACCCGGAGAGTGATAGCGGCTGCAAAATTAAAAGCAAGAGTAAACTTACATCTGCCCATTTTTTCTACCATTGTTGAGTATGAATCCCTTTATTATGCTTACATACGATTCTTTTACTCTCAATGCTCGTACTAGTCCATTTTTCGTTAGCAGCCTGTTTCCTTGTGTCCTTGGATTCAATGATCCTTTTTTAACTGGGAACTAAATGATGAGCCTCATGAAAGTGAAAAAGAACAAGCAACAGATAAAGTGTAAAATGATATTTCGTTTAAAAATAAACATGCCAGACAATTCTGACATTATTCTTACTAGTGAAAAACTTCACCCTTCCAAGGGCATATATTATAGGATACAAAAACATTCATTCCAAAAATCTGGTAAATAAAGCAATTAAGGTGGTTTTAAAATAAGAAAGTCTGGATTAATATATAATCTATATTTTTATAGTTGTATAGTTTTTTGTAACACTTAAAGGGCTTGTCCACCCTAATTTATATTTAACCCAAACTGGCCCCACTGTATAGTTTAAAAAAATCCTTACCTTACATCTCTGCTCGTTACGGTTCCTCTGCAGTGACTGTCCAAAGTATAAGAAAAAGAAGGGTAGTACCTGTCTTCCTGCCCAAAAGGTTTCTGCCTCCTCCTTGTCCTCTGAGAGGACAGTGGCAAGCACAGGGGAGCCCTTTCCCCTCCCTCCCTCCCACCATCCGGATCCATCCTCATCATCCACCTAGCGTAAAAAGTTTTTCTGTAGTGTAGGGCTTCCTGCCCACCCCAACCGCTGTGTCATTTTGTGAAAAAAAGATTTAGAATGTTACTTAGCCCTTCGTTCCATCGTCACTTTCCATTAACGACAGCCACGTATGTGATTGGCTGCCCTCTACTGCATCTTTATGTTCTCTGCAGTTCGTCTCGTCACCAAGTCCAGGAAACATGAAGAGTAGGCAGCTGTTCCGTATGAAAGGTTCCGTCTCCTTTGTCTCTGAGAGGACAGTGCCAAGCAACCGGTGCTCTAAGCCACTTCTCCCCCTCCCCCCGTCTCCAACATACTGGATCCATCCATATCTATCCATCCACCTAGCGTGAAAAGTTTTTCTGTAGAGTTGTAGGATCCTGCACCACCCAACTATACCATTTTGTTAAAAAAAAGATTAGAATGCTTCACCCCTGTGAAATGTAAAATAACACAACTATTGAAAAACTAAATGAACATCCCTTCACAGTATTAGAGGGGATCTATGGGTGATAGCCATAAGGCGTTAGGTTGCATCAACAATCTATGCAAGATGTTGCAGAAACTTCTGATGGATTATCTGGATCAATTGACAGTCCTTGAATATGGCAGTTTGTACAGTGTAATTGTGGCTATCCTGCCTGCCAAACAGAAACCTACCTTCCCTCTCTAATAAGAGTACCAAGGTGAGTATTAAACTGCAAGGTCTCACAGTTATCCTGGTCTTACCTTGAAGCATAAGTTTCCCCCCCACTTCATGCCAAGTCCTTCCGTTGGGGTAGGTCTAATTTGGGAGACTCTGCTCCCAAATTCAAAGCATAAGATCTGCTGCTACAAGGTAAACCCAGGGATGAGAACCTTGTGGTTGGGTCCTCACCTGGTTATTGGAAGGGGAGATGCCCTCTAGTACTGTACCCTTGTGTGCTCCTTAACGAATATTATTTACAGATGGTTTTCTTCATATAATCCTGTTTGTTTTGATGTAACAATATTATTATTAAGCCGCTGATGACCATGTCTTTCTGATTGCTTCTCGTGGGATATTTCTCTTTAAACCAAAAAGTTACTTCTTTGTGATAACAGTCAAAATAACTAATCTGACTTACCACATGGGCAGAATTTAGAAAGCAAGACAAGGGGTCAAATTTTACAATCTAAGTATGCTATTATGAACACACATGGGGGTTGCGGTAAGGGGACAGCATCAGAGGTTTTAACTGCCCCCAGAATTTCCCGAGCTGTTCTTGAGTGATTAATGCCTGGTACACACGGTAAAGATATTGGTGATCAGTTGTTTCGTGCAAATTCCTCGCCAAGTCTTGTACTTACCTATAGAAGGAGGATGTAGGGAATAGCACGCAAGCGGGTGAACTTCTATAGGAAGTACAATACTTAGAAGTTGAAACTAGGGGGTGAGGACCTAGCCGTTTAGGTCCTCACTCTAGGCACTTTTTAAAGGCAAAACAAGAGGATCCAGACCAAGAAGAACAGCCAAACTTGCTACCAAGATGAGGTTGAGGAAGATTTCGAGCCTATGAGTAAGGACCGCGGGAGGTCCGAAACGCATCAGGCGTGATCTGTACATAGAGGGGTTGGTGAGCACAATAAAAAGTTGGTAATCAAAGTTAAACAGACCTTTTGGCTTCATCTATATTGGGAGTGCACAAGTCCTTCTTTTGATTTCTAGTGTGGAACCTAGTTTGGGGCAGGCAGCACCCGAGCCACCGACAAGGAGCGGTGAGTTCCAGTATACTTGATCTACATTGCTTTTTTACCTTTATCTGGATTTTTATATGTAGCAGCGACAGGCTTGGGGCATGAGCACCTGAGCCTCAAGCCTATTTAAGTAAGCATTATTACTATTTTTAAAGAGATCAATTGAGCCCTAAAAGGTCTCTGGTATACTAATTATACCAACACATCTGTTACACTTAGTGGGTAACATAAGTATTATTGATTATGAAGATTTCATGTGTAATGTAATGCACCATGGCAAGATGGGCACAGCATCAAGACACAAAGCAGTTATCCCATACCCCTGATACTACCCCTTTAATAGTTACACTTATAGAAAAAAACATAGCAGATCTGCAGGTGGAGAATATGTAGTGAACCTGATGTCTATTTATCATTATTAATGACATTATAATGACGCAACTAAGCACACTTATAACCAATGATGTAACTAAGCACTAATTATAACCAATGACTAATTAAGCACTAATATAACCAATGATGTAAATAAGCACTAATTATAAACAGGTGTAACTAAGAACTAATTATAACCAATGACGTAACTAAGCACTTATTATAAAAACATACATAAGAAGACCAATTATAACCAATGACATAACTAAGCACTAATTATAACCAATGATGTAACTAAGAAACAATTATAACCACTAGACATAACTAAACACTAATTATATATAACAAATGACATAATAAGCACTGATTATAGCCACTGACATACTAAGCACTAAATATAACCAATGACATAACTAAGCACTATTCATAACCAATGACATAAGTAAACACTGATTATAACCAATGACATAACTAAGCACAAATTAAAACCAATGACGTGACTAAACACTGATTATAACCATGACATGACTAAATACCAATTTATCAATCAATACATAACTAAACACGATTATAACCAATGACATAACTAAAACACCAATTATAACCAATGACATAACTAAACACTGATTGTAACTAATGACATAACTAAACACAGATTATAACCAATGACATAAGTAAACAACAAATATAGCCAATGACATAACTAAACACTGATTATAACCAATGACATAACTAAACAATAATTATAACCAATGACGTTACTAAACACCGCTTATAACCAATGACATAAAAACTAAAACGATTATAACCAATGACATTACTAAACACTGATTTAAACCAATGACATAACTAAACACTGATTATAACCAATGACGTTACTAAACACTGATTCTAACCAATGACATAACAAAAAACTGATTCTAACCAATGAATATCTAAACACTGATTGTAACCAATGACGTAACTAAACACTGACTATAACCAATGACGTTGCTAACCACTGATTAAACCAATGACATAACTAAACAATGATTATAACCAATAACGTAACTAAACACTAATAATAACCAATGACAATAACTAAACACCAATTATAACCAATGACATAACAAACACGATTATAACCAAGACATAACATTATAACTAAGGACGTAACTAAACACCGATTAAATCAAATGACAAAAAAAACAAGATTATAGCCAAGACATAACTAAACACAGATTCTAACCAATGACATAACAAACACTGATTGTAACCAATGACGTAACTAAATACTGATTAACAATGATGTTACTAAACTGATTGTAACCAATGATATACTAAAAACACTGATTAAACCAATACATAACTAAAAACTGATTCTAACCAATGACAAACTAAACACTGACTAACCAACGATGTTACTAACTGAATATAAACCAATGACATAACTAAACATGATTCTAACCAATGATCAACTAAAACATGATACGAACCACATGACATAACTAAACACGGTTGTAACCAATGAGTAACTAAACACTGACTAACCAGATGTTACTAAACTGATATATCCAATGACATAACTAAACACGATTATAACCCAATTTGACGTCAACTTAAAAACACTGATTATAACCAATGACATAACTAAACACTGATTATAAACAATGACATAACTAAACACCGATTATAACCAATGATATAACTAAACACGATTATAACCAATGACGTAACTAAACACCGATTGTAACCAATAATGCTTTTTCCCCTCCAAGCGAGATGTAAGGATAAGAATTTGTTTTAATTACACAGTGGGGGGTCAGTATGGGTTTAAATTTTATTTTTGGGGGTGGATATGCCCTTTAAAATGTGGGCAGACTTACCAGATCTTATTTGTACATAGTTTCCCCCATTCCAAATAGTGAGATGGGGTGTGGCAAAATAAATTAGCTCTCTGAGCTTTCTCTTTAAAGGGTAGTCACCCCTAATAAAAACTTTAATATGTTATTCAGGGACCCCAAAGCTAAGTTATATTTTGCTTAAATTTTAATAATGTTCCCAGAGTGAGTAATCATACTTACAAGTCCACGATCCATAGTGCTTGCTCCCTCTTCACTGCTGCTGCAATGCCTTTGCATTCAAGCACAGCAGCAGCAGCGGAGCTCCTCCTGGAATGGCAGTCAGCCATTGGCCGTGACGTCACCGTCAGGACCATGGCTGACTGCCTACCCAAAACTGGCAGATAGCCACAACAGTGTAAGTATAATTACTTACTCTGGGACCCCCCATTTTGGGAGCAATCTAAAGCCACCATTTTAGAAACACACAGCCATCAGGTCACAGTTCAAATCCCCAGACTTACTTATGAAACAACAAAATAGTACATGTAAAAATGTTTATCTTTTCCTAGGAAAAATGAATGAATATAAAAAACAAATGAAAAAAGCCAGTAAAATCAGTTTGTCCAACATTACACGGGGTGTTACCAAGACGGGGTACACAAGGTTGCAGTTTTAATTCCACAAACTTACTCTTATTTTTCACTGAAATATAAAGACTGTGAAGTGCAAAGCGTACAGTTAGATGGGTGGCACCTAGCTAAAGTGGATATAGGAGCTGACCCCTAGTACCCACAAGGTTTAATTTCATAAATCACACAGCTTTTTGTATCTTTGTGAATGTTCTTTATCTTTTGGGACAAATGTTGCTAATTTAGTAGAAATCTGGTATAAGAATGGATTATACTCTTCGTGTACCTAAAACAAAAAACAAACAACAAAAAAACACATTTTAAACCTTTAACGACTTATTTCCCTTTAAGATATTGCAAGATAACTTGGAGTACAGTACAAATTTAAAAAGTTGTTTAAAACGTTACCTTCAATAAAGTCTAAATGATTTATTTCTATTGCAGCTTCAGGATACACAAGGACAATCCGATTTAGATGAAAGAAGAGGATGAGCTTATAATGCAATTAAGGCATATGACGCCATTTATTCTACTGCGCTGATATCTTGATTTTATAGCTCAACAAGGACTTGTATATGAGGTTTTAGAAAATCCAGAATGTAACATTTTTATTGATGTTATAAACATACAGAATTTTACCTAGTGGCAAAAGCAATATAAAAAAAAGGAGAAAAAAAAAAGCATTACAGCTAACACAGAAAAAATGAATAATGAATAGAAAATAATGATCCATAGATAATATAATCTAGACCAATGGTGCCTATTCTTGGATTAACCCCAATAAAAATCAACCACCATGCTTCTCACCGGGCACTCATCTGCCACTTTGTAGACTGGCATCTCACCAAAAGGTAACATCTAGTCACATTCTAAAGAATCTTGTTTTATGTAATTGGTATAGACATCATTAATCACAGCCAATAATCATTTAAGAGAACAGGTCAGCACACTAATTGATGGTTTGAGTTATTCTGATGTTTACTCACCTTGCTTTCCATATGACTGGCAGGTTTTAGTACATTTGTATTATACACGGACCCATAGCTTGCAACAGATGCTGTCATTCTGGGCGAATGTATCCACATTAAAATGACTTTATCAAAATATTCCATGTGCACGGCTGGCATTTCCAATACATGTATTTCTATATATCTGACCTTTAGAAATACAACCCCATACAAATTCTTAGGGAAACGAACTAGCTGTCACCAGCGCAATTTTATATCTTTTTATATCTTCTCCAATGTAGTATTACAGGTTTTTATATTTTGGGCCCCGCAACTATTTTCTTATATTTAGGTGTCTGTGCTTATAAAAGTACCTAGATGTTAACTCCTTCCTTCTAAAGCGAGATACACACAGTGCGATAAAGCCCGATAAACAATGGTATTGGGCTTTATCGGTACTGTGTGTGATCTTGCTTTCCCTCGGGAAAGAGGGAAAATTTCCATTGGCCGTGGTATTTTCCTAGGGAAACACACAGTCCCAAGCATTCTCCCTATGCTGTGTATAGGGTGAGCGCTCGGGACTGTGTAGCCTGATTTTTGAAAAATTACAGACAGATCTGCTTAAAAATCTGCCAAGTGTGTACCCAGCTATCTGCCTAGATCTGCCAGTATCTGCCTAGATTAAAGGTGCCCTGATGAAGCCCTGAGTTCCGGGTGAAACGCGTAGGCATTCCTCTGTGCTGGAGGTGAGTGAGCAAGGAGAGCGGACTTTGTTTGTCAACGACACAACGGACTTGGTGACCGCGCTAGTGTAGAGGCTAGCAGGAGATGGCCACATATTACAGTCTAGAGGATAAAGGCGAAGTTTAAACAGTCCGTGTAAGGCGTTTCAAGAGGTAACAGGGGTTCCTAAAGTCCTGCAGTGTGCGCAGGTGAGTCAAGAGGCACCATACGGGTGAGATACTTAGCCTTTTGTATATGATTGAAACTATGTTCAGCGGCATCCTATATACCAAAAGATTGGGCCTAGGCACTCCTTGTTGGCACGTGCCACTGATGTTGAAGGTGCAGCTCCCGTTCGTCCTCTACCTATAGGACTCCCAGCTATAGCACAAGCATTAGAGATGGAAGCGCACACTTATCCTCAGATTCAACTGTTTATTTATATCACAGCGGGCCATCCTAGCCTGGATCATTATGCCTTCTGCATTAAGTGGTAAACCAGAGCTGCTGGTGTTTAATTACTGCTTTGCTATAAAAGTTGGAAGTGGAAGTCGTAATAAGCAATAACAAGTGACAGTTTGGTTTGTATTATAGATACGCTGGTTTACTCTTAAACGCCTTACCATTTGAGTTTTGGATACTTGTACAAATAATACCTTATAGAGGATTTAACATCCATTTTAAGCATTATAACAATTAACGCTTACATTAAAGGGTATCTTTACTATAAAAAATCGAAATCAAAAATACCTTTAGATACAGCAAGTATCCAAAACTTTTTTCAGATTTTAAATCTGAGCAGTAGATTCTGAGAAATCATCATTTTAAGGCACGGCCACACTGCGCCGCAAAATGCAATCCGCACGCGATTCCGTGTGGTTTTGTTGCGTTGTGTATGCGATTGCAATTAAAAATGCGGAACGCAAATCGCATGCGCAATCGCAACGACCAGAAAACGCGCATTTTCAGCGTGTTACCATGTTTTTTAATGATCTGAAAAACGCAAGTGCAATCGCAAGAGAAACGCGATAGTGTGTCCTAGCCCTTAACCACAGCATTTACAGGGAAAGATCTGTCACTCCAGAAGCAGAAATTATAATATGTAACCCGTGCTTGATCTCTTTGTCTGCCTGCCAGCACACTGTCCTGTGACATTTAAGAGAATCAGCTGAAAAAGCAGCAGGGGGAGGGAGGGGGAGATGTGTAAGCAGGCAGTGTCCATGGTGAGGCTGTGCAGAACACATAAGTGTCGCAGACACTAAAAGAAGGCAGTGAGTAAGGAAGGGTGGGGGATTAGGAGTACTCACTAAACATTAATAATTTAATGACAAAAAACAAGCACAGATAAATACCGGTATGTGAGTACCATCGCTTTGCTAGTCTCAAATTGTAGTTTCAGAAATGTAAAGTTGTTTCAGTGAGTATAGTGACCCTTTAACTTTCTACAGACTTTGGCTTATGAACCTGCGCTCACTCACCCTAACCGGCTTCAGTGTTGTTGCACTTTAATTGCATGTTTATATAAGTTTTTACATTGGGGGTTTGTTGGATATTTTGATACAAATTATATGTATAGGTAATACGTTTGCTCTATATGAGAACACAATGGCCGATGGTTAGTAGTATGAAATAAATTGAGTTTCAATGTTTGCATATATCACATACAGTCGGAGTGTTCCTTTAAGGATCTAGATTCAGAGTACTCTGAATCCACTTGTTTTACTAGATTAAAGGTGCCCATACACTACACAGATATAGACAGATGTCCAAGTTATCAACAGTTAGACAAGTACAAATCTAAAACCTGCTGCTTGTAAAATGCAGTTTTTAGACAAATAGATACGTCTAATCTATCAAAAGATAGTGGATTTGAATTAGACGATCGAAGCAGCTACTTTCCCTTATTCGGCCCAGTCACAACGGGCGGCCAGGCTGAATATCTGGCCGTGTACCAGCCCCTTGGAACACATGCATTTGATGTGAATCTTTGAAGCCTATCAATGCTCTTGTAATGTTTTTTACAATGCAAACGCCTCCCTATTAATGCAACGGCTTCCCTTAAAATAAGATCAATGGCCATTAATATTGTTCCCAGTGACCTATTATACATAATGGTCAACTTAAAATGCTTTAACTGATTATTTCACAGATGGTGGCCAACTTAACTTCTAAGATACAATTCTATACTTAATTAAAGGTCATATTAACCTAATATGATATAGTGCATAATAATTCAACATGCTTCATAGTCCATTCCCTAACACTATATAATGTCAAGAATTAGAATAAGATAAAAGATGGTGATTGCATGTGTTACAATAACTGACCAGCAGGCAATGTAGATGGCCCCACTGGCTGCATTGAGCTCCGGTCTGTTATTGGACTGGCTTGTGCTGAGCACCATTTTTGATGCAGATCACAGTGCTGTGAGTGCGATTGAGGACAGAATTTTGTGCGCAGCACGTTCATTCGCACAAAATAGCAATGCTTTGAAAAAAAGAACTACTGCAAGCAGCTACGTAATTATTTGTTTATGTTGTATGTGAGTCAGAATAGCCCCAGGTGTTGAGATTTACTAGGACATCTAGGACAATTTATCAAAGAATACACACAGTAGTAATATCCCAGGAGGATTTTTCTGAATGGACTAAGCTTCAGACGAATAGACGTTAAGGTGGGTCTATAGTCGTCGGTGATAATGCCCGACCAAAGCGCCATACAGCCAGATCGAGCCCATCGCCCATAACCGTTATGTGGCCAAGACAGACGTTCGTCTCCAAAGTGCGTTGCGGGTCCATATCGTGATCGCACATCTGTACAGAGCTTTAGACTGATTTTAATGTCTGAGCCCCAATTTTCCTGCAGTAGAAACAATGACAGTAGACATCACAGGGAAACAAGCTGCAGTGATTATTACTGCATGCCCAAGCTATGTAATAAAGAATATAATATAATATTACCTTTCTGTTATTCTGTAAATACCTTGAAATTAGTTTTATTACCGAAGATGACTCATTGTACAAAGACACATTAGTCAACAGATGAGAAAATACCTGCTGCCTGCCAGAAGAAAGATGTATGTAGATGGTGGAGCATTTTACAGTAAAGGACTATGAAAAATTTCAAATATTATTAATGACAGAAGACAGCACAGGAACCTGGTGAGCAATATACAACATACCAGCTGCATAACATGTAGGTAAATGCCGAGGTGGAACCATAGGAGCAGCCCCCTCAACCATAGTGGCCTGGGAACCAGGGGGGCTTTAATTCTTACTCCTCCCAAAGACACAGCCCCCTCCCCAGGTACTGCTGTAGATGAAGCAGAGAGGGGGACACCATAAAATTTTGCTGAGAAGCCATGATTTCTAGTTATCCCTGTACGTTCTACAGATCTGCATTTACCGAAATATTCTAAACTTTACTAATAATAATGGTCACTGACTCAACAGTCAGTCAGCACCATTGTGTCTGAGAGACTGTTGTTTACATGAGGTTGTGTGATAGGCATGTGTGATAAACCACATTTTTTATCAGATCGATTGACCTGCTGGACAACCCATTGGCTTTATAGCGAACTGTCACTCTCAGTGGCAGAGAGGAGGATTGGACCTGAGCACTGAAGAATCTTTGTGTAAGTATTCCAGCAGTTGGGTTAAGTACCTAGAGGTGACGACATACAGGTTATTCAATACAAGTTATTGTTAAAATGTGTGCTAATTTTGCCCCAACCAATCGATGTACTGATTACAATGTTAATAAGATCTGATTGGCTGGGGCAAATTAGCACCATTTTAAACGATAAGAACTTTTATTGAATCTCCCTGTTAGTGATTTAAGTATTATCCTGGTACTGGCAGCTATGAATCATGGCAAAGGCGAGTAGAATTGTCCTTAAGTGGATCATAACACAAGTGATGCTAGTCTGCAGAATGAGGAGGGGGAAAGGATGGGGGGATATAAATCATTAATAGTAATAGAGGAAACACTTATTCTGGTTTAATCCATTGGTTTTTAGAGTCAACAACAAGATAATTTTTTTTTATTTATTGGAATGTCACTTTAATGATTGGAGCTTGCAGATTTCCAATGCTATATCCTGGCTGAGAGAAATGATCTCCCACAGGCAAAAAGCTTTTCTCATCATCACAGTGGTGATGCTGCTCCTGTGTGAATTCATTTACAATTTATTTCCCAGTGTTTGTTATTAAACGGCATATCCACCCTAAAAATACATTTTGTTAAAAACAATCAGAACGTTACTTACAGCACATTGCTCCCACAGTGCACTGATCGCTCTCTGCTTGCCAGAATTTGCAAGCAGGGGCCAGACCGGCAACCGATCACAGCTGCCTGTCCTGGCTAAGGTTGGGCAGGGAGGATCTAACATATAACAAAAGGATTTTATGCTAGGGGAAGGGCGGGTATTGATGGCTCGGGTGGGGGAGGAAGGGCGGAAAGGGCTTCCCTGCACATGTCACCATCCTCCCGGAGGCAAGAACAGGAGGTAGAGACCTTTGGACAGGAAGACATCTACTACTCTTCACTTTCCTGGAGTTTGGACATGCATTGCAGGAGAACCATAAGAGCAGGGATGTAAGGTAAGGATTTTTGAACACTACACAGTGGGGCCAGTAGTGGGTTAAATTTTAGTTTGGGGGTGGACATGCCCTTTAATTTGTTGGTTATCATGTTGAACTTTTGATTCACTTGGTAATGATTTGAGTGAAAAAGATAGTACAACCCTTGTCAGCTTAAATAAACTGTTAGTCCATATTAAAGGTATTACAGTACTCTAGTTTTATGAATAGTAATCCATAGAATAAATTACATTTGTTTTAAAACTGAAAGTTAATGATCTAGGAGTTTCCAAACAGAAAAATCCTTTAAGGCCAAGAGATGCAGAAATATTTAGAATGGAAAGAACAAGCTAGATTACCTAAGGGGTTTTTTTTACAGAATCACACACACAAATCCCTATCTTAAAGTCACGCTAATATTTTGTGCCTATTTAAAGGACAGGTTCAGTGCAAAAAAAAACACATTTTAAATGAATTGTACATAATTTTTCATTTTTGAAAAATCAATTGATTTACTGTTTGCCGTTACCCCCCACCTCTCTTCCATTGAAAAGGACAGGTTTCTGGCAATAGTCAATAGTCTTTAGGGATAATTGATAAAGATTTTTTGGACCAGTTATCTAATATTGGCCTAACAGAGAGGAAGTTCAACAATTTAGGATTCTCTGCCATATGGAAGTAGTCAGTTTGAGCCCTTAATGGCCTTAGGATCCATCCCGAAAAGGTCCCAGGCAAGGACATAACCATAGGTCACTGGGGTCTCTAGGATTACCGACAATCTTCTTTGAAAGTTCTGGTTAATGATCTGGTCTAGCTCTACTCATTTGGAGTCTGGAATCACAATCCAATACTAGCGAGACAAAAACGCCCTTTATACTGCTGTAACTTTAGATGGACTGCATGTAGAACAGTTATGCCTAACCACAGCACGGGACCCGGCCAAGATTTTCTGTGGTCCGTGGCAGACTAGTGAAATCAGGGGTGTGGCTAAGCCTGCAGCATGGACTGAGCATGTGTGCCGCTAGTGCGGCCCCCGCATGGGCAAGGTTGAGCTAGAAGCATGATCCTGGTCATTTTGGTGATAAGAGTGTGCCCTTTTTTTTAATAAAGGCCACTGGTATGCAGACCACAATTCCCCTAAATATGTAAGCACAAGGCTTTGGAAAGGTTTTAATTATCTTACTCCTTTCAGGAGTTTTGATTCTCACTGTTCAAAATGTGAATGTAGCACACCTTCACCTCCAGCCATGCACGTCAGATTCTATAAACCTCTCACCTGCCATTAGTTTTACTAATGTCTTTTTAAAGCCACATATTTCAAATGGCCCTAAAGCGTAGATATATTGCAGACAGTAAGCAAAACCTTTATTGTGATCACTCATTTAATAGATGTTATATCATGATAAACCATGTGTTTATCATTAGGTTTTGTGCTCATTATTAATTTATCTTACAAAACCAGTCTGCATTTCCCAAGCCAGTGTTTTGGCCAATAGCAAAAAACCAATGACTACATAAACATGCTATGGGTTCCTCTATACAGACACAATCACATTGTGAATAAAATGTGCAAAACTCTGGCACAAGGGCTCATAATAAGCTCATATCGTTATTACTTGGTGTTGTAGTCCATTGCCACTCATATATTCAGGTGATCTCTTTCTTTGTAAATATGCATCAGAACTTATATTTGCCAATAGCCCACACTGTCTGTATTGTGCCCAAAAAAGGTGAAAACAGGAGACCTGAGTGTAATACCCCCAGGTCTGACAACTTAGGATGTGTCCTCATTCACCCCGTTGCAGGACTACTTTTACGTATCTACTATTATCCAGCTCTTGTATAACACGTCAATATCATATGCATTTGTTAGGATCAGGACTCACCCGGGACTCACCCGCCTGCACCCGGTACCATTCGCTAGATCCGACAAATACGCTCCTGAATCCTTATAGAGAAGGCCCGCACTCCTCGATCCTCGTATTTTATGCTTGATCACCCAGCTTTTATAAACGTAACTTTTATTGAAGCTTACATTAAAAGTAACATCATATAAGCCTATGAGTAAGAGTGTGAGGAAAACGCTCAAAACGCGTCAGGCGTTCGTTTGTTTGTTACTTTTAATGTAAGCTTCAATAAAAGATTAAGCCTGCTTTAATTTTTTAAATATTTCCAATTGAAATAATTTTACTGTCTTTATATTTTATCTTTAAAGACCATGTTCAAATAATCATCCGTAGAGGAGAAGCCATAGTTCCTCAGTCAGGCTTTCCATGCTGGTTTTCATAAAGTCCCAATAACACACTTAAAACAGCCCAATCTGAACTCAATGTACTTCTTGGCCCTTGGCTCATACACGTGTTGGATAGTGCACAGGAATGTTTTGTTTATTCCGATGGTTCGTGACACAGATCATAAACAACATGCAACACCTGATTGGGTGTCGAGCGCACTATTGGACGCGTGTACAAGGCTTTAGTGTTACTAACAACTAACGGTTGTTTTCATTTTCTTGTAAGCAAACATATTTCCAAACCTGTTGTTTAGTAGAATACATTATGCAGCCACAGAAGGTACTTTACACGACTATGCCATGGAATAACTTTGTGCTGCTGTCCAATACAATCAATCAATGACCCCGCTGCCAGTCCAGCCCCATCTGCTGCTGCTGTGCATGGAAAAGGCCCGGGACAGCAGCAGCGAGAGGGAACGAGTTTCAGTAAGTATACTTTGGAGCCCCATAAACACTTTTAAACCTAGCAAGGTCAAAGTATTGTGGTAATTATGTTACTACATATAAAATTAGTTTGGAGTTTCCCCGTGGGTGCTCCATCATCCCATCTTAATAAGTGAATAAACTCTTCATTCATTCTTATTCATTCACTGGAAAATGCAGGAACTCTCAGAAACTCAGTAATCAAAGAAAAAACAGTTTTTCTCCTTTTTTCTCCTGTCTTTTAACACACTCACAACACCACACACACACACCAGCAAAGGCCATATGGAAATTATATTTTAACAAATCTCATATTATATGGCGCCTTGCAGAGAGATGAATGTAACTAGCTGATATATTGATGCCAAACTGATTGCATTTAACGGCAATAATTCATACAGCCTGGCGCGTGTTCCTCTGATTAACCTGTGGCTCTGCAATGATTTAAAATTAAACTCGCACCATTTCGTGTGTGCCCTCTGCGTGGAAGTAATGTTTAACATGCCAGTTAGAGATCTCATGAAGAGACACCATACAGAAACATGGGTCTGAATGCAGATTAAGCTACTGGTATGTCTGCAGGCATGCCTACTTGTTCTGAGTGTAGTTCAGTCCCTAAGCACACGGCCTACAGATGTTTAATGACAAAGGCAGTTGACACATCTAAGCACTCATAATAGATGACATCACTACTAACCACTTCCTAGACAACTTACCTTGCTGATTTTCCTGTAACTTTCCAACAACCGTCTGGACCAATTCATTTCTGATTAACAAGATGCCCTTACTGTTGATTGCAAATAACGATTTGGCTGGGTAATGCCACAGGAAATATTGGCAAGTAAAACAGCCGCTTCTGCTAAACATTACTATCCTGTTCATAAGAACCAACTTAATAAAATATTTAAAGAGCAATAGAATGGAATGTTCTGAGCCAATTGCGACTGGGTAAACCCATTCCGAGCAATAGAGCAACTATTGGCTGAGTACATCTGTTGTGGTGGTTGCACAATTCTCTTTTTGAGAAAACCGCAACCCTTGTTATACTGTCTTAAAGGCACGTCAACCCATGGTCCATTGCAGTAAATGGGTTAATGTTGCTTTAAGACTATACCAGCCCATAGCGGCTCCCAGTACATTGTCCTCTTATCATTATTCTCGTCTGGCATCAGGACGGGGAATTGGTCTTATCGCTCCTTTGTATTAGCAGATCTGTAATGTTATTTGCCCTCTGGGTGAATTATTTTATACTATTTGCAATTGGTTTCATGAAGTCTAATGTGGAAAAGAAAAAGCAATTAAAGTCCCTATCAGAACAGAGTAGAAAGCCATGTGTCTGGGAATGTACGTACAACGTACAGATGAACAGTTGTGTGTTCAGGAGACAGCAAACAGATGTAAACAATTGATATTAACACCTATTGGCAGTCATAAGTAAACAGATACGGTAATACACCGAGCCTGCAATATGATCAGTTGTCTGGGAGACCAACGATTTGGATCAGTGCAATTCAACATACTGGAAAACAATGCAAACAATCGGTTTCCAATTTCAAATCAGAGACCAGATTGAAAGGTTAAAAAAAGCACATGTCAAGAATAACACAAAACAACATGTCTTTCTAACACAACGAATGGAGAAAAAAAATAGAATTGTATAGATAGGGAATGGGAACGTTAAAGGGTTAACAGTGGGATAGGAACAACCATCCACCATAAGTATGTGCAGTGTGTAATTGAATCGGGATGAAGAACACATTGATATGATTTTGTATTGTGAGCCTACAAGGGATTTCAGGAATAGCAAAGAAATTCATTTCTATTAGTCACAAACTGAAGAAGAGCTCAGCGCTTTGCGTAAACAAGGGAGAGTGAAAAATAAACAACTGCAGACGCACAACCATCCCTTACAGGCCTCATGCAACAGGTAACACAGTGGGCATTGAAATCATGTCTGGCAGAGGGATAATCTACGGTATCTCGGTTATGGAATGCAGGATGTCAGCTAGTGCAGAATTGATGAACAAAATCAACAATTGTGATTATGCAGTTTATTAACCAGCATTTCCATGGAAACGATCGTCATGATAACAAACTGCCCCTTCACCGTGGAGGTGATAAAATGGGTCAATGTGGCCTTTTTGGTGGTTAATTGTTTTCCATACTTTGCACTGTTCCCTTGGCTTCCTAACAACACATTGCTCACACCCACCTTATGACCTTGATCTGCAATATTCACATTCTTATTTACATTCCTATTACTTAGATATGGGCCCTTCTTTACCGGCCCTTTAAAGGGAAACTATAGTGCATATACAGTAAATAAAAACAGTAATTTGGACAGAGAGGTAGTACTGGTAATCCCTACCTCCCAATATTGTTTCTGTGCTGGCGCTTCTCAACTAAATCATATTGGGAGGTAGTATTAATAAATCCTACCACCCTGTCCCAGGTAGTTTTCATTTAAAAAAATAAAAAATAATTGTTTTTGTCCTTCAAGATGTTTGAAGCCTCTCACATATCGGTACTTGTTTTGTCTATGGAACCAGCTACAAACAAAGTTAAGGCTGGTACACATGATACAATATGTCGACCGACCGACATTTCAGTGTTTCGGTCAGTCTAGCCGAATTATTGTATTGCCACCTCGATCAAAAGCCGACTCATTCATCCAAATCGGACGAATGAACGATCGGACAGGTCGGAAAACCACAACTAATCGTGCGGTCCTCTATGGACCACACGATCAGTCACATCTAACTGACTGACGCGGCTGCCTTTGCCGCGACCGAGAGATCCGTCCTCCTGGCCGCCTGGTCGAAAGCCTTGAACGTCAATCAGGAGGATGGATTGTATAGTGTGTACTAGCCTTTAGATTGGCTCATGGAGACTGCTAACTGGCTCTTAAGTTCAAAGATAAATTAGCCAATGCATTGGTTTCCTTCCCTATCATGTTCTCTTGTGTTTACAAGCTCAACAACTCTCATCAAATTTGTCGGTGTGCACCCTGTGGCCTTGGCTGTTTACAGGTCTGTGTCTCTAGCTGTTGGAGAAAATACCGGACAACAGCTAATAGGCAAGTATAGGTGAATCTCCAGGGTTTGAAAGGTACAACTCCCAGAATTCCCATTGCCCTCTGCTGTTGCAGAGTACTTGTAGGGAGCACTGGGAGTTGCAGTTTTTTTAAACATCTGGAGGCTACTGGTTGACTATCCCTGGGAGTTCAGATTTTAATGTTCCATCCCAACTATTTTCCTTTTAATAACAATTTCTCAAAAACCTGTTATCTCTGATTCAAAGGGCTTGTCTATGGTGTACACAAAATAAATTACCCAACCATGATTAAAAGGTCCATACAGTATGAAACACCGTGTGTACAATATCACTGTAGCCGTCTCAGTAATGTTTTAAACCTTGGTTGTTGGAAACTACAACTCCCACCATGCCTGCTAGCATTGTAGTTTCCAAACATCTGACCTGACTTATGGAATGTCAGGTAGATTGTCTAGATTGCCCCCTTACATTATACACATTTGTGGGAAGATTGTACAATCAGATTGACAATTCTATTACAATGATATCCAGCCAGTCAGATCCCTCTAACCCAAAGGATAGTAGATCCCCAGATGTTTGAAACTACAACTCCCAGCATTCCCTAATTACAGGGTGCTTGTAAAGGAATGCTGGGAGTTGTATTTTTGAACATCTTGAGATCTGGTTGCCTATCCCCGTATTACACTGAGATAGCCGTCAGTCAGGTCCCTCACATTACACACTGCAATATCCAAGCGATAGAGACCATGGGAGACCCTCAAATAGACGGTCTGTTTATGGTACGAGAACTTTTCTACCCCTCAATTCATTATCAACAATTCTGTCAGATAATATAATATATCCCTGTCCTCCCCATGGAGCAGCAGATCGGTCCATTTCGCTGTCACACTCACCGATTTTCCACCAATGAAACTCTCCCTTCTACTCAACATCTCCCAGACCGAACAACTGTACATAGCACTTCTCTTCTTCCGCCAGAGCCCCATAGATCCTCCCACCGATATCGCCCTAATCCCGCCTCCTCATTACAGCTACCCAACGAATACCCAATCGGAAAATGTTAACGCTACATAGGCACGCTTCTTTTAACCATGGACGCGCCCTTCCGATGAGAAACCCCGCCCCATCCTCCTAGTAACCTGTCACTGAGATCTGCGTGTGAACGTGTTATTGCTTGTGTGAACGCGCAACTCCAGAAAGAAAACCGACACTGTGATTATTTTATATAGTTTTCTTATTATTATATATATACAAACGCATGAGACCCATGAATGTCCTGTAAACTATATTTCTGGCATTTATATATTCTTAGCACTGTCATTGGTTCAGTGCTTAGTTAAGTCATTGGTTATAATCGGTGTTTAGTTACGTCATTAGTTATAATCAATGTTTAGTTAAGTCATTGGTTATAATCGGTGTTTAGTTACGTCATTGGTTATAATCGGTGTTTAGTTATGTCATTGGTATAATCGGTGTGTTAGTTACGTCATTGATTAAATCGGTGTTTAGTTACGTCATTAGTATAATCAATGTTTAGTTACGTCATTGGTTATAATCGGTGTTTAGTTACGTCACTGGTTATAATCAGTTACGTCATCCTATATAATAAAATGCAAGTGTGCGTCCCTGTGTCCGTGTGTGTTTGTGTCCTGGAGCAGGAGGTTTCGACTCACTGTAAGAAGCAGAGCAGAGCTTACGTCACAATCTCACACAGGCTACAGCTACAGGACTCTCACTCTGACTCCTCCCCTCCCTCTCAGTCACCAGCAGTCTGCAGAGATTTGTGGGCGGAGCGGCTCTGGGAGGGGATGCAAGAACCAGACATCCGATCCTGAGATTCCTGCCCAGGAACTTAACAACACAGTGAGTGTTAAAAAAAGTTTAATGAAGGAGATCATGCTGGGTTGGGAAGGAGAGGCTGGGGACAGATTACACTGCTGTAATGTCATGTAACTCTATCTCCTGGGTCTGGACAGAGGTGGTGTGACTGGGTCTGGACAGAGGTGGTGTGACCTGGGTCTGGGACAGAGTGAGGGAACCGGGTCGGGACAGAGGGGGCCCTGGGTCTGGGGCAAATGAGGGGCCCTGGGTCTGGGACAGATGGGGGACCCTGGTCTGGGGCAGAGGAGGGGCCCTGGGTCTGGGACAGAGGGGGGTCCTGGGTCTGGGACAGAGGGGGGGCTTGGGCTGGGACAGAGGGGGGACCCTGGGTCTGGGACAGAGTAGAGGACTCTGGATCTGTGACAGAGGGGGGGTCGTGGGTCAGAGGGGGTGGGACCTGGTCTGGGACAGAGTGGTGGTGTGACCTGGGTCGGGACAGAGTGAGGGAACCTGGGACAGAGGGGGCCCTGGGTCTGGGGCGAGGAGGGGCCCTGGGTCTGGGACAGACGGGGACCCTGTGTCTGGGACAGAGGGAGGGGACTCTGGATCTGTGACAGAGGGGGGCCTGGGTCTGGGACAGAGTCGGGGACCCTGGGTCTGGGACAGAGGGGGGCCCTGGGTCTGGGGCGAGTAGGGGACTCTGGATCTGTGACAGAGTAGGTGGGACCTGGGTCTGGGACAGAGGTGGTGTGACCTGGTCTGGGGCAGAGTGGGGGGCCCTGGGTCTGGGACAGAGTGAGGGAACCTGGGTCTGGGACAGAGGGGGGTCTGGGGCAGAGGAGTGGGTCTGGGACAGATGGGGGACCCTGGGTCTGGGACAGAGGGAGGGACCCTGGGTCTGGGACAGAGGGAGGCCCTGGGTCTGGGACAGAGGGGGACCTGGTCTGGGACACTAAGAGGGAACTGTGGCCTTGGGACATGGAGGATAGAGGCACTCTGGGCTTTTAGCGCCTGTTATTGTAACAGGCTTAATGTCTAGTTGGTATAATCGTGTGTTAAGTTACGTCATTGGTTATAATCGGTGTTTAGTTACGTCATTGGTTATAATGGTGTTTAGTTACGTCATTGGTTATAATCAATGTTATTAGGTCATTGGTTATAATCGGTGTTTAGTTACGACATGGTATAATGGTGTTTAGTTGCGTCATTGGTTATAATTGGTGTTTGTTTAGTTACGTCATTGGTTATAATCAATGTTTAGTTACGTCATTGGTTATAATCGGTGTTTAGTTACGTCATTGGTTATAATCGGTGTTTAGTTACGTCATTGGTATAATCGGTGTTTAGTTACGTTATTGGTATAATCGGTGTTTAGTTACGTCATTGGTTATAATCGGTGTTTAGTTACGTCATTGCTTATAATCGGTGTTTAGTTATGTCATTGCTTATAATCGGTGTTTAGTTATGTTATTGGTTATAATCGTGTTTAGTTATGTAATTGTTTATAATCGGTGTTTAGTTATGTCATTGGTTATAATCGGTGTTTAGTTAAGTCATTGGTTATAATCGGTGTTTAGTTACATCATTGGTATAATCGGTGTTTAGTTACGTCATTGGTTATAATCGTTTTTTAGTTACGTCATTGGTTATATCGGTGTTTAGTACGTCATGGTATAACGTTTTTTAGTTACGTCATTGGTATAATCGGTGTTTAGTTACGTCATTGGTTATAAACGGTGTTTAGTTACGTCATTGGTTATAATCGGTGTTTAGTTATGTCATTGCTTATAATCGGTGTTTAGTTATGTCATTGGTTATAATCAGTTTAGTAACAACATTGGTTACAGTCAGTGTTTAGTTATATCATTGGTTACAATCAGTGTTTAGTTATGTCATTGGTTATAATCGGTGTTTAGTTAAGTCATTGGTTATAATCGGTGTTTAGTTACGTCATTGGTTATAATCGGTGTTTAGTTACGTCATTGGTTATAATCGGTTTTTAGTTACGTCATTGGTTATAATCGGTGTTTAGTTACGTCATTGGTTGTAATCGGCATTTAGTTAAGTCATTGGTTATAATCGGCGTTTAGTTAAGTCATTGGTTATAATCGGTGTTTAGTTACGTCATTGGTCATAATCGGTGTTTAGTTATGTCATTGGTTATAATCGGTGTTAGTTATGTCATTGCTTATAATAGGTGTTTAGTTATGTCATTGGTTTAATCAGTTTAGTAACAACATTGTTACAGTCAGTGTTTAGTTATATCATTAGTTACAATCAGTGTTTAGTTATGACATTGGTTACAATCAGTGTTTACTTACATTATTGGTTACAATCGGTGCCTAGTTACGTCATTGGTTATAATCGGTGTTTAGATAGGAGTTTAATTGCGTCATTGGTTACAATCGGTGTTTACTTACATTATTGGTTACAATCGGTGTTTAGTTACGTCATTGGTTATAATCGGTGTTTAGTTATATCATTGGTTATAATCGGTGTTTAGTTATGTCATTGGTTATAATCGGTGTTTAGTTATGTCATTGGTTATAATCAGTGTTAAGTTACGTCATTGGTTATAATCAGTGTTTAGTTATGTCATTGGTTATAATCAGTTTAGTAACATCATTGGTTAGTCAGTGTTTAGTTACATCATTGGTTATAATCAGTGTTTAGTTATGTCATTGGTTAGAATCAGTTTGTTGTTACGTCATTGGTTATAATCGGTGTTTAGTTACGTCATTGGTTATAATCTGTGTTTAGTTGTGTCATTGGTTATAATCGGTGTTTAGTATTTATTGGTTATAATCGGTGTTTAGTTATGTCATTGGTTATAATCGTGTTTAGTTATGTCATTGGTTATAATCTGTGTTTAGTTATGTCATTGGTTATAATCAGTGTAAGTTACGTTATTGGTTATAATCGGTTTTTAGTTACGTCATTGGTTATAATCGGTGTTTAGTTAAGTCATTGGTTATAATCGGTGTTTAGTTACGTCATTGGTTATAATCAGTGTTTAGTTACGTCATTGGTTATAATCGGTTTTTAGTTACGTCATTGGTTATAATCGGCGTTTAGTTACGTCATTGGTTATAATCGGCGTTTAGTTACGTTTGGTTAAATGGCGTGTTACTCATTGGTCATAATCGGTGTTTAGTTACATCATTGGTCATAATCGGTGCCTAGTTATGTCATTGGTTATAATCGGTGTTTACTTACATTATTGGTTACAATCGATGTTTAGTTACGTCATTGGTTATAAACGGTGTTTAGTTACGTCATTGGTTATAATCGGTGTTTAGTTATGTCATTGCTTATAATCGGTGTTTAGTTATGTCATTGGTTATAATCAGTTTAGTAACAACATTGGTTACAGTCAGTGTTTAGTTATATCATTAGTTACAATCAGTGTTTAGTTATGTCATTGGTTATAATCGGTGTTTAGTTAAGTCATTGGTTATAATCGGTGTTTAGTTACGTCATTGGTTATAATCGGTGTTTAGTTACGTCATTGGTTATAATCGGTTTTTAGTTACGTCATTGGTTATAATCGGCGTTTAGTTACGTCATTGGTTATAATCGGCGTTTAGTTACGTCATTGGTTATAATCGCTGTTTAGTTACGTCATTGGTCATAATCGGTGCCTAGTTATGTCATTGGTTATAATCGGTGTTTACTTACATTATTGGTTACAATCGGTGTTTAGTTACGTCATTGGTTATAAACGGTGATTAGTTACGTCATTGGTTATAATCGGTGTTTAGTTATGTCATTGCTTATAATAGGTGTTTAGTTATGTCATTGGTTATAATCAGTTTAGTAACAACATTGGTTACAGTCAGTGTTTAGTTATATCATTAGTTACAATCAGTGTTTAGTTATGTCATTGGTTAGAATCAGTGTTTAGTTATGTCATTGGTGATAATCGGTGCCTAGTTACGTCATTGGTTATAATTGGAGTTTAATTGCGTCATTGGTTACAATCGGTGTTTACTTACATTATTGGTTACAATCGGTGTTTTTAGTTACGTCATTGGTTATAATCGGTGTTTAGATTGGAGTTTAATTGCGTCCGAAAAGGGGAGGGGGGCATGAAGGGGAGGGGGAGGGGAATGTGGGGGGGCTGGGGGGGAGGGGGGTGGGGGGGGGGGTGGGGGGGGGGGGCGGGAGGGAACTGTGTTTGGGGGAGTGAGGGGGGGGCCGGTGGGGGGGTGGGGCGAAGGGGGGTCGGGAGGGGGGGGGGAGGGGGTTTTTGCGTTTTGTTATTGGTGTGTTGTTTTTTACAAGCGGTTGTGTTTACTTA